>OZ035987.1:32000000-33235000 GCA_964035005.1 Erebia palarica
TAATACGTATATACTGCCGAGCCAAGATTTCGAGTAGATGACAATAAAAATGATAAAATTCTTGAAAACATAACTTCTTCTGATTGGTTCTTCCCATCACGGGCCCACTACTGAGTATGATTCTCCTCTCGAATGAAAATGGAATTGTTTTGGGATTATTTCATTAATTTTTTAATTTAGTGCTACAAAATGTGGCACCTAGTTTACCTAACCAGAAATACATTTTAGCTCAGGTTAGCATATTAAGTGGACGATATAATGGGATTCAAAAATTCGACTTTTCCGCTCATTGACCGTAAAGCAATTTGGGCTGTGATTGTGGCATATCTCCCTTACCAAATACTGTCGGAAATAGAGTATCAAGTTGATTATGAAAACCCAAATTTAAATTTATCTTATTTTTACGTAATAAAAAAACGCAATACGACTTTACATTCATTATCGCAGACTAAAATAAATACGTGCTCATAATAATCTTGCGATAATCAATATCGGCACTAATTTCAGGCTAATTACCCAATCAATTATATTCTATAGACTCAGGAGGTGGGTTATGTTAAACTTAACTTCCTAGATTTTCCCTTTCTAGCCCCCTTAGAACTTAGAAAGCCTGAGTGGTAGAACCGTTCTCATTCCGAGAGGATTGATGATGTCCTCCTTGGCGTATCCCCAACGGTGACATCTTGACTTTGCTTAGCTACTTCCTAGAGTATGACACCTACTGGGCCAGTGATGGGTTGAATGTTTTAATGACGATGACGATGATGAAACATGACATCTAGTCCAATCAGCGACTTTTTCAAAACGTCAAAACGTCAAACGTCTTGAGATATCAGATGGTAAAATATTATATTATGATGACGCAGTCTAAGATGGTTAGCGGGCTAATTTGGAATGGATATGAAAGTTCAAAACATCTTGGCCCTAACTGGTTTCTAAGCTTTTGTAGGCTTTATAAAGTATTGCGCCTATCAAAAATATTTTTTTAAATAGTCTTGATCTCGTAGATTATTCTGCATTTATCTAAATTCTACAAGAACACTGTATTTTTACAATTAAGGTAGAGTACCTATGCATTTTTTTCGCGTATCGATATCGAATTGACACACAGATAAGTGATGTTAATCTGCTAAGCAGTATTAATTGATGTGTTTTTTCAATACTTTTATGTAATAGAAGATAATAGCGAGGTCGGTATATAAACAGGTGTAAAGCTAAAAGAGCTGTGCTCCGTAGTAATTGCGTAGTAGTGTCAATATGAAGATCCTCGTGTTGCTTGCTCTGGTCGCGGTGGCCGTGAGCCAACCTGTTGATAATGATTTACCCACTACGTTCAATTACCACGACCACACCGGAGTCCATGAACTAGCAAGGATCAAGGCGATCGAAGAAGCCATTGATTTTGATGGAAGCAGAATCGTCGGTGGAGGCCCCGCCAACCTTGGACAATACCCATTCTTGGTAAGGTATTTAATTAACCTTTAAGTTCCGTTGTCTCTGGGGCCATACTACCAACTCTGAACGCCATATTGTGGCCAATTCTGTATAACACAATCTCTAAACTAAACTAAAATGACAGCTTTAAATCTTGTTCTGTCCCTTTCTGCAGGGAGTATTATGAAATTGTTACCAATATTTTTAATGCTGTCATTTTAGTTTAGTTTAGAAATTGTGCACGACAGAATCAGCCCCTGTTTCATTATTGTTGACTTTCGTGTTTTAGAATTATAATCCTTATTTTAGGAACATCAAGGTACATGACATCAAACTGTCATTTTTAGTAATATTACTTAGTATTGCGTTGGCAGTATGGCCCCTGGTCACTAAGGACTACAAGTTGTAAGACATAAGATGGTAAGGACTAAGCAGTAAAGTTAAGAATTGCACAGCGATGAAAAGGACCGACATAGCTCAACGGGTTGGGAACCTCAACAGAATTGGGAACATTCAAAGAACAGATAGATGTTGCGATTCCATATTGCTGAAATGGAAACCTTGCATGTCACAGCGTTTATAGCCATAGAGCATATACACGCGACTTACTGTGAAAGCAGACCCTTCACCAGGCGGACATCAAACTAGTCTAATCATTAAATGATTAATTAAAGTGACCTCAACAATAAAATTATGCCATTGCTTGGCGCGCTGATCGATTGACTAGCATTACATAATTAGGTGCAATAACTATTAGTGTATATAGTAGCGCAGGGTTTGATTTTAGGCAAAGCAAGCATTAAGGTAGGAAAATATTCACTGACAAGTAGTAATGAAAAATTAGCAATGGGTTATAACTAAAAGGGTAAGCAGTGCTCTTTCGCCTCTATGACCTGCACGCCACTGAGTGTACACCAGTTAAATAATAATATTTTTTTGATTTATCATCCCTTTTACTCCACCAGGGCGGTCTGATCATCACCCTCACGGACGGTCGCCAGTCTGTATGCGGGTCTTCACTCATTTCAAACACACGCTTGGCCTCCGCGGCCCACTGTTGGTTCGACGGCAGAAATCAGGGACGGCAGTTCACCGTGGTCCTTGGTTCCCTACGTCTCTTCACTGGTGGACACCGCGTCAACACCAACAACGTTCGTATGCACCCCAACTGGAACCCGAGGAACGCCCAGAATGACGTGTTGATCATGCACATTCCTCATGTTGGATATACCAGTAAGTGCCCCTTTATTCTTAAACTCTATAATTTACTAGCGGATGCTCGCGACTTCGTTCGCATGGCAAAAGTTTTTTTAATTCCCACAGGCACTCCTTAATTTTCCGGGATAGGTCTCTACAGGTCCTCAACTATACCCGTGCAAAAAATCACGTTGATCCGTTGCTCTGTTGCAGCATGATTGAAGGACAAATTCTCTATTTAACGTCCTTGGGGATTACATGAAGGAGTACTAAACAGGTGTTAAAGACAAGTCAAATGTTATGTGTTGACTTTAAAACTAAACACCAGAGTAATATTTTGTCTTTCATTGGTCAAACAGTAGAAGTCTGAATTTCTAGAGCTAGCTCTAGAATCAAAGCCTAGCCAAGGCATTGATTCGAAGGTTTTGGTATAGTGTAAAATGTGTGTATTGATTGGAGAGACTTCAAAACTTCACAAACTGTGCGGTGGAGCTGCACACATGTACACGTACATACATAATGCTCCGAAGCTTTTAGGTACCATACTAATATTGTTATAGGGTGTTTGTTTGTTGGTTTGTCCTTCAATCACGCCGCAACAGAACAACGGATCGATATGATTTTTTGCATGGCTTTAGTCGAGGACCGGGAGAGTGACATCTAAGGCTACTTTCTATCCCGGAAAATTCAAGTGTTCCCGTAGGAATGAAAAAACTTATGCCTAGACATCAGCTATTGTTTAATACAGGTTTATTTTTAACAGACTTTCGGTAAGAATTCACAACTATTAACTATTCTGTGCTTTTAGGTGCAGCATTTATTTATAACAGTCAGTTGTGTGTTTCAGACCATATCAATCGCGTGAATTTGGCCACTGGCTCCAATCAGTTTGTCGGTGCAATCGCTAATGCTGCTGGATTTGGTCTTCAAAGAGACGGTAGGTACCTCTAAAATTATCTTATTTTACTAAGTCATTAAATATCAATAGCTTCTTTTCATTTAAGTCGGTATTTTTTAAATATTTTTGCGCAAATCATGATAGCATGCTGTCCGTGGAGAACCCTCGAGTTCTTATTCAATTTTAAATTTGAATGCCATTTTGTTGATGAATCTATACTTCATATTATAAATGCGAAAATTTGGATGGATGAATGGATGTTTGTTATTACAGGCACAGAGATAACACAAGCTTCTTTTTATCCCGAAAATTTAAAGAGTTATTATAATTTATATATGTATATAGTCCCACCAACTTATCTGGCCCTGGTGGCCAAAATTGGAACTAGTTTATTTTTTTTCATAATTATACTAGCGACGCTGTCACCGGGCAGATAAGTTTGTGGGACTATACGCATATAGCTCCGTCATTTAACTGGGGCTGCACAAAGGGCTGTTCCTACAGGCGTGTTGTGATGCGCAGAACGCAATTTTGAATAGATTGGACGTCCACACACATCATAGGTCGACTACCACGCAAGATTTCGTTCAACTCAATATCACAGTCATTACACTTTTTAACCAAGCAATAGCCAATTGCTCACAGCAAAACATTAACCTGATTTTAACTTTCAGGTGGTGGAATATCCCAGCAGCAAGAAAAGCACCACGTGTCACTCCAAGTAATTACCAACCAGGTGTGTCGTCGGAGTTACCTTATGGTAGTCGTCGACTCCACACTTTGCACCAGCGGCGTGGGCGGCAGAAGCACTTGCAGCGGCGACTCTGGCGGCCCTCTGGTCATTGGCACAGGCACTAATGCTATGTTGGTTAGTACCTAATCTATTGCAGCTTTAAGCACTAGCTGACTCAGCCCTCAACTTATGTTAGGTGCTAGGTCAAATACTAGTCGTAGGAACTAAATATTTTGGGTGGGTGGCTAGTTTACAAAGGAGTTATTTATTTTTAGGGTTTCGTACCCAAAGGGTGCCAACGGGCCCATATTACTAAATCTCCGCTGTCCGTCCGTCCATCCGTCGGTCTATCAGCGGGCTGTATCTCATGAATCATAATAACTAGACAGTTGAAATTTTCACAGAGTATGTACTTCTATTGCCCTGATTACAAAAAAAAATTAAAATTAAAAAACTTATAAATTAAAGGGAGTCCCAATACAATAAACTTGTATTCAAAAAAGTGCCTATATCTTTTACGGCGAACCCTTCGTGTGCGAGTGTGTCACTTGGCCCGTTTTTTATTGTTTATTCAAAAATCATTAATTAAATTAAATTTTAAACTAAGTATGCCCCTAATTTAAATCCTGAATTAATCATACTAATATTTAAAATGCGAAAGTATATTTCTTTGTTGGTTTGTCCTTCAATCATGCTAAAACGTCTTAATTTTTGGCATGGGTGTAGTTTAGGACCTGAAGAGTGACATAGGCTACTTTTTATCCCGCGGGAATTTAGAAAAACTTAAACCACGCGGACGAAGTCGCGGGCATCAGCTAGTGGCTTTATATTTATTTATTTTACTCATAGTTCTACTAGAAAACATTGGTCTAACAAAACGCTTCTTTTCCAGATTGGTATCACGTCGTTCGGGTCGCCCCGCGGCTGCCAAATCGGTGAGCCCGCCGGTTTCGCCCGAGTCACCTCCTTTGCTAACTGGCTTCTATCATAAATTCAACCTACACCAACAAATTATGGTGTTAACCATCATTTGGACAACTGATAAAATAAATATACAATTTAATTTATTATAATGCCAGGTTTTATTAGTACCCTTTCAACTCATTACTGACTTACTGAGCACGAGTCTCCTCTCGTAATGAGAGCGGTTACTTAATAGTACATTATTGCAAAGGCTGGGAAATAGGCAATTGCAGGTCGAGTATGAGTTTGAAGGCCGAGCCGTAGGCGAGGACTTCACTAATACGAGACAGGCAATTGCCATTTCCGCCGAGGCATATATAGTGCTTTTCTCAAAAGAATGCAGGGAAATAAAACATACTTTTTTACCTTTGTTGCTAAATATACGAGTATATCATCTGGGGCTTTAATTAAAAATTGCTTTATGTTTTCGCCAGTAAAAATTTTCGATTTCTTGCTTTTGAATCCGGTCGATTGTCGTTTAAGAAAAGTAGTTAAGTTCCCATAGTTTTTCAAGTTAATGCCGTTTTTAACATGAACTGTACATTTCAGCATGGAATAAATTGCCCATTATGTAGATGGCTTTTTAGTTTTAGCAATCTCATTAAAATACGCCAAAAATACTGTTTCGGAGAAAATGTTCACTTATTTCTCTCTCACTCATAAAATTTTCATATACTTTCATGCATTTTTCTTTGGACTTCGCTGGAAGCAGGTTTTCTATTGCCAATTTGGCTTCTGATCTTAAATCTGGTGGAGTACAATCAATCTCCATTTCACTCTCTGAACGGTTGGAACTAATTTTACTTATTATTAAATTTATATTTAATAACTATGTAAATAACAAATCAAGACGAATTTTCAGCTTTGCCGCCAATTTTTTTTTATCACCTGTGCCGACAGGCAAACGCATTTAAGGCTATACAGCCACCAATTTGTACTAAGCAAAGAGACTATGATATGCCAAGAATGACAAAAGAGATCCGATCAAAGAGTATTTAATAACCCCAGCACGCCGTTTCATACAACATTGCAGGAGCGTTGTAATGTTCCAAATTCAAAAATCGCTCCCGCAATGGATTTGATTTTCTTTGTCCGAAAATTCGATACTTCGCGTGTTCTTTTTTCGAAAATAATGACAATATTTCCATGCATGTTTGAGAAAAATTGTTTACCGTGCTGACCAGTTGGCCAAGTGTGTATTGGCAAACCCTTTTGAAGAACTTCATAGTTCTCCATATTGTTCTCAAAGGTGTGTGACATGTGTGTGTGATTCTTAGTAAGAACTCTCACGAACGCAGGTTTCTTCACGATGTTTTGATACACCGTTTGAAGCAAGAGATATTTATTTTATTAAAACGCACATAACTTCGAAAGATAGAGGTGCGTTCCCGAGGATTTAACCCGTGACCACCTAAATAGTGTCTAAAATCCAAACCACTGGCACATAATATACTTAACTATAGTACCTTTCGTGTACAGAAGAATTACTCCGCAAAGACGTTTAAATAAATAGTAGCTCTTGATGCAACATAAAAATGCTATTCATCCCTTTTTTCTTCTTTCTTTTTCTTTTGCGCACCTAGCTCTTATCCCTTCAGGGTAGTCTTCTAATTTCTAGTACCTAATGCGTAAGGTCCTCAGAGTCATAGAGATAAGCCTGTAATATATTTCATCACTATCATCATCACTACAGACAATTAATGTCCCACTGCTGGGCACAGGCCTCCACTCTTATAGGAGAGAGGGAATTAGAGCTTAGACCCACCACGCTGCTCCAATGCAGGTTTGCGGGCTTTTAACGACTATTATCATGTATAATAATAACCGGGACCGACGGCTTAACGTGCTCTCCGAGGCACGGGGTGAAACACTGCCAACTTCCTAACTTCGGGCTAGTACTGAGACTTTCTAGTCGGAAAACCCAATAATTAATTATGACCGTGAACATACTAACCACAAGACCAACGGGGCAATATATTTATTAGAGTTTAAACACATCACACTTCATACTTAATATTATAAATGCGAAAGTGTGTCTGTGTGTTGATTTGTCCTTCAATCACGCCACAATAGAGCAACGGATTGACGTGATTTTTGACATTTTGGCATGGGTATTGGGTATAGTTGAGGATCTCGAGGGTAACAAAGCCTACTTTTTATACTAGATTGATACATAGACTGATGCGCGTGCCGTCGACGGATTGCGTCGCCGTAGGTCACGTAGATCTTGGGCACAGTAAACAGGTTGGGTCACCTCACGCAACAAGTTAGCCAGACATGCCACTAGGCTATCACAGTTTTTTTAAAATTAACCACCCCGATTTGTTAACCAACCTATTTAACATGTTTAGAATATTAATTAAACAACCTGTAAAATTTTTGAGCTTAATTTGATAAACTGGGCTTTTTGTTAAGGCTACCAGGCCACCAGCTCCATGTTGATTGCTGGTCATGATAGAAACTGTGCTCACAAAGTGCCAAATAATGGCAAGCATGCCCTCTGTGGCCATTAATTGTGTTGTGTGGTTTATTTCAATGTGAGCGTAGGTTAAATTAGCACCGTAAAACTGTGATACTACATAGCTATATACCAATTTAAGAAAATAAAGCTACTATAATCTAAACGCAACTCTGAACATGATTACATACGTATTATTTATATGGTGGAGTTATAAAACATAAGGCATAGAGAATTTACGTTTGTTGAACACCAAACAACCCGTAGTCCAATATATCAAAATACTGCATTATTATACCTATAAATTCTTTATAAATTGACTTTCAGATTAACTATGTTCTTGCTTCTTGACCAAACTGCCGAAGCCATTACCGAAGCAAAGCGCAGATTGCCAAATAAAAAAAAAACAACTGTCAATGTCAAACTAAAATCCAAATCAACTTGCAAGTCGCAAACTTCACGAAATATTTTCGTTTGATTATGATTCGCAAATTACGAAGCTAAAAAAGTATTGTGATCTAGATTTTAAGAGGATTGTTTTCTAGAAATAGGACCGCAGTGAGTTTACATTCAGAATCTTAATATTTGTAGTTGTGGCGTATTATTTCTGTGCTTACTTGATAGTGCTGAGTAATTTTGGTCAGGGCGCTTTATTCCTGATTTGTTTCGTTGTTGTCACGATGCCAAGTTTATTGCTGAGCGCGAGCCAGGCTGCATGACCCATAGCATGTCTTCGAAACGTCCACCATGTACTCAATTTGCCAATATTCCAAATGCCTATAAAAATTCTGATAGGTTATTATCATGGTATAATACCGTTCAGCTACTTACTGTCGTTTATGCAGTGGGTCTTGTTCATTCTTTTGTTTTTATAACAATAACATTTCAAATCACTTAGCTAGTTGGTTTTTTAAGAAATCCCTCATTCTAGATTTAAATGTACTAAGTACTGATACAATTACATGATGACTTGCCAGTAAATAAAGAGGAAAGACACCACAATTTTATTCTCAAAATACTTTTTGTACTATTTAATAAATGATACCAGTAGTAAACACTGAAACATACATCTATTTACCAACCCTGTGGTAACCTACATTGAACCATCTGAGACATCTATACTAATCTATACTAATATTATAAATGCAAAAGTTTGGATGGATGTTTGTTACTCAATCACGCCCCAATGGCTGAACAGATCTGGCTGAAATTTGGCACAGAGATAGATTATAGTCTGGAATAGCACATAGGCTATGTACTATAATAATAATACTTTTTATCCCGGAAAAATAAAGAGTTTCCGCGGGAACCAAAAAACCTCAAGCCACGCAGCTGAAGTTGCGGGCATTCGCTAGTTATTACATAAAAATGATTGCTATATTGTAACAATCACAATCACCTCTGTTTGGGTAACACTCTTCCGCTATTCGCTAAAACCCATTGTCACAGCAAGAATAGGTATGTCATTATAAAATACCAGAATACCTGGGACTTGTCTGCATTGATTATTTAAGTTTTTTTATTTCTGCGGGAAAGCCTTATCTGTAAAATTTCATTAGAATCAGTTGAAAAAATGGGCCGTTAAAGCAGATAAACAGACAGACACACTTTCACATTTAAAATATTAGTATGGATTAAGACATTTGGTTACCCGAACCTATAACGGGAAGAAAGATATTAAGAGGGTAAGTAATAAATTCCAAAGTGCTTTTGGTTAATATCTGACCTTTTTGAAAGTCATTCTTGATTACTGGTCAGTCAACTGGAAGTCTTGGCTCTGGATGCAACAATAATTGCTCATAAAAAAACGTTTTATTCTTTGTTGAATCATTGTACCAAAATTAAAATAGTTAACTTTTTTTTTCCAGATCAACTTAAATTCCCACTATCCAAAACTGCCTTAATGGTGTACTACTGACCTATGATCCTTGGGTCCATATGAATAAACCAACATCAGCTAAGAACAGCTTATCAATATTATTGGTTAATCTATGCTTAGTGATTAACATGAGCAAAAATTAAGCATAGATCGGCGATACTTGTGAACATATTCTTAACTGATGTCAGCTTAATAATATGGTAATTAATGTTGTAGGGAGACATCAAATTAACTTCCAGCACTTTGCTTGAGAGCTTGAATTTAAAGTTCTTTCCAGACAAGCACTTCTTAAGCTAGAACTATAAGTAACTTTCTCCCATAGGTGTTGTCTTATATTTCCAGGTACATTAACTGATGAGGCAAATGCAAGAGATGTCTCTCAAGCCAAGGAATGTGGACTTCCAAGAGACTTGGGCTAGTCTCAAAGAAACTGTAAGTAGTTATGCATCTTACTCTCACTATCTCTCTCTCTTCCAAAACAGCACAAGCTAAGAATGAGGATTGCTGTAGGTTGTATAGTTGAAACAAACCCACAACCCATTCTACAAGTTTAAAAAGACTGTTAAAAAGTATGCTCCTTAAAATAGTTTAGTAGGCAACTATGTTGAAGATTATGTAAAAGAGCATGGATTTGACTTGCTCTAGCAAGGCTTGGGACTGCTGTTACTTGTATCCTAATATTGATAGCAATTTTTGATTGAAAAAGAGCAACCACAGAGTTTCTTGATGGCTCTTGGAAGGAATGTCATTCTGAACCAGCAGTAGATTTATTGCACGATTCAAAAGTACATGTACTTGTAAAAGTATTAAAATAAAAGCATTTGAGTTTGATTTTGTAGACACCTGCAGTTTATCACTTAAATCATTCACTCGGTTGTATTATTTTAATCATCAACAATAAAAAAAACAAAAATGTCACATTTTAAAATTACATTTACTAGCTAAATTTAAAATGTAGGGCTTGAGATAAGGAGGTGCCTAAAAAACTAACTCACACCTGATAAAAAGAAAGAAAGTGGCATATTAAGCAATTTAGGGCATCCCCTCCCACATCTCAATAGTTCAACAGATCTATACTGTTACAGGTAGCTGGTGTTGTAGCTCTTCGCGCAGTAGAGCGAGGTGTGTGGAACACCAGATTCTCAGACGTCTATGCGCTATGTGTGGCCCATCCTGAGCCGCTGGCTGATCGCCTCTATGACGAAACCAGGTTATTTCTATGGCTTATGAAAAAATTTACTGTGACAGTTTACTATTGCAACCCCCAAACTTTTGACTAAGACGCTAAAAGACGCTGAAATATCTCATGAAAACTTCCACCACAACCCACCACTCTCATAGGAGAGACGAATAAATTAGAGCTTGACCCACCATGCTTCTTCAATGCGGGTTGGTGGGCTTTGACAACTATTATGTTAGATATATTAACCAGGACCAATGGCTTTACATGCTCTCTGAGGCACGGGGGTTAACATACTTCTTTCATACCTATTGCGTAAATCGTTATGTCCAAAACATGACTGTCAAACTCGTAATTTGTTATTTTCTAACTGTAATTTTTTTAAAGTGCTAGACAAATATAGTGATACTTACTTATGGTTGTGTCACTGTAAATTGAATTTCTTTCTCATTCTGATTACAAATGAACCCTTTTTATGCAGGAACTTTTTAGAAGAACATGTGGGTGGCTTGCTCCAGAGAGTCAAAGGCACGGCGCCATTGGAGAGTAGCGACTTCAACGACGGACTACTTAACAGGTAACAAAGTAGACAGAAATAGTATGGAAGTTGTATGAAATTCACAATAGTGACGTCATCAAATTTCAATGCACTGTTTTTCTTTAATCTATATTTTAAAATGGTTATCAAACTTAAAACTAACCGAGGATGTGAATTTTAGGTCTTTTGGAAGACCCTCTATCAGAATCAGTTAGGAATAATTTATTTTTAATATAGCCATCATCCCTATTCACCATAATGTTATGTTACTGAACTAGATTCTTGCTATTAGTGTAGGCGCATCAAGGGTAATTTCATAAAGTTGATTAAAAAAATCTTTTTTCTGTAGAAATAGAGGTAAATATGCTGTGTTACATTATGTTGTAGTTGTAATGAGACATATAATCCATGAAATATCGAAAATCTTGTTTTTGCAAACCCAAAAAATGAAGGTATAGAATCATGATTTGCTACACATTTTTGACATCAATTTCAATAAGTATGTCAAGATCTAGAATGTTTTACCCAAATGGAATAATTGAATTGTATTTTTCTTTTACTGATCAGATATGTGTCAGCGTGGCACGAGTATAGCCAAGGTGTGGCCTACCTCAACTCCCTCTATTCCTACCTCAACTTGCAACACGTCAAACGACAAAAGGTCAGTTACCAAATTTTTTACAATATCAATAGACATACCCGCAGAATCAAGTGAAGATAAGATATCATTCTTAAAAACCATATTCTGTTTGACATTATTTACCTTTGTGTTTTGTGTCTCCTCCATTACAATTCCTTTGAGTCTTCCCTGTGCTTTGTTTTTAGTGGGTCAATTTCAACCATGTGCCTAATTATATAAAAGCTGAGTTTCAAAGATTCGCCTCCATTAAACTCTGTCTGTTTATGGCGGTCCCTATTTTCTTTCTACTAAAGAAAATGTTGCTAGATGTAATCAGAACTTGTTGTAACAGGTCTCAGATGCGGAGATAATTTACGGATCTTCGGCGACGGTCAGTTGTCCCGAACACGATTCCAGGCAGTTAGAGGTATGTGCAAAAGATCCATAGCACTAACAAACATACTATCTCCAATTTGGATACTTCTCATAATCAGCATCCCGTAGATCCTCTGAGAAGACATCCATATACATTTATACGAAAAAGTTACGTTTCATAAATTTAATTTGCAAATGAATATCACCGAAATCCGCAAAAATTATATCCATATTGATTTCAAGATGGACGTCATTTTTGTTCTTTACACCCCTATCGATTTCTGGAAAAAAACACGTTGGCAATTTTGACGCTATCAGTGCGCTCTTATCTATATCTTATCACATTGCGATCGTATATTCTCGAGCGTTTTTTTTTGTATTAATTTAATTATTCATCATACGATTCATGATGAGTGATTGGAGAGAGGATTTGTGATCGTTTGTACTCATCGAGTAAAGCGTCTATTAGTATTGGCGCTGTACAAGCACGTGAGAATTGGGTATTTGACTACTAGTGAAATAAATTATTTATTAGTGATTATTAATTAAAGGATCTCCCAAAGTTCGTAATATCTACGTCCCCTGCTAGTTTTATTTTGAATAAACATTTTAAACTATCGATTAAAGTGAAAAACGTGCGTCGAACTTTGATGACGTCACAACTTAAAATTTCATAAAAAATCCATACTAAGCACGCGTTTTGAAGTTTCAAAAAAAAGTTGCTGATTTGACTAGTTGTCAAATACCCAATTCGTACGACGTAGTGGAACGCCAACTGAATACTGCGAACCAGGAGGCTCTTTGTTACGGTCACACTGATGTGGACATCGCGTACACACCAGAACATCGTTACTGTATCTGTTTGGTTTTAGGCAAATCATGGGAATAGCCCATGGCCTACCGCCAGTATCACTTTAAAAAACTCTGTAATGACACCCTTCAAATGATATAAATTGTATGTCGTCACTAGGTAGGCGAGCTCGGGCTTGTAACGTGGGAGCGCGTGCTAGTGCGGCCGCTCGCCACCGCGCTCAGCTCGCGGCTCGTGGCGGCGCTGAGCGCGGCGCGGGACGCCTCGCCCGACCCCTCCACGGCTGACACGCTGCGCAGCGCCATACACAGCACCGTGCACGTACAGGTATTGATATTGTGCCGCGTCACTAGGCAGGCGAGCTGGGGCTAGTGACGTCGAGCGCGTGCTAGTGCGGCCGCTCGCCACCGCGCTCAGCTCGCGGCTCGTGGCGGCGCTGAGCGCGGCGCGGGACGCCTCGCCCGACCCCTCCACGGCTGACACGCTGCGCAGCGCCATACACAGCACCGTGCACGTACAGGTATTGATATCGTGTCGCGGCGCTAGGCAGGCGAGCTGGGGCTAGTGACGTCGAGCGCGTGCTAGTGCGGCCGCTCGCCACCGCGCTCAGCTCGCGGCTCGTGGCGGCGCTGAGCGCGGCGCGGGACGCCTCGCCCGACCCCTCCACGGCTGACACGCTGCGCAGCGCCATACACAGCACCGTGCACGTACAGGTATTGATATCGTGTCGCGGCGCTAGGCAGGCGAGCTGGGGCTAGTGACGTCGAGCGCGTGCTAGTGCGGCCGCTCGCCACCGCGCTCAGCTCGCGGCTCGTGGCGGCGCTGAGCGCGGCGCGGGACGCCTCGCCCGACCCCTCCACGGCTGACACGCTGCGCAGCGCCATACACAGCACCGTGCACGTACAGGTATTGATATTGTGCCGCGTCACTAGGCAGGCGAGCTGGGGCTAGTGACGTCGAGCGCGTGCTAGTGCGGCCGCTCGCCACCGCGCTCAGCTCGCGGCTCGTGGCGGCGCTGAGCGCGGCGCGGGACGCCTCGCCCGACCCCTCCACGGCTGACACGCTGCGCAGCGCCATACACAGCACCGTGCACGTACAGGTATTGATATTGTGCCGCGTCACTAGGCAGGCGAGCTGGGGCTAGTGACGTCGAGCGCGTGCTAGTGCGGCCGCTCGCCACCGCGCTCAGCTCGCGGCTCGTGGCGGCGCTGAGCGCGGCGCGGGACGCCTCGCCCGACCCCTCCACGGCTGACACGCTGCGCAGCGCCATACACAGCACCGTGCACGTACAGGTATTGATATCGTGTCGCGGCGCTAGGCAGGCGAGCTGGGGCTAGTGACGTCGAGCGCGTGCTAGTGCGGCCGCTCGCCACCGCGCTCAGCTCGCGGCTCGTGGCGGCGCTGAGCGCGGCGCGGGACGCCTCGCCCGACCCCTCCACGGCTGACACGCTGCGCAGCGCCATACACAGCACCGTGCACGTACAGGTATTGATATCGTGTCGCGGCGCTAGTCAGACGAGCTGGGGCTAGTGACGTCGAGCGCGTGCTAGTGCGGCCGCGCGCATATTATATCGTTTGTCCTGAGTAACTGACTGGTCTGGTTTAAAGCACTGGGGTAAGAAACTTGAGATTTTGATAGTAGGTTCCTTTTGTGACGTAGGCGCTCACTAAGGAAGGATTTTTCAAAACTTCACCCTCAAGGGGGTGAAATAGGGGTTGAAAGTTTGTATGAAAGTCCATCTTTTCTCAAGTTATATCCATGAAAATTGGTATTTGGGCTTTCGATTAAAAATTAAGACTTAATTGAAAAATTCTACCTACAAGGAATTTTTTGAATTTTCACCTGAGCGAAGCAGGGGTGGTTCCGCTAGTTCAGTCATAAGATTCAGTACCTGACGCCTTACCTTTGCGAAAGCGAAACTGCTGTACACTCATGTTTGGCCAAGATTTTCCGGTCCATGATACGCGAGATGGGATGCTTATTAAATAGAGGATCTCTCAAAAGACATAATATCCACGACCTCTGTTAGTTTTATATTGAAAAAAGCCATTTTAAAATATCGATTGAAGTAAAAAGGTGCATTGACTTATTATGAGATCACAAGTAAGCATTTCATACTAAGTGCGCGTTTTGTCATTTGAAAAAATGTTGTCAAATATCCAAGATGCAGTTTCGTAATTCGTACAAATTCGCAAAACAAGTCTTGATATTTCCCCAATAGTTTAGTGCTAGAAACCTTACCATATCACCGTACCATAAAATACTCTTATTTGCTTGCATAAACATTTCATATCAGGTAACAATTAAATCACTAGTCCTATATTTTGTTTCGAATTATTTAGTATTTATGTTTATATGTATCTTTGTATGTATGTATCTATGTATGTATATATGTTTGTATGTATGGATGGATGTATGCATGTATGTAAATATATATTACATATTTTAATTTTTATTTGTTGCACTATCCCGCGCTCTTGTTTTATAATCTCCTCTCCCCAAAGGTTGTCTGGAAGGGATTGCTTTAGCAATAAGACCGCCTTTGCACCCTTCTGTCTTATCTTTTAAGCTTTTCTTTATTGTTATTGTTTTTAAGTGTGTGCAATAAAGAGTTCATCTATCTATCTATCTTATTAAAAAAAAATTGTGTCCCCCAGGCGTTCACGTCAGTGGCGTGCACAGGGTTTGAAGCTAGGGTAGGCATTAGTTAGTCAGAATACCTATTTACCGACTGTCAGAATAAAAATTAGGAAATGAAAGATGAATTTGGGTAAGCAGTGCTTTTATGGATCTATGAACTGCACGCCACTGTGCACAAGGTTTGAGGCTGGGATAGCAAAATACCTGTTATTTACTAGCTGATAAAAAATTTGCATTGACGTATTTCCATTTGGGTAAACAGTGCTTTTACGCCTCTATGAACCGCACGCCACTGATCACCGTACCATAAAATAGTCTTATTAAAAAAAAATTAAACACCCCCCCAGGCGTTCAGGGTCCGAGCTCCACTCTCGCTATACGTGGAACTGGTGTTGGAGCCATTTCTCGCGGCCGCGGGCGCGCATCACTCGCGCCGCGCCGCGAGTTTGCTCGCCGAGGGGGATGTCTCGCACTTTATGAAACACGTGCTCGATGGTAAGTGTTAGCATTATTACTGTTTGCCAACTGTTGCTGTTATCTCATGAAACAGGAAGTAGGTATAATATCAGTCAATTTGACTCGTTTCATGTCATTCGATTTATAGGTCTATTACACTGCACTTTTCACAGGGACCCTTACACTTGAGTCAGTGTTGTGTAATACGATTTAAGGAGAAGGGTCCCTAAATTGATCCTTATTGCTATGTAATAAGCGACGCTCTAGCTAGCGGCCACGCCCACCCTTTCCACAGGGCCCTCTGGAAAGTGCAGTGGAATGGGCCTATTAATCTGCGGATACCGACGCCACATTAAAAATAGTTAGTGTAAATACGAGTGTTTTGGCGATGGTAATTAAGTCTCCTGCAGGCAGACTCAGCGATTATTGAATACTTTTGTGTTTAGATCGCAATTTGGTTTAGAGCTTAACGATAGCAAACGTGGACAGACCAAATGAATATTGTCTTTAAGCTTAGCTAACTTTTATTTTATTACATTGAATCTCTCGTGAAACCGCTACACGTTGTAACCATTCGCTCGTGCCAGTTCCAAATGAGAGTACAAATATATTATAAGTGTTTATTAATACCTACTTCTGGATTGTCGCTTACAGTTCAGAAGTGGGATATGAATCACGTCGCCTTGATTTTGCTTTGCCTTCTGCACTTTTGTTTTGTGTATTTTTTTAAGAAAACGTGGGTATTTTTTATTTTTTTTTAAGTATGTGTTTAATCAAGAAACATTGTTTGTAATGATGAAATCACTGGAATCACAACAACAATGGAATTCATGGCTTTATTGGAATAGTGCCAGGGGATAATGTTTGACCTATATTACGTAAACGTTGTCCGTTTTTTGAGCAAAAATTTCAAATCTTCCAGGACGATGGGTTGTAATCATGGAAGTATTTTTTTTAAATCCTTAGTAAGGGTTTTTCAAACTTTTCATAAGCTGATCCATTTAATCATTTTGTCAACAGATTTATTTTGCCATAATTGTCCATAAAACCAAAAGCTAGAGCTTATTTTTATAGAGCTTACCAATACTTTAAAAATCAACCAATACTTTACTCACACACACGCCCATAGCCGCACAAACATAATAATATACACACTAACACATACTCACTTATGTTTTGCATATGTCCTTGATCAATAATAATTGCTAAAAATTCGCTATGTATGTATTAGGGAAGGCACTATCTCCAAAAGACGGCAAAGTTACTACTCTGAACGTTTATTTATAGAGATTATTTAGTGTTTATTTATCGCATTTTATACAGAAAGAAATAATCTATCTACTATTTCCATTGAAAATTAAACAAAATTATCCTGTTGCTACTTAGGTCTAGAACGCGAAATAACATTAGCCCGGCGATTCCTCCACTCGTCCTCAATAGAAGCAGTCAGGACATGTTATGAACAAGCGTGTGTGGAGGCGCACTTACCAGCTTTACACGCTGACATAGAACGACTGCTCAAAGAGGCCAGCGCGGGCAGTACTGAAAGACAGGACGACTTGAGACGAATGTACGCACTGCTCAAGCCGTTGGGAGCTAATGCTATGAGACCTTTGGTGGATGCCGCTCACCAACAAGCCGTGAGAGATGGGATCGCCTTGTTGGACGCTGATCATCCTAAAGACGAGGTTAGTATGCAGTTCTTAAAAATATAAGAAGCTAATGGTAGCAGTACTGAAAGACAGGATGACTTGAGACGAATGTACGCATTGCTCAAGCCGTTGGGAGCTAATGCTATGAGACCTTTGGTGGATGCCGCTCACCAACAAGCCGTGAGAGATGGGATCGCCTTGTTGGACGCTGATCATCCTAAAGACGTGGTTAGTATGCAGTTCTTCAAAATATAAGAAGCTTATGGTAGCAGTACTGAAAAACAGGACGACTTGAGACAAATGTACGCACTGCTCAAGCCATTGGGAGCTAATGCTATGAGACCTTTGGTGGACGCCGCTCACCAACAAGCCGTGAGAGATGGGATCGCCTTGTTGGACGCTGATCATCCTAAAGACGAGGTTAGTATGCAGTTCTTCAAAATATAAGCAGCCAATGGTGGTAGTACTGAAAGACAAGATGACTTGAGACGAATGTACGCACTGCTCAAGCCGTTGGAAGCTAATGCTATGACACCTTTGGTGGATGCCGCTCACCAACAAGCCGTGAGAGATGGGATCGCCTTGTTGGACGCTGATCATCCTAAAGACGAGGTTAGTATGCAGTTCTTCAAAATATAAGAAGCCAATGGTGGCAGTATTGAAAGACAGGATGACTTGATACAAATGTACGCATTGCTCAAGGCGTTGGGAGCTAATGCTATGAGACCTTTGGTGGATACCGCTCACCAACAAGAGATGGGATCGCCTTGTTGGACCCTGATCATCCTAAAGTTAGTATGCTGTAGAAGCCCATAGTGGCAGTACTGAAAGACAAGATGACTTTTTTTTTATCCACTACAAGTTAGCCCTTGACTGTAATCTCACCTGATGGTAAGTGATGATGCAGTCTAAGATGGTAGTGGGCTAACCTGTTAGAGGCATGGCAATTATAATAAACCAGAGATTCCCAAACTATTTTGGGCAAGAGCCCCCTTTTCCAAAATGAACTGATACCTCAGACCCCCATAGTCAAATTACTTTAAAAATCCTATCTCGACATTTTTTTAGACATCAAATCAAGAAAATATCAAGTTTATCATCCACCAAAGTGTCATATTTTTACTAGATATATCACTGCCATTCCTTAATAATATTAATTAGTGAATGAACTAGAATTTTAATTCGCTATAATCCGCTACAGTAGACAAATCTGTGTGGTACAGTGCCTGTCTTTCACCTGCAGCATGCGACACCCACCACCCAGCAATTCGCACAGGCACAACACCACACCACACAAATCCTCCAAATCACTCTCAACGTACGTTTCACTCCGACACCGGAGCATCTTCAGGAGATGTTGACTCGACAATGCACGATTGTGAAGTGACTAACGTATCGCAAGTTCCGGCTTATATACCTTTTTGGCATGGCTCATACTGAAGCCCCGCCCCCTCCCCTATTACTGTATAAATTGAGTAAAGGTGAATTTGATACGTTTATTTGTTCATTTAGCAACTCAAATCCTTTATTATTGTGTTTAATTATTTCTAATTGCTCCCATACGCTCATTCGAAACCATTTATTACATTTATGCAGGATTTTATATGAATGGTTATTGCCCACCTCATGTCCACTGTCCAAAAGGTGTTTAGCGAAGTGGGACCTTTGTGGTTGATCGTTCCTATAAGCAGACATATGTTCCTTATAGCGCGTCTCAAAATTGCGCCCAGTTTGACCAACATATGTGGCACCACATTCAGGACACTCAAGCTTATAAACACCCGATTTTTGATGATTCCTCAATTTATCTTTCCCATTGCAAATCCTCCGAAGTGTATTATTTGTCCGGAACGCGACATGCACATCATGTGATCTGAGCGTCTTTTTAAATGTAATAAATGGTTTCGAATGAGCGTTTGGGAGCAATTAGAAATAATTAAACACAATAATAAAGGATTTGAGTTGCTAAATGAACAAATAAACGTATCAAATTCACCTTTACTCAATTTATACAGTAATAGGGGAGGGGGCGGGGCTTCAGTATGAGCCATGCCAAAAAGGTATATAAGCCGGAACTTGCGATACGTTAGTCACTTCACAATCGTGCATTGTCGAGTCAACATCTCCTGTAGATGCTCCGGTGTCGGAGTGAAACGTACGTTGAGAGTGATTTGGAGGATTTGTGTGGTGTGGTGTTGTGCCTGTGCGAATTGCTGGGTGGTGGGTGTCGCATGCTGCAGGTGAAAGACAGGCACTGTACCACACAGATTTGTCTACTGTAGCGGATTATAGCGAATTAAAATTCTAGTTCATTCACTATCATGGACTTCCGCAAAGTAACGCCTGCTTCTATTCAATATAATATTAATTGTTGCTTCAAAAGGCACATTCACACTTCGTGCAAGCGATGCTGTCTCTACACCACAAATACAGCACTCTGTTCGCTGACGTTTTCGGTGGAGCACAACCCTTCGTTGGAGCGCTTGATAAGGTAAATGTCCAAAATGCCAAGTGTTTTGGGTCAGTCGTTTACTCCAAATTACTGTTATTTTTCCGATTTTACAATCTCTTAGTTAGATTTTACTTAGTAAAACTGTCATAATGTCAAAATTCCTAATGCTCGGACTTATAATTAGGTGCACTAAACTGACGTTCAAAATGTCATTTCACATAGTTTCAAACCTATAACTGCTTTCCGAACCGGTGGTAACAAGAGTCAATCAAGTCAAAACAAGACGTAACATAAGAGACCTGTATGTTTTGCATGTTATAAATAAATTGAGTTTATTGACTTTATATTATCACTAGTGGATGCCCGCGACTTCGTCTGCATGGTTTGAGATTTTTTGGAGACTATAATCTCAGTGCCAAATTTCATCCAGATCCGTTCAGCCGTTCTGGCGTGATTGGGTAACAAACATACATCCAAACTTTCGCATTTATAATATTAGTATAGATAGATACAAGCGATGCTGTCACTGGCTAATAGGTTTGACGGACTATAATTATTGAAAGTCTGATAGATAAATATTATTTGCCGATTGGAAAATCAGCTTTCAATAGGAAAGGTGACAATTCAATATTACTCTTTATCAAACTTAAAAACGCGTTTCTAGCATGGAAGTTTGTATGAAATACATAGTTGTGAGTTTTGACGTCATCAAATTTCAATCCAAATTTTTTCTTTAATCTATAGTTTAAAATAGTAACCAAACTTAAAACTAACCGAGAATGTGAATTTTTGAGTCTTTTAGAATATCCTCCATTAAATAATCAGTAAAATATTTTTTTATAATCTTATCTTTATATATATCCCTATTATATATTTACTAGACAATTCCCGCGATTTCGTCTAGGAATTTTCGCGATAGGCAATTTGTATCCCGGAACTTCAATTTTCCGGTATAAAAATTGCCTATGGCCTTCCCCAGGATGTAACCTATTTCTGTACCAAATTTCATCATAATCGGTTGAGTAGTTGGGCCGTAGCATACAGACAGGCACACTTTCCCATTTTTTTTTTGTAATGTATTCCTTCCTTTTTCCTCCGACATGGCGATCGGAGACTGTTCTAGGTCGGTACTCTGGCTATTTTTTTCTTGCCTTTCTTTTTGCTCTAAATGTATTGGAGCTGCACACTTTCCCATTTGCCTTCCCCGGTTAGTTGTAGTTAGTTTCCCCATGTAGTTGGGCCGTGAAAGCGTAGCAGACAGACAGACAGGCATACTTTCCCATTTAAAATGTTACATATAAAATTCTCGTGTCTCAATGTTAGTTACCAAACTCCTCGGAAACAGCTTGACCGATTTTTCTGAAATTTTATATGCATATTCAGTAGGTCTGAGAATCGGCCACTATCTATTTTTCATTTCCCTAAAACACCTCAATCCACGCGGACGGAGTCGCGGGCATCAGCTAATCTTAATATATATAAACCACGTATCACGTTGTTTGTCCGCGATGGACTCCTAAACTACTTAACCGATTTTAAATTAAATTTGCACACCGTGTGCAGTTTGATCCAACTTGAAAGATAGGATAGCTTACATCTTAATTTATACCCTTAATCGACGCAGACGAAGTCGCGGGAATCATCTAGTATTAGTATTGTTATATGGGGCAAAAGATAATTTTTGTTCCCCGAGGGCGCTATTTTGAATTCAGAGCGAAGTGAAGGATTCTAAAGTAAAATCCTGAGCGTAACGAGGAATTCAATTCAATATACGCCGCCCGAGAACAAAAAATTTGGCCCCGAGTGACACACACTATTTTTCATCATTACGTATGAGAAAAAGCTAGGAGTATCAACGTACTATGTATGGACATTACCTATACGTTTAATCACCAATCAGAAGCACGAACGCGGACCAACCAGAAGATACTCCTATCAACCTTCTATGTGTAGACATATATTGTATTGTATATTTAAAGTTTAAATAAAACACAAATATATTATTATGAAATAATTAAACATTAATATATAAGTTGGATACATTTTTACAATTTGAGAATAGTTATTTCCCTCTTTGGACTAGCAGCCATAATTCCGTTCGAAATTCAAAAAATGTAAAGACGTATATCCGATCAACAAATTGATCACGTGACTTATCGAAGGCAACAGCCACTCAACCATTTTTGGATTTCGAACGGAACGAGCGATCGACAGGTTACTGCGACGAACGCAGTATACTAAAGCACGAACGCGGACCAATCAGAACAGAGATATGAAAAGTCCCATGGGCCTAAAAATTACATTTTGCTCCCCCTATCCTCTGAAGCCAATATTCGTTTTTCGAATAGGTATGATGAAAAGATTTATCTTACCCCTCCAGGCATGTAGCGCGGTAGTGAACCGCCGGTGGGCGGGCGAGCCGTGCGCCCGGGCTCCGGAGCTAGTCGCGCGTTACTGCGACACGCTGCTGAGACGCCGCGCGGCCGACACGGACGCGGACGACAAACTCGCCGCCGCGATCGTCGTGTTCAAATACGTCGACGACAAGGACGTGTTCCAGAAGCATTACGCGAGAGCGCTGGCCAGGAGGCTTATACATCAAATGTCTGCCTCTATGGAACAGGTAATTTATAATAATAACCCTTCGTCTGGCGCGCCGTTTTACTAGGTTACCGCGGATCTGCGCCACTTCTCAGGATCTCAAGTGGCGGTGTCGAATTTCGCCGGCCGGGCATGTTTATTTAAATCATATCGTATCACTTGTACGAGCTACGTAAACACACAGTACGTCATTCAAATCGTTACGAAACATAGCTATAGATTGAAGTTAAAAAGGTTATCGCACTTCTATAGGGTTTACACAAAAAAAATAACAAAAACAGCAACAAAAAATGACCCCGTCTTTGAAAATGGAACCTCAAAAAAATAAACAGTATAACCTGTATCTTTGTTTAAAAAAGTTTTTTGACTCTATGATTAGTCATTTCAGAGTAAAACAAGAAGAACCAAAAATTCTGTTCCATTTGTCTATTTCAAGAACAAAAACCAAAAATAAAAAATAAAGGGTATCACCTTACATTTCGTGTTTCACTCGCACGAAATTTCTACCCATAAATTCATGGCATAGATTAGGGTCTCCAAAAAATTCATACTCTGTCCTTGTCTATCCTATTCGCATAAACAAAAATTTCAAAGGAATCGAGTTCGTAAATATTTTGAAATTAATTCCAACATGTCGAGCTCTTTATTTCAGATAAAAATCCAATCTTACAATAGTATAAATAATAAATGAAATGACAAAATAAGAATAAAAATAAAATAAAAGCTAGCTTAAGCTATTTCCTAAAAACGACTTCCTATTTCTTATTAATATTTATCTCATCACCTATTGGAGGTCACCTCCTTTAGAATCGATTTTCATGTAATATAAGCCTGGGGTATGAAAATTTATGGGGAGTGAAATCAAACTTTCTCCGTTACGTTATTGACTTAATGTTTCCATGGTCACACTTGTTTATGTTTCCATGACTATGTAATGTATTGATGATGAATATCAATTTGACGACCTCCGTGGCGCAGTGTTGAGCGCTGTTGCCTTAACGTGCGGAGGTCCCGGGTTCGATATCCGGCAGGGTTTGGAATTTTCCCTGGTCTGGCCTGGTGGGAGGTTTCGGCCGTGGCTATTTACCACCCTACCGGTAAAGACGTGCCGCCAAGCGATTTAGCGTTCCGGTACGATGCCGTGTAGAAACCGAATAGGGGTATGGGTTTAATATAACAGCCGTGCCCGTAACAGGTTAGCCCATCTTAGACTGCATCTTCACTTACCATCAGGTGAGATCGCAGTCAAGGACTAACTTGAAATGGATAAAAATATATATATATAAATGAATGTATCATGCTTTCAGTAATATAAAAAATGCGTTCATTTACCCTCATTTACTAATCTATATGTTTTATAATCGTTCGTAAAGAGAACTCCAGTCGTGTGTTGGAGCTGACACACAATTTTTTCTCTCTAGTTATATCTGCTCGAACGAAACGTTTCTGCTCCACGTTTCTGATTCGACCCCCAGGATGTGGAATATCCTTCCAGCGCATGTATTCCGTGCCGCGTATAACTTAAGTACCTTCAAGGCAAGAGTGAATAAGCATCTTCTAGGCAAGCGTTCCAACCTAGACCTCATCATTGCTTTGTATTAAGCATGATTGTCGACAAGCGCACGCCTATTGTTTTATAAAAAAAAAAAATTATGCCAGCACTTGACTGAATTCAAACCTGAGTGCGCTTGCCCAGAAGGTGCCTAGTCACTCTTGATTAAAAAGGTATTGAAAGTAAAAGGGGCGGGGGGGTTGGCGTAGCACTTGGCTGAATTCAAACCTGCAATAATAATATCCTTTCGAAAAATTACGCTCGAAATAATTGTACACATTAACTCCAGATATTATTACTTTAGATACTAAAGTGTATTAAATACAGTTTTGTCTATTTGGTTAGGGCGGGAAAAGGGCCAAAATCTCACAAAAATGTAAGATTAGTTAGTTATTAGCAGTACTTAGGTTTATTGGACTTTGACGAAACCTAATGTTGTTTGTTTTAAGGAAGAGGCAATGATAAACAGGCTGAAGGCAGCGTGCGGGTACGAGTTCACCAACAAACTGCACCGAATGTTCACGGATGTAGCCGTTTCCGCTGATCTTAACGCCAAGTTCCAGCAACATCTACGGGATAACAACCTAACCACTAGCACTGGATTCTTTATACAGGTATGTACAGTCGCGGTTAGATGATGTTTACCACCATAAGGTTCATAGACCCATCTGTGTCAGAAGGTCGTTAAGTGATTTGATTAGGTTTTGATGGATCATAGATTTTTTAATTTTTTCAGTAGGTGGCAAAAGTGGCAACTAGATAGGATACATGTAGAAAACATCTTTCAATATTTTTTGTAAAAGTCACTTTAACAGATCTGCGATGATGCTTATGTGTCAAACTTGAAATTTGAAACTTTCCAGCCTACGTTCCTTAGAAACATCATAGGTGGCGCTGTCTTCCCCCCTTAGGATATAAGAGTGCAATGAGGTGATAAGTACCATAGTCTAATGCTGATGCTGATGCCAGTCACTCACTACTTCGTTTGCGATACGGTTGCGTGATTTGGTTGAATTCATTTATTTTTTTCGTCTTTGCATCGCATTTGGACTCCAATTACCACTGTGTATGTAGACCTACGACATTTGGATACCGATTCTCCTGCGTATTGAAGAGCTGCATGCGACATTTGTATACCGATTCTCCTGCATATTGAAGAACAAGGAAGTTTCCAATTTTTATTTTAACTTTAAAATATAAAGCTAAGCGGCGTGCTATCCAAGATAATGCCCGGCAACTGGATGCGTTATTATTGATAGTTATTAGCGATTTGAGTCAATACCCTGTACAATTGACTCGAGTTTATTGGCGCGGCGACTACAGAGAAAAATTACTCGAGTAAGCGTAATGATCCATCGAGTAACCAAGCACTATAAAAAAAAATGTGCTGTGCAAGACTATAAAATCGGCCATTGCCCGTGTGCGCAGTTTACCGTTTCAGGAGAAATTAAGCTTAAAAACAAGAAATTATACCTGTTTGGTTGACACAAGTTGTCATTTGTCTGTAGGTTTTACAAGCGGGAGCGTGGCCGTTGGGAGGAGCGATGGCGCCGATGGCGCCGCCGGCTCAATTGGAGCGACCGGCGAGACTGTTCGAAGCTTTCTATAGAGCGTCCTTTAGCGGGCGGAGGCTCGCTTGGCTCCACCATCTATGTACGGGAGAGCTACGGACGCGGTACACGCAGAGAATGTACCACATCAGTGCTACCACACCACAGGTATTTACATAACAGATACAGGGTATGTTCCGTTATACACTGCGAGCACTGTCCCCAGTATTCCCAGTCCCCCAAATTCGTTCCGTTATGCACTGGCAGTATACTGCCGCAGCATCCAAGGGAAATTTATGACGTTATAAATCGTCGCCGTTTTTGTGCTGTGAGCACTGGCGTTTTCGAGGTAAGGTGCTTTGAGCACGTGATCAATAGCTGGACTGCGTTCCATTTTAAACAGTAACCAGTATAGCTAACTATTAAGGAACGGCTTCGCAATATACTAAATTGTCGTCATACCTTACAGTGCTCTCAGTGTATATCGGAACATGTAAAAAATATACAAACATGTAAAAAAGATAAAACATTAAGGGTGCCAAGGTGGCCTTAACAGTAGTTTTTTTTACGCCACTACAAGTTAGCCCTTGACTGCAATCTCACCTAGCGGGTTTTTTATTAGGGGTATGACAGTTATATTAAACCCATACCCCTAGTCGGTTTCTACACGGTATCGTACCGGAACGCTACGAACCCGGGATCTCCGACGTTAAGACAACAGCGCTCAACACTGCGCCAGCGAGATCGTCAAAATATAGAAAAGAGATAGTAGTTCCATTCTAATAATATTATAAATGCGAGACTATGAGTCCATAGATGTATGTCATCTCTACTTACTTACTTTTTATTCTGGACAACAGAAGAGCTTCCTCGGGATTATAAAATAAAATAGATGTGGATAAACGCACAGACATTTCTAGTAAGAATTTAAGTAATCGTTTATGAAAGGTTGAATTAAAATATTTTAGAAATTATCTAATTTGATGTTAAGAAGAACATATTGTCCATCTCGTCGAATGCTGTTGGAACAGACTGCATCAGCCGTAACATGATCAAACCCATTCTTGATATTGTAACACCTATCCTAACCCATATTTTGAATTATTCTATTAGCACAAGCAAATTCCCCGAAGCTTGGAAAACTGCTCAAATTGTTCCTATTCCTAAAAAGTCCAACCCATCTGCAGTTAATGATTTCCGTCCGTTTTCTATCTTGCCATTTCTTTCAAAAATCCTTGAGAAGTTAGTCCACCAACAGTTAAATATTTTCCTTAATAAGAACTTCCTTCTCAGTCCGTTGCAATCGGAATTTCGACCCGGCCATAGTACGGTTACAGCGTTAGTCAAAGTTACCGATGACATTCGATGGGCGATGGACAATAAACAGCTCACTATTTTAACCTTGCTTGACTTTAGTAATGCGTTTAATACCGTTAATTACGATATTTTGCTGAGTCTGTTACGTTCTATTAACATAGCTCAATCAGTGATTGACTGGTTTCAGAGTTACCTCAGAGGTCGTCGGCAGCGCATTAAAATTGACGAGTCTTGTTCGTCATGGTGTGATGTGACGGCCGGGGTACCTCAGGGTGGTGTGTTGTCTCCTCTGCTGTTTGCTATCTTCATTAATTCTATTACTCCGTACATCTCTTCTCTCTACCACATGTATGCAGATGATATCCAAATTTACCGCTCTGCACCCCTAGAAGATCTCGACGCTGCTGTGGCTGCAGTTAATGGTGATCTAACTGCTATTGCTGAATGGAGTAAGCAGTATGGGCTTCGCGTTAATCCAGTCAAATCACAGGCAATCATTATTGGCAGTCCCGGATACATAGCTAAACTTGACTTGCGAGGACTTCCCCCGATCTGTTTTAATGGTGTTGTGATTCCTTATTGTGACTCCGTTAAAGATTTAGGTATATATTTAGATTCTCAACTATCCTGGTCTGGGCATGTTAAAGAGTTGAGTAGGAGGACTTTTGCAACGATGAACTCTTTGCGACGGTTGCGCTCTGTCTTGCCGATCCCTACCAAAATTATGTTGGCACAATCTCTCCTTCTTTCTATTCTCGATTATGCTGACGCAAGCTATCTTAATTTGACTGAGGACCAACTAAACAAGCTTGAGCGACTCCAGAATCTCGCCATTCGGTTTATTTTTGGTTTGCGCAAATATGACCACGTTTCCGAATTTCGTCAAAAGCTCAAGTGGCTCCCTATTCGCCGTCGCCGGGATTTGCATGTACTTTCTCTTCTGTACTGTGTGCTATTTCATTTAAAAACTCCCTCCTACCTGAAGGTGAAATTCAGTTTTCTTGGAGTGCAGTCCGATTTAAGATCATGTCGAACCTTAGCACTGAAAACCCCAACCCATAAAACGAAGTTTTTTGAAAATTCGTTCAGTGTTCGAGCTGTTCAGCTATGGAATGCACTTCCACTGACCATACGCCAATCTAAGTCACTGGACATATTCAAAAATGCTGTTAAGAATCATTATTTTGCAAACTAAAGACGACAATATAAATTATTCTTTGAGCTGAGTCAAAATATATATTATAATAAAATACATAATATGTATTAGTATATTTTATAATTAGTATATATATATCATTTATATGTTGATTATATGTTTATTATTGGTTTATGTATTAGTATGTAGTTATTTGAATGTAAGTATATTATACAACCACCTGCAGTCTATTCTCCTTATTTTCTCCTTTTCCTAAGGTTGCCTGGTAGAGATCGCTACCTAAGCAATAAGGCCGCCTTTTGTATCCTACTTCTGTGTTATTTTTTTATTTCCTATTTTTGTTATTTTTACTTTTTGTGGTGGTACAAATAAAGTATATAATAATAATAATAATAATAATTTGACATTCCACCTGTTTGACACAAAAGGTCAATAATATATATATTACCTACTAGCAGAACCCCGCGACTGCGTCCGTGTGACATAAGTTTATTAAATTCCCACGGGAACTCCCTAATTTTTGGGGTAATATATAGGCTATGACACTCACAAATAATGACGTGGATTTCTATTGGTTTTCTATACCAGAATTTTCAAAATATATTGTGTAGATCCAGAGATTACCCCCATACAACGTCACAAACTCACAAACTTTACCTCTTTATAATATTAGTATAGATATATATTTCGCGCGCGAAATGAATGCTGAGCTTAGGTATGTGTCACCTCAGGCCCAGACTGCATTAAACTCGCGCGCGTACTATACCTTATCGGTGGTGGCAAATCATTCCAACACCTAATAACCTTGTACTTTTAGTACACCGAGTGAATCTATGTTGTCTATTTTGAATAAATTCACCACCTATTTGACTCAAGAAAGGTAAATAGAATTTTATTTGCCATATCAGTGGTGGCAAATTATTCCAACACTTAGTAGCCTTGAACTTTCCTTTTTCTCACAGTGCGCACTGCTGCTAATGTTCGAGAACACAGACGTCATATCATCTCGGGAGGCCCGTGAGACCCTCCAGGTCTCCGAAGAGGCCTGGGCCAGACACGTGAAGCCTCTTCTAGACCAAGGCCTCCTAACAGCAAAAGGAGATCTTCGCTTGGACTCTCCCGAAAATGATGAAGGGGAATTGGCCTTGAATTTAAGTTTTACCTGCAAAAGGACTAGGATAAAACTCACCACCGCCGCGGCCCCTCCTAGCCAAGGTATTTGAGACAATTTTTTTTTTTCATTTACTTTAATATTTATTAGTTTGGCATTTTATTTTATTAAAATTTGTATTATGACTTCTGGTCTAAAAACAAAGAAGAATTGTTAGTGGTTCACGATTTTTCAAAATTACATCTCCAAGATGTTTAATAGGGTTTGAACGTTTGTGTGAACTCTTTAATTTTGCAAGTTATATATGTCAGCTTAAAATAGAAAGTACCGTTAGATTATAATCTATCTTTGCGAGATTTTAACTGTCGAAAGATTGTGAACCGTAACATCCTGTTTACAATTTAACGCATTATTTTTCGGTAGATTATAATCTATTAGGTATACTAAACCAATAGAACCTTATTCAGTTAGCGATACTAACCGGGACCGACGGCTTAACGTGCTCTCCGAGGCACGGGATTGTAACACCGCCAACTTTCTAACTCTTGGGCTATTACAGAGAATTTCTAGTCAGAAAACCCCAATTCTTTATTATAGCCTGGCCCGGGACTTCGTCAGCCGCATTCGAGCGTTCTAACCACAAGACCAACGTATCTTAATTTATATTATAATGATAGTCTGACAATGGGCCTGATAAGAAGGCTCAGGATACTCAGCGGGCGATGGAGAGGGCTATACTGGGAATGTCCCTACGTGATCAAATCAGAAATGAAGAGATCCACAGGAGAACCAGAGTCACCGATATAGCCCGAAGAGTTGCGAAGCCGATGTGGCAATGGGCGGGGCACATAGTTCGGAGAACGTTGGAGTCCCAAAGTGCTGGAATGGCGACCCCGCACTGGAAGGCATAGCGTCGGCAGACCCCCAGACACGGTGGACGGACGACATCAAGAGAGTCACAGGGAGTCGCTGGATCCAGGCGGTGCAATACCGTGCCTCGTGATGGACCCTACAAGAGACCTATGTCCAGCGTTGGACATCCGTCGGTTGACGATATTATAATGTTATAGGAGGCGGTACGGGCCCAGTTGGTGCCACGAGCAGCAGCGAAACGGCCCACTGCGACGACGATAGAAAGATGTACCTCCAAGCCGCGCTCGTTCGCATCATGAAACAGAGAAAGGTCAGTGTTTACTTTATATTATAGGTCAGGGTTGGCGAACCTTTATGAATCAACGTGCCAATTTTTCTAAATAAATGTTTAATTAGGTCATAGACGTGCTATCAAATAATTTGGACTTTGTGATTATTGGGAAAATAATAGTAAATACTACCACCAACTCCAAGCTCTTTAAATTTATGTACTTACTACAAAAAAAATACATTTTGCAATGTCTCAATTAGTATACACGTAGTTTAAATTAAAGTAAAATTATTGTACTTCTGTTGTTGCAGATTAGATGAGAAATAACTTATATTAGGGTTCCTTCTTAATGCATAATGAATTTTGTGATCGGTGACGTTCCCAAATTATTGAGCGGCGTGCCATTTTTGACATGCGTGCCATTGGTTCGCCATCCCTGTTATAGGAGATAGCCGCAGCAACTATCACTAGGAAGGCTGATTCAGTATTTGGTGCGTGTAGGGCTCTCCTCTGGTAGAAATTGTGACTTTTGATGTAACTATTCAGTATTCCATACAAAATCCTATACTTAGCGCGCGTTTTGAAGTTTGACAAAAGTTCCTGATTTGGCTAGTTGTCACATACCCTATTGCGCCCTTTAATGTGCCATCCATCCATCCATCAGCCTGTATGCATCCACTGCTAGACATAGGCCTTTTCGAGAGCGAACCACCAAAGACGGTCCTCCGCCTTCCTTATCCGCCCGCTTCCCGCCACCTTCTTTAGGTCATCGGACCAGCGTACCTGTATTATCCAAGGAATTTAATAACTACCATGGTCACCTTACGTCCTATACTGCGCTTATCGGTACGCGGTCTCCACTCCAGAACACCTCTGCCCCAATGGCCATCGGCTCAGCAACAAAACTAGAGTTGTTCAAAACTGCTATAAATCCATAGCACGCTACGGGCTGTAAGCTATAAATTTTTAGCTTTTATTTTATTTTATGTTATTGCAAAGGTACACAAAACAGGTTGCCACCGAAACATTGTCAAAATACAAGAAATTTAAAAACAGGATCCAGACAACAACCCTACTTATGTGTACACAACATTATTTAGAAAATACAATTTTTGATATTAAAATCACAATAATAGATATAATTAACATTAATATTACTTAAAAATCAAAAAATTAGAGTGCAGTTTCAAAATATATATAAAAAAGGGCTAAATACAATTGTCAAAGTTTAAAATAATTACAGTAATCAAGATATAAAAAGTCAAGAATAATAATAATAATAATAATAACATGCTTGATTATAAATACGGTACTATATTTTAAATACGGTATGTTATAAGAAAGCGCGTGGGCGGCCGGCAGGCGCGATATGTCTTATAGCACGCTAAATTTCGTAACATGCAAAGACGGCGTTCACCTACAACAGCGCGTTACGCGAGATCATCCAGCGGAAGCGCGCTACCGGCAAACGAACGTTGCTACAAGTGCAACGAGGCGCCGCGCGCGATCGCGTACTATTCATAACGCCGTAGCGTCATGACGGCTCCTCACATAGCGCGTTATGTACGCTATGGAACAATAGCACGCTATGATAGTGCGCTACGTGTTATATTGACCACCTCTAAACCTTTAATGTTACATGCTTTTATTGTCTTACAGGTACTCCGTCACACGGAGCTTATACAGGAGGTGGTAGCACAGGCGCGCGGCTCGTTCGCACCCTCTGTCGCTATGATAAAGAAGTGCATCGAAGCGCTCATAGACAAGCAATACCTGGAGCGGGCGCCCGGAACGCTTGACACTTACTCCTACCTAGCGTAGACCCCCACCGCTACCGTCTCAACACAAACTGAGCTTTATTTACTTAGGCATAAGAGCGATAGCACGCAGCAAGCCTATTCGCGTGCCCAAACACGGCGGGCGTCTTTCGTGTTTTGTTTTCAGTTCAATTTCAACACTATGTCTAAGTGCATAAAGCTGAATTTAGGTCAGAGAGTTGATTCGTGTTGATAACTAATCAACATGAATCAACTCCACTCTCACTGTTTGCTCTTAGACAAGCTAATGTAACTCGCGTCACGGAATCTGATAGTGTTGTTTTGGTTAAATGATATTGGATAGGAAGCAGGCGTTACTTTACGGAAGTACGTGATAATGAAAAACTAGAAGTTTAATTCGCTATAATCCGCCACAATAGTTAACTCTGACGAGTGAAACGCACGTTGAGAATAATTTGGAAAAGAGCAACGGTGAAATTAGTATTGAACACATTTACTAAATCTTGTTTGTACACAAGTAAGGTAAAGACGAATGGAATTTGCTTATTTTTTATATTTTATCAAGTATTCACCTTATTTAATTGAACCTAGTTAAAAAAATAAAATATTTAGGGAATCTTTTTTGATTATTTAGTTCCCGTTTCTCAGTCTAGTGTTACCATTCTATGCATAATCTACCAAGTAGCTATAATAAATCTAAATTGGTAGATTATTTAGATTTTTTAAAAATTTTAATTATTTCGTCTGATTAATGTTTGCATAAATAATAGAATTGCTCTTTTTTTAGTGTATTTTATATTATTTAAGTGAATTTTTAATGTATGCGCATTATAAATCATTTATGCGATGTGCAATAAAGAATTTAAAGCAAACAAACAAAACAATAATCTGTAACAGAATGGTAATAATTGAAAGAATATTGTGGCAGCACTGATGCTGATTGTCTGTGGTTGTGCCAAATGTTTTACTGGTCTGTGGTTGTCATATGTCTTTGTTATTGCGGCTTCCGGTTGTCATTTTTAGAAGTGACATTACCACATAGCCTACAAAACTTTAAAACGAAATATCCTTTTTTTCTAGGTTCATTAAAATAAATCTTGCTTCTGTGAGCTTCGTATTCGACGCTATTAATTTTTTTTTTTCTATTCTATTCATGTATGGAAGTTTGCCGTCGCTCCTTGTGTGGTGTGTTCACAAGATACACACTGTACTACTTGTAGCTTGCGATACTCACTACACCACACAAATCTTCCAAATTATTCTCGAATAATTATCGGTAATAATACACACATCGGTAATAATATAATAATAAGTAATTATAGCGTATTCAACTTCTAGTTTTTCATTTTTAAATGATGTGTGAATGCAAAAATACGTGGGCGTGTAATTCGCGGGCAAATTATTAATTGTGAAACATGAATTGAAAACAGTCTGTGCGTTCTAAAAAAATGTTTTTGGTCATTACCAACAACGGGACAAAGATGCGTGAATATTTCCTCATATTCGTTTTTATGTATTGTAAAAAATATCACAATAGGTCTCGATTTTTTTTAAATAATCAATTTATTCAAAAGGTAAGGTATTCGAAAGGCAAATAAGTACATCTAAATAAAAAAGAGTTTTATAAATGTGCTCGAGAAAGTTTAAAATTAATTGGTTGTCAGATAAGTTTGACAGTCAAACTTATCTGTGTAGCAGGGCGGCAACCGGCTAAAAATTACAGCTAAAGTGTAATAAAAAATATCACAATAGGTCTCGAATTTGTTTTTTTTATAATCAGGTTATTCAAAAGGTAAGTAACGGGAATTAGGAACATCTAAATAAAAAAGAGTTTTATAAATCTGCTCAAGAAAGTTTAAAATTGATTGTCAGATAAGTTTGACAGTCAAACTTATCTGTCTAGCAGGACGGCAACCGGTAAAAAATGACAGCTAAAGTGTAACGATCGCAATCACCTCTGATCGGTTAACACTCTTCCACTATTGGACAATATCCATTGACGCCGCAAGAATATCATAAATTGAGCCATTCACAACAATTGATACTGTAACTGCCTCGTTGGTCTAGTGGTTTGCATGTTCGACTGCGGCCGACGTTGTCCCGGGTTCGAGTATCGGGTCGGGCCATAACAAGTATTGGGTTTTTCTGACTAAAACTTCTCAGTACTAGCCCGGAGTTAGAAAGTTGGCGGTGTTTCACCCCCGTGCCTCGGAGAACACGTTAAGCCGTCGGTGCCGGTTATTATCACTAACATGATAACATTCGTTAAAACCCGCCAACCCGCATTGGAGCAGCGTGGTGGGCCTAAGCTCTAATTCCCTCTCTCTCATGAGAGTGGAGGCCTGTGCCCAGCAGTGGGACGTTAATGGGCTGTAGTGGATACTGTAACAATAATTGATGCAGAAGTTACGCAATCACACTGCCGGTGGCCAAAATTGGAAGTAATTATTATGCCTGTTATTTTTTTTTTTCATATCTGCTAGGGACAGACGATTGTCACCGGTCAGATAAGTTTGTGGAACTACATGCATGACGCGTGACGTCATTGCCTTAAGGAGCGGGCGAACAAAAGATAGCTTGGATGTTTCCACACCGCATCTACGCTATCTCAAACCTTTATATGAAATATTAATTGCCTCATTTCACTACAAAAGAGGCTGTTGATTCGAGAGGTTTTACTTATTTTTGTCCAAATTTTATTTATGATCGATACAAGATCGATACAACCTAGTCACACTGGCAAAAAAAATAAAGCCTGGCTTCCATTTGTCAGGAGGAAACAATTATGTATTGTAACCCATTTATTAGTAAAATAAATTATTGCTAAACATGTTTTACGTGAATATAATATAATAAAATACTACACAACAAAACATATTAAAAAATAATTCTACAAAACTTCCACTCACTGCGCGGCCTACAGACCAATATTATTAGAACCGCTACATTCGGGTTTCTATTAAAATACTTAATTTATTATCCTTTTTTGCTCGCGGACTAAAAATCTACACCCGTCTTTCGCTTTACTATAGAGCGGGCACTGTAGGCGACATGACAGGATAAAACGTCGTTTCTTTTCCTCTGACGCGATCCCAAGTCGATTTCCCTCTTACAGACTGAATCAGATGCAGATTATTAATGAATTATGAATATTTAACTTACGTACGTACTTTGACAAACAATAATTATTAGTACATCATCATTTTATGACTTAGAAATTATACTGATCACACATTGCAGCAATAACACACTCACGATAATTTCAGCATAAAGAACTATTTATTTGTAATCGAGGTGCTGCGATTGAACTATTGACTACGTAAATTTTATCTTCAGTACAAATAATTTTGTTGTAAACTCTTACATCTCTAAACTAAACTAAAATGAAAGTGTGATTTGACTTAGTCCTTCTGCTTCTCTCATGTTTTATCAATAGACTTGGTAAGCTTGTAAAGGATTTTGCATCATTTTCGCACATTAGAATGCTAGAGAGGGACAGAAAGACCGAAACTTGTAAAATAAATGTTAATTTTATGTTAATGAAAGATTGTTTATCCGTTCTTACACTGTATGATTTGACTTAGCCCTTCTGCTTCTCTCATGTTTTATCAATGGACTTATAGTAAGCTTGTAAAAGATTTTGCATCTCTTTCGCACATAGGTTTGCTAGAGAGTGACAGAAAGACCGAAACTTGTAAAATAAAAAATTATCACCTATAGGTATGCGATTTTAAGAGCTGTTGTATATTGTAGTGTAAACATAGTTTTAATCGTTATTTGGGGCTGTTCATTTTTTACGTAAGATTTTTTATTTTATGTTGGAGTTTATTGGAGTTTACTCCTTAAGAACCGATTTTCATATACCTACATATAAGCCCGCATATGTGTATGAAATTTATGGGGAGTAAAATCAAACTTTCTCCGTTACGTTATGTTCATGTTTTCATGGTAACACTATTCGTTCGTAAAGAGTGAACTCCAGTCGTGCGTCACAGCTGACACACAATTTTTTTATGCTGAGATGTGATGATTACTTCAGGCGAAGCTTAGAAGTTAGCGGTTCGACAATTGTATAATATTCGGATGATTTGGTTACAGAAATAGAGCAAAGAAGGCTATTTTTATTGCATAGGTTTGCTAACTTGACTATTGAATATAAGCTTACATAAGAAATGAAAAGTCCCTTTCTGCCGTCGACACAAATTACATTTCAAAATTATGAATTTGATCTGATAAAAAAAAATACTACATGTGTATCTAATATCAAACGGGTACGTTTAGTTTTTGTGTTTGGCGAGTAGTACCGCTAGTACCTTACTTTGTACCCTTGGACGTAATAATTGTGGTTCCAGTTTGTACCGTTAGTACCTACCCTTGGAACAAGTCATAATTAAAAAAATTAAAAACACGACTGCGCTGCCAAAAAACGAACTAAAAAGTTAAAAATCTAAATTAATCTAGTTAAATAGAATCTTATTCATATTTTTATTAAATGATATTTTTTTTAATCACTGGATATTGAACTATAGTGTTATATATTTTTGGAATCTACTCATCATTTTCTAGTTGATGATTATATAAGTTAATCTTATTTTCGAATATTTTATTTCAACTTTAGTCTTTAATGCGGGACCATGGTCACCCCATATTTTTTTTTTTAATTTTACTAGTCAATGTCTCTCAAAATAAGCTAGGGATTCTAACGATACCGCTTTTATCAAAATCGATTCAGGCGTGTAGTGTATGGTGGAATATACAAACTCACATACATACATACATACATACATGAACCCTGAAAACAATATACTCCTTTTTTCAGGCAGTCGTTTAAAAATAACAATAGGTAAATATTTTTACTTGCAACGTGAGGCTAGAAGACTAGCGGTACTTTTCGGCCTTTAGCATAATATTAAGTATTTATTAGATTATAATTATCGTGGTATTTGTTGCAAAGTGTTAATATTTTATGATATAAAATTACAAAAAAAAAACGAAAATTGTGTTTATAATAAAATAAAATAAACATTTTAATCGTGGTTTACCAGATGAAATAAATAATTCAAGCATACTAACATTTTTTATATGTTTATTGACCTTTAAGTTATCGACAATATTATTGATGTGATATTTTGATAAATAAAATTAAAACACCAATATAAATAGACGTACAAGTGTCGTCGGTAGCGAGGGTGTTTCGATAATTAATTTGATAAGCGGTAACTTATACCTAAATTAATTAATTAATAAACATTGTACGGATGCCGTTAATTTGAGTTTTACTTATACGATTTTGGGTGCATCATACTAATACTAATATTATAAATGCCGAAAGTGTGTGTTGGTTGGTTTGTCCTTCAATCACGCTGCAACGGATCGACGTGATTTTTGGCATGGGTATAGTTGAGATCCTGGAGAGTGGCATAGGCTACTTTTTATCCGGGAAAGTTAAGGAATTCCTGCGGGAATCGAAAAAACGTAAACCACGCGGACGAAGTTGCGGGCATCAACTACTCTGCCATGAATGTAGAACCCTACAGCAGTAAATAATTACCTAAACCTAGCCATGGTCTATACGGGCAGATTAAAGATTGTCACCCTAGTTAGGGTCGAAGCACAATATGTAGGATTTTCGCGTTAGGTTTCCTGATACGGTTTTCAGACCAGAGTACCTAGTTGAAATATAATATTCTCATACCAATATTATAATAATGCGAAAGTGCGTTTGTTTGTCCTTAAATCATGCCGCAACGGAACGACGTGATTTTTTGCATGGGCATTTTTAGAGATCTGGAGTGACATAGGCTATTTAGCCCGGAAAATTTAGGAGTTCCAGTAGGAATTTAAAAAAAAAACTAAGTCCACGCGGACTAAGTCGCATGCATCACCTTGTTGGGTCATACTCTTTCCAGCTGCGTCGGCCGTCTGTATGTCACTTCGGGTGTTTCCTGCCAGTCGCCACATTCTGTTTTGTCACATTTAAGTTCGGGGACAAACAGAAAAATAAATTCCGGTGGGTCCCCGAATTTAAATTTGACGACAGATCGAAGTTAACGGTTCCGGTCAGACCTCGAAAAAAGATCTGTAGAGTTGCAGATCTAGGTATATATTTTATGAATATTATTAAAATTAAATCGCCTTATTAATGTAGAAATCATTAATAAAGATCGATGTGTTCTTTTCTGATGTAAATCGCAAGAAGCTCACGTATTAGACATTGCAACTCAACTAGGTCATTGTTATAATACATAGGTGATATCAAAACTCGTAGATAATAATTATAAGTAGGGCGGTAATATTTTAGCCTATAGGGCGGTTGGCCTCTTAGTCGGGGGTCCCGGGTTCGATCTTCGAACACACGCCTCAGAGCCTCGCCTCGATCTAACGTTTCAGATTTGCGTAATTTATGCACAAGGGAAGGAAATTATCGTAAGGAACCCCTACACACACACGGCTTTGACGGCACATATGTATCTTTGAGAACTCGGGCATAGGTACTTAGTTATCTATAATGTTCTCAAATCAACACCTGGCCAGCGTAATGGATTAAAGCCTTAATTGTTCGCATTTTGAAAGGAGACTCGGGCTCAGCAGTCGATCGGTATAATGGGTTGTAGATGATGAAATGTTTAAGTAGGTAATAGATTCGGTATGAAAGTAGTTTCACAAGGTTCTATTACTAACAAAACATTTTATTTCCTAATTACTCAGAAACTTTCCCAATTATTTAGAAATGTATCGCACTGTCACGAAAATTGGTACACGATTACGAAATAGGTGCGATAACGTTGCAATATAGGGCACTGTGCTGCCTGCATGCACGCATACAAAGCAAGACAGGATGAAGGGTTTCGTTCTCATTTGTGTATTTTCTGCGTTGCAGGTGAGTCTTTACCTACGTACCTATTTAATAAATTTATTTTTACTACCGTTCCAATACCGGAGTTTGAAGAACCGATAGAACGTGGGATCCCATGGTGATGGAATGGCGGAGCGTTGGCAGGACTCCAATAGGTTGATGGACGGACGATATCAAACAAGTCAGGGAGCCGCTGGATCCAGGCGACGCGAACGCAAGATAGCAGCGTGTGGAAGACCCTACAATAGACCTATGTCCTCCATCCTAAGTTGGACGACGCGACGATGCCTGGTCGATTACGGAATAACTGCAATAGTTATCAATAATTATTGACATCTTTTTCCGCCATACCTATAGCGACAGAGATAACACTTTCCAATCAACTGATTGCGAAAGTTACACTAGGTATGAGTACCTATGAAGAAATTCTCAGTAAAAGGCCGGAGTTGAGAAAATAGCGGTGTTACAAGCCCGTACAGCAGTCGGTCTTACACCTGATCTCTCTTCTGTCAAGTCCAATTGCAGTCCCATCAGACTATTGGGAATAGAGAATAGGTAGGTACCTACTACCTACAAACACTACTGTTTTAGCACACACTTGTAGTTATCTCCTCTGTGCATATGGCTAGTCTCAGATTATTATTTTTAATTGGTTAGCGTGGCCAAACTCCGCTTAGGTGAACATTAATTAATTATTTTATTTATTTTCCACAGCAAGCATTGTCACTGTGCCTGCCAGCATGTCCGACATTGTCTCCACCAGCGATAGACCTGTTACTACCACCGCTGTCACCGTCTATACTGCCCCTACCTCCTGCCTGCCCACCCGCACCTTGCCTACCAGCAGCGGGCCTACCTGCGTTGACTCCTGTACTAGCGTCCACACTATCTGCGTCGATCGCTGCTACTCTACCGCCGTTGTTAGAAGCAGCGTTACCAACTGTATTAACGTCTGCTTTGACGGCCGCGGCGCCTTTGTTAGGTGCAGCGCCGTTGCCTTGCCCGGCAGCGCCTTTAGTGTTACCAGCAGCGCCTTGTGCGTTACCAGCAGCCCCGTATGCGTTACCGGCAGCCCCTTGTGCGTTACCAGCGGCCCCTCTTATATTGCCCGCGGCCCCTGCAGCTTGCGCACCGGCGCCAGCGCCATTGGTCTATGCTGCCCCAGCACCAGCACCGGTTGTCTATGCTGCCCCAGCACCGGCCCCTTGTGCTTATGCTGCCCCAGCACCGGCCCCTTGTGCTTATGCACCAGCACCAACTTGCCTAACATTATGCCTTTAAGCACCATCCGTTTTGTTTGAATAATAAACGTTTTTTTTGGATCTTATATTATTGTAGTTTTTCTCGTGCGCATTATTTAAATTCAGTTACCTATTTTTGAATTTCCTAGTCTAATTAACATATTGTCGCCTATTATGTACACATATTGAAACAGATATTATATTATTTTGGACGATACACCTCCCATAAGTCTAGTCTTTCAGATTAGTTATATTGAAAGAATACCAAATATTTTTTTCTAATAATTTTAATTATCATCAAAACTTTTGGTTACAGAATTTAATAAAATAATTAAATTCGAAACAAAATCCAAATGACGAGTGAATATTCTATACATTTTTCTAAAAAAAATATAAGAATGATACACCGTGTCACCATCCCATAACCAAATCCATAATTATGTTATGATAAACTTATTAATACTTAATGAAAAAAAAAACATAATTGCACTGGGAATTTTGAAAACAGCAAAACTTTAACTTAAAAATTTAAATATGTAAAATCAGTAAGAAACTAGATATCTATTAGTGATCCCAAATAATAAAATTACAATTTTACATTAATTCTACTTACAGTTTTGGACTTCTATATGAAATGATAGTACAAAATCTAAGTATAATATAAATTTTTAGACTTAGCTATAACACTAAATTCTAAAATACCATAGTTTGTGCCCAGTAGATACAGCTAAATTAAACAGTGGCTAATCTATTTCATTTGGTGGTAAAAACTATTTTAATAAAAATATGACTAGAAAAATTTGCTAAAGCTATTTTGGTTCGTCAGACTATACGAGATTCTAATTCAGATAAATGGGCCCACGCAAACATCGATTTTGGTCATACATGTCATTCTCCTATTCGTCATCTTTTAATATTAAGTCAAACTTATAGCCTTACCTTTGGTGCTTAGTAAAGATATCACTTACAATTGAACTGTCCATTTAGTTTAGATCATAGATTGGGTACAGTCAAACAAAGACCAAAAACAAATTACAAGCTTGACGGTATATAAAAAAAACCTTCCAATTCGAAGATTGATTTTTGCGCAAACCTGCGATTTTCGTTTATGTATCTAGTGACAAAAAGAATGCAGTGTTTATTAAGAACATAATTATAGCAAATAATAGCTGGATATTTGTACACATACAAAGCAAAGCAGGTGGTTTTCTATATTCTATTTTTATTAAAATTATTTTATATTTGGTATGAGCCACTAGTTTAATAAACCATACTAAACGATTCAAACTTTGGCATTTTTTATTAAATCGATACTTTTAACCACAAAAATATTATCTTATTCTGATTTGGCCCAATATTGCACTAAGCGCTACGATAATACACAATCCTAATCAATCGGCGTAAGACAATAATATTATATGGCATTTTTATGACACATATTTTTCTTAGATATTTTTGGGATATCTATTTTTTATATTTTTATTTATTTTATTAATCAAAACCTGCAAGTATGGCGTATGAGCACCTGCTCAAATATAGCGCCACACTTTGGTTGTAAACTTCACTCAATTCAATCAATATTTATCTTTTGCAACACTATACATAATAATATAGCATGGAAAAAAAAATATTGAAATGAAAAAACTAAGTACTTGATCTTGCAATACGTCATTTTGATAGAGGCAATAATACCTTTTTATTTCTATAAATTTTGTCTCACTTAACAAGAAAATTACAAAGCAATTATTTTCCTGATTAATGATCAGGAAACAAGGCTCATATAATGTATGAGCAAGCTTGTTTAAATATCATTGTTTGTTTGCATAATGATACGACTTTATCATCACATAGAGTCGGCACTACATCATTGAAATCAAACATAGTAAATATTGCTCTTATAACAAACACGCAGTTTATGTATTTTACGAATCGTCGTTTGAAAAACCCTCCACTGCAAAGAAAATGGCACTGCACAATAATCTTATACCTAGATCCATTTCAATAAGTCAGTTTTGACTTGAGTTAAGTAATGATAGTAATTACTTCATCGGTTTAATATAACTTTATAGTATAACATACATGAACAAAAGTCTCAAACTGTTTTATTTTTAAGAATCTAGTATCTTTTTCCGATCAATTTTTTCTTAACAAACATGACCACTGTCACAAGTGGCCTATTATAATGGTTCTAAAATTAAACTACTCAACACCTCATTCCCCCCTACACCTTTTTGTAGCTAAGTAAAGCTTGTTTCATGTAATTAGACTGCTGGGTGACACTGGTTGCACTATTTTCACTTACAGAGCTCACAAACACCTAGACAAACAAAACCACCATTAGCCCCCTTTAAGAAGCACTTTGAGCTATTCAACCGGACAATTAGTCCCATTGTATGCAATAATTCAGTAGCTCAAGGAAAATGCTAAAGGAAATGAGAATAATGTGGAAAGTTTCTGTGGTGTGGTGAATATCGCAAGATACTCACTGTACCACATAGGTATTTTGTGGTGGATTATTGCGAATTAAACTTCTAATTCCTTCATTAAAATGCTCTCCATTTATTATATACAAAGCAGTGAGCAAGTATCACGCATTGCTGTATCATAGTTAACCTTTACATAGTCTTATGATACCTTTACTTGTACTTTACTTTGTTTGTTGTACTACATTTCGACTACAGTTTATTTATTTATAGCCTTTTATATAGACTAGATGTGGGTCATGGTACAATCAGACTTGCAGACAAGTACTGATGCAGCCTAAGGTATTTATTTTACCTTGATTTGCCTTGATTTGAAGATACAGATATGGTCTAGCAGTATGATATTAGTGGCCTTTATACATGAAACAAACTATACGAGTATATTCTTCTCCACTCCTCATTACCCCACCCGATTCTGTCACCATATATTTCCAATTACCCAGGTGGCCACTTCATCTGCCTGCCTCCCAACACATGCAAGTGTAGATGGTATACACTCTGGGCGCCATGTACTCCATTGTTTACAACCAATCTCCAGCCCTGTGGAGCGCGGGCTGTTCCAAGTGAACGTGCTACCAGCATTAGGTGACCCAGGAGCTGTGGAAAAACAATAATTGATATGAGAAATATATGAATTTTGAATAAAAATGGTACTTATTACATTCATCATTATCATTTCAACTCATTGCTGGCTCACTACTAAGCACAAGTTAACTCTTAGAATGAAAAGGGTTTGGCCATAGCTCACCATGCTGGCCAAGTGCAGCTTGGCAGCTTCACACACTTATTTACCTACACACGAGCATTATGAATAAATTTTGGGCATACAGGTTTATTCACTGTTTTCCTTCATCATTGAAGCAAGTCACACAGTCCACAGTCAGTGAAATGCAAAAAAACACTTAGCACAGGATTTTGTATGAAATACTGAATTGTGACATCATCAAAAGTCAACACCCTTTTTTACTTTGATAATTTTAAATGATTGTCAAACATAACATTAAAAGGAGACATGGATACTTATTTTGGCAGGTCCTCTATTAAACAATCACTAAGAATTTATTTTTCTAGCTGTTGTCAAATACTCAAATCATACTCAATCAATATGTTTCTAACATTACATATCTATTTTGTAATATAATGGCACAATCAAAGACTTTTGTAAAACCTGATTTTAAGTAATTTCACAAACACCTGATAACATTCCAAATGCAAACCTCAAGCATTTGCTGCTTGAATAATGATTAAAAATGACTAAGTTGCTCAGGAATGTTCTTTGATAAACATCTGATCAAGTATGTATGAATATAACACATTTTGTAGTAATTATGTCGCTCTAATATGATTCTTATCTCAAATGACATACAGATGACAATTGTTTGAAGGCTTTTTCTTTTACAGTACAAATTGTATTAGATAAGTGGTTATTTTAATTAAGTAGTTTTGCTAAGCTATTTTCTTGTCTGAGAATTTTCTTGAGGATTTGATCTATAGACTTAGTTTTTTTTTACTAAAAATTCTTAGCACTTAGTATCTTCAAGGTAGTAGTTACATTTGTACCTACTAATTAAATGTTAAAAGATACTTTTGACATCTACAACGGTTTCAAACCTAAGATAAATACTTTATTGCCACACAAAACATTAAAAAAAGAAACAAATGCAACGAAGCAGAATAGTGCAACAACAATACATACAATATACTACATAAACTATACATTCTAATAATACATAAACAATTACACTAATAAAAAATACTAAAATATATACCAATACAATTAAATATAATAATGCATATATAAATATTTTAGACCTACACAACAAAAAGTAAACAAATACATAAATAATTTACAGCATATTATTAGCAAGATAAAATTCCTTCACACGATCCTTAAAAATACTCAAAGATTATCAAACTTTATACAAAGTTGAGAAAAAATGTACCTAAATTACTCAAGTAACTTTTAATGTTTTATCATTTACATATTGTAACCCTAGTATAGATATAACAGACTTCTTATTCATACATATAGCGACTCCAGTCTCCACTGTAGTTATTCTTAGAATATAATAAATTTACTCAGCCAAAGTATGTAACGGTAATTGACTGGTACTAAACAGCAAAAGTACTAATATAGGTATTTCCATTGATAAATAGGAGAACTTAGTAGACGAAACTTAGAAACAATTAAAGATTTACTCAGGTAAACCCTCAACCACCCCTCAACGTACCTCCTTATCACTGGTTTCGCTGTCTTGCAATGTCGTGATTTTCCTCTTCGGTATGACAAGAAAATGCACCGGGGCCTGCGGGGCAATATCGTTAAACGCCAGACAAAGATCATCCTCGTATATTATGTCCGCTTTCAGCTCTTTGGATATAATTTTGTCGAATATTGTACCGGTAGAAGAATCGGCCGATTTCGCGCGTTTCACTTCATCACTGTACGGCCTTCTAACAGCAACAGCTGCTCCCCTGGACAAGTCATATACATTTGTAGGATAGCTCTTTCTTATTCGGAACTTTAAGGCACGGCGGAAAACTTTGTCAAACATTTTTTGTAGAAAATCGAATAGCAAAATGCTAAGCTACCCCGATCAGACTCAATGCCTGCTCATGAGTTTCGAAATTTTGATTTTTTCCGTAATTTATTGACATTGACACTGACAGTTGACACTTGACAGTAGGTAACACTAGCACAGAGTATGCCTTGGTTACATCGAACTAGGCTTTCATTGATACATGGCAAGAGGTATTTTAGCAGTGGCCTATGGTGTCCGATAATCGTTTTACTACTCATAATAATTTAAAAAAGTCTTAAGAAGAGAGAGAAGAAGAAAATAAATCTTAAATATAAAATTCTCGTGTCACAATGTTAGTTACCATACTCCTCCGAAACGGCTTGACCGATTTTTATGAAATTTTATAAGCATATTCTGTCGGTCTGCCTGTGATCTGAGTATCGGCTACTATTTATTTTTCATACCCCTAAAACACCTCAATCCACGCGGACGGAGTCGTGGGCATCAGCTAGTGTAATTTAAGGATTTAAATAGCTCGAATACAATATAGTTAAGTAAGTAAAAATAGTGGCTGAATTTTAACCAATCAGAGGTTATTGCGGTCGTTACACTGTAGTTGTCGTTTTTAAACAATCGCCCCATAAGTCTGCAATCTGAGGCCCCCCAGATGGGCTTTGGCCTGTGACTTACATACAAACAGACTCACTTTCGCATATTTTATAACGTGTACTCTATTAAACAGCAGTTAGCTTTTCTTTTCATCCTTTCTCTTGAGTGACTGTAATTGTAAGAGGCAAAGAGATAAACCCATTTTTAAAATCCTAATAACATTTGGATTGAGAGGATTATTAGTGAATGAACTAGAAGTTTAATTCGCTATAATCCTCTACAGTAAACAAATCTGTGTGGTACAGTAGCGTGTCTTTCACCTGCAGCATGCGACACCCACCACCCAGCAATTCGCACAGGCACAACACCACACCACACAAATCCTCCAAATCACTCTCAACGTACGTTTCACTTCACAATTGTGAAGTTCACAATCGTGCATTGTCGAGTTAACATCTCCTGAAGATGCTCCGGTGTCGGAGTGAAACGTACGTTGAGAGTGATTTGGAGGATTTGTGTGGTGTGGTGTTGTGCCTGTGCGAATTGCTGGGTGGTGGGTGTCGCATGCTGCAGGTGAAAGACACGCTACTGTACCACACAGATTTGTCTACTGTAGAGGATTATAGCGAATTAAACTTCTAGTTCATTCACTATCATGGACTTCCGCAAAGTAACGCCTGCTTCTATTCAATATGAGAGGATTATTTTGCTTTTATTGATTTGGTGACCTGGCGAAGGTGGCTGAAGGAGAGTCAAGGCAAATAAAACTAATACATAGTAGAATTTTGAAAAATACGGATTTCAAACTTTTTATTTATAAAATTAATATTGGGTAAGTTCATCATATTTGTACCCCCGTTACCATAATTGTGACGAAATTTATTTATTAAATGAATAATTACTAGCTTACGTCTACATAATTTAAATTGCTTAATTTTACATTTTTATGCGAAGTAAAATACGAAATAACTTTGTGAGAATAAAAAAAAATTGACATGAAAAAATATGCAATTCCCATTATTTTAATAATAATAATATAGTAACTGGTACTAGAAACATTGCCTATTTTCATACCTAAATACGTACTTAATACAGTTTATATAATCTCTGTTAATAAACTTAAGCATCTTATTTATTTTGATGTCTGGAAATCTATAAGAAATAAAAATAATATGATGTTCTATATATAAAACATGATTTTATAAAATTTTGGAGAGGTGCCAAAAGATGTGGAGTTGTGACGTACCTATGGGCGATCTACCAAAATCGCACGTCACTTGCTATCTATGAGTAATAAATAAACTATTGCCATTAATAATTTGTCCCGTTACAACACACCACAACACTTTCATTTATCTGTTTGCACCTTTATTTTTTTACAAGACGTTTTTACATGTTTCTTGACCTAGAGTCTACACGCGTACGTGTTATTCGTACTGACGAATAACATGTTTTGGTTAATTCACGTTGTAAGTTTGTAATAAAGTTTAATTTATCTAATATTCAAAGATACATTCACGCGATGCCTATCAAGTAACTGAAGGTCGCGAATAAAAGAGACCACAGCAGTCGCAGAGTTTCGTATACTACATCTCTTATAGACTTATTCTGTAGCACAAGCCTGAAGAGAAGAATCATCACGAAGAACTGCATGCATTTGTGTAAGAAGTACATTCTGTAATCATAAAAAAAGAACAAATTACTACGAGTGGAGTCTTCTCGAGCTCTTTATTTTATATTTTCACTTGCTGATGTTCGTGTGGTTTAAGTTTTGTTTAATTCCCGCGGGAAACAGTTAATTATCCGGGATTTAAAAATATCTATATAGGTATCTATATAGGTATACTTCTAGAGTGTTAATTGATAACGATGTAACGATGCCACTGGATTTCTCTTAAATCTAACTTTTTTTAAAATCAACTACAAGCCCTTGACTGCGATCTCACCTGATGGTAAGTGATGATGCAGTCTAAGATGGTAGCGGGCTAACCTGTTAGGGGTATGGCAGTTATATTAAACCAATATCCCTAATCGGTTTCTACACGGCATCGTACCGGAACGCTAAATCGCTTGGCGGCACGTCTATGCCGGTAGTGTGGTAAATAGGTACGACCGAGAAAACTCAGAAATTATAAATTCCCAAATTGACTCTGCTAAGTTCGAACTTGGATATCCACGCAAAAAATCAGGTCGATCTGTTGCTCTGATGCGCGATGGAAGAACCACACTACTTTAGTAAAATTTATAATGATAAGTATGATTGTCATAGTGTATCAGCCTATCAAGACGGATACAAAGGAGTATGTTTATGTCTATGTCACCGAAAGATTGCAAAAACCGTTAGATATAATTTAGCTAGCGAAATTGTAAACTGTCGACAGATTGTGAATCGTTCATTTTTGTGAGTGTCAATTTTTGAAATATTCATTGTATTTACATTTTCTTGTCTCTTTCTTGTAGGTTAGGTTAGGGTTCGACTACACAATCTAACGGTTTTGCAATTTTACGGTGACATCTACACATAAAAAACAAGCGGTAGGTGACTATAACCTTCTAGTGTGTCGTTTCGCTTCTTCCATATCTTGATCCTTTTCTTTCAACAAATATTTTCTTGTGCCTATAACGAAGTTTTTGTACTGTTCGGTCCAGCTGAAAAGAATAATATATCCATTTTTACTTATTAGTTTGATAACTGGCAATACTAATTTTGAAACCAATTTTTTTGTTCAGCGTGAAAAAATAACAAGTCCGCCATGTTAGATTTAGAATGACGTCACTTAGCTAACCATGCATTCATCATCCAAATTATACAAAAAAAAATGTGCTGAATCAGTTGGGTATATCTGTTAAAATTAAATTGCAATTAAGTTGTAGCCAGAAAAGCTTGTAAAAATAAATATGCTCACTCAATACTCTTGGGATCCAAATTGTATATAGCAGCATCACTGGCAGAGAGCCTGTCCCGCAATTTTGACACATTCTCAGTCTTGAACTCCCACTCGCGAAGAGCGAAGAAGGCGAGAACGTCGTCCATGGCACGCATTTTCCGCTCAGCCGTTATTAGACTGACTCTGAAATTAATGATTAATTTATTACTTTCAAAATATATTATTTTAACTGAAATAATATATTTAGTACTTAGTCTGAGAATTATTTGTGGGTAGTTACAATAAATATACAATTTACTACATTTGGATCAATAACATAAAAAAGGTGTATCGAAACTTAAAAACTATAGTTAAAAAACATAGAATAGGAAAATTAATAATTTAAATTAGTGTTTTAAAAAATAAAGCGACAGAGAGGAGACATTAACTACTGTGTTGTTGTGTGTTGCAAAGTGCACCCATTGCATTGCATTGCGGAGGCCCTTCAAATGACGAACGACGAGCGTCGGCGAACAAGTAGTGTCAATTTCATTTATTACACCATAGTCACGGGGTAATTCCCCCCGATGGACTTTTATAACACCACAACACAGTAATCAATGTGTTTGCACCTTAAATTATAAAGTAAGGAGCAACATCTGTGATGCACCAAAAAATCTTACTTCATTTTAATTCCAAATGTCCTAATTATGTACTCTGCGACATGAAGGGGGAGTGTTTGTAGGAAGAACTGCAATATTTTGTGTACGTAACTGAAACAAAAAAAATGATGAAAAAATTATCGGCCATAATTTTGACAGGTAAAACGAGCCTGGAAGAGAATTGAGGGAATATGTTTTATGATCATGTTCTTAGTTCTTACATAAAGGGTGATAAGGGAGAGTTTGACAGGGAAACCAATAACGCGACCCGATTATTACCCACTGGGAAGGCTCAGGGTCAGGGTTCTTTTAACACGACGTTAACTGTTAAAGTGTTTTGTTGTTTTAAGTTATATTTCGATGTATTTTATATATTATTTGCAAAAGTTCGTAATAACTTAAACGATATTCGTATTCAACTTTAGTGTTAAACGGGCCAAAAAGGTTTGATACACACGCAATAAATAATTACATAAGAAAGGTAAACCGTACCTACCTACAGGCACTGCAGGCTTAACCAAGAGATATTTTCCAAACGCCGAAAAACTTGAGAGCAAATAGTTAATTGTGAAATTGCGGCATAATGTGAACTTAAGTCACATTGCGCAAATGTTAAGTCAGATTGCGCAAATGTTCACCCATAATAATAAATAATGTACCGAATGCTACTCAGTGTTTTGAAATGTCTCAAGTTGATTGAACTTGTCGACATAGCTTGCGTCAGCATAATAAAGAATAGGTTGGCTGAAGGAAATGGAAAGAAAAGATCGAAGGCGACGTGTAGGTCGCAAAAGTTTACCTGCTCACTTATCATTCAAATGGCGTGTCCAACTTAATTAATATGCTAGATTATCAAGTGAAGGCCAGTGGCGTGAACTTCTATAACAGATCTCTTTCCATCGCCCACTGACATTTCTTCTTAGCTGATGTTGGTTTATAAATTCGGGCTTTAAAGTCTGTCTAGCGAAAGGTGAAGGACAAATTAACAAAAAAATTGTTTAGCCTCGAGTTTTGTATTCTTAGCACAGTGCTGCCAGTATCTAAAAACACGACTCTCAGCTTTCACTACACTGACTAGCGATTAGATTTCGGAGGGGACAGATCCAACTTTTTCTATTACTACTATCTGTCCCCCTGACCCTGAGGGGATAGAGCAAGGGACAGTCCGGAATAGTTGCAATTATAAGCTTACCGATTCTCAACTCCTGATCCACTGGGATACCACAAGCAGTTATCCATGGGATAACGAGGGAGATACTGTTTTAGGGCCGACTCGAACTCCAGCCACGTTGTCGGATTCTCGTAAGTACTGCAGTTGTAGACACGAACTTCTGGAAGCCTGTAAAAAATAACTTGATAATATTGAAAAACTACACTTACAGCTGAAAAATAAATAGCACACCTATTTTATAGGCCTACGGCAAATAACAGCATTGATCAAAATTGTGGGAACAACTTATGTTCCCACAATTAACCAATAGCATGCTCTCGTGCGGTAGAAATCCCCTTGCATCACATTCGGTCCGCCAAAGAGACATAAATATGGATAGCTGTTCAAAAATAAGATTTCTGTGCAGGCACATCGGCGTTTTTATAAGTCTTATAAAAGTCGTATATGTACTATTATTATGTACCTATCAGGTATTTTTCTACTGTTTATATGCAGTATGACGCATTATATTTTTGGTAGGTAGGTACCCAAAATCAGGGCTGGGCAAAATACATACTTTGCTTTAATTGAAATATAAATTATAAAACACTGTATCGCAAGTAATTTAAATACAAAATATCTTTAAGTAAGGTATTTAAAATATAAAATGCCGTATTTTAGCTATTTTTTATTGAAATACGAAATACAAATTACATAAATTAATTTAACGAATTAAAAAATACGACTGCCTTATTATTTTTGGAGTTTACCTCCTTAAGAAGCGATTTGCATAAAGCCTTTGGAATCTTATTCACATTTTTTATTAAATGATATTTTTTTGTGAATCACTAAATATTGAACTATAGTGTTATATATTTTTGGAATCTACTCATTATTTTCTACATGATGATTATATCTATCTTATTTTCGTTTTTTTTTTTCAATTTTGGTCTTTAATGCAGGACCATGGTCACCCCATCAATTTTTTAAATAATTTTACTAGCCTATGTCACCCAGAATAAGCTAGGGATTCTTACGATACCTCATTTATCAAAATCGGTTCAGGCGTATAGAAGTTATGGTGGAATATACAAACTCACATACATGCATACATACATACATACATACATACATACATGAACCCTGAAAACAATATACTCCTTTTTTCAGGCAGTCGTATAAAAATACAAAAAAAGTAATCTAGACCAGCACGGGTTAAAATGTAAAGGAAAACAAGATTAATATTAGTAAATTTTTTTGCGTTTTGTTGGCCAATTTTGACGTACAGTGATAGCGTACTGTATACGTAACAGGTGCAGTGTTGCTAACTCTAATAGCTGCTTTACCATCATTACACTCTCGCCTCGCACTCACACTCACGCTCGCTAAATGAAGGTTAATTGTATTTTAATGTATTTTGAAGCCTCAAGTATAAGAAATACTAATTACAAAATACCTCGGCGGCAGCTATTTGAAATACGAATTTCAAATTACATGATAAGAAAGTTATTGAAATACAAATACCAAATTCTTACTTAAAAAGTTCTCCTCATAATAGATACTTCGTTCTATGTTGAAGCTGTTAGGCTCTGGAACTCTTTACCGCTTCATATTAGGCGTGCGCAATCTCTTGCATCATTCAAAAGACTTCCTCCCCATATTCCTAAATTACTTGTGTTCCACAAACCCATCATAACTGTCTACGATAAGTCTTGTGGCTTCTATTTTTAATTATTTTACTCCTTATTTTTGTCGTATTTAGGTTTATGTTTTTATGTGAATGTAAGTATATTATATGATATTTATATCTATTGATTTTTTATGTTAGTTTATGTTAGTTTTATGTTATTATTATGTTTTAGGTTTATGTTTTATGTTAGTTTATGTTAGTTTTTTTTTGTTAGTTAAGTGCTCGATTTTTTACTTTTATTTATTACTTTTACGTATCTACTACTACACTCATATCCCTCTATCGCTGGTTATAATTCCTATGTGTTTTGGTTGCCTGGCCGAGATCGCTTAAAAGCGATAAGACCGCCAATTGTACCGGCTTGTATTTTTTGTTTGTTTATTGTTACTGATTATTTATGTTGTGTACAATAAAGATTAAAGAGTATTTCATTCATTCATTCATTCAAATACGTATTTTAATAACAAGTTATTCAAATACTGCCCAACCCTGCTTATGATGATTGGCACATGGCACACTATTTATGGTGCAGATTAATTACAACTACAGCTATTGTTACGTGACCGAAGGATCTACACAATTCACGTCATACACTCCTTATATTAAGTCGTCAGGAAAATAGACGAATTGGAAAATTTTATTAGGCATTCAATTATTATTAAGTACTTATTTCTTTCATCCGTGACAGGAAATAAGTACCTACCTACCTAGGCCATTTTGAATTTATTAAGAGCAGGGAAATGGATTTTGTGTTAGCAGGCTCTGGCTTCATAAAGCAAAACCGACTAAAGCTAAAAACAGAAGCCTAATGTCAGCCTAAACAGATGTCTAAGCATATCGTAATCATTTGACAGCTTAAAACGAACTGTTCATAGACCATTTTTGACGTGCAGGCATGAACTCCATAAACAGTTGATAAACGTATGACAAACGATAACGATTTCCTTACGCAATCGCTGGTACTCAAGGTTTTGTACATGATTTTTGACGAGCAGGCATCTATGACCTCCTTAAACAGTTACAGAGCTCCAAAGCCTCCAGAGCTATTCGTGTGACAAACGATTACGATTTCCTTCCACAATCGGGGGGCTGGTACTCGAATATCGGTTATAAAGTTCACTGAAGTCAGTATATCAATACGGGGGCCTTATGGCTTTAATTTTACCAATGAATTTCATTTATTTATTTTGTACCAGATACTTAAAAATAAAACATAAACATTAAAAGGACATACACAAGGACAACTTATCTCTTGAAGAGATGCCTTATCTCTTCCGGATGCCCAATGTGAGAATAGTGAAATATATAACTGACTTGTCAACCGCAGTCTCCCATGCCACAGCCAGTAGGGTATCGATGGCGATGTCCACCGGCAGAAGGTCAGCTTTCGCGTCAGGCTTCCTGCAGAACACATGGAGGAGGCCCTTGCCCCCAGCAGCGATCACGCCACTCGGACCGTTGAGGTTCTCAATCCAACCAGGGAATGGGTGGCGGACTGACGATATTACTATAACATAAAACGTTCCCATTTGATTCAAAGTAGGCATAGACAAAATTAGGCCCTAAAAAAGCGAAACTTCCACGCTTTTTTCGGTGAATGGAACTTCGATGGAACGACTGGGTCTCTGGTTCGGTTCGGTTCGGTCTGATTGGTACATGCTTTCCGTCTGATCAGGTTTAGTTCGATCCAGTTGTGCTGGGTTGGGAATTCGGGATCTGTCAGATCCGATTCGGTTCGATCCAGTCTGATCTTGTCCCAGGCCAGTCTAGACAGTAAATAGAAGAAGAAGCCACCCACAAATCTGTGGATTTAAATAATTACTACCTCATTTCTAGTGTTACTACAAAAAGTTTTTTAACTCAACGTTATTTGAAAGCTTCAAAAATGCTAAGAACGTCCGGTCTCTCGATCGATTTATTTTTTATTAAGTAATAGCTGATGCCCGCGAGTTGTAGTGGTAGTTAACTCGCCTGGTTTAAGTTTTTTTGATTCCCGCGAAAACTCCTTAATTTTCCGGGATAAAAAATATGCCACTCTCCAGGTCCTCAACTATACCCATGCCAAAAATCACGTACGTTGCTCCGTTGCGGCGTGATTGAAGGACAAACCAATAAACCAACAAACAAACACACTTTCGCATTTATAATATTAGTTTGATTATAAGAATTTAGTATAAGTTTAATAGCTCAGCAGGAATAAAAGCTCGAGCTGAGTACACGGAACATACGTTTTTTGCTTACCTATCGTTGGTCTGAAGATGGCGACAGGGTAGTTCTTACTGGCCCTACTCCGCGCCGCTTCCTCCGCCATCGCCTTTGTGAACGTGTACGTATTGGGCTTAGGCTTTATGTACCTGAAAAGAAACGAATACCTGATATGATATATGAGGTGATAACCTTTTTGAACGGGAATGAGGTTTGGGACAACCAAGGCGCTGAAAGGTCCATTCCGGGTTTCGCTTTCCGCTTTATAAAAGTAAGACTATCTTAGTCAATAATAAGAGTTATGATTAGGGTTGTAACGGAGGCGTCCTGAGCGGAAGCAGAAGCGGATGCGGATTTAAAGGGGCTTTACCTCCGCGGCAGCGGAGGTTAACGGAGGCGGAGGTGGATTTCTCCGATCACATCGTCTATTTTCTGTACTTTAGGATGCCATGAATGCCTTAGCGGAGACGGATGCGAAAGCGGAGGTTCGATTTTTTGCGAAAGTTCCGCACTCACGGAGGCGGAGGCGAGGTTCCGTTACAACCCTAGTTATGACTAATCCCAGGTTCAACTCACTGTGATGTAATTTTGGCAAGAAGTGATGGCGGCACAGCCTCAACCATCGCGAGGAGGCGCGGCAGGGACGCCGGAGCAGGGTACACCTTCTCTTCCACAACATTCAGCTCTGGGTTGCTGTAGGCTGTGGACACGTGGACGAGGGCCTAGGGAGCAAAGCCATAAAAATCCATGCTAATTAGGTAATGCATACTGAATATTCTTGGACGAGTGGTTTATTCGTATAGTATATTCTTTTAATCATATTTTTTCAGGTCTTCACGTAATGAAGATGTCTGGAAGGAGGAAGGTAGAGTACCGTCACGGTACTCTCCTGATCGAAAATGCGAAAAAAATGAGGTCATAGACGTGCCATCAAATAATGTTGACTTTGTGATTATAGGAAAAATGATAATAATAAATACTATCAACTCGAATACTCTTTATTTACTCAAAAAATACATTTTGCAATGTCTCATTATACGCGTAATTTAAATTAAAGTAAAATTAATTACTCGTAGGAACATAATATACGCGTAGGATCACTCGTGGTCGCTTGTCATATTATAATACGCACTTCACACTTTTTTCTTAAATATATATATTTAGTAATGAATTTTGTGACGTGCCCAAAATATTGCGTCGCGCGCAAAATATTGGTTCTCCATCCCTGCCCTAGACTAACTATTAGTGTAGGTATTCAATATTGTAAGATCAAGTACTTATAATATGGAAGATTTGTACCTTAATTGGTAGTCAAGGGTCACTGTAATCATTTGTATTTTTTATCTTTAAAACACTGTATCCTAGTTATTGCATACTTTGGTTGAATGAATGTTATCATAATAATATGACCATAACCAACCATAAGGTTGAAATGTATATTTAAAGGTCATCGAGACGACATTTTTTTTAATAAAAGATGGATCAAAAATAGAATACCTGCTGCTGCTGCTGTTCTACAAAACTCTTTAATTTTTTATTTGGATTATATATTTGTTGCAGGCCCTGGCCTAGGTTTACATACCTATACCCACAAGTTAAATACGGCCCTTATCACACATACGCGGACCGGGCGGTTTAGACCGTTTTACACGTAGGTACGGGGTTTCCATTTCCAACCGACCTCCCATCCCTCCCAAACGTCATCCTAAGCTGTGACCTCAGAGGAGGCGCCATTAGGAAGATTGATTTTTGCTTAATTCTTTCTTATCGGACGCGTATGTCACACATCATAATACTTAGCTAGGTATGTGTATGCAATTCGTCCAATGATTTGAATTCTGCGTTGATAGATCAGTTTATGACTCAGCCTTTCCTTTTATAGGTAACTTATATATTTATAAAAGCAAAATCATAGAGATACGCTACATCCAACACAGATTTACATATAGGGAGTAGGTACCTATTTTCTTTTATTTGGTCCACTGAACTTAATGAAAATCTACTTACTACTACATTACCCATATTACTTATACCTATCTAATATAAGTGACGTGTAAGTTTTTTTTTTTATTGGAATACATACAGGGTTTTACCTTACAAATAACAACTTAAATATAGATTGCACATTTGCCTATACAGTATTCACTAATTAAATATAAATGTAGTGGTTATTGCGGGAGTAATTTTGTGAATTGTTAAATAAAAGAAAAATAACAATAATAATTAATAGTAAAGTTACAATTAAATTTAAACTTAGATACTTATCTATATAAATTATACATAGTAATATAATTTTTATGCAATTTTTTTAAATTCTGACACATATTTTCCAATGCTGTGCTGAAACTGGTCTAATTGTACACATTTTTTATTGTGTTACATGCTCTGATTAAGAATCTATTTTGGCCATAGTTTGTTTTAGTTTGAGCTAGACTTAAGGTTTTGACACTACGCCTTAATAGTCTAGGCACAAAGTAATTGATTCTCCCTAACAAATAGGGAGAATCAACTAAACCATGCATAATTTTATATAAGAATACTGGATCCTTGTGTTCCCTTCTAAGTTCTAAAGATGTTATTGCAGTAGTGTCGAAGGACTTAAAGCTTTTGTCTAAGCATTTTAGAAATTTGCGCTGAATATTTTCTAACATATTGACATATAAGGCGTACTGTGGATTCCAAGTAGTGGATGCGTGCTCTAAGTGAGATCTTACAAATGAGTTAAAAAGCAAGATAAGGGTATTCGGGTTCTTAAAATCAACTGCCTGACGGAGAACAAATCCTAGCATCTTATACGCTTTATTTCTAATTTTAACCAGATGAGAATCAAATAATAGTTGACTGTCTAGCTGAACTCCCAGGTCTCTCACCTCGTTGACTCTTAGCACCGGTTTTCCAAGTAAATGATAATTATGACGGATGAAATTCTTTTTTCTCATAAAGGTAATAGTGCAACATTTATCAACGTTTAAATCTAAGCTATTATTTATACAGTATGCACTTATGCGATCTAAGTCATCCTGCAGATCTTGGCAGCCTTCCAACGTTCGAATGACGTCAAATTGATTTGTGTCGTCTGCGTATAATAATAAATTAGAGTTTTAGTACACTTTACAACGTCGTTTATAAAAATATTAAATAGCAAAGGTCCGAGGTGAGAGCCCTGGGGCACGCCAGATGTTATAGGAACAAATGTGGTAGTGAATCGCTTAACTGTAATTGAAAGCTTGATAGGAGCCATCTTAAGAGATCTCCGTGTATTCCAACTGCTCCAAGTTTCTTGATTAATATATCATGTGACATTTTGTCAAAAGCCTTGGAGTAATCGGTATACACGGCATCAACTTGAAAACCTTTGTCCATCGCATCTAATTTCACGTCAAGCAATTCGCAAAGATTGGTTTCAGTGGATCTTTTATTTATAAACCCGTGTTGCAGCGGTGTTAATAATGGTCGTACTGCAAGGAATAACGTATCGTATTTAATCTTCTCAAAAAGTTTGGGAATGACTTTGGGAATGATTGTACAAAACACCAAAAGCATTTAGAATTAGCAGTAATGCATTTAGAATATGTTGGCTTCGGCGCGTTCAATATACAAACTATAGCACGAAGCCTCTAAATTCTTGAACTCATGCCGAAGATCTGAAAACAAAATATAGTTGGATTGGCAGCAGGATTGGAAGGCCGTGAATACCAAATAGGATATCTAGAATTATTAATAACGAGTTTAGAGGGAATGAATTTATCAATTATCGAGTTCACTATTGCATAGAATTCATCGACCGTTTCATCCACACGTTTATCGATGAGACGTTCATTCCAATCTGCTTTAGCTAATTCGGCATTAATAGCGTTATAATCAGCTGTATGAAATCGACCCACAAGACGAGTGGGTGGTCTCAAGGTAGGTTGCAAAGGGTCCACATAAGCAGGATGGTGATTATCTTCGGGGAGGGATAAAGGTTCAGATCTTGAAAATGTTCGATGTGAACTGGAAATAACTAAGCCCAAATGGCTGTTATTCGTATTACTTATACAGTTGAATTGCGACCATACGGTAAACTACAGAAATGAAGAACGTTGGATTATTAGTTGATCCACAGCTGGGTTCGAAATAACGTAATTTAAGTTGCCAGGTTTAAGTTGCCACTCGGCATTCTGTATATTAAAATCTCCCACTACTAAATACCTATACATCAGCAGGATTTTCGATATGTAAGTCCGACAAATGTTCGAAAAATTGTTGCTGAGACCATACTTGATGTGCATTCTGTGGAAAGTAACAACAAAATAATCGAAGATTTTTACTAGTTGGACCGCGACATAAAGATATATTTATTTCAGTAATTTCTGCATCAGGAAACACCGGTAATGGACGAATATTTGAGATGTTAGAGGTGAGCGTACGGTGTACCGCGATCAGGGTACCACCTCCCATTTTCATTCCTAAACGTTCGTAGTCCCGATCGGAACGATAAACATTATATCGGGAATCAAATAATTCCGCGTCGTTAATTCCCGGCAAAAGCCAAGTTTCGCTCAGTGTCATACCTAGTCATATTTTAAAATATTTTTAAAAAATCCGGTATTCTTTGTAAGTTATCCACGTACATTCTGTTAAAAAACACTAATTAACACCGCTGCAATTCTTGTTTTATATTAACTGCGAGTATAAAGTACGTCGATAAAAATATAACTATTAAATTATTATGAATTCCACTAACAGTACCTACTACGGGTTTGCATGACGATCCTTACTAATACTTTTGCACTAAATATACGATGATCTAGAAGTAATAAAATCGGCGCCAAAGATACATAGATAAAACAACACGACAATCTTATTATACAAATATTACAGCACCACAGACACAAATCAAATATACTATAAGAAAAACCAAGTCGTAACACACTGCGCTCCCGGAACAATGCTGTGCGAGTATGTGCTTAATTGTATAGTACGCTATAAGGTAAATACCCATTGCTTACTTTATCGCAGTATGTGGGAACAAAAGGATCGGCCAAAATGTTTCCGACACCTGATTACTCAATCAGGTGTCGGAAACATTTTTCGGATTCTATCATTTTTAGATTTTCTCAGGGTTGATAAGTAATCAGACGCGACAAATTTATGCCAATTAATGGAATAAATCACAAAGGACACTACTATGTCAATGCTCTGATAATACATATAGATATTACTTAAACAATTTTTTTAAGGACTCTTCTGAAGTAATGTGCAAGATTTTCGATTTTTCGTTTTGTCGGACCATGACTGTGCGGTTGCGTACGCAGCAATACTCATAATTCTTTTCTTTTGCAAGCTTTTTATCAAAGGCTGATAAATGGTAATTTATGTATATACATGTCTGATTCCCGGGGAACCGTACGTCCGATGCCTTCAAGTCTTTTAGACGACCCAGGCAAGCTAAAAAACCTCCTTTTTTGTACCTCGATAATAATTTCAGTATGAACTATTATTATACATTTAGCAGGCTTCAGATATGAGGTGTCGACGTCATTCCTAACAACGACGCGAGTGACGAAATCTATGTCCCTTGCTAGATCTAAGGAGAAACTACTCTTCTCAGCCAAAGTATTTATGACTTTAATGAGGTCCTCGTCCTTTCTGGATGGAATGCCGTTTATTTGTATATTAGACCGACGCACCCATAGATCATTCTTCAGGTTATAATCCATCATGTCAGTGACTTTCGATTTAAGTTCTCCGACTGAAGATTACTCATTTGAGATAATTTTAATTCAACATCGGATATACGATTATCCAGGTTTTCGACCTTAGCGAAGAGTGTGTTTTTCAGCTCCGAAATGCCCTTTTTCAAGACACATCGTTTTTTATTGTGTGTATAGATGTCATTTGCATCTGTAGTTGGGAGATTTGCAAAGATATAAAGTAAAGCATTTTGCGATAGATCCCAAGGTTGATAATCCCCGAACGGCGAATCCTACCCTCACAACAGTGAGGGTAGGATTCGCCGTTTCACAGTTTTGAGGATTGGCTGCGATTTCTTAGATTTCGGAGCCTTCGGAACTGCTGGATTCCTCCGCTGCATCTACTGAACTTTTGACAGGGGTGTCATCGTATCTTGCAGTTTTAATAGGATAAGTCGGACAATTCCAATTTGGTTTATTCCTAGGCCTGTTGAACTGCGCCGTAGGCATATTTAAACACTTCGTACTTTTTTTTACATTTGGCATAGGACAGGCCCGAACCATCCTTGAACTGCTTTGAACATCCTTCACACGTCTTCATTGTATGCGTTCTTTGGGCACAGAGATGGAAGTTAGAACCCGAACTTATAAGTACCTAGGTACTCCAAAGTTCGAAGGCCTGGGTTTTAAGCGCTTAATAATACCAAAGAGCAAGTAGATATATGTGACAACTTGCAGTATATAAGTATGATATTGTAAACGACACTTTAACTCTTAATTCAGATAATATTAATGTAACTCACTTTGCGCACATCTTTCAGGTTACAACTCCCGTGCGAGAATGAGTATACCTACCTATGTAAGTATCCCTAATGATAATGTGTGTGTTTATCGGTTTGTCCTACAATCACGACAATATTTCGTTTCGTGTTGGCAACATGACATTATTAGGTTCCATTGAAGGATCCTTCAAAATTAAGATTAAAGGTACCTGCAAATTAGGAAGAGTATCACAAATGTCCATGAGACGGATGACTGACAACACATTTTGTTCCACTGCCGTTTTTAATGCTTCGTCAAACTTCAGCGTTGCTGCAGAATGGAACACGATGGAAACCTGAAAGCAAAGACAACAGTTTTTGGAGTTTACCTCCTTAAGAATCGATTTTCATATATATGAAAATTTATGGGGAGTAAAATCAAACTTTCTCCGTTACGTTATTTACTACGTTTCCATGGTAACACTTGTTAATGTTTCCGAGGTAACACTTTCGTTCGTAATGAGTAAACTCCAGTCGGTCGTCGGAGCCGACACACACAATTTTTTAAAATTTCACTATGAGCAACTTTAAATTGTAGCGGGCATGCCATGATTGTCGTAGAAGCGATGGCCGATGGAGCCAGAAAGTTCAAGCGTGGAGACCACTTACTGAGTACCAAGAAAGTGAATTTTATGGCTTCCTTCATGAAGATGGACTGATGATTTTTAAGTGGAGTTCATGAGGAAGGCTGATTGCCGACGGTAGCCGATGCTTTTGGAAAAGGTCTATGTTCAGCAGTGGACATCTCCAGACGTCAGCGGAATAAGTTTCACAACAAAAATCCAGGATAATAAAAAAAAGTTTGCGCAAATATAAGTACAAGCTGAATTTTTAGTGGTTTTAAAGCTTCTAAGAGATGATTCGAAATTAACAGTACAATTTATTTCTACCATTTATCCTGACCCTAGAATTAAAATTAAAAAAAAAAACGAGAAATTAAAAAATTCGGAAATTTTGCGATCAATTAGTAACGCTGGCTGACTGAGTCACGTGACGCACGAACCGACCGGCGTGCGACTGGTCGTTCACATTTATCATGACTATCAGCTGTTTAACATTCGGTGAAGGTTCGATGTACCTCATCATTGTACCGCATCATTGCAGATTATTTACAGCTCACGAAGTAGGTGGATACACTTATTTTAAGTATTAAATTTTACAATCTTATTTACACGTATTTACGCACTTTCTTTGATGAGCACTTTCGCGAATCACGTGGGGGTTGTTAAAGGCCCAAAAATGATTATTGTGCTGGTTAAAAAGTAAAAGTTGACTCGTTAGTCCACAAAATGTTTATTTCACGATTGTTTAATGACCACTGACAAAACCCAATCCTGGCTGGCCCATTGTTCTTGTGAAGTGCATGTACACGACAAAAATGGTATGGACCTTCTAAGTTTAACAACTTCCACACGTAATACTGGCTCACGTTAAGCGTAATCGCAGCCATTCGGGTGCTTCGCTGAGGATCGTGTTAGAAGTATTCAAAAAGTTCCTCATCAACCAGGGAGTACACGCGGGAACGACCTGGACCTTGAGCATGCTCTGGTGTTCGGAATTGGCCATGGTCGATTAAGCACTCCGTTGCGGCTAAGATAGTTATACTTGACGGAACTTGTGGTTTCGGATTCCTCGCAGACGAAGGGAGATTAAGTAATAAGTGATCCGGTTGTGCGTAGAGCCGTCGAGCTTCTGTAACATTGTAATTTGCAATGGTGTATATCTGCACCATACTTAGGTATTCCAAATTGGAGTATTCGTAATGGCGATCCATTTTTACGCGTATTTGAAAACCGAAGTAGCGTCACATACCGCGCGTGTAACGTGTATTGCGTAATGTGCGTAACTGAGCCGCACGCGGCTGGCGGCGTGCGAGCCGTTTCAAAGGATTGAGGGGCGAGGCTTTTAAACCCCGAATCGGTTCGATGAATGGACGCCGGACGCCGCTCGCGCCTCCATAGCGTCGGCACGTCGGCTAGCTTCTTTGAACTTTGCCGCATAGCGCTACTAACGTTTCTCACAGTTTCGAGTTTATTTCGAAAAAAAAATCAAACTCAAAAAAGTAAGTACTTTAAAAATAAAAAAAATAAGTGGAGTCAATAGTACTGCTAAAGGCGATTCATTTCGCCGCGGCTGTAAAACCACTAAAATTTCTTCGTGTATATGGAGCCCGTCGATCCATCTAAAGATTTATGCGCACTAGCCCGCGTTAGTTTAGCTGTAACACCTATATGTGTGCAATATATTAGAAATTCGAACACAGCTAAGCAAGCTTAAGACAAATTAAGTGCAGTGTTTGAAGATAAAGGTTTTAGAAGACGTGTAGCATTATTAAGACAGCTGCACCGTAGTTTTGCAGATTATAGCCGTATGAATGCATACTTCAAGTACGCACTCGAGTTGAATGCAGTTGGGGCCTGAGGTGACGGGCGGGGGCATCTCCCTCCCCTGTCCGCCCTCACATATCACCTCCGCCACCGAGGTCTAACGTATCGGAACTGTATATGTCGACATTTCCTAGTTCTATCTAAGTATCTAGGATCTACTATAGGATAACTAGTATCTAGGAACTCCCTAATTTTCCGGGATAAAAAGTTGCCTATGTCCTTCCCCGGGATATAACCTATCCATATACCAAATTTCATCAAAATCGGTTGAACAGAAGGGCCGTGAAAGCGTAGCAGACAAACAGACATTATATTAGTATGGATAAAAAAATAAAATATTTCAGGGTACTGCACTAACTTAAATGATAATTGGATACCTCTTGGAGTTGACGTAGGTCGTGTGGAGCGATGCCAAGGCCAGGATGAGCGACGTCTCCCGGAATCATGCATAGTTTGTCCAATTGTGTAGGATTTTTTTGACGGACTACGTCGAATACCTGGGAATCGAAAGTAACTGACTACATTCTATGTATGTATATTATAGGATCTCGTAATCATCAGGGTTAGAGCAATGATGGATTCTATGATAAAACAATCAAATAGGAGAAGGGATGGGGAGATAAAACTAGCAGGCGGTGATATCCTTAATAGTAGTTGAAATTGATTGGATGCATCCAATCAATGTCAACTGCTATTAGGGATAGGTAGGTTTCGCATGTGAAAGAAAGGCTGCGGCTGCGCTATGGCTAATCTCTCTGAATATAAGCTGCCGTGGCCGATATTCAGTCGGTATGACATTATTATTTAATTTTATATTCTTTCGAGGGGAAATAATTCGATGATACTCAGAAATCCCGTCTACCATTAGATATTGTGTAGTCAGGGCTTTTTCTTCCGACGGGACGGTAAATTCTTAGACGGGATCTCGTACCTCTCGTATCCCAAATATATAACAAATATACCGACGACATTTCTCGAATCTTGATGGTTAGCGATTGAGTTTGTCATTGTAGCATCGCAGAACTTCCAAATCTTAAAAAAAATTCATGTACCTACCTGTGACTGTTTAAGTTGCTGCAAGCGCTTTTCTGGAGTGACGCCCTTCTTTTGCCTCATGAGGAGATGCAAGCGACCGATGTCTGGACACGTTGACAGCAGCCTCTCTATCAGCACCTGTAGGTATAAATTATCAATCACTATAAAATCTCTTAACTAGAGAGAAGTCTTGTTGGCCGGCAAACAATTTGAGCAAAAACTGTGGAGAGTCGATCGAGTGATAACAGCCAATTTTCATTGGAATTTGGAGATCTAAATGTTTTTTGCCGTTTCGTGTCCTCTGTGCCTCAGAGCATTGCCGGCTTTAGCACTACCAGCGCCCTGGGCGAGATTTCTAAGGCACCCTAACTGCAATTTAAACCCATACGAAAAAAAGGCAAAAGATATAATGAAAGAACCATTCATGAAAAGAAATAACCATTTATTAAAAAACTACAAATATTTTTTCTTTTCTAGCCTTTCTATCAGCTAACCCGAATTTGCCGACAATTTGGCAGCAAAAGTTGGAAAGAAAAATTTTCGGATAATTTTTTCTCAATTTAGAGGTAACTTTTTTACAAGATGATAATTTATCGACAATTTTGTAAACAAATTGATAAATAAAATTGATGAAAAAATTTTGTAAACAATACAATTTTTCAAGTCAAATTAACAATGAATTGATTTAAAAAAAATTGCCTGAAAATTGACAACTTTTTTCTAGTCAACCTTTGAAGTGAATTTGCATTCTAATTAGGGTAGTAAAACGATAAATTGTAAAGCAAGTTGTATACAAATTATCGTCAAAAACGGAAAAACCCGAAGATGACGAACATTTGACGATAAATTCAAGGAAACTTTTGTAAACTTTTGCTAAGCAAACTGTGGTATTAGGGTAAGTAGGCCTCGCTCAAAGAGTAGGGGATATAAAGGGGCGCCTTATATCCGGTGCCCGGGCGATCGTACAACCGCGCCCAACCCTAACGCTGCAAAGCTTTTTTAACCTCAGAGAGTGCTTGCTGCCCGTTAAAAAATCTAAGAATTGAAATAGTAATCTTAGTTGAGTCTTATGCGTACGGATCCGGGGACACATTATTACCCCAAGAAAACACTACCATTCTCTTATCCATGGAAAAGGGTCAATGAGGAATATGACGCAGAGAGAAGGAGTGGAGAGTTGCCTCATACCGCAGAACAGAAAAAGGGGCGACTGTAGTGACTGTTTTCAGAGAAAATTATAAGGAGGTATAAAATGGATAAGTAACTCAGGCAAGGTAAGTATTTTATCTCGACGGACGGACCTCCGGCAGCATGCCTTGAGTCTTGATATAAATTCGCAAAGTTATCTGAAAAGAGCGTCAAAATATAGGAAAAGACCAATAAATTGATATTTTGTTACCTAAGTCTTTAATTTTATAGACACATAATCATTACAGCTGTTGACAATAAGATCATTAAGTAGGAGGGTACACCATAATTGCTTGTCAAGTCATCAAAATAAAAGGTCGCAATGTCAAGGGTAGACCTACCGGTGTCTTGTCGGATTTCCTTGTCGTAACTTATTGATCGTATCATTATTAATAACGACTGGGTATTCAAATATAATATTAATATGAAGGTTAATTAATGACACAACGTCGCGTACGTACTACGTAGCAATGGAACAAGTAGGCTTGTAAAGAGGGACAGTTATTTTTTTAAAGAAAGACTTTCAATGAGGATCGTTGATAGCTCATGCAACATCGCTGCAAATTAAGCAAGCGAAAATCATTGTGTCGACTGTCGACCAAACCAGAGTCCAGACTCCTGACGCAGAAAGGTGCATTTAATGCCTCGTCCTTTTACAATCACTTGGGTAAGTCCTCGGCTTCGCCTCATCCTTTCAATATTACTCAGCCGTCAAATTGGTTTATTTCCAGCCTGGGCAGTGGGCAATAATGTACTATTAATGATAATTATCATGTAATCTGACGACCACCCACATTTTTTTTGCAGTTTGCAAATCTTCAAGTCTCAATGGCAACGGGACGAGGCTAATTCATGTGATGGTACAGTTTCTAAACTTAACTAAAATGTTACTGTAATGGACTTCCTATCCTTGTTATAATGCTCTCTAAAGAAAACGATAGCTAAATTTTGTGCAGTTATAGTTAACTAAATGATTAAGTTTAAGTTATAAGAATTGGTTTAAGGTTTTTTTGATTCCCGCGGGAACTCTTTAATTTCCGGGATAAATTTTTTATCTAGTATTTATAAGTAGCAGACAGACAGACACACTTTCGCATTTATAGTATTAGTATGGATTTAGTTTAGTTTAGAATGGCTTACAACATAATTAGCCTGCATTTCTCAATAATCTTGCACTATACTAACGAGCAAGCAGCACGTCACCGATTGCAAATTGCAATGGTCAACATTGTGTGTTGATTTTTATCTAACTTCGTAGGTAACAGTATTCACAATGTGACATTGGCGAAGGTATGTGTGCCACTTTGTTCACACCTGAGTTGAACATACAAAGTGGTGATAACTGGTAAGATTACCTACCTAAATTGAGTGCTAAACGATGAGAATCGCTCACGCCATTCTATACAAATCGAACTGCGTCCGCACAAGGTTTGAGGCTGGGATAGCAAAATACCTATTATTTACTAGCTGATAAAAAATTTGCATTGACGTATTTCCATTTGGGTAAGCAGTGCTTTTATGCCTCTATGAACCGCACGCCACTGCTGCGTCGATGTCTAGTGGTTGTTATGTTCGACTGCGGATGACGAGATCCTCGCTTCGATTCCTGCGTCGGACCATAATTGAAGAAATTTCGCAATTTAGCTAGGAGAAGATTTGGCAGTGTTTCACTCCCATGTACCTATGTATATTTTGGAGAGCATGTAAAGCCGTTGGTCCTGTGCCTGATCTTTCTCCGGCCGTATCGGATTTTCCGTCCCATCAGCCTTTGATAGTAAATGCGAAGTTTTATACTACTGCACAGGCTAGCGCGACAGAGTGTAACGTGTTTCCCATAAAACCACCGACAATTCGCGTTTTGTCCTATCCTGCCCTCGTGTGTTTTCGCCCTCAAGGATTATTAGTAGGAGTAATAATCTCTAGGAGTACAGAATGCACCTGTGTAAACGTTACGCATGACGCTTGTGCACTATGATACTTATCTCCCGCGCAGATCTCGAATCTAATAATCGAAATTCGGTCAGGAGTACATTATGAATAAATAGAAGTTTATTTGAAGTAACAAAGACACATTACACTAAACTGAATTGATTAGACTGAGATTCTAAAATAAACATTGCATAATCTACATGGCTTCTACACCATGGGGGAAAACTTGCGGCAACGGTTAAATAGGAAAGTATGTGAACCGATGCAAATCTTTATCGCATAATATCGGTATTGATGTAGAATTTTAGAACCATCGGTATATTAGCCCAGTCATTTGGTGCTCTTTGCGAACTTTCACTTTGCCACCACAAGAAGAAAAAGATAGCATCACTAGATTTAGCTATGTTCCAATCCATTTAGAAGATCTTGTAAAACACCAACAATACTTTATTTGAACTGTGAAAGGTGGAGTTAGGTTTTGGTTCGCGGCTCTCGTACGATGAAACTAATGATTTTACAAAAAAAAATTACTACATAAACTGTAGGAAATTTTCTTCACTTTAATTTATTACATACTTAACTAATTTCATCGTAAAATTTGTCCAAAAGGAGTTATTGACAATGTTTTCGGGCACCATTTTTCCAATATGGCGGCGCGAGCAGCAAAGATACGAAGTGGCAAAGTGAAAATTCGGAAAGAGCATGTCGAAATCTATAAAATACACCAATTTTCAAAACTCCCGAGAAACTTTCCAGGTAAAACTACCAAATGACTGGGTTGACAAAACTATTCAAAAACTTTTTATCAAACGTTATGACGATTTTGTATGAAATACCTATTATTCGCACCTAAGTTGAATGCAGAGCTTAGGAATGTGCTAGTGCTGTGACCTTATCACTGACAGTCATAAATTAGGTACAAAACAAGCAGTGGTTGTATTATTTTAAAAACATTTAAAATATCAATTGAAACACAATAATAAAGTCCAAAATTTACTTCATTTCTTAAGGAAAATAAAATCATTCGGACAAGTAGGGACGATTGTTTTAGTTAGATAAAAGGACAGATAAAAGTCTTCTATAGTTCTGTGAATTACACTACGATTCAAATCATCTTCTTTACGCAGAACGAAGAGGTCCTTCTTTATAGCTTCTTTTTGTATTATAGATAATTATCTTTTTGATACTCTGCTATATTGACTTTTTGCAAGGTCAAAAAGTTATTTTGCCTTTCTTCAGTACCCACATCCAAAACTTTTTTCGCCATTTCGCATGCTTGGCAATGAATAAAAACACGGTTTTTTATTACTGAACCTCTTAAATCAGTCATTTTTTTAAATTTACACGGAGAGCAACTTGATTATTAAGCGACAAACAAGCAACAAGCGTTCGATCAATGAGTATGTATGTGTCAATATTTCCTAGGAAATGTCGACATAAACTGTTTCGATACGTTAGAGCTCGAAATTCGTCAATGAGATGATTTAAGAACTGTATCTAGGAATAGTAAACATTAACGGTCCCTCCACTGTTAAATCGCGAAATAATATAGAATTAATCATTTCATGAAATAATCAAGTATTAATGATCAAAGTTTTCATCATGAATGATCACCTAATTAATTGATTATATTATGATCAAACGTCTAATGTTGGGTGTCCATAAAAATATAGAAGTAAAAAGGATGGGCTACACCGAAGATTCGCTTCGTTGCCCCTTGATTCAGCTTCACCTCGCTTCATTCAGGACCTCCTTCGCGAGCTTCTGGGTTCACACTTTACAAAAACATTCTAGTGGGCAAACAAGACTAAGTTCAGTCGGGTTATGCTGATTCGGTTTTCGGGCAGTCCACCATCACCACCACTGACACTACCACCATCAACTCAACCTATTTTCTCAACTCTAACGAACGCTTGGCCGTTTGACAAAAATTCCCGTACTCCGTATTATCCGTATCCGTTCACTTCGTATTAACTAGGAAATGTCAACTTTCATAACCTAGGTAGGATGAGCAAGAAAACAATTATTCCAACTCTAACGGATTTCATACGTTAATGTGAAAATAAACGGCTTTAACAACTTTAACATAAAAATCACTCCGTTTACGTATGTATATCGTAAGACAGATGTCAAAGACAGCACTTGACAAGTGACAACACTATCAGCGGGGGTGAGAGCGGACGGGGGAGGGAGATGCTCCCGCCCGTCACTTCAGGCCCCGGCCCCCGACTGCATTCAACTCGAGTGCGTACAATACTTGCTTATGGCGTCCTCAGAATTCGACGTAGTTTTAAAAATGGTTATCCAACATAAAACTAACAGGGGATGTGGATTTCGTGGTTTGGAAATCCTCTTTAAAACATATCTGGGGGCACGATTGCGCTCCCGCCAAATCGAGTTTTAGACTTAAGTAACATCCCAATTATAAAGAGCCTCACCTTGCCCATAAAGCCAGTGGCTCCAGTGATGAAGATGTCCCTCCCGGCGTAGAACTGCGGCAGCAGAGCGCTGCATGGCGACCGTGGTCGCGCAACCATACTACTGGTTTCTGACCTGCATCAAAAGAAATAAGAATATTAGAATAATTTTGAAAGAATTAAGTTGGGTTGCAGTAACAAGTACGTACAACAACAAAAAAAGTCTTTTCGCAATTCAAATTCAAATGTTTCTTATTCAAATATTTTTTTACAAGTGCTTTTGAATTGTCAAGTGAATCTACCACTTGTTCGGGATGCCATTCCTACCGACAAGAAACACGGTAGTTGCTCTTTTGAAAAAAAATTTTAAAATTTCATCAATGTGTAGATATCTACTTAAGTAAACGTTGTCCTTAGCATTGCCGGAGCAAGTGAAATCCATGCTATTTTATCATTTACGTAATCTTCAACGGTATAATTAGCTTTTTTCCTTTTACATAATATTACAGTCTCCCAAAGAAAGGATTGGTTGAAATTAAAACGACCTCCCTGGCGCAGCGGTGAGCAATACTGTCTTTAGTGTCCGACCGGACTTTGGCGGTTTCAACCGAAACTGAAACTGAAGCCAAATTCGGTTTTGGTTTCGGCCGTAAAACCTAGTTTCGGTCGGACACTATACCTCTGTCTTCTAGCGGGAGGTTTCGGATCTATTCTTCCCGTGCGAATTCGGGCCAATTTGGGGATTTATAATATTCTTCTGATCTGGCTTCGGCCGCTGCTAGTACCTACACGTAGTAAGCTACAACATCGTCTCGAAACACTAAATTGCTTTGAGTGTAGAAACTGATTAAGACTATGGGTTTAATGTGTACTGTAATAATAGTTACAATACGTATGGTTCTTTCTATTATGTTCCTACTTTAGTCACATTTTCCTCCACAAAATTCTAGTACGTACAGCAAGTACCTACCAGACAATTTACGAGTACCTACACTACTTACCTAATACCTATTCACAACCTTACATGACTATGAATGTACTAACAATAGCTAGAGACAACCATTCATAAATTTCATCGGGTCGAGGTATTCTATAAACGTATTAGTAAATCGTAGAATGCAATCGTTTATTGGCAATCCGCCCGAGTCTAAGTATATCAAATATGATCAAGACTTTGTCGTATAGGACTTAGCTTAAGCACCTAAGTAACACCTTTTTCTAACTGGAATGCAACAAGTTATGTAGATAGGTAAAAAAAAACTAAAATAAAAAGAGCACCACGGTAAAACGGATAGCTTTTCATAGTTAGGTCACCACTCATCACTTTAATTTTCACAATTTAATTAAACCCGTCAAGTGCATGTCAGGACACCCATGGAGGTGGTTTCGTAGTCATGCTAGTTTTGATGGTTAATGTTTCGTAAAAGATGTTTACCTCATAATGATTATAAATACATTTGAAACTAAGTTTTCAACAAGTTACTCGAATAGGGAAGGGAATAAACTAAAAATTTCTTCGACTATTCCTTTCTAATTTCAGCAGATACTTTATATCTAAACTAATATTATAAAGAGAAAAGGTTTGTTTGATTTTTGAATGTTTAATTATGAAAGGAAAGGTATAAAATGTTTTAATACCTATTAATCAAAATTATTTACTAAGTATTAGTTTTTAAGTTATTTTATAGTTTTTTATTATTTTAATAATATTTCAAGATTTAATTTAGTCTTTCACCCAAAGTACAGATTATTATACACATGGTATTAGATGGTTTTCGTCAGTTTTCCAATGTTTTTGATAGTTATTCTGCTATTCGGAATGGAGACAAATACAACAAATCAAAAACCATGAAAATCGTTCCAGCCGTTCTCGAGTTAAAAGTGTTCGAAAAACCCCGAGTTTGATTTATACGTTAAGATTTGACGGTGCATAAAAACCTCATTAAGTATTTTACAAAAAATTTAATTCACTAAATAAACTAAAATATAAATTTAAAATTCATGCATATATTATATGCAACTTATCCATACTGATATTATAAATGCGAAAGTGTGTCTGTTAGTCTGCTGCGCTGGTTTTGTAAATAATATAAAATAAAGTCCACGTAAATTATACAACGGATTTTGATATTAGTACTTGTAGGCTAGCAGATCTATCAATGCACCTGGCTCAAATCACCCTTACCTTGCTAGTTCTCTGATTTCGTGCAAGTCGCATTTCAATTCGAATGAAAAAATAACCAATTACCTTTAAAATGTGAACTGCATTATAAATGAACTCTCGTATAATCAATAGAAGATTATTTAAAAAATCACGATTTTCATATCTAAAACTCACCACCTTCAAGGGGGAAAACACGAGTCTTAAGATACATCATTATGATTTTCCAAGATGCCAATTTTAAACGAGCTTCAGTTTTTTACACATTATAACATACACTATGAGGAGTAATACAACTGCATTTTCACACGTACGAAACCCTTTATTAATGTATAAAAAAATAACAAGAGTTTGTCACGGATAAAAACTTCTACTACCTAACTAAACTACCTTCGGCTGAGATTGTAACTAACTCCAAAATATCCTTGCAGTGTACTTATTGCACTTCTTTCCCCCCTGCCCCATGGTAAGCGCTAGTTAATCAATCCAGGCACGTCGAAGATCTATCCAGGTTATGTCCAAGGATGGCGTTTGTCACGACTAATCACTCGTTACCATCGTAATCATTTTAGGGTAAGTAACTAGTTTATCTTAATAATTTTATCTTCTTTATTGCACTTTAAACGATATGAGTATGTAGTTTATTATTTATATTTATTGTTTTTTAAAATACGCTGATCAATTGGTAGAAATGCCAAAATCTCACTTCTTTCGCTATCATTATCTTCATTTACCTTCAGTTTTAAAAGTGAAGGTAATGATGAATTTTTCAGTAAATATTGCTGGACTATTTTTGACGGCCAAATCGTATAATACAAATTGTACCAACTAACCACCATGATGAGAAAAACTTATGAAGAAAAATTTGCTCAGACTAGACTGCATAAAAGACAAAAATACGAAGAATTAAAGAAGGATCCGGAAAAATATGCGAGAAAGAAAGAAAAAGAAAGACTAAGATATTTAAAACGCAAATAAGAATTTTCAATTATTAAAGACATTACTCCAAGTCAATAAAGACTAGAAAGGAAAAATAGGCATGAAAATTTAAAAAGCAGTCAGCAAAAATAAGAAAGAGTGACCTTTAGTGGACCATCGACAATGAAAGAAAAAGAACAAGAGGAAACATTTTATGTACCGATTGACAAAAATATGGAAGATAAAGTTGAGAAGAATACGCAACACATAAAAAAAATGTTTAAAAAAATTAACTTGAAAAAGCGGTAATGGAAAAAAATCAAATACAGAGAAGGCTGTATAAATTACTGGAAAAGAAAAAAAGTCTCAAAAAGAGAACCAAACAACAAAAAATAAGGTGAACGCTTTAGTCAATAATTTTATATAAATGAAGGTAAAAAAGAAAAGTTAAAAAAAGATAAAAGATTATTATTTTAAAAATATCTTACAAAACAATTAAACAATTAAAAAGATGAGAGTCCCTTTAGCAATATTATTATAAATAAATAAAAGACAAAGAAAGAAAAACATAAAATATTGCATGCACAGCAAGTTCACTTGGTTGTTGTATTCAAATTATCGTAGCATTGCGACAGTATTTTCGGTTATTGCTTATATATGTATTTAATTCTGTATGTATTTGATTAATAAAAATGCGTTTATTTTTGGAGGTGAAGTATCATTTCAATAACGTCACATTAATATCAACGCTTTCCTCTCTCATTACCTTCAGTGACATAATATTTCAAATGCATAATTATCTTGGAAATCCTTTGGTGCAATTCATTATAACTTGGTGACTATGTCTAATTTTGCCTATATTTTGGTTTGTATCAGCATTTCAACATTTAAAGTAATCTCTCATTTTCGTCGTTATTTGCACGAAATCTGAGAATTACACTATCTACCTACCTACCGGGCTGGGCATACAGACAGCTGATATGATGTTGGCATCCACTATGAAGGGATTCTTGAAGATCAACCCATTCATGAAGCGGATAAACCTCTTCATGAATGAGTTGATTTTCAAGAATATTAATAGGGTACATTTTGACCAATCAAAATCGAAATTAACGTGAGTGGAGTCGCGGAGAAAAGCTAGTGTTATATATACCTACAAAAGCTCAGGTTCTGTATTAAGTATGGGATATTATGGATCCCTAAAACAGCATCATTTTCCTCAATACCCTATTGTGTATGTACAAGTATGCAAACACTGGAAACATTACAAGTAGGCACCGAGCCTACAGTGTGGGTCTTGACGCGATATATGCATCTTGTTAAAAGAACATTGACTTATAACGAGAGATCTACCAAGTGGGAGATTTCCTTCCCATTCGATCGCGATAACGTTAGATAGTATAAATTTGTCAAGAGTGTATTATCTATGCGCTTGACAGCTGGCGCTCCATCAATTCCATATTTAAATGAAGAGCGTCGGAACAATAAGCTATAAATCACATTTTCACATTTTTTTAATGATCTCAATTGGTTCTTTTCCTACATATCTTTCTCTATCGTCAATGTAACCTGGTCGAAAACTGAAAAATCCGCTCCAAATCCTTCCGCGAAATACCTGGATCTGAACATAAGCCGATAAAACACGCCAATCGTACCAAACGCAGATGACGATCGGAACAAAGACCGGCTATATCCTTCTTAATTGTTCATCTTTCATTGTTGACTCTTTTGATTCTGTCAAAAACCGTCATATCCATAGATTTGTAGCCGCATTTCACCATTTAATACCATTTAATGGTAGTTAACGTTGTCGCGATCGAATATGTAAATAAACTCCCACTCGGCCCTCTGTTTGAATATCTTCAAGTCGCAACTCGCAGAGAGCTACTGAACACAGTATCGAAATATTGGACTGTGGAAATTATTACGTACCTAAGTTCAGCTGCGGATGCATCTGTCACTTGACGTCGGTCGTCGTCAGGGTTCCGTTTTCCCCTCCTCTTATAATATTGGTACCTTCAAATGAGTGAATAGGCATCTTCTAGGCAAGCGCGCTTCACCTTAGGCTGCATCACCACTTGCAAGCGAGTCTGATGGCAGCCAAGCGCTAGCCTATATATTTAAAAAAAAAAGTGTCCCTCTGCCACCGCATTCCTGTCTCCAATTATTGCGTCTAAGGGTCTCTGGAACTCTGGATAAATGCGTCGATACTGCAAGCCGACTACGCAGTCCGCTTTCAGCTGGTGTGCGGTTCTAACGGACATGAAAAAGTTGCTTTGCAGTTCCGGTTACGCCGACTGCTGAATAACTATTTCGAAACTGCAATCTTACAATTGCGTCTGTCTAGACCCTAACTCGCGACTTTCTTTCATCCCAACTCAACTTCAACCCGATTGGGGTATGGGTTTAATATAACTGCCGTACCCCTAAAAAGCTAGCTCTCTACCATCTTACTTAGATTGCATCATCACTTATTATCAGGTGAGATCGCAGCCAAAGGCTAACTTATATTGGAATTTAAAAAACAATTTGGATATTTTTTTATCGATTCAGGTACGTTTGAGAACTCTTGTTATGCCTACTTATTAATTATCAAGTAAATGCCTGGTGGTAAGATGACAAAATCGATATGAGTGCGGATGTGCTTTTAACAGTTGTTTAATTGTTATGCAAGAATAAGATGACTTATAAAACCTAGGCACTAAATATAATTCAACGGTAGGTACCTACATCGAGCTAAAATCCGAATGGCTTTTAACATACCTACTTAACATTATTTGAAAATTGAAGGTCGAACTAAACATTAGGATGGAATGGAGTTTAATGTCCACAAGATCGGACCTATTGGACCTAATCTTATAATAAGTTATTTAATATGTAATGTACTTACCTAATTGGAGCAACCAGTAAATTTGGTTTCCAACAACAACGAGTGAATGTTGTTTCGAATGGAATCGATTTCCGCGTTACACAAAAAATCTACAAATCAATAATATCCCAACAGCTGTTATTCCATTTATTTATAAATGGTACCTGGAAAAGTTTCATATCCGTATAAGGGGCCTTACTTAAATTCTTGGTGTTATGGCTTGCGTTTGTACCAAATGTACAATATAACTAACCTCGCCAATGACCCGTGGAATGGAGGAGACACGCTTTAAAGGTGATAGCTAGGAAGCAAAATATCAAATATCTAGAATTCGTTGCAATACGTCAGTTATTGAGTAGGTACTTCCCATCGAGTTTCTCCGATATAATACCTATTGGGTTTATATCGATAGGCCTAAAATTTTGCGACGCTAATTTAAAACATCAATTTGACGAGCAAATAACAAAAGTAACAGGTCAAATCGAACTATCGTCACATGTCAGTAAACAAATGATATCACATAAATAAGGATCTACCTGGAAGCTATGACAAACATGCGAATTTAGCAAACCAAACATCTAACTACTGTATAAACACTTCGAAAACGTTTGCCTACTTTAACATTATGGATTCATCCGTAACTGTTATTGACAGTTTGCCTACATTCAAGTGAATTCTATTGGTTTACTTATATCAACAAACAAACCTTGCTAATTTATGTAATAGCAATTTGTATTTTTGTAATGTATTTTGCAAAAACTTTAGTGTGATAAATCAATTAGATACAATTTGTGTACATTTTAGGCTTTTACATGTACCTACTGTTATTTCTTTAGCACTTAGCCGCTATATTTTTAACTTGCGTGAAACGAAAACTTCCGTTAGCCATACTCAGGTAAAATAGAGTAGGTAAGGTCAGCTAATCAAGATACATAGATATAGATCGTAAGATCATATTTTTTTTAAGTACTTTAAAATAATTTTTCACAACAAATCAAATCGATAACTTTTCTTCAAAATGCGCGCTTAGTAGTTATGAAAGTTTGTATGAAATTCTGAATTGTGACGTGTGAAAGTTTAAAATGTATATCGACATAAAACTAACAGGCGACGTGGATAATAAACACCCCGGCATATTTAGCGGAACATAAAAAAAAGGACCATAATTAAAAAAATATGGTTTTATTTTAAAATCTACTTACTACACTTCTTTTGTTATTTATATAAAGTTTCATTTGTTCTACTTAAAATGAGATAACATTAAGAACAGATTTTGCGAGTAAAGGCTATTTGTGAAAAATGGTACATTTTTGAACTTTTCATGTAACCGGGAAAAGTGAAATTTAATATTAAAATAACAATTAATTAAATTAGAAAAATGGTGATTAATATCGCGTATTTCCTCCACGTGCTCTTATTAAAGTTTCTACCCGTCTAGGCATACTGAGAATGATGTTATCGATGGTCTCCTGGGATAGTCTCCGCCATTCCTTAACTACGGCGTTTCGCAGTTCTCCCATGTTGGCAGGAGCTGGAATTCTGGACTTAACTTTTCTTTTCAGCAAGTCCCAAACGTGCTCTATTGGGTTCATATCCGGTGATCTCGCCGGCCACTCCATAACAGTGATATTCATATCATTAAGATAAGCTTGAGTTACCCGAGCGGTATGCGGCCGAGCATTATCCTGCATAAAAACAAAATCTTCACCGATATATGGGGCAAACGGTACGACATTTTCTTCTAAAACTTCTCTGATATAGCGGTCTGCAGTCAGACTCCCTCTGTCAATCACTACCAAGTCTGTGCGAACTCCCAAACAAATGCCCGCCCAAACCATTATTGATCCACCACCGTATGCAACTGTAGTTTCAAAATTTGTCTGAATGTATCGTTCTCCTGTGCGTCTGTATATTCTTTGCCTGCCGTCAATTTGATTTAAGAGAATTCTGCACTCATCACTAAACAATACCTTACTCGATTGGTCCGCGTTCCAAAGTCGATGTTCCTGAGCAAAAGTTAACCTGTTTCTACGATGATTTACCTCGAGCCTTGGAGCCTTGGCGGGCACAAATAAACCCAAACCAGCCTCTTCGAGCCTTCTTCGTACCGTACGCTCACTTACGGTTACACCCCGCACTGCTTCTAACTCATGTCGGGCTTGGCGTCGGGCTTGCCGTCAAACGGGGGTTCCTACGTACACGAAGTCGAATGAAACGATCATCCCTACTCGAAGTGCGTCTTTTTCTGCCTTGTCCTGCTCTTCTCACATAAGTACCGGTCTCCCTGAACCGTTGGATACTGCGATGGATCGTTGAAACTGGTCGACAAAGATCTCTGGATATCACTCTGTAGGTTTGACCATTTCTTCGCATTATGAGTGCCCTGGCAATCTCCGTTGGGGCTAAGTCAGGCATAATTCAGTCATCAACTCCAGAAAGATACGCGATTAAAAAAAAAACACGAAAAACAGTATTTTAATGAAATTTTAAATCAAACCCAGAAGGAAGAAATACTCGAAGTTCGCTCCAGATAAAGTGTATTTGAATAAAATTAAAACAATTGCATAAAATGTGATGTTCAGTTGTTTTCTTAATTTGAAAATATTTCTTTTTAAATTAAATGACGTATAAACCAGCCAGCAACCTTATATGATACTGATATCAAACCTTTTTTTTATGTTCCGCTAAATATGCCGGGGAGTTTATGTCATTTGGGAGATCCTTTATTTAATAATCACAAAAAAAATATTTAATCGACTAGTTGTCAAATACCCAATTATTTATTAAGTAAGTATCTATTATTAGTAGTTTGTAACCTAGGAGCGGTAAGTAGGATTTTACATACGAGTTGACTCATGTCAGCCCGATGGCGCCATAGTCTAAGCAATAAAGCTATTGGACCCCAACAATAATTCCTCAGGCAACGAAACTTTACAGTATGATAAAGTACCACGAGTTAAACGTACCTATTATATTATAAATATCCAATAAAAAACCTGAAAGGAAGTTAGGGTTTTTTTGAGTGTAAATATACTACCTACTATTATTTTAAAAATAAATCGAGAAAATATTCAGTCATAATTATGAAGTTTTACGTATTCAAAATAACCTAACTACCGCATGGTTTTTTTTAAATATTTTAGTGTAAGTTTTGGTTCATAGTCATACCAACGACAGGATTTACTGCAGGGGTCTCCAAACAACGAACCAGGCGAGGGCTGACCAACGTAACGAGTTTGTTTTAAAATCTTAACGCCCGTGTATCATACAATATTTTGCAATAGTTACATTTGGGAGAAATCTTGAAAAAAAAACTCGAGTAGGTAAGTCCTAGGTACTCACTAGAAAATGCAGTTCCTCAAGCCCATACTAATTTCGAGATTTTTGTTTTTTTTTGTAACATCTAAAATACCTAATTGTCGATTTAATTTAATAAACATAACAATATATAATGGTAATAATAAACCACTCATATTAATTATTAATTTATAAGTAAAACACAATGAACATTTTTAAAAATAGCGCGCACAGAATATCTGCTATAATGTTGTACCTGTTGTAATTGCGTTTTTTAAACGCCGCTTCACGGCTCTTAACTGCCAGTCTGAACTATTCAGCCCTTATTTTGTTTTTTAAATAACATCAAGTGTACCTTAGTTCGTAAATATAAACTGATAGGTAAATTTTCTGCATACTCTGTATATTACAATGGCGACTCACGGCACGTATGTTTGATTGGTATTGCTTAATGTACCGCCGGAGGCGGCCGAAGTCAAGGTGATCTGCGGCATCTGATTGAAAGACAGGGGAAAGCCATGTTAAGCTGCAATGTATAAGCGTATAATGTGTGAAAAGAATTCCTCTAATAATAAAGGTCCCACTTTTGTACTACCCGACTACGTCAAAGTCAAAAGGGAGGGTTACCACTACAGCCCATTAACGACCCACTGCTGGGCGCATGCCTCCACTCTCTTAATTGAGAGGGAATTAGCGCCTAGACCCACCACGCTGCTCCAATGCGGGCTGGCGGGCTTTAACGTTATCATGTTAGTGATAATAACCGGGACCTAGAGCGGTGTTAACGTGCTCTCTGAGGCACGGGGGTGAAACACCGCCAACTTTTTAACTCCGGGCTAGTACTGAGAATTTCTAGACTAAAAAACCCAATACTCAATTATGGCCCGACCCGGGACTCGAACCCGGGACCTCGACGGCCGAAGTCGAACGTGCCATACTAACTAGACCAATGAGGCAGTCAAGTCAAAGAGGGTTATAATTATATAATTTACCAGTCCATATGCGTTATATATGTCACCGTAAGATTGTAAAAACCGTTAGATTATAATCTAACCAGCGAAATTTCAAACTGTCGAAAGATTACAATTTAACACATTATTTTTCGGTAAATTGTAATCTGTTAGGTATATTAACCCGATAGAACCTATGTCGGGGACAATTTAACTAAATATTAGACCAGAGAAAATTGTGAAATTAAAAAATCCCAAATGACCCAGCCGGGGATTATACCCGGATTAAAACCTCATACATCCAATTATTATGAAACTTAATAATATTTAAAGCCTAAAAAATATTATTCAAAGGAGTCCTTTTAGGCAAGGTTCCGAAGATACTGGCACCGTTCCCCCCTTTGAATAGCTAGGCTAATTCTTTGTTCGAGGTAGCTGCCAGCTCTTCGGTCTCCTGTGATGTCAACTAACCTTTTTACTATTTCCTTAAAAAGTTTTATAGCGCTAGGACCCCACCGACCAAGGGTCTCGACACCGAATGGGACAAAATCATATTCGGAGCCTAGACCCCTGTATTTGCATGCTTTTGCTTTTTCAGCCGCTTCACAAGCCGCACCTGCTCTGTTGTTGGTTCCAAGTAGATGGGAAGGGGCAAGCGTGTCTGAACAGGTTGCATCCCATACCAGCACCCGGCCCATCTTCCATGGAATCAAACTCATACGATCCGGTATCTTGCCATCGTCTCTTGCAATACCAGTCGGCTCAAGTAGACTTGGCACGTTGACGGTGGCAAGGGACCAGCGTATGATATCGTTAAGTGCGGCATGTCTCTAGAAGCGGCCTGCACTTTTTTGGCATGACAGTCCATGATGTCCTAGCCTGTCGACATCACTACCACAGGGGCATTTATGAGGAGTGCAGACCGGAACCCCAAGCCGTAGACAGGTTGCGATTCAGAGCGTGTCAGGCTCAAGAAATTTTCCCGCATTTGACGAAGCCTCATTTAAATCCGCAACTTTTTTATCAATAATTATTAAATCATACGTGGTCATAAATTCCTAAGATAATTTTAAAAAGTTTACATTTTGTGTAAATTATGAAAATTGGTGGGGCAAAATCTGGCATTCTCTTTTTACTTATGAGATTTGCTGAACTATGGACAGAAAATAGAAAGGCTGGTAAAGCGACACTGGAAATTTTGAGAATCCCTAAACCACCATAACGGATGGGTAGGGATGCTTGGGTCCAAGATTGCTCATTCAGCTGCATATTAAGAATCGATTCTAAGTTAATTTTGATTAAGTCGTCTACTTGTGTTAAAAGATCTGGGTGATTCCAAAAGGAGCAGCATCGGAGCACATACGTAAATTTTGGGACGAAAAGACAGAATTTTAAGATGCAAAATGCATAATGTGGCCTAATTTCAAGGTGACGGTCAGCATAATTTTGAAATTTAGTAATTGAATTATTAATATATTCAGATATAGTTTCATCAAAAATTGGAGAACCTAAAAGGTAAAGGGACTGTTTACTATTTTAATATTTGGAGCCGAAATATGAAATTTTTGTTTTACGTCATTAAAATTTATAAAAAATTCGCATTTGCTAAAATTAAGCTCCAAAGCAATGGCTTCAAATTTATTTTTGATTTAAAAAAGGTCCGAGAACACAGTATCCACATCACCTCCTAGGGTTCCGTCGTCCAAATACCAAACGTTGAATTTAGAATTAAAATTTTTAATTATCGGATTTATAGCCAAACTAGAGATTGCAGGCCCAAGGGGACACCCTGTTGACAACCTACTTCCGAGGACAGTTCATTAGAACGATATAACAATTTTGTTGTATTATTGTAGAACTGTGTGATTATAACAACTGAGAAGAAGATAATTGTATATTTCCGGTATATGTTGTTTTATTTCCATCAGCAGGGTATCCCTATTTACCGAATTGAATGCATTTTTGACATCAATTTTGAGCAATACGTCAGGCTGTTCGTAAATTAGGAAAGATCGTAGGGCATGGACGGCTGCCTCACAACCTCTTTTTACACCGAAACCTAACTGTACGGGTTCAAAATCCGAATTTAATTTTGGTAAAATATGTCGAACAGCAATTTTGGAGCCCAGACGTCGTAGTGTTGATTCCACTGCAATTGGTCTCACCCCTCCGTCCTTTTTGGTGAGGGCAATGAGGTACGCGCCTAAAACAATGGGAACAATTTCTGAATTGACATTACCGGTATACATAAAGTTGATTAATTTAGTGATCGAATTTACAAGTTGTACGCCTGCATCACCAACAGAATGCGATGTTAAGTTTTTCAAATGTTGGGGTGAGATTCCATCCAAACCTGCAGCCGAACCTGGCTTAAAAGATAAAATGGCTTCCGTAACTACTTTCTTTTGAATTTGAAGGCATGCTTGCCCTGCTGTTGGTGGGTCGAGAAAATATGGGTTTACTGGAGCTGGAGGATGTTTTGTCCGTAAGGCCTGAAGGGTGTCAGCTGTCAGGGGTATCTGGTGATAGTACGGCGTTGGAGAAAAAAAGGCGAGCGGCACCTTTGAGATCTCCGTCGCAGATTTTGTTTTCGATGAGTTTGTTACGATTACGAGGGGCATCATGTTTGATTAGAGGTGCGGGAGAAGGCAAGGAGCTTACAGCACAGTTATTCTTAATCTTTTGTGACAAGGTTAAATTCGGTTTATCAGTTTTTATAATATGTAGAGTGTAAAAATAGGTTCTGCCAGTCTTGAGTACAATTGCTTATGTAACATTTCTTGATTAATTGTGACAAATGTGTAGCAACGGTTATTCGAGCTCGAGGGATTCTTTTAACTATGGGTATACTATTTTTCAAAAGGCTTGGAAGGAGTTGGATCGTTGGCTACATAAGGAGGCGCACTTGGAAGAATGCGATAGATGTCTAAAGGTGAACTGTTTTGGCTAATAAATTTCCTGTGTGTTTTTGAAGTGTGTATGTTGAGGCCTTTCAAAGATTTGAATGCCTTGTTGCACTGTGTACATGTATGGGTCGCATTCGACGTGCCATCACAAGATTGGGTCACGGACTGCATTCACAACATGTAAATACATTCACAAAAAAGAATAACTTAAAAAAAATTAAAAACACAATAAAGCAACTTAAAATGTACACTAAAAACATAAAAAAGTCACAGCCAAAATATGAAGGCTGCTTGTTTTGGTAACAAGACGCATGCGTCGTTACGTAGGTGCGTCACAGGATGGACTTGCAATTGGACGCTGCAGTGGAAAAGACAACCGATGGCGGCCTTAGCAACCGCGTCTTGAAATTATCACACGTGGATTACAAGTTTTTAAAGACTGAACAGGCACTGTGGAGGGAACAAAAATAAAATCCCCATTCGCACATATGAAAAATAACTTGATATTTGATAAATCTTTTTATGCAGGTCTGAGCCGTCAGGAAATTGAACTGGCTTAACAAGTGAACTTAATTAAGTTCACTTGTTAAGCCAGTTCAATTTCCAGTCGTATTTTTTAATTCGTTAAATTTAACGAATTAAAAAATACGACTGCCCTACCATATTATTTTTGGAGTTTACCTACTTAAGAAGCGATTTGCATATATAGCCTTTGGAATCTTATTCACATTTTTATTAAATGATATTTTTTTGTGAATCACTGGATATTGAACTATAGTGTGATACATTTTTGGAATCTACACATCATTTTCTAGATGATGATTATATAGTTAATCTTATTTTCGAGTAAAAATTTTCAACTTTAGCCTTTAATGTGGGGCCATATGGTCACCCCATATTTAAAAAAAATATTACTAGCCTATGTCACCCGGAATAAGCTAAGGATTCTAACGATACCTCATTTATCAAAATCGGTTCAGGCGTATAGAAGTTATGGTGGAATATACAAACTCACATACATACATACATACATACATGAACCCTGAAAACAATATACTCCTTTTTAATAAAAATTAATATTTTAAGCGACCTGAGCCTGTTTGTCACTTGTCACTCGTTTAATTTTTTTATTATTACGAATTTTATTTACGTTTTTGTTGATATTACAAAAATATGACAAACACGTGATGAAATCTCAAAAATTTTTTCTTTGATGGGAAAAGCTATATACTGCTTTTAATGCTTTCAGGGCCCATCTTTTCAATTTGAGACACACATAGTTTGTCCCGGGGACGACACTTTGGGTCTTTTTATCCTGTTAGCCCGGAAAATTTAGGAGTTTAAAATAGATAATTCAGAGAATTAAAAAAAGAGCTTTAACGACGAAGTCGCGGGCATCAGCTAGTCTATAATATTAGTATGAATTTTTTATAAGTGTCTACCTTTCTTCGACCGGTACCCTTTTATTTTGCCGGCACTTACCGCTCATTTCGTAATATTGGTGCAAGACCGGACCGGGCGACCTTAGTGGTTCCTAAATATTTCTTAACGTAGCCTTAACCTTTCTTCAGCCGGTCTCCGTTTTTTTTGGAATTAAAATTTTGCCGGCTACTGAGCCCTAGATAGCTGCATCAATTTCATCAATTGGTGTAAGACGAGATGTTGATGTTGAGATGTCCGTATTGCTCATGTAAATAGATTTCTAAAGCGGGGTTTCCACTGCAAAAGGAGCGGGAATTGGTTAAGTGGAACGGACTGAACTCAAAATACACTTTACGGTTTACACGTCCACTAACAAAGAGTCTTGACGGTTAAGCGAGCTCATTTTAACACTTTTTGATCTCTTTTCGCTCAGTCTAGCTCTTTGTTGGTTTTGTATGCAGTTTTCTTCTGTGAGTCATACGGAGTCCGTACGGATTTGCTCCATTCGCGGTGGAAATCACGGTTAAGTATTTCTTAAATATTAACTATAAAAAGGAACCATAGCATTTCTTCTTCTAGCGGCGTCGGTTATCCCCATTTCACCGACTTCTCGGCCCTGGGACGCTGCATTCTTTTCGTAATTTTGGCGCAAGACCGGACGACCTTATAGTGCATAATATAATAAGAATATTTCTGAATTCCTGAGTATTTCTTAATTTTTTTACTACCAAAGTAGCATTTTAACTTCCTTCGGTCGGTCCCGCTATCGTCATTATCACGGTCTACAGTCTGCACCCTTCACTGACCTGCTAACTGGACCCCTCTAACTCAACGGCAATAAAAACTGAAAGCCATCTATGTATTTTTATCCATTGAACGTTTGCAATGAAAATGTTTTATTAATTACATATCAAAATAGAGATATCATAGATATGCCCATTTCACACAGCGCTCATCACTCGCCAGGGCGGTCGTCAAAGAGCCAGGGAGAGTGCCTTCCCGTGCCTCGGAGAGCATAATATACTTCCGTCGGTCCTGCGCCTAATCTCTCTCCGGTCGTTCGGATTTTCCTTCCCATCGGGCTTTGTGTGCTCATACTTGAGCACTATAATATCTCCCCCGCAGATGCCTGATCTCTCTGGAAAGAGAACTGAAAATTCAGGTTGAGAGGACATTATTATCATCGGAGCCTTAACCTTTCTTCAGACCACGAAGTCCGTCTCCATAATAATTAAAATTTCGCCGGCTTTCGGCCCTGGATGCTAGGCCGCCGCCTTCGCGTTCCGAATACGGGTGACCTTCTGCATTTCGTATCATTAATTCATATTAATGAATCCAATGCGTGTTGCGACGCTTGCATAACTTCGCAGTGGTAACATGTCAATCGCAGGCTGTTTATCATTGATTCCTGCGGTTGGTTTGAATGTTGGAGTTCCGAACCAGACTTTTCAATATCTTAATCAGCTCTGTGGTGCACTTCTATTTACGAATTTATATGCGTCTAGAAAACTTGATGGTATACTTACGTGATTTGTTATATTTAAAACTATAACAAACAGGGAGATGTCCGCGACTTCGTCCGCGTGAAATAAGTTTTTAAATTCCCACGGGAAATACCTAATTTTTCGGGTTAATATATAGCCTTTGACACACACAAATAATGTGGCTTTCTATTGGTACCAGAATTTTCTAAATCGGTTCAGTAAATCCAGAGATTACCCCCTACAACGTCAGAAACTCACAAACTTTACCGCTTAATAATATTAGTTTAATTTAAGTATGATTGATTAAGTACTAAAATTTAATGATATAGAATAATTATTACACTTAGTTTTTAAACTTCTTTTTTAATTTCAAATTAAGTAAGTACTTATTTGTACACAGAGTTTATATATGTGAGTTTAGTATGTGATATGTAAAGTTAAAAAAATGAAATTAATTAATTGTTTAATTTTAATATTTTGTTTCATCGTCGTCATCATCAACCGATGCATAGATGCAAAGTTCGCACACGAGTTGAATGCAGAGTAAATGTATGGTGACACATATCTACATTTACTCCACATTCAACTCGCGCGCGAACTGTAGTTTCTTTGTCTTGGTAAATTCCTGGACTTTAAAATTTTAGTAATTTTATGCTTGAGAAAAGCTCATCTGCACTCAGATTACTTAACAAGAGTAGGTATTTCATATACTGAAACTTATAAAACTTACTTTGAAAAAATATTATAGTTTTTAAGAATTTAAAAGCTTTAAAAAATTGAGGATCGCGCAATGCGTTATTAAATAGACGTATTATCTTACAAAGATTCATCAAAATCTGTTCTAACAAATACTAGTTGAACTGCAGGTTTAAATATTATTTTCAATTAAGAATATTTAAATAAGCTACGTCTATTTATGGTATAGTTTCGATATTTTTTTCTAAAATTATAAAAAATATATAAATAACTCACCACAATATAAATATCACTTAATTTAAACAATAGAAAATCACTAAAAAAATATTAAAAGCCCAATTAAAGTATAATAATATTGCAAAATGCCGACTTCGCAATAATTTAATTCGTAAACGCTTGCTTTTATTAATCGAAACGTGACATTAGACGTTAACGAGTATTAATAATTGTGTTATTTTATTGTTTGTAAACAAATTCGCGTCCGTCACCCGCGAAAGCTGAAACAAAACTGGCAATTTCTTCCGCATTTCCTACATATTTAGGTCCGAAAGGAAAAACGGCGGATCTTGAGGCTGCGCGTGCGCACGTAATACGTTAACGTTACTAGTGTTAACGTTTGAGAAATATTATATGATTAGGAGTCGTAATATTTAGTTTTAACCATTATAACTACTCATGTTATTAGGAAAAATACTGTCGTTTAAAATGTACATTACTGTACATTTTCTGTTGCTCGTCTCATACGAGTAGATACCTATGGTCTCTGGGAATACCTAGTTTTCATGTGATTAACGATTTTCATTGCCGCAAAAGTTTTCTCCCCCTAACCGCCGCGCAGCGCTGTCCGCCGAGCGTCAGTTTGTAGATGGCACCACAATTCAACAAAAATGATGGTCAATCTTAGTTTTATTCCACTACAAGTTAGTCCAGGACTTCGATCTCATTCTGTAAGTGATGATTCAGTCAAAGATGGTAGCGGGCTAATCAAACTGTTAGGGGTGGTATGCCACTTTTAAACCGGTTTCAACACGGCATCGTAGAGTCCGGAACGCTGCAGTATCGTTTGGCGGCACGTCTTTGCCGCTAGGGTGGTAGCTACGTTCGGAGCCTCCCACGGTACCAGACCAGAGATATACTTATATCCAAATTAACCCTGCCGGTAATCTAATCCGGGACCTATACTAACGCCCCGGCTTGGCTTGAGCTCTTATCTTTTATCTAATTAGTTTCGCTAACTGTCGCGGGACTTCTTTCTTGACACGGACTATTATTATATATTATTATCTTGGTCGTTTTTAGCTAGCCATTTACTCTAGACTTCTACACCGTAAAAATTCTCGTTTGTTCGTAGTTCTGGACTCTCCTGCAATGGGCCATGTGCTGTGAATTTTCCAATATGTCGGGTACTGAAACATACTATAGCTCCGGCCTTGATAACCCGAAGGTTGATAAGCTTCCGGCTTTAAGTAATTTTAAGTTTTATAATTATTAATATTTCATTGATTAGCTTGACAAATGTTTTCTAACTTATCATAATTTTTAAAGATTTTCGTCAGCCCAAGAGGCCTTCGTATCTTGAATGATTTATTTCAATAGGTAGGTATAACCGAGCTTAGAAGGTCGAAATAAATTTGAATGTACTTTTTCGTCATAGACTGCCCGTGGCCACGGAGGTCATTGACACCAAGTAATAGAGTGCAAGCGGCTCTCTAGTGTGAGGCCGGAACATAGAAAGACCAACTAAGTGAGCCAGAGAGTTGTCATATTGATAAATAGAGGCAGCTGTGATGGTACAATCAAAACAAGACGTATTCTATGAGACACTTGTATGTTCTATCTCTTTATAAATAAAAATCAATTGCCGAAATGTATGTTCTCATATCGGTTATTTTGATGGTTTTATTGTGTGTGCTTGAGTGGGTCCCGGGATGGTTTATATTCACAATAAGACCCCGTTAGGGGTGCTGCAATCGGGTTCTAGTTTCAGGACAGAACGTCTGCCGGACCCATTAGTATGCAATAAAAAAATAGTATCATACTAGACGATGCCCGCGACTTCGTCCGCGCGAATTAAGGTTTTTGACTCCCGCGGGAACACTTGAATTTTCCGAGATGAAAAGTAGCCTATGTCCTTCCCCGGGATACAATCTACCCCTGTACCAAATTTCATCAAAATCGTTTGATTAGATGGTAGCACTAATCCCAAAGATAAAGAAGCGTAGATAGCTAGACGCTACTACCCCATTTCATTCGCACTGAAAAGGAATGTATCATAATATTACGTGTAAAAGAATGAGATAGAATTTCATGATTTTATGTCCCGTGTCCCTACCTAATTTCGAGATGGGCTCGAACTCTGAGCTAACAAGCCGGGTACTAAATGTCCTACATAATATTCAAAATACTTCATTGATCATTCATTGATCATTCGTGTCACCGAAAGGGATAGTGATCCCTTTCGGTGACATGCTTGCTATGGTTCTATACTTTGATTAGGTATATATACATAATCAAAGGTTCTTTAGTGGTCTGTGGTTCTAGAGGAATTCTCTTTTTGGTTGAATGCTCCTAATCTTTCTACGACAAAGTAATTCGCTCTCCTTTTTTCCATCTCACAACCCTATGGCCGCGCAAAAGCACAATGTACAGCCTTTTTCATAATACACTATGTAAGTATGTCCGAGCCTTAGCAAGTTTCCTTTTTGCTTATTTTCCTACGCTGGAAAACCTAAGTAGGTTTGGCAACATTAATAGTAGGTTACGCCTTGCAAAACTCAGTTAATACTACGTATCTTGCTTAAGAACAATCTTTATATTAGCTAGGTAGAGTCTGTTTCTAAATCGATTGTGATGAAATTAAGTTTGAAAATCATCATTTGCAGTTCACGAGTGCCTTGGTATTATCTGTTTACGTTATTTTCTATCAGTCGTAGGAAAGGACGAAAATCTAGGCCATATATATTCGCCCTTGACTGCGATTTCACCTGATGGTAAGTAATGATTCAGTGTAAGATGGTAGCAGACCCCTAATCGGTTTCTGCACGGCATCGTACTGGAACGCGGCCGGCGCGGTGGTAACTAGCTACGGCCGAAGCCTCGCACCACACCAGACAAGAGAAAATTCAGAAATTGAAAATTCCCAAATTGACCCTGTCGGAAATTGAACCCGAGAACTCCCGTTACAAGACCACAGCACTCACCACTACTCCAGGGAGGTCATCAAAATACTATGTATGAATGTACTTACGCTGTGAAAATTTTATCATTTCTTTCCGTGGTGCACTGGAAACGTCTCGACGATTATTCAGCGCGAGGCCCTGAGTCAGAGTTTTTTTTTGTTTCTGTAGAAGGTATAGACGTGGCAAAGATCTAAAGATTTCCGCCACATAGAAGTGTCCGGTAACGACGAAAGCGACGCGACGCGATACTACTCAATACAAAATTACTAATCTATATTGTATAATACGACCCTGTAGGCCACGTGAGGGGTCATCTACTGTAAGTAATATATATGTCGCCGTAAGATTGTAAAAACCGTTAGATTATAATCTAACTCGCGAAGTGTCGAAAGATTACAATTTAACGCATAATTTTTCGGTACATTGTAATCTGTTAGGTATATTAGTATCCCGATAGAACCTAAGCGCCCGGCCTGGGGCCAGGCACTACCTGATTATGTATGTCGAACCCTAACCTAAACTACAAGAAAGATACAAGAAAACGTAAATATAATTAATATTTCAAAAATTGACACTCAGAACATTGAACGGTTCACAATCTGTCGACAGTTTACAATTTCGCGAGTTAAATTATAATCTAACGGTTTTTACAATCTTACGGTGACATATATATGGATAGTTAATCGATATATCACCGTAAGATTGTAAAAACAGTTAGATTATTTACTAACTCGCGAAATTCTAAACTGTCGAAAGATTGTAAACTGTTCAATGTTCTGAGTGTCAATTTTTGAAATATTCATTTTATTTATGTTTTCTTGTCTCTACTTGATACTTTAGGTTACTTAGGATACTTTAGGTTTTATCGGGTTTAAATACCTATCAGATTACAATCTACCGGAAAATAATGCGTTAAATTGTAATCTTTCGACAGTTTAGAGTTTCGCGAGTTAGATTATAATCTAACGGTTTTTACAATCTTACGGTGACAGATACATCGCGTCGTATCTCTTCGCATTAAAAGTAATCTGAAAAATGTAAGAGGGTTCCAATACGCTCTACACGAAAGGGTGCGCACTGGAGTTTCCATCATACTTGTGCGAGAAGAAAAGAGTTGTTCAAAACTGCTATAAATGCATAACACGCTTCGGACTATAAACTATTTTTTTTAGCATGCTTTTAAATAGGCTATGTTATAACGCGCTTGATATAAGAAAGGGTGAGGGCGGCCGGCGGCGCGATATGTCTTGCAACACGCTAAATTACCGAGCATCGACATATTTCATGACTCATTTACTGCTTTTAAGAAAATACTCCGTGATCATTTAGCATAGAATTTCACATAAGGTAATATTTTGTTTGTTTATATTTTTATTTTTATTAATTTTATTTTCTCTTATTGTTTCCTACAAAATTATCATAATTAATTAAGTAAGTTTGTAAGTTTTTAATACTTAGTATTTTTTATACCCCATTGTATTTCAAAACCTTGTTATCTTGTTTGCATGACATTTAAAACCATAAATGCTATGTGCACTTGTAATAGATTTACGTATAAGAAATAGTAATAATGTGAATGTTCTTGTGATTGTCTTATATGTGAATTGTTAGTGTACTTAATAAATAAATAAATTTCGTAGCGCGCTAAATTTCGTAACACGCGAAGATGACATTCACTCACAACAGCGCGTTACGCGTAACTAACCATCGGCCAGCGGCAGCGCGCTTTCGGCAGGCGGGCGCGGCTACAAGTGCTACGAGGCACCGCGCGCGATCACGAAATATTCAAAGCACCGCGTCGTAGCGTCATGGCGGCTCCTCACACAGCACGTTAATGGAACAATAGCGCGCTACGGGTTATTTAACCACCTCTAGAGAAGAATGTGCAGTGCGAAGAGGCTTAGTGGAACTGTGAAACGCTGAGACTATTTCGACTAAAGCATTTAAAAAAATTATTGTTTTTTTTTTTGTGAAACCCTTTTCTACCCTTGATTTGATTTGACACGAGCGACAAAAATAATGTATGGTGGAATTGTTCCTCTCAAAAAGTTCTAAAAAAAAAGTCCGCGATAGGGCATATATCTATCTCTTAAGGTTGACTCACAATAACCATTTTAATCATTTTAAAATTTGGTCTCAATTAATGCTTGCGAAGGTGTTTTTACCGACATAGTATTAATCCTTATCAAAATAAATATGTTTATCATCTCATCAATTATTTAATTAAGATAAAATCGTCCTTTACGCCATTTAATATAGATGAATATCGTATGAGATATCATAGAAATAATGTAACGTGCAAGGGAAAAAAACGCGACTGCGGTCGGCGCTCAGATTAAATACCTATAATAAGGTAACGGGCCCCTATTTCGTGATAGTACGTCATTTCGTTAGTTTGGTTTCGGGCGCAAAAAATAAGCAATTTAAATATTATTTATTTTAATTATACTTTTAATAGGGCTTCCTTAGCTTAGGTGTTCCTTAACTTTGATTTGACTCGGAAAAAGTTAAATAAAAACAAACAGCTGTGGGCATGCTTTTATGACTCGTCACCGTAAGGGTAGCTCGTATTTCTTAATCTTACAGAAACATACATAGCTTAGCCCATTTTAATAAAACTTTTAATAGGGCTTCCTTAGCTTAGGTGTTCCTTAACTTTGATTTGGCTCGGAAAAAGTTAAATAAAAACAAAAGATTCCTTTAAAATTGTAATAAAACGACTCACGAAATAGCGGTCAATCTGTTTTTCATGTGTTCCCTAGTTCGTGACACTACCGAATTAGGGATATTCACGATACATTTTTGTAGATTGTACATTTATGTAAATTGTACATTTATTTGTTATATGTTTTGTTCACTAGAATTTCTATTTTATTTCTGTTGAAATTCCAATACGAGCTTGAAGGTGACCTGAATTTAAATTTTTGAGGTAAATTCGCACAGGTGCTTCTAGCTTAATTTTGTTTTTTATTCGATTTATTTTGTGTATATTTGTACATTTTTACTATATATAGGGCAGCTAATAGTTAATTTACATAATTTTAAAATGATCTACAAAATTAAATGTGGGAATTTTCAAAAATCAATATCACGAACCAAGGGACAGTCTATTTTGTTATACTCTTCCTCAAGATCGGGACAGATAAATCTATAGTGGTAGGTTAGTAGGTAAGGCACATACCACTTGTAATGCCATATGTCTATAATATTATAAATGCGAACGTGTGTCTGTCCGTCTGCTACGCTTGCACGGCCCATCTGTTCAACCGATTTTGATGAAATTTGGTACAGGGATAGGTTGTATCCCGGGGCAGGATATAGGCTACTTTTTATCCCGGAATATTCAAGAGTTCCTGCGGGAATTCAAAATCTTAATACACGCGGACGAAGTCGCGGGCATCATCTAGTTAATATTATTTTTTAATAAAACAAACTTACAAACAAGAGAGGCGAGCTTTGTTTTAATTTTTAGTTTCAAGTAGGTAAGTAGTAAGCAGGTGCTTATTACTAATTATTAGGTAATAAAAGCTGTCATTAGGCTGAGTCTCACTCTCAAATCTTTTTTATTAATTATTTTTATAAGAAATATCTGTATCTTAATCTTAATTATAAAACCTTTTAAATAATTATGTTTTTATTAATAAATAATCATAACTCGCTGTAAAAACTTTATCACGAAATAGGGTTCAAACAAGAGGTCCCATAATTAAAATTAATATTATATAAAAAAACTACGAAACAAAACTAGACAATTAATGCATTAAATTACTGGCAAAATACCAATATTCAACACACAAAAGCTTTCAAACTGATATCATGTTTAGGAATATATTTAAAAAATCTTAGTCTTAGGAGCCTTAATATACCGAAAAAGGGTACACTTACGTTAGTATAATCTGAAGGCTGGTCGCAGTGGCAGGTGTAGTGGGGCGTATTCTTACAATGTAATATTAAAATGTAAAACCTGCCCACTGGCTATATATATATTGGATATAGACTAATATGATTATTAGACCTAGCCGTGCGAAGCCGGGGTGGATTTCTAAATGTCGAATATATACGTTAGAATAGCGAGAAAAAACTGGTAAAGCCAGTTGCTGGATAACACAGAATGCGAGCTCCTCAGTCACATACATAATAATAAAATAATTTATTTATCTGGATCCTGTTTAAACTTGAAATACTACAAATATATAAAATAACACAACCTTGTATTGTGGCTCCACCAATGTTGACGAATTATTAATTTTATTCACAAACTCCTTCGTACTTAAAAAAGGGTTTTGGCTACCTTGGCTCGAATATTGAGCGCTAACACCTGCGGTCGCGCAACAACCGCTTGCACATTCCCGCCCATCACACGCGGTAATATGACAACTCCTTTACGTGCAAGACTGTAATACTGTGGAATAGTCTGCCTTCTGAAATCCGCCATTCCAAATCGCTTTCAATATTCAAAAGTCGTTTGTATAATCATTATTTATCTCTTTGTTATTATTAGTGTTTACTTAATTCTATTATTTTGTATAATATATAAAAGATATATAAAGATATATAATATATAAAAGATATATATCTGTTTATATATTTATATTATGTAGTTATAGGTACATATTTACATCTATTTATTGGTCTAAAATTTATGTACTTTATCGTGCATGCATTTCTAATTTTTTTTTTTTTAATACAGCACCATCCCACGCTTTGGTTTATTTATCCTTTCACCAAAGGTTGTAGAAGGCTGTAAGAGATTGCTTTAGTAATAAGACCACCTTTGCACATTTCTATGTAGTTTTACTACTTAGTTATTACTGCTTTTAAACTGTATATTTTGTATCTGTCACCGTAAGATTGTAAAAACCGTTAGATTATAATCTAACTCGCGAAATTCTAAACTGTCGAAAGATTACAATTTAACGCATTATTTTCCGGTAGATTGTAATCTGATAGGTATTTAAACCCGATAAAACCTCAATAATATAGTAGTGCCCGGCCGCAGGCTGGCACTACTTGATTATTTATGTCGAACCCTTTTTTTTTTTTTTCGTGGGGAAATCCTCAAGGATACCTTTGCATCTGGAGAAATGCAAAGGTTATGTCGGACTCTTACCGACTAAAACCCCACGGTGTTCCTCCCAACGCCTTGGCTGGATAGGGACCGGGGAATTCGCGCTACCCAGCCACCAGCGTCGTCTACTCGACCCTCCTCCGCGGGACTTCATAATTCTCTTCTCACCGTCTGAAGCACACCCGGAACACCAACGTATGCCTCCCGACTCGAGGACTATTTCCTAATGAGCGACAGAATCCCCATGTCTGTCGCTCGGAAGCCCTTCTTATGGGGGCAGGCGGCGATCATGGGCAGCACGCCTGCGCCCGCCTCTTTTACGCCGGATGGGATGAGAGCTCACGTCGTCCTCTCTCATCCGCTCCGCTGACTCCTTCTGCGACATTACGCTCTCGCAGAAGGAATCCATCTCCTTCCAAGAGCTCTCGCTTCCCACCATTGCTCTCACCACAGCCGCGAGCGAGAGGTTCCGCCCCACCACCTCAACGAGTGCCTCTCGTGCCTCCGCCCACGCTGCGCACTCAGTCAGAGTGTGCTGTGCCGTGTCCACAGCACCACCACACTCATGGCATTCCTCCGTGGGCTCTCTACCCGCAATCTTGCACAGGTACCTTCCGAAGCATTTATGTCGAACCCTAACCTAACCTACAAGAAAGAGACAAGAAAACGTAAATAAAATGAATATTTCAAAAATTGACACTCAGAACATTGAACAGTTTCCAATCTTTCGACAGTTTAGAATTTCGCGAGTTAGATTATAATCTAACTGTTTTTACCATCTTACGGTGACATATGCACAATAAAGATATCTAAATCTATCTAAATCTAAAATCTTTTATTCCTTAACTGCTACGTGCATTGTCATTTCTTTGTTCTCCACTCTCCGTATGGCAGTTGCCAAGTCCTCCGCAGTAGATATTTATCAAGTTGCCCGTAAGGATTTTCTGACATACTCACGAGTAATTTTCTTCCTGAAAGAAAAACTATTGGTTCACACCGTACTTAGCCTCCCGTATTATAATTTTGTACCTACTGGCAATTTGATAATTCTGCAAAGAAGTGTGTTTATTTTATTTATAATTGAGTATAGGCTGATATTAGTATTTTTACTATATTATGCAGAAAAGATAATAAATTACAGGTGTTTCAACCCAATTTTACGATGATTTGAATATTGATTTTTTACTACAGTTTGAGAACCGGTGACTTTTTCTATGTATTTTGTTAGCGGGGTAAGACGGAATGATTTATATTACTATCTTACCCCTTCAAATTTTGCCGGGGCTAGTTTGAAAATCACAATAAATCTTTAAATAGGAGAAATTTACTAATTACCCTTATATAGTGCGTATTATATTTCAAATATATTTGCCAATATCTAAACAAAATCAATGTAACTTACCTGCGTAAAAAGATACAACGAGCGGGGTAAGATTGAAAATCCCAACTTTTCGCGGGAAATGCGTCGTTTCAAAAAACACCACGTAACTCACGTGCCTGACCACGTACTGACGCAGGCTGAAGGGCGGGACGAGACTAAAGGGTATATGCAATGATGTTACCTGTATTAAAATAATTCCTCAATGTTCGGCGCTATTCTCCTTTTTATCTTCACCCATTTTTCATCTTACCCCCACTCACCTTACCTACTTAGGTGTCATTATTAACACTATCATCAAACACCCATTAAAAGAGACATTTAAAGAGCTGTAGCAGTTCTTTAAATAGTGGGTTTTGTAATAGTGGACTATTGCAGCAGTAGATTTATTCGTAAAATCTTCATCGATCTCCACAATTTGTTGTGTGCATTAGTTCGCTTGAAGCTTGAGCGTGTTCAAAATCTTTGCATACGGTTCATATTTGGACTTAGGAAATATGACCACATTTCTGAATTTCGCGAAAAACTCAAGTGGCTTCCGATCCGCCTTCGCAGGGATACTTACATTTTTTCTCTTCTATTCTGTATTCTTTTCAATCCTACTACTCCCCTTTACCTCAAAAAGCGATTCGAGATCCTTAGTGACACTCACGGTCGCTCTCTTCGCTCTATTGTCAACTTTATCCTAAGAATTCCTTCCCATAATACTAATTTTTATATTCTAAATCCTTTTCTGTTAAAGCTGTTAGGCTATGGAACTCCTTACCGCTTCATATATTAAGACATGCGCAATCTCTTGGAGAATTTAAAAATCTCATCAAAGCGCACTTTTTTCCTCCTTGAATTCCTAAAAATCATCATATTATGATTCTAATAATTATTATTCTTCATTACTACTTTGCGTCTCGTTGACTTTTATTTTTAATTTTACGGAATTAAAAGTAGCCTACTTGTCCAGACTGTACTCTATCTCTATGCCAAATTTCATCCAGATCCGTTTTGCCGTTCTGGTGTGATTGATTAACAAACATCCATCTATCCGTCCAACCATCCAAACTTTCGCATTTTTAACATTACTATAATATGGTCGGGGAAAAAGTTTCTTCGTATTTTATAAATACAAATTCAAGACTTTTCTTTCAAAGTTTAAATATAGTATGTGCCATTTTGCTTGATAACTTTTTGCCATCTTGTAGATAGTGACATAATCCCGTTGCTCTAGCTTTAGTTTTACTAAACAAAATACCGTAACTAATTATCACCATCATGTTTTATTTAACTTATCGGAATCAATAAGTGTACAGTGTACCTAAATTGAATAAATATGTTTTTTGAATATATTTTTAATGAAGCCTTACCTAACGGTACCTTAAAACTAAAGCTATACGAGGGCTCCTAGCGCACCCTGTTCTTGTTCGCCAGTAGGCTATTCTATGCCAAATACTTATGATTTACTTACCCAGTACAAATGGAGAATGTTGGTAGAGATCGTTTAATCTAAAAGTGAACTCGCCTTATTAATGGTTTGCTACATTTATGCTCTGGGATTTTAGATGACCAACATATTGACGACCTCCCTGGCGCAGTGGTGAGCGCCGTAGTGGGAGTTCCCGGGCAGGGTAAATTTGGAAATTTAGGTATATTTTTTTAATTTTCTCTGGTCTGCTCTGCCTGACTTCAGCCGTGGATAGTTGGTACTTAGCAACCTACCGACAAAAACGTGTGTCACCAAGCGATTTAGCGTTCTGGAACGATGCCGTGTAGAAACCGATAAGAGGTACGGGTCTAAAATAACTGTCATATCCCTAACATATTATTAGCCCGCTACATCATTACTTACCACTAGATGATATCGGAATCAAGGGCTAACTTGTAAAGGACAAATAAAAAAAAAGTCCAGCCGTAGAATTTGTCTAATCGCCGGTGATTGGTCGACCAATAACAACCTCCAATGTGCAGGTCGTCGTTGTCGTCGTCAACCGATGAACGTCCACTGCTGGACATAGGTCTCCTGTAGGGTCTTCCACAAGCCACGGTCTTGCGCCGTCTGGATCCAACGACTCCCTGCGACTCCCTTTATCAGCCGACGCTACGCCTTCCAATTCGGGGTCGCCATTCCAGCACCTTGGGACCCCAACGTCCATCGGTTCTGCGAACTATGTGCCCCGCCCATTGTGCCCGCGCTTCGAAACTCTTCGGGCTATATCGGTGACTCTGGTTCTCCCTTCATTTCTGATTTGATCACGTAGGGACACTTCACACTCCCATCATAGCCCTCTCCATCGCCTGCTCTGCTGAGTGGCTCTGAGCCGTCTCATCAGGCCCATAGTCAGCGACCATGTCTCGAATCCGTAAGTTATCACTGGAAAAACGCACTGTTTTAAGACTTTGGTCGTCAGACACTGAGGGATTTTGGACGAGAAGACATCTCGAACCTTCCCGAACGCAGCCCAGCCGTGTTGGATACGAGTTAACCTCCTCGAAATTGGACCTACGCAGTTGCACCGTGTGTCCCAGCTATACGTACTCGTCTACAATCTCGAGTTGGAGTTTGGACATACCTCAATAGATTTATCTCAGGCCTCAACATTTTTTTCGTCGAACTGATTTTATTATCATACATTAGCATTAATAATTATTATCATGTCATAGGTATGACATATCCGTCTTTTTTTTTTGATTCGCTGAATAATTGCTAGCGTAAACAGACGGGGTTGTAGCACGAAATAGGTAATTGGTTGTAGATCCGGGTCTTTTTGTTAACAACGGGACGACGGGTCTGGGGACAGGTGTATGGCAGGTTTTTCTTACACCACTACAAGTTAGCTCTTGACTGCAATCTCACCTGATGGTAAGTGATGATGCAGTCGAAGATGGTAGCGGACTAACCTGTTAGGGGCATGGTAGTTATATTAAACCCATATCCCTATTCGGTTTCTACACTGCATCGTACCGGAACGCTAAATCGCTTGGCGGTACGTCTTTGCCCGTAGGGTGGTAACTATCCACGGCCGAAGCCTCCCACCAGGCCAGATCAGGGAAAATTCAGAAATTATAAATTCCCAAATTGACCCTGCCGGGGATCGAACCCGGAACCTCCGCACGTTAAGACAACAGCGCTCAACACTGCGCCATGGAGGTTGTCAAAACGGGTGTATTCGAACGACGTCCCCTTTGTGTTTAGCCCTTAACTTAATCTAATCTGGTTAAGTATAGCCTTTATTATTTATTATCTAAGGTGTCTGTTATAATTGGTATAATTATATTAAGATCTTCATTAACACATTTTTGATATTGAATTTTTATACAAGGGATTAATGCCTCCCCTGAGTCTCCCTTCAGGAATAAGAAGTGTTTATTTCTTTAGGCCATTAATCATCTTTCTACCTAAAAGATTTTTATTTTTTAATTACGGTCTATGTAGTAGGTATATATTAATATTTATTGTTCCACCTTTGCGCGCTATTTTCATCTCATGTAAATTCTATATATTTTTAATTACTTCCTATATAGGTAGTATATATTAATATTTATTTTTCCACCTCTGTGAGCTATTTTTATCTCATGTAAATTCTATCTGTGAAAACTTGTAATTGGCGTTATACTTATTCTTTTTTTATCTATCCATTTCTGTTGTAACTGACAGTTTTTTGTACAAAAAATAAAAATAATAATAATAACCCAACAAACAAAAACGTCATTTAAGACAAGGCTTGTACGACTCTAAGTTGTATTGCAGTCTTACAATAGTAAAGAGATGACTACTAGGTCCTATAGACGTCTTCCATTTAACTTCTTAGTCGTGCGACTATATGTCATAATAAACTGGTCATAGCAACGTCAGCAAGACTAAACTACACGACGTTATATTACAGTTTTAACTATAACGTTAGTACGATAATGCAATAGTCATACTAACGTTACAGTCCAATAAACGGTTTCAACTAACCAAATTAGGTGATAGAAAAACCTGTATGTGACATTTATTTAATGAAGCAGTTGTATACAAGTTTTGACAATGACGTTTGTAAAACAATCCCCCATTTTGTCTTACAACAGTTAATTTGAGACACTTGAATGACTTGGTTGTTCATTTTGACTTAAATATGATCTCTATATTACAAGATGTCGATTAAAGGTCATGTCCTGACTTTAACCAGCCTTGTTGTCGCATTTGAGACAAGTTTTTACTTTTAAGAGACTTGGCCGCCATACTAACGAAAAGTTACACTCATAACACCATTGTTTAATTCGAAAAATGCAAGCAAAAAATTCGTGGAGAAAACTTAAACGTAGTGGAGCTTTCAAAAGGAAAGTAAATCGCAATTTCCTTTTATTCAAAAGTACAACACCAACAACTTTGGCACTGGTCACAAATACTGAAGAAGAAAAACGTACAACACAAAAACAACAAAAGGGTTCAGTATCAATATTTATTTTTGTAACTATAAAATATTTTATACTACTATGATTTTATCCGATATTAAATTATTTTTTTATCAGTACCTAAATGTTGTATTGATAGATCGTTTTTAATAGATACATAAATGTTGACATTATGTACATAAACGACAATTTATTTTATTTACAGTTGACGTTATTAAAAGTGTTCCTAGTGGGTCTGCTATGGTAACATATGGTAAGCTTTATTCATTACTTATTACCGCTTCAAGTATATTCATGAGAGTTTTTCAATATTTTTAAATTTACTTCTATTTACTACCTAATGATTATTATTTGAAATGTAATGTTTATTTTTTATTTTTAGATGAATATAGTGAAAATTCAGACTTGTCAAGCACAAGAGAATCAATTAGTGAATCATCTGATAGAGATGACGACAAAGACAACATGTTTCGGGAAGATTTGAAAAAATGGGCTCTTAACTTTAATATTTCGCATCAGGCCCTCAAAAGTTTGAACGGAATCCTCAACAAAAGACTTCCAACCATTGTTCCAAAAGATCCAAGAACTCTTCTCGGAACAAATGAGATCAATTTGTACTTTTTTTCAGTAGGTGCAGGTAAATATTGGCATAATGGATTATCGTCGCAACTACAAGAAACATTAGAACATATTGATGATGTTCCAGATATAATTTCATTAATAATTAATATAGATGGTCTCCCTCTTTATAAAAGCTCACGACATCAAGTATGGCCTATACTTTGCCAAATTTATGAAAAAATACATCTCTCACCAATTGTTGTTGGTATATATGAAGGAACAGGCAAACCAAGCGACTTAGATGCTTACTTAACGCATCTTGTGATGGAATTGAAGGATCTTCTTCAAAACCCTATGGAAATTGAAACAAAGAAAGGCCTTAAAAAAATCTGCACCATTCAAATTAAGGCTTTTATTTGCGATTCTCCAGCTAGAGCGTTAATCAAAGGTAAGCAGCCTAATAGAAGTGAATTTAGGAATATTTTTAAATTGTTATTATATAATTTAATTTCTTTCCAGGAGTTTGTAATTTTAATGGAAAACATGGATGTTTGAAATGCACAGTAGTTGGAGAGTACTCACATATATCCCACACTGTTATATTTTTTAAGATAGACTGTTCCAAACGTAATGATGCTGATTTCAGATCAAAAAAATATGGAGATCATCATAAGTATGATTCTCCTCTACTTCAGCTGGAAACCATGGATATGATTGAAGGAATCCCCTACAGGTGTAGGGGATTCCTTACATTTAATAGACTTAGGTATAACGAAAAGACTTCTAATGGGTTGGCGAAATGGAAATTTTGGAAACAAAAACTTAACGAAATTGTGCTCCAGAGATATATGTAAAATATCTGACTTCTTACTTTCTTGCAAATTGCCAACGGAAATTCATAGGTCCATTAGATCTTTGGATGTTTTGGCATATTGGAAAGCCTCTGAATTCCACTCATTTCTAATGTACCTTAGCTTCATTATTCTAAAGGATGTGTTGTGTTTTGAAGTATACTACCACTTTTTAACTTTTTTTTGCGCTATTACAGTATGTTTCAATGAGAAACATTTTACATACCTTAGACTTGCAGACGAAATGTTAAAGTACTTCATTACAACATATGCGAAAATTTATGGAATTCAATATATGACTAGTAATGTACATAACCTTTGTCACCTTATAGATGAAGTAAAAAGATTTGGTATTTTGCAAAACTTTAACGCTTACCCGTTTGAAAATAAACTTTACAGTATTAAAAAAATGGTAAGACAAGGAAACAAACCTCTAAGCCAAATTGCAAAAAGACTTATAGAGCAAAGACATATAGAATTACAAAACTGTGACCACCAACGTACAGAATATCCTTTTTATAGTACCAAAAGAAATAAGAATGGTATTGTGTCTATTGTTCATTTTAAAAAATTTATTTTGTCAACAGAAAGTCATAATAAATGGTTTTTAAGTACCGAAAATAAAGTCATTGAAATTATGTCTATAAATGATGATGGTGGAAACATACAGATCAAGGGGAATAGCTTGGAAAATTGCACTGATGCATTTGAAGTTCCAATGAAATCTTCATTCCTTGGCATTTTTATGTGTGATGTTAACAACACCATTAAATCGGATTATACGTCTCTTGTAGAGAATATCAAATGTAAAATTGTTGGCATTCCTCATAATGAGCATATATATTTTGTACCTCTCATCCATACTCTGTAAAGGATTTATTTAAAATAAAAGAAATACGAAACTTTTATAAAAACTTCTTTTAATTAAGTTTTTTTACAAACATGCAAAATCACGGACGGAAGAAACGTTAAGCATTATCAACAGATAGTACCACTTATACAATAATTTTGTACTACTTATTCAGTCATTAATCATTATTTGAGTCTTATTAATCACAATACTTAACGAAAAGTACTAATTACTTTTATATATGATAACAATCTAGTCTTAAGTTTAATTTTCAAGTATTCTAAATCACATACGATGACTGTTAATTATAAACTTATTTTATCAACCCTTACCTATACTAAGAATGTGGTTAAAATTTGTTTAAAATTAAGATAACAAAAATTATTCCATACTTTAGTAGGTAACTAAGTACAGTCATAAATTATATTCTTAAGTATTTTGAGCAAATAAAATAAAATCAAATAGTATTTCTTTTACTTATTGCACAGAGGTATTTTTTATTCAGTGCAAATGTTCTAATTTGTCATATAGACTAAACCACTTTACCCAAGAAACAAGGGCCCGGAACTAACAAATTTTTCGATTTCGTATACCTACAAACAAACTAAATAATTAGGTAGAACGTTAAAAGAAAATTAATTTCAGAAGCCATAATGCTAGTCACCAATAGCAGCTGCAACTTCTGCTGGCTCTGCTGCAGGTGCTGCAATAGTGCTTTTAGCGTTGTCAACTGTTGTGTTAGCTGATAAATCACTATTTTTATCTGTTAATGCATCATTATCGTCAGCTGTTGGTGCTGAAAGTGTCGAAATGTTTGACTGTTTTTGCGATCTACGTCTACTTGATGCAGCTCGAAGAATAATCTGTTTGTTTCTACTGACTGAATGACGCATTATGTTTTTGAAAAATGATTCATTTTCTTTCTTTGTATAATCAGCATCCGATTCATGAATGACACTAAAGAATAACTCAACAGTTTTTGTGTAGGTTTTAAAGCAAAGTTTGCTTATCTCTTTTTTTGTACCGCCGCCCCAAGAACATTGTGTCATAAAATGCCTTGTGAACATTACGTCTGCTAATGAATAAGCATTACTGAGTCCGCGTCCTTTTCCCTTTCCACAAACACACGACAGTTGGGTTTTAATATTTGCTCGATACATCGGATCTTCTAACTGTTGTTCAAAAGTATTTAAATCTTCCTTGTTAGATATGATCTCAAATGCCACATTTTCTATTTTGTCTTTTTTGCCGACCATCATATTCCGCTCTGCAATGGTGTCTACCTGTGTACTTATATATGATAATTTATGCAATATGTTGTCCTCCATCTTTTTCATACAATCTAAAATGATTTGTTGATTCTGTTGCAGTGCTCCGGTTATTGCTAATATGTTCGAAATAGCTTCAGTGTTCTGAAAATTATCATCTTCCACTTGCAAGGTAACCTGTTCTGATGTTTGAGGTGTATCTGTAATATATTGGTAGACGATGTTACTAGCCTGTTCCTTATTGCTTGACTCTTCTTTGTTCGGCGCCTCGGTAGTTTGGTTCTGTTGATAAAAAAGTATTATAAGACGCTGTCAATTTAAATTACTAAAATAATAATAATTATCTCAGCGTTATCCCGCTTGCACTCGCGCACAAGCGCCCGGGGTCCACTTTTGAACATGATCCAGGATATGACAGATCAGGTAATTACAGTGAAGCGACGGCCGTCTGACCTCTGTGACCTTGTTACCAGGGGAACCTGATCAACTCGGATCATGGTAACACATTCAGACACCTGAATGTGAAGGTTTCCTCACGATGTTCTTTATCTCAGTAAGAGCATCGGTTAGTGAAACAACTAATAACTCAGAAAAGTCATTGGTACATGGTGTCCGGCACTAGGATCGAACCCGAGACCTCTCGCTCAAGAGTCCTCCGACCCGTTCACCGCTAGCCCACCAAGATTCTCTTTCAATTTAAATGACTAAGTAGGTATATAATTTTGTTGGTAGGTTGGTACTTACAGATACACAAATGCTAGCAATTTCATCAAAACAGTGTTGAACAGAGTTCTCTATTTGTGTCTTGTTCGTTTGTGGTGATATTCCTTCAGTATCTGTGTCACTTTCTAGTAACATGGTAGTTAGTTCAGCTTCTGCGCTTTGTTTGGAAATTAATCCGGTCCTTTTGACCTGACACTTCATAGTGAGCCAAGAATCGTCAGGGCAAGATAAGTCTTGTTCTATTAACTCTTCCACTCTCCGTTTTGGCCAATGAAGAATCGTATTTTGTTCCCATTTATCAGGGACAATTGTGAGTTGAAATTTTCCTCGTTCCTTCGTTTGAACTATTTTGAAGGGCATGTTTGCGCTGCAAAAAAACGAACGATATAATAACCCATCTCATAAACTAACAACCTTGGACTACTTACATCACGTATTAAATCTGCAAATTACTGAATCTTATTTCCTATTAACCATTATGTCAAAAATGTGTTAATTAAAAATACATTGTGACTTTTTATGCGTGTATTTAATTTTAGGTAGTGAATTTACTCCTCAATATGAACAACTTTTACCGTGGGAGCAACTAAAAAATCTCGAAAAAAAAAACAGTGTTCCATACATTTTGGTCGTGTAGGTATGAACATTTTATATGAAACAGCTGATTTTTTTTACGAGATTTCGAAGTTGCTCCCATAGTAAAAATTGTTCATATTGATGAGTACATTCAATACCTAAAATTAAATACATGCATAAAAAGTCACCCTGTATATGAATTAATTATTGTTAATGATATCCGTGGCATTCCATGACAAGATTGTAATGAATTTGAATTTGCTTGCATGTGCATTATTTGCGGGCACCAACTAACGGCATTGAGCGGGTAAACAAATTCAAATTCATTACAATCTTGAATTAATTATTATTATATAATAACATTTTAACAAAAATGTATCGACTTCATAATAAAACTTAAGGGATAGGTAACAATTTATATTTGGAGTCGCGGTACTACTTTAGGTACTCCGCGCACTTTTAGGTATCTATTTGGCTGGTATGCTACCGACTCCAAATATAAATTGTTATTTGTTACGTTTTATTATGAAGTCGGTTTTATTTATTATATACGTTTTAGTTCATATCTTAAAAACTGCTTAACCGATTTTGAAGAAACGTGTACCTATTTTTCCCTACTGTAGGGGTAAATGGGGTAAGTAAGTGACAAAGTACCTAAATAGTTGTGCTAGATAGTAGGTATTATGTTTTCGATCTATTTTATAACTGTTATTGTTAATTAAGTTTAAAAACTAACCAATATTCTCGGAACTGCACGATATGACGCGAGCGGGACGTTCACTCACGGAGAAATGTGTTTCGCTACTGAACTGACAGAAGGCAAGTGCGGGAGCGCGGCAGGCAGCGGCGGGAGGTGAAGAGCGGCAGAGGTGGTCGTCTTATGTTTGTGTCGTGGTCGTGGTAAACATTTTTGTTTATTGATTTGTTAAATTGTAGGTACTTAGATTGTGTATTGCATGGTCATCAATTTAAATTTGTTTATAAATTTAAAATATTATGAGACAGAATCCATTGGATACCTACTTACTAAATAAAATTTACATTGAGATGATAAGCGAGAACTTTTGAAATTTAAGGTGGGTAAGGGTAAAATAGTGATGTGGGTAGGTATTCCCTATTTTTCAGTTCCTTCCGGAACTGAGTAGAAACAATAGTCACATTCATCTGGCACAAAATGATTGTAGACGGTAAACTTTAAACAGTAGTTGCACCAAAAATCCCTAAAATGCAATAAATTACGAGTTTGATTTTTATTTGATACAATGAAATGGAATAGCCGCTTAGAATGAAAGTCAATGGTATTCTGGCAACCATAGCACTTGTCCGATAATATAAAATGAGTGCTTTCCCAAGGCCAAATCAATTTATTAAGAAGTTTAAAATCTGCTTTAGTTAAAAATTTATCTACATCCAAATATTGTACGAGTATCATTATTTCAGATAAAAGGTATTTGAATAATATGAATAATAATTAAAATGTTTTGTATTTTGCACTGCGCATTTACTATACAATCAATCAGCTTATGCCTGAAATAAATTTAGGTAAAGATTATTGAAATTACTACTTATATTGCTAAATTAAAAATTATTTTTAGTTTTTTGAGGAACCCTAACAGCAATGGCGTACTTTTATGGTCTTGAAATAACCTTAATATGACTTACTGTCTTTACAACGTCACATAGAGTTAGGTGTACGACAAAAGCAATATATCTTACATTTTTAGGAACAAACACTTTTGTTATTAATAATTATAAAATGTTTCAAACACAAAACTATGAAGGGGCATGAAAATATGAATAGTATTTACATAGGTATATTATCATAAAACTTAAATTCCCAGTCGAACTAAACGGAATTAGAAACAGTTACAGTTAGCAAGATATGAAAATTAAATAACACTCACCTTTTATTTCCTTGTAATTATTTATTTTGCACCTTTAAAGCCACGAATACGCAAGACACTATCAAGAAATATAAATCAGTCATATAGGTGTTGTTACTTGATTCTAATAAACCGTTTTAGTCATTCAAATCACCTGTATGACCACTGTGTGACGAACTAGTCGTTGTAAAGTTATAATGAAACTACTGTGCGATGAAAATGGTAATTTCTTAACGTTTTTACGACTTTTAAATGACTTCAACGAAGTCATCTTATGACTATTGTATGACGATAATACAACAACGTACGTCGTATAAATGGGGCCCTTTTCGCGTTTAGCAAACGTTATTAAAACGTTAGTGTGACTTAGCTGTGGTAATAAGATAACGTTTACTAAACTATTGTACGACGATAATTTGTTAGTTGGGAAGTTAACGGGCCCCTGGTTCGTGATTTTATAACGTTATTTCGTTAGTTTTCTTTTTGGCGCAAAATATAAGCAATTTAAATAATATTTATTTAAAATATACATTTGTACAAAATCTCTATCATTTAAGCTGTCAAAAAAATTGAGTGCCAACATTTTGGCTACCAAACTGAAAGCAATACTAGGCCTGGCTCACTTGTCACGTGACCTGATATATTTAACTACTGCTGCGTGGACGTTCGACGGCACTCGTATCAGTTGACTTTGCGCACAAAAACCGTAGTTATACGTTTACCCAAGTTCTTGTTGAGGATAAACAAAGAAAGATCAGTAAATGATATCGTATCGTATTAGGTCGTTTAAACTCTAATTATTAGTTACTATAAGAACTAACATATCGTTTTTTTTTAAATTCACTATAGGCTTACGCTTGACCACATACACTTATATTTAGGAATATTTGCACTTCCTAAGAACCTTGAAAGGTAAGTTTGTATATTATTTGCCTATCTACATACGCACCTACTTAAAGTTCTAAACAAAAATAATATTAATGCATAATGTGGGTAGTTTTATTTTTACATCCAGACACAGTTTTCAACAAAAGTAAATATAAATCATAGGTAGTAAATATTGAATAGAAGCAGGCGTTACTTTGCGGAAGTCCATGATAATGAATGAACTAGAAGTTTTATTCGCTATAATCCGTTACAGTAGACAAATCTGTGTGGTACAGTGCGTGTCTTTCACCTGTAGCATGCGACACCCATCACACAGAAATTCGCACAGGCACTGCACCACACCACCCAAATCCTCCAAGTGGTAACATTTTTTTGTAGAATCAATAGTTTTGGTGTACGAGCGCCGCAAACCAAAACCTAAATTCACCTTCCACTGTTTAAATAAATTTGTATTATGGGTGTTTTACAAGATCTTTAAACTAAATTAGATTAAAATGATGATGCTATCTTTTTCTCTATGAGTAGGAACACAGATGAGAGAAGTTTCTCTCATCTGTGAGTAGGAAGCATGCGCACTCTCTTAAATTTTTCGGCTCCGTTGCGCGCAGCTGTTGTACTGCGTCCCCTCTATCGCATCAAATAGTACGCGCAATGCTTCTCTGTCATACATCGATGCTTGTGAATTTAACTTTTATATTTAAAAGCCCGGCAACTGTTTAAGTATGAACGGATATTGCAAAGCAACCCTATACTAGTGTATTCGTTATAAAATTGCCTTCATTGTGATGTATTTTTCAAGTGGTAAGCTTATGAGTACTTATTTCAACTTACCTGTTTATACACGGAAACCAGGTAATAGGGACTAGAAAAAGGTAGGCAACCTAGCAGCTGCATATTCTGTGTGTTTGTATGCTTTCCATTGGAATTTCGTTCATTTGGCAAGCAAGTCAGTGAAATTTTAAAAATAAATTATTTTTAACAATTTTTATCATAGCCATGACCATATTTTTCATGGCAACCCATAAATTTTTATGGCATTTTTGGTATGGGTTCAGAAACATAGGTTTTTTGATAAAATATAATTTTCATCTGGTAAGCAGATGAGTGAAGGTCGATCTTACTTTAGCAAAATTCTGATTGACGAACTTGACAGCTCGGACTTCGCTGACTAAATCCATATTATCCATACTAATATTATAAATGCGAAAGTGCGTCTGTCTGTCTGTCTGCTACGCTTTCACTTTTACTTTTATTGTGCGGCAATTCAGAGGCGTAATATCACAAAACAGAAGCAGTTATTTTACATAATATGGGAACGACATTTAAATTAGCTTTTATTCAATAACATCGATATTATCTGGCAATATTTTGATCAACCGGGCATCAAATGGACCTCTGGCGTTAGTGTCGTGAGTAAGTAAGTAAAAACACTTTATTACAAACAAGCAAATATCAGAACAGAGGTAAAACGAATCGTGACAGAATTTACAACTTGTTACGGTGTAAAGGCGGCCTTATCACGAGTGATAAGGCCGCCTCCATGAGTGATCTCTTGCAGGAAACCTTTCTAAGATAGGAGATTGGTTGCATGATGACAGGGCGGTGCACACGTGTAAATTTCTAAAATAAATTACTGCCAACGCTTATAGCAATACTTAGGCATTATTACTCAAAATGACAGTTTGATGTCACATACCTTGACATTCCTAAAATAAGGATTATAATAAGTCTAAAACACGGAAATCAACAATAATGGGGCAATATGGCTTTTTTGGCAGTATGGCCCTGATCGCGTTACGGTAATGAGTACCGGCCCTAATACGTTTTATAGATATTCGAGAATGCAATTTAGGATCGAATCAATAAATAAACAGTTAATTACATAGCTTATCTTGTAGCTAAATACACGTACATATAATTAAAAAATATGATCAATTTTTTGCATGGGTTTATATAAGGGATCTGGAGACTGACAAATGCTTATTTTTATCCCGGAAAATTAAGGAGTTCCAAAGTTCAATTATGTTGTAGTCCAAATCCAAAATGCCGGCACATCACGTTTGGCCTAGGCAAGCCTCAGGCATTTCGGTATATTTAAATCGGCAATGAGTAGCGCTTCCAAAGTCATGCCATGTACCTATGTAACCGGCCTAGTTACATAGGTACATGACTTACCTGTTGTACCTGGCTAGTTTTCGGCCTGAGAATTTGCAAAGAACTGTTTGCGATCGTAATAAGCTTAAGCTTTTTTTTTAATGTAAAGAACTACTGTGGTAACCAACTAGGTAATCCGATAAAACACTCTACATAACAGAATATGACCTATAGTTAAATTATAATGTCACCCCTTGGTCGGGTAACTAGTAATTACTGATTAAACGAACTTACAAAGTGAAGTTCTATCAAAATTATATGAGTCACTTCATTCGAATATATAATTTATTTAACAGGACTTTTTATTACATCTTCGAATGAAGCGACGAAGTATAATTAGTGATTAAACGAACTTACAAAGTGAAGTTCTATCATAATTATAGGTATGAGTCGCTTCATTCGAAGATATACTTAATATGAAGTCCTGTTAAATAAATGTTAAGTATCTGAAGAATGAAGCGACGAAGTATAAATAACATCATCTTCACCATTCACCCTAGGTAGATAGCAAGTAGCTGTGCAAGTAGGTACTATAAGTACTTACGTGATATTGAAAAATCACAGATTTATTTACATAATAATATTAATCAATTTATCAATTATCATCTACCACTGCAAAATATAATGATATTTTGGTGCTTCTCATTGGTTTCCATAATGCATAATATCAATATTTTACATTTCAATTAACTAGCCTTGGCTTGACTTGGGTTTCGCAACGGTTCACAAATAAGAGTACCTACTTAGTGTAGGTACCTACAGCTTGGCAAACTTTCAACGGGCACTCGACACATCACACAGGTGGTTACGGCGCGAAGCCACGCCTGTCTATTGAACATGGGCAAAAAACGATATGAAGAACGCTACGTCGGCAAGAAAATTTATTCTCTCGTGTAGTTGTGCGGGTCTACTCCGATGGACCCGTGAGGGCCAAGTGGGGGTACGGGTCTCGCGGCATGGCCTCATTAGTCCTTGCCCGGGTGGGACGCGGATAATGTTATACTTATAACTAATTTAAGTACCTATCTTCTAGGCTATGGTCTATCTTGTAGGCTAGAGTACTGTAAAAAGATACCGGGGAATATTTTAAGGAGAAATAAATAAAAGATTTATTAGTATAAAATAAAAGAGGTCTGGTCAAATTAATTTAAAAGTAGCCTGGTCAGGATTTTGATTGGCAAGCAATTCTAGGCGTATTTATCTATTATTAAAAAAATAAAAAATATGTTTCATCTGGTTAACAGATCTGGCTCTCAGACCACTACTTATCAAAAATTTGAGTATCAAAATCGCGTTGTTCATCGAGACATTTTTCTAATTACACTAAGTCAAAAGTTTTATGTACTTACTTTATTTTTAATTCAATTTCGTGCATGCCTTAACTACCAAACTACCACAATTTACGCCAACGTCAGGTTGGTGCTGAAATGGTCATTAACTTGAGACCGACTTTTTAATAAAAGTCAAGGTAGGGTTCAAAGGATGCACAAAGTTGATACAACCTTCAGAGTCAACGAAAGACGACGTAAAAGTGTCGTGACCTACTTGTTATGAATGTCACATTAATGTGAGCAGTTTACCTTATTGTGTAGAAATCTTCTGAAAAAATTTCACTTTTACTTTCTGGGTATAAGCGCGTGGAGCTACCAAGCTTTCATTCCTATTCTACGCACAATATTTTCACTAAACAAAATAAAAGGAAGTCTTTACACTACTCTGTGACTACAGTCTTTAGTCTAGAAAATAAAGTAGTTGACCCCAACAATAATTCCTCAGGCGACGAAAGTTTATAGTATGATAAAGTATCACGAGTTAAACGTATATTATAAATATCCAATAAAAAATCAGAAAGGAAGTAAGGTTATTTATACTATATTGTTAAAGTAGGAAGGTACAATATCGCGTAAACGCAGTTTAAATTTGATAATGAAATCGGTTTAAATATCGATGTTCTGCATGATTATTTCATTTGATGTTTCGGTTTTGAGTAAATTTTAAAAAGAAATCGAGAAAATATTCAGGCATAATGTTTTTTTTGTTGGATATTTTCGTGTAAGTTTTGAATTATCTAATACTAAAACCCAGCCAAGTTTCATCGACCGAGTATTTAATGTGGGGGTCTCCATACAACGGACCGTCCCATTGCCTACTACTTGTGCTTACAGTCTGCACTCTATACTCTGATTTTTAATTCCGTGGAATTCTGACGTTTGTGACGTTATCGTCACAAAAATTTTGGCCTGCCTTTTTTATTTTAAGACTCGGTTTTTTTTATTTAAGGTTAAAAATTACTGAATGAAGCGAATTGATCACATGCATCTATTACCTGAAATAAATAATTTATCATTTGTCACAAGGAAAATCCAAATAAGTAGGTACTTATCACTGAGTAAAGCCTGAAATAGTCTTTTATTATTAGAATTAATAACTTTGCTAAGAAACGATAAAAGATAAAGGAAGAAACAACAACCTATACTTATGGATAAACTTTATTCATCCTGACTGATATTACAAACTAGATTCCGCGTGGATTAAGGATTTTTGATTCCCGCGGGAACTTCTTAATTTTTTGGGATAGTGCCTATGTCCTTCCACGGGATACAACCTACTTACATAAGTATATACCAAATTTCGTCAAAATCAGTTGAAAAGATGAGCCGGGAGGCGGGATAGCGTAGCAGACAGACAGACACACATTCGCATTGATAATTTTAGTACGGAAGTATGGATTCTTTTGAGGCAATGAAAAAAAACTTATTATGAACTTTCCCTAAGGCCATGAAAAAAAATTGATTATGAAGCCGCTAACTTATAGACGAAGCCGCGAGCATCAGCTAGTTGTAAATAATTAAGTACCTATTTTATGGTAGAAGTAAAAGAAACGCCAATGTCAGTAACTCGTCTGTATTGTACCATAGATTAAGCGTCGGAGATGATTGCAGTGGCTATCAATCTCGTAGCATATAATGAGTGACGGAATCTAGCTAAATTCTAGGTTCCCTAGCTCTAGACGTGAGAGTAGACGGTCAATCAAAGGGGTAATACGACATATTCTTTAATTACATGTTTTATTCACTCTAGCCATTTGTTTGAAGTGACGTTAGCTCCCTCAAATAAAAGCTCTTTCACTTACACCATATTGTTTTTTACAACATCCAAATTACAATACAAGTTTGAGCCCAAAACAACAAAATTTGATTAAGCTCACAATTATTAGTAAGGGGGCAATTGGAGTACCTAAAGTAAGTAAGTAATCCCTTATTCTGCTGCCAACTCGTCCACGACATTTTTATTACCTACATTTATGCTTTTCTTGGCTATGTCCAATAAATTTACCTTCAACTGCAAATTGACATATAACTTAATTATTATTTTCGACACATTATATAGTGATGAAAATAATAATATTTAATTTTCAGTTAAAAAGGTTTGTTACTCATGCTTGGTGTGGCCAGTTATTTTGCTTTGTTCTCCCTCATTAATTGTTTAAATATTGATATTTAATAACATTTATACAGATCAGCCTGGCAATCGAAAGAGGTAATTACGAAACGTAATAAACGAAAGAGAAAGTTTTTTTCACTAAAAAAAATATAGGCGTCTGTCATGTCATTCGACTTTCAGCTTGAATGTTCAAATGTGCTCTCGTTACTTGTTATTGCCACTCACGAAAAGTTGAACGAATACCAACAACCGGCTGGAAAAAGAATGATATTCAATAATAGTTAACATCAAAGAATTTAAATTATGATGAAACTATGTTGAAGGTAAAGGTTATTACACATAGTTATCAAAGAAAAGTATAAATATAATAAATAATATGTTGTGGACGAGCTGGCAGTAGAACAAGGGATCACTGTGCTTCGATAATCCCCTTACCATTGTGAGCTCAATCCGATTGAGTTGGTTTGGGCTCAAGCCAAGGGGCATGTGGCAAAAAATAATAAAACTTATAAAATGGCGGAAGTGACAAAGCTTTTGGTCGAGGGAGTGAACAATGTCACCCCAAACAAATTGCAAGAGTGCATAGCACATGTTATTAAAGAAGAAGACAAACTATGCTGAATTGACCATTTCATTGACGATGACGAGGATGATGATAACGATGATGACGATGTTGATTATGTTAATAATTTATTATTTACAAAAAAGTTTGCTATTATTAGTTTTTGGGTTTTTCTTTATCCTTTCATAGCAAAATTGTTCTTTCTAATTACTTAAGGACTCTTTCAGTCTTCAGTCGCTAAGAAGTATTTGGATTCTGCTCATGCATGTAATTATATGTATGCACATTATGTATGCAAATATAAAATGTTCGTAAGGTTTGTCACTTGAAATTAAAATAGTTCTCTATTAATTAATTGTCAATTTAATGCAAACTAACACTGCTATAAATTTAATCTTATGAATAATTACTTTCATTTTACTAGAATTTGTTACCCTTTTTTGTGGGAACTGTTTTAACTATGGTATCACCAAGAAACGTCAGAATTCCACGGAATTAAAAATCAAGATAAACGAGTTTAATAAATGTTTGATTTAATTTTAGACAGGTGTACCAATTACGTATTAATTTTATTTACAAGTAAGTACATATACAAGCTTTGCAAGAAATTTTGAATTAGCCCTGTTTTTCTTGATGTTTTTTTTAAGTTTATAATCTTAATTAATATTAAAATACTCCTTTTTATCCTTTACTTATGTACCTTTTGTGTTTATCAATAAACTGGCTGATGCCCACGACTTCGTCCGCGTGAACTGAGGTTTTATGGTTCCCGCGGGAACTCTTTAATTTTCCGGAATTAAAAGTACTACGTGTCCAGACTATAATCTATCTCTATGCCAAATTTCATCCAGATCCATTTTGCCGTTCTGGTGTGATTGATTAACAAACATCCATTAATCCGTCCATCCATCCAAACTTTCGCATTTTTAATAATAGTATAATAGGTATGGTCGGGGTAAAAGTTTCTTCGTATTTTATATACAAATTCAAGACTTTTTTTTTTAGTTTAATGAAAGCATGTGCCATTTTGTTTGATAACTTTTTGCCATCTTGTAGGTAGTGACATAATCTCGTTGCTCTAGCTTTAGTTTTACTAAACAAAAATACCGTATCTGATTATCACGATCATGTTTTACCTATAACTAATCGGAGTCAATAAGTGTACAGTACCTAAATTGAATAAGTATATTTTGAAAATATTTTTAATGAAGCCACTGTCATATCATGCGGTTGCATATAAACTACCTCAAGCTCTTGGTTACGGCATTTGCCTTCGAGCTTCTTTACTGAGGATTCCATTCCAGAAGATACTGCTGCAGATAACACTTCTGTAGAAAACTTCGTTATCTGCCCTCAAACTCGTTCGTTCGTTTTTAGCTACTTAAACTCTGGTTCAGACTTCAGATTGAGTCAAATTAAGTCCACATATCACAGGCAAACATATGGCATCGAAATATTATGGAAATACCGATGTAAACAGTATGTTGACGGCTGTTGACAGATTTTCTCTTGGTCGCAATTTTCTATAATTAATTTTATTTCCTTCAAACGCCACCAAAAAGATATTATTAAGTCCTAATCAAGTGAATTGCTGTTATCTGTTGGGGAGTTTTGTCCTCTATCACTGATAAGTATCAAATCTTCACCAAAATTGATCAAAACTTACCTGATGACACATACCTTCTAATAAAGATTTATTCAAATCAGTTCAGATTTGACCGAGTTATGGAGTACAATCAACAAAAAAAACCTCCTGGTTCCTGGAGGAACCTTATTTTTTATCGGGATAAAAACTATCCTATATATTGACCCGGAGTATCAGCTACCGCTATACCAAATTTCATTTAAATCCATTGATTAAATTTCGCGTGATGCGCGGCCATACATTCAGACAGACAAAAATTAAATAAAAATCTGTTTTGGGCTCAGTATCGAAAGTAAAGCAAGATTAAAATTAAAAAAAAAAGATTAAAACCGATTAAAATTTTCTGAATATATTAAATCTTCCAGTTACAGTTTTATTATAAGTATAGATAGCCCGCTCAAGCGGACCGCGTTCGTAATTCATAATTTCTAAATCCCAGTGTTCAACATTCGCCATACATTTTCTGTGGTAAATATATTCCGCCATCTGGAATTATTTTCCTGCTCATCAAGAAGACCTTCAGGTTCTGATCATCTTTTGCCGAGAAACCACTATTCCATCTTTTATACGCTCCAAGAAAGACATTAAGGAAATTTGTATGGCGGCCATCTTGAATCCGCTATTTTGGAGTTTTTTTTCAACTTACCGCCAATAGGCATGATGACTGATTTTGAAAATTGGTCAGATTATGTTCGAAAGTACCTACTATTTCAAAAAAATATATTATTTCAGCAGAAATATTAGGTTTTGTAAATAAAATTGGCATTTGAAATTTAGATTTTCGTCGGTGTCATGGCGCCGTTTGTGACGTCACTATTGTTACTAATGTACTCTGTGCAGTGTGCAGTGAACAATAGAGTAATTGTCAAAGCTCGAAAACAAACAATTGTGACGTCATTCGCTTCTAGGTGTTTAACCCATTATGGCGGATTGCTGTATTTTATAGTTTTATTTTATCAAAATAAATAGCAATCTCACTCGAAATAGAAAAATAAATACGTTTTTTTATAATCCATGAATCCTATTTCATTAGATAAATTCATAATTTCATTGATTCTTGGTGACAGTAACCAATGCCTATTGGATGAGGAGAGGATTACAGGAGAGGTGATCAATGAGTCACTCAGCACGAGCAGCTATATATAGATAGATAGATAATGTGTTTCCAAAGAAAACAAGAAAATGAGGTGAAAATAAAAAGAAATTAAGTGAAAATAAAAAATATTTTGTACTAGGTATACCGTATATTTCTCCGAGGATTGCAATAGAATATTTTATACTTAATTATATTTGAAAAAAGAATATCAGAATATTTTAGACACACATATTTACATTACAATTTAATATAAAATATAATATGTTGTTGGCTAACACGCTTAGAAACTACCTCGAAAAAGTACGAATAAATAGATTTTAGTTAATTTCTCTACTTAACACAATAAATACACCTATAATGTCACTTATTTTTAAATGTACATACCTCTATTTATAGAAAAGAAAATATAAAATTGTGCTTAATTGCTTATATGAATAAATATAAATAAATATATTTATATAAACATGTAATTAGTCTAAAATTTATTTAATGCCCTTAGAATGTAGATACATATATATCACCGTAAGATTGTAAAAACCGTTAGATTATATTCTAACTCGCGAAATTCTAAACTGTCGAAAGATTAGAATTTAACGCATTATTTTCCGGTAGATTGTAATCTGATATTTATGTCGAACCCTAACCTAACCTACAAGAAAGAGACAAGGAAACGTAGATAAAATGAATATTTCAAAAATAGACACTCAGAACATTGAACAGTCGACAATCTTTCGACAGTTTAGAATTTCGCGAGTTAGATTATAATCTAACGGTTTTTACAATCTTACGGTGACATACAGTATAATTGGTACACTTATGGTAGAATTAGAGCAACACTGGTTTATATTGGGAGTACAATTTTTTTTGAAGAAATTCCTAAAATCAATTAATTAAATATTAATCCAGTAATTTGGTACTCAAAAAGAGGGTTACCTGGAAAGTTTCCACAGGGCCCTGTGAAAAGTGCAGTATCTATATCTCCTTTCGGACAAATTTTACGGTGAAAATAGTTATGTATTAAATTAAACTAGAGAAAATTTCCTACAATTTATGTAATAACCTTTTTTTTGTAAAATCATCGTACAAGAGCCGCAAACCAAAACTTAAATTCACCTTTCACAGTTTAAATAAATTTGTATTGGGGTGTTTTACAAGTTCTTTGAACTAAATTAAACTAGATTTAGCCAATCCAATCTAATTTAGTATAGAGAACTTGTTAAACACCCACAATACAAATTTATTTAAACTGTGAAAGGTGAATTTAGGTTTTGGTTGGAAATTCGGAAAGAGCACGTCAAAATCTATAAAATACACCAATTTTCAAACCTCCCGAGAAATTTTTCAGGTAAAACTACCAAATTACCGTATTATATAGTTCACATTTCTTTTTACAACAAAATATAAACCCTCGATTACATGGACACACGTTAAAAAACTCCTTGAGCAAACCGTCGCGTTAAAAACTTTGATTTTCAACGCTCGGCGAAGCGTTAGGACTCGACATGAAGCGAACTATTTAATTTGCCCCCGTTATTGCTGACGCCAATCAAATTGTCTTGTCTGAAGTAGACCGCAACACGCGTCGCAATGGAATTTTTTTGGGCATTTTTCATACTACGAACGGTGACTTTGTGGGAGAACTGCAAGCAGTCGCACTTCCGCTCAGAGACAACCATTTGTATGGCACTAACTATACGCGGGCTTATATTGGAAATCCATATTAATATTATAAATGCGAGTGTCTCTGTCTGTCTGTCTATGTCTGGCTACGCTTTCACGGCCCATCTAATCAACCGATTTTGATGAAATTTGGTATACAGATGGTTGCATCCCGGGGAAGGACATAGGTTCCTTTTTATCCCGGAAAATTAAAGAGTTTCAGAATCCACGTGGACGAAGTCGACGGCATCATCTAGTAACATATAAAACCATTAATAAATACATTAAGACTACGAGTACATAAACTGGAGGGTTTTGACCACACCTAGTGAATACTTTTTTATCAAAAATTTACTAATTTTACTAAAATACCAGTGTTGTCCATAATTGATCTATAAAATGGTCTACCATTTCTTCCAATAAGTAACTTTGCAATACTCTTTTTTGTTGTCACAAACAGACATAGCATGCAAATCTATTCGCCTATCAATGCCACATTTTACAACTATCGTACAGCCATATGTCCTAAGAGGGCCAAATATACAATACAATAATTTATCTTTATATTATATACTTTCATACTAATATTATAAATGCGAAAGTGTGTCTGTCTGCTACGCTTTCACGACCCATCTTTTCGACCAATTTTGATGAAATTTGGTATATTGATAGGTTTAATACCAGGGAAGAATGTGGCCTACTTTTAATCCCGGAAAATTTAAGAAGTTCCCGCGGGAATAAACTAAATTAAAGCGTACGAAGTTGCGGGTATGAACTAGTGTAAAATATTTACAAAAATTTGTTTGTTGTCATAATTTTCAAAGAAACATACACAAAGCTTTAGCTATATATTTTTTTTACGATTTACTTCTCTAGAGTGTAGAATAAAAAAAACATACAAATATACTGCAATATTACAATTATTAAGTTTGTCAGGATATAATAAATTTCACTGTAGCCTATATACACTACAAATTTATCGTAAAAAGAAATGTGTGTGGAACATGTTTTTCAATCAATAAAACAAAGCCTTTTAAATTACAGTAGAATGTCTCAAATGATATTTTTATACATAAAGAGGTCTTCAATTTTCAATTAATAAATATTTTATATCTCATAAAAGCCATTGCACACGATATTTTTGCGTATACATTCGTCTGTACGGTGGTCTGAAGGTTTAAACAGTAAATACTGGCTAACAATTATTAGCCTAATTGTGCTGGACCATATTCCATTGCCTGCTAAGGCTATGGCAGATTTAGTTTGGTAGACTATTTATTTAGGCCTACAGACAAACTTACAGATGACCAAATATAATAAGACTATTACCGATTTAGACTAAATTTCTACTAGCTACATAGCACAACTTATATAATAAACAATACATCAGTACATCTCACTTAATTTTGCATTATTTTGACTATTTAACTTTTTTTTTATCCACTATAAGTTAGCCCTTGACTGCGATCTCATCTGATGGTAAGTGATGATGCAGTCTAAGATGCCTAACCTGTTAGGGGCATGGCAGTTATATTAAACCCATAACCCTAATTGGTTTCTACACGGCATCGTACCGGAACGCGTAATCACTTGGCGGCACGTCTTTGCTGGCATGGTGGTAACTAGCCACGGCCGAAGCCTCCCACCAGGCCAGACCAGGGAAAATTCAGAGATTATAAATTCCCAAATTGATCCTACCGGGGATCGAACCCGGGACCCTCCGCACGTTAAGACAACAGCGCTACACACTGCAAAGTTGTCTGTGCTATCTAATTTTACTTTGTATAGTTAGTTATGAAAGTAAAGGCAGTTTTAATTTTCAAATTGGGTAACTACATATATTTTTCGATATATTGCAATTTTAATTGATTAACTATATCACTTAAGTAAATATAATATAATATAAAATCAGTCTTTGCACGCTCAACTTTTAAGTTTTATTTTTGTAAGATGCAGTCTGTTCATCAAAGAACTGGCTGTATGATCGTTTTCATATTGGTGATTATGTACAAAGATAGTTTGAAGAGCGACATAGACAGTACAGAAAGATAGATAAATAATTCCTATAAAAATGTATGCACAAACAGTACAAAATTTGGTCTGTATAAGAAGTTGATATGGGTGTTTGCACTCACAATTAGATCAAAATGATAGTCTTTTTTGGTCTGATTGAAATTAAATTAAATGATTTATTTCATGTAGGAGTATTTAAGTGGGCCACTTATGAATGTCATGACTACCATTTTGTTTATTAAATCTGAACTGGCAGAACCAGTATTGTGAACATCGCAATAAAAATTGGTCCTGAAATATCTACGTATTGGGCCAATTTTACTATGACACAATGACATTTGATTTAAATTTGATATGAGATCGAAGTTGCAAACGGACATTGAAAATGACGACACAGACGATTAGTAAAAACAAAATGTTGCCTTAATGTTTCGAAACCTTTAACTCACAGAACAATACGTTCAATTTTTTATTAAAAGAAAGCCTTCCGCAGTGATAGTATGATGTACTTATTTAAATTAAGAGCAGACAAGAAAGACATCAGAATATGGTACAGTGACTAAGAAAACCAGAGTACGACGTGATACGAAAAGAGTTGAGATGCATTGATTCAAGTATTGCTAGTGGAAATTGTATAAAATTTTGAATTGTGAAAAAGTATTTTATTTATTATTTCCATCAGCAATTTTATTAGTTGTGACATGACACTAGTTAACATAGCCTAAATTTAAAAAAATACATTCAAGATACAATAATTGTTTAATTTAAATAACTACAAAAGCTGAAACATCCTGGCTGCATACAAATGTATGAACCTTTATGAGACATGGCAAAATGCTTGTGCGATGTGCATGTGTACCGTCCACACTCCACACATATGCAGCCAGTATGTTTCGGCCATAAGGAGTTAGACTGTAAAAAAACTTGCAAAATTTACAATACAACAATAATATTTGGAAACAACTAATTTACAGATGTCAATTCAGAGGTAGCTATAAATCAGGCAAACACACCTGTTCATATAGGCAAAGAACTTTATGTACAAGCTCATATTGTTCAGAGTTCTGCACCATTCCGCCACGATTCAACCTCATGTTACACACAATGCCTAAAACATCGACTTTCTGTTCATTTGTTAGCTGTTTTATACCGTTCAAAATAGCGATTAGGCACCCAGTTCTACCGATGCCAGCTGAACAGTGAACTATCGTTGGCGGAAACTGATTGTCTGCAGAAAAGGTTGATGGAGAAGAGAACCGCACTCTAATGGGACACGCAACACTTTGAGTTTCCAATGGGGGGAACACAAACTTTGCACTGGGACTGCTTCCACACTTGCACTGTTCTTCCTTCTCCTCTTTATAATCACTAAAGTCGTAACACTCTTCTTTTAAAACATCTAAACTCAAGTTTAATAGAGCTGTCACGTCTTTTGGGCAAGTATGATCTGCCCAATTGTGAAACCAGTAATGATAAACAACAACACTGTCACTCGTTTCAACAGTTTCATATCGCACATCCAATTTTCTTATAGTATAACCCGATTTTCGTATGATTCCATCGTTTTTTATTTTAAAATTATTTTTTGGACTAGCCTCATCTGAGAAGAAAGTAGTTTCAGTGCAATCCGGACTCTGTATAATAATTTCTTCATCAATTTCGACTGGGAAGTACTTTTCGCATTTCTGTTTGATTTTTTCAAAAAAGTTCGTGAGCATCACAATCTTCTGTATGCAATCAGTTAGGGGGACATCTCCAGGTCTTTGAGATCGAAAATCAAGCATGTTCTGTCGGACCATGAGCCAGAAATCGTAAATTGTGTTCGGGAGTGGCCCTTGGGTTGCGATATAGCTGTTCTTCGTGTATTCATGCCCCTGGAAGAAGTTAATTAACGTATTAATAGAATGAAATTAAAAATAGTATCCTTCACGGAATACATTACGTATCAATTAAAACACACGAATGTTGCATTGTGCGTTAGATGCATTTTGCAATATTTAAAGTAATGCACTAAGAAATTTATAACTAACTATAACTAAATGTAAATAACTAAAATATAAAGTTATTTCAAAAGTGATAAAGCAATTCTCACCTTAATAAAATTGGCATTAATATACCCTTCGCTATTCCCAGTGTCTCCTCGGAGAATAAACCTAGAATGTTCGTTAGGGAGGATTGTCTTATATCTGTTCTTTGGATGGGATCCAGACACTATCGGCTTCTCCTGGAAATTCGTTGGCATATCCCAAAACTCCTGATGTAAATTTCTCAACAGGCTCTTCTGGTATTCGGAGCATGGCAGGGACGCCACCTCTGGTATTTCCATTTGGGGGTTTTCTTTTGACATGTCGTCACCAACACGGCCTGAACAAGAGTGTTGTCCATCACCTGTAACTTGACATTTTACTTTTGAATATCCATTTTTAAAGACTTCATTCAAATCTTTCAACTGCTGACGAGTTAAAACACTCGAAGCATTTTGCAGATGCTGCATATTAGCTAAGTAAAACCTGAAATCCTCTGAAGTACTCTGAGGACTTAAAGGTTTTGTTGTGATATTTCGTACGAATCCTGGTTGAAAATTAGTATCCTCTTGATGACCGAACGCGTATATGATTTCATTTTCCTGATCCCCACCAACATACGTCAAGTTTTGGCCACATTCTTGGTCTGCGAATGACCCTGACCAAAGATTGTCATGAGAGCCGAATCCCTTCTCTGTGGAGCGTAAACGAGTTCTATTTTTGTAAGATTTAGGTAACAGGTTTTCTGTGCTTAAAGATTTTCTGTGTTTATCCCTGTGTGGTATGCTTTGTAAATTAGGGTCCATTAAAGTTTCATCAATCTCCAAATCTCTAGGTTCTTGGGATTGTATATTAAGCGTTAAAGATGTATTTGAACTCCGTCTTTCTAAAATCCCTTTACGGGGTTCTGCTATGTCTATGCTGTGATTGCTGTTATATCTGCTTAGATTACATGTTGAGCCATTTAAATTATAGTTGGAAATGCTCAAAGCCCTGTTTGTTGATAGTTGTGGATTCGACGTGTTGATGTTTAAAGTGAGAGAAGTATTTGAGCTTCGTCTTTCTAACAGACCTTTCTTCTGACCCAGTTTCACGTCTTTGTTTAATGAAGTATTGCTCGAATGACGGCTAAGATTGTTGCCGGAAAGGATATTCAAAGTGAGGCTGTTATTTGATCCGCGACGCTGTAAAAGGCAATTTTTGGAAACATCTCCGGATAAATTCGTATTTGATGAACATATCACTCTTGTGGTTGGTGTCAAATGCTCACTTGGATTAATAGACGTGTTGGAATCCCTCCTTTCTAGGGATAATCTTTTCTGCCTGTTATCAGAATTCAAACTAAAATTCGATATACTTGTCCTAACAGTACTTAAATTATGACATGACGCGCCGGCGCTGCTTAGAGAACAATTTGAACCTTGAAGACTATGCGTACTTAACATTAAGCTTTGATTTGAATTCCGTCTGTGCAATTTCTTAACAAATTTTTCGTCTTCCGCATTCGGTTCAAAATCATCAGAAGGGACGCCTTCAGGCAGAGTCTTTAAATTTGTACTCGATACACTCAAATTTTGTTTATAATTAAGAAGATTTGAACCGAGAGTTTGTACAGTCTCCACATGAAAAGGTTGATTTTCAACACCAGATATATTAATTTCGGGACCAGTGTCACACATGTTTTCGTCAAAAGATCCCATGGTTCTTGACCCCATTCGCGAGGTTCCTGGCTGGTATAACATTAGAGATGCGTGATTTTCTCTCAAATATATACCGCTATCTTGTCCTCTCATAAACAGTCTACGCTGATCAGCAGTTTGCACCGTATTGTGTCCCATTCTTCCACCAGACAAGTCATGTTTGGAGCTCTTTTGAGCTAGTATTCGTTTAAACTGACGTTTAGGTGTATTCGGCACCGATATAGAGTTCTGAGGAACCTCTAGAGACTTTTTCTGTGGTAAGGAAAGATTCACAGTTTCCGAAGAATCCAATGACGTAGCTTTGACTTTCAATGTCGGCGTTTTAACTTTCTTCTCTTCGGCGTTCGTGTATAGCTTTTCGAATTCTAATAATTCTTTTTCTAAATCACTATCACGTTTGGACAAGTCTATTGTTAAGTTTCGTAAATTCTTGCCCTTTCGTTTCGTATGAGTTTCGGCCGCTGTTGTTGCACCTTCCTCGGAAGTTACGATTATTTCGAATTCTTTGGGAGAAAATCTAGGCATATCTATAAAGGACTGGGTGTCAGAACTTTGTCGCAAACATTTCTTTTGTTTCAAGTCTGAAGACTTAGGTTCTGGGTCATATTTTTCTTTTTGTTCTACATCAAACTTAAATACAGGCCGTTCACCGGGTACTGAAGAGACTCGATTCGTACTCCGCTCCATACTTTCACATGACGTACTTATTTCTTGGTTTTTGTACGCCTCATTCATTTGATCCTTCATTTGCTTGGCTATTGGTAAGCCTAGATTCTGTTCGATTATTTTGGCATTATCAGAATCAAGAGATATTGATTTTAACCTTTGCCGTCTGGCTTGCGCAGAATTAGGAATAGGTGACAACTCCTTTTTCTCGCTTTCGACCATTGTGTCTACTTGAAGAGAATCAATTTTGGCACAGCAATCAACTACGTCTTTTTCTATCACTTCTATTTTAGTACCGACCTCTGTTTCTCTAATATCATCACACTTCGATATATTTAGTTCAACACTCTTGTAATTGGTATCACAACTATTATGCCTTCTATATTTTTTTACTTCTTTATCAGCAGGGGGAGTAAATCTTTCTCTTTCAATGGAATTTCTTCCTCCGTATCTCCTCGGTCTCGGAGACACTCTCGCTGCACTTTCTTCAGTAGCATTTAAATGCTCGAACGTAAAATAATTTTCCTTATTACAACTAAGAACCTTAGGGCTAGGTCGAGCACTTAGGACTCTAGGAGAGCTAGGTTTTTCGGTTATACCGTTCGTTCTGATTCGATGATCGCATAAAGTTCTCGGAGACTGCGGAACTTCCGACTCAAGAGTTTCAGGGAAAAACTTTGGAGACCTAATTGTGTCATAGTACACTGATTTAGGCGACGGTTCTGCGAAAAACATAGGCGAGATCATTTCAGGGGGTGTGAAAAAACGCGGTGAACTCATGCAGTCTGCTAAAATTTTTGGCGAAAAATCAAACTTAGGTCCAGAGGCTTTTTCTTTAGCTGAACTACATTCAACGATGAGTGGTGAGTTTTGCATTTCCAGACATTCCTGCTGTAAATCCGTGGGCGGTCCCTCACTAACGCTGCACATGTTAAGTCTTGTGCTAACGGACCGAAATCTCCTTAAATTACTTGGCGACATTTCTTTATCGCTCTCGTGTGGAGACGAGGGCGCCCGTTCATCCATCTCATCAGGTTTTTCACCGTCTCCGCTCAATTTCCTCACAGATTCTGCGTCGAATCCGAAAACCTCTGAGTCTACAACCTTTGCACTGGTTACAAAGGGTGATTTATCGTCTTTTTCTAAAGACGGCGATCGGGTGGCGCTGTATTTCTTTGCGCGAGACTCTCTCTGCAGTTCGACACCTAAATCAGAGTTAACTATTTGAGCTAACGGCCTTGGGATGGCTGAATATTTGTAGTCGAAAGGCCGCTTGTGCATCCACTGTTCGGGAAGTGGTAATTTCGGTATACCTCGATACTCTGAAGGGGGTTGTCGAGATGCTTGGGAACCGGATGGCTGGGGGCTGTCGGGATAGTTCTGGACGATGAGGATATGTGAGGGCTGTGGTGCGGGGCTCTCGGGGTCGTTGGGGGGGTCGGGCGCGGGCGCGACGGCGAGGGAGGCGCAGACGCGGTGCGGCTGCGGCGGAGAGACAACGCGGGTGACGCGCGCCGGTCCACCACACACTATGTGCACCTGGAAAATGACATAAATAATTTCGCTTCTGGCTCTTTGTTTATTTGATCACACGAAACAAACTAAATTAGTTTTATTGTAATAGGTTTTCTAACTCTTAAGAAATTCCCGATTTTATTGTAGAATTAGACTCTTCTCAGTAGATCAATTTGGAATGAAGATCAGAAGGTAGTCAATATAAGATGTTATGATATGTCTTGTTTTGACTCTATCTATCAGTGGTTAAAGACAGATACTTACTAAATGAATTAAAAAAAAGTTCGATCTGATAATCACACATTTTGTGTGTGTGTGTATATATAAACTTTCTTTTAAAAAGTGCCATGTACTCTACTCGTATAATCAACATCTCCTGAGGATGCTCAAGTGCCAAATGTAGAGTATGTTTTAGAAGTTAGAAGTAGGTAAGCAGTAAAGTTGTTAGAAGGTATTGGGCGGTTGTGAGTTGGGGTGCACACGCCACCACCCTCACATTACCTGCGTGACTTGCGGCCGGTGGACGGTCGCGGGCGCCCTCTTGGCGGCGCGGCGGCAGAGCGCGAGCAGCGCCAGCAGCGCGGCCGCCAGCGCGCCGCACACCCACCCCGCCTGCGCGCCCCACATGCCACCACCCTCACATCTGCCAAACAAATACATCACTAGTTAATGCCGCTCGAGGAATGTTACCAACATTTTAAGTCCAATAGTGACTTGTCCATTGAAAACAAAATTTATGAGGCTGTTTTCAAAGAAATGTGCATTTGACTTTGCCCTTGCTGTATTTTGTTCCATTATCCACAGCGCCATACATTTTGTCTTTATAGCTTCCAGTCTGCTTAGGAGATTCATATGGCAAGCACTCCATGTATGCAGACTGACAGATGAGTATAAAGTTTACGGCTTCCAGTCTTACACTGTCAAGGATAAAATGTAAAAGGAATCCCTCAATGGAATGAAACGGTCGCATTGTGGGCGCTTCTTGTTTTGTGGTCCATGGCAAATCCATAAAACTTTAGAGTACCTTTCACTTTGTCTTCCCAAGCATCCTGTCTTCTCTATATAATTATTACCTGATTAATAATAACTCACAGACTTACTGCAATGACTATGACTCAATATTTCTTTCTCAGTTCATCACTCAGAATCTTGGGTGGAATAAAATGGAATAAATAGCTTAGAAAAAGAACTAGGTAAAAATAAGTTGGATTGTTGGAATAATTTTGGATACAAGAATAGTTATAATAACAAATGATATACAAAATAGTAATGCAGTGCAAAGTGTGTCAAGTGGATAACATTATTTATTCAACCCATTATTTGAAGAGGGAATAACTATTTACATATTTAATTAGGTTAAATGATCAGTGTCTTTATCTAAAATTGTTACTCAATAACAGACATCTCAAAATTTTAAATTATACTTATGAGAACTTTCACAACACAAACTTATAGACAGACTAGCTGATGCCCATGACTTCATCTGCGTGGGATAAGTTTTTTAATTTTCAAAGGAACTCCTTAATTTACAGAGATAAAAAGTCACATTCCAGGTCCTCAACTATACCCATGCAAAAAATCACGTTGATCCGTCGCTCTGCTGAGGCGTGATTGAAGGACAAATCAATAAACCAACAAACAAACACACTTTCGTATTCGTATTTATAATTAATCTATGATACTGAAACCTTGGAATGGACATTTACAGGCTAATGATATCTCCTCGCAATTTTTACATATTTGTTCACCGTTTAAACCTTCCCTGGACTAAGACAAACATTTCAAAACCAAAATCAGCTAAATTGGCCCAGCCGTTCTCGAGTTTTAGGGAGACAAATGAACACTAATTGATTTTTATATATATAGAATATAGATGAGTGGATAAAATGGCCTTATGCACTTATACAATATTAAAAGGTGGCTATAGCTAGTTTAATTAATTTAAATAGTAAGTACTTTGTTACTTAATAAGAAATAGTGTCAAGGGACAAACTTTTCTTACCGAATTTGTATCAAACTACTCAAGTATAAGGAAGCACATAAATTTTGCTTGTTCAATATCATATTATTTGCTTCACAAATAATGCTGTTCCTTCCACTATTTTAATAACTAATTGCTGATTAACACATCATAATTAATTGCTTCACAACTTCACCTAAACAGTAGTTAAGTATCTTAATTATAATAAAAGCACTGCATTTAATTTCAAACAAATGAACAAAAAATCACATCAGCACACATGAAACAACAAATCTAGAATGATTATAATATGTACATAATCTTGATGATTTTCAAAGTGCTTAGTCATCAGAAATGCAAAAAAAGTTATGTCTCACCATATCCCTCACCACTGCCTACCTTGCTCAATTCATTTGATTTTCTTAACACTGAATTTACATTTTATTTTGAAACCAGCTTTGCCTACAGTAGGTACCTACTTAATACAACTTTTAAATACAAGAATGTAAAAGTTATTAAAGATTTTTGTGTTTCTATATAAGTTGACGTAAAGTAGTTGAAGAGGCAAAATGGATTTCTTATTAGTTAGTTATAAGAAACATCACATTGGGGCTGATTCAGTAGAGCACAATCTCTATACTAAAATGACAGCATTAAAATATATTGCTTACCCTTTCATAATACTTCCTGCGGAAAGGGACAGAACTAGATTGAAAGTTGTCATTTTAGTTTTTTTATATTTTTTTTTTTTTTTTAAATTTGACAACAACTTAGCCCTTGACTGTGAGCTCACCTGATGGTAAGTGATGATGCATATAACAGTCTAAGGTCATAGCGGGCTTACCTGTTAGGAGTATCGCAGTTATATTAAACCCATAACCCTAGTTTGTTTCTAAATGGCATCATACCAGAACACTAACTCCCTTGGCGGTATGCCTTGCCAGTAGAGTGGAAACTAGCCACAGCCAAGGCCTCCCACCAGACCAGCTCATAGAAAATTCAAGAATTATAAATTCCCAGATTGAGCCTGCCGGGAATGAAACCCAGGACCCCCCAAGTCAAGACAAAAGCGCTCAACACTGCACCAGGACGGTTGTCAAAAAGGTATTTCATCTTTTTTTAAATTATTATCTAGAAATTGATCAACTTAACGACCCCGACACGACAATCGTAAACAGATCGCGCAATGTAAATACAATTTCTATTTATGAAGCTGACATCCTCTGATGATATTCAGATAGTATAAAATCGTGTATGAATATTATTAACAATAAATAGATACAACTATCCGGTATGTACTGGCCTTTGTTTTAAAATAATATTTACGTGACCCCTCTAATTCAAGGGTGTAGGTATAATTATTATTTAATAAATAGATTTAATTTAAATGGTAGTATCTCATATAAGTAAGTTTCTATGATAAGGATTCTCATTTACTGTTGGGATGTTTTCTTTGAGTTTTATGTGTTTTTCAACCATTTAACGTCGTTTAGCTAACTTACTGTGCATCAGAATTGTATGTACAATTGTTGCTTTCTGTGCTCCAGGGTGTAATGTATATGTTGAAAGGACGAAAGTACAGGAAAACACAAACACAAAATCACTTCACAAACACTGAATGAGTTTGTTCGTCGTCGTTTTCGATAAATATCACACGTTTTTGAAGACACTCGCCCAAGAATTAGTTTTGACGTTAGGTGATTCGGCCATTTCTCTTCCGAGTCCGACAGTTCGCGATAGCGTGTTGCCAGATTAAAATTTCAAATTGCCTAAAACAAAAAAGCAAAGTACCCTACAATATCCAATCGCAATGTTTTAGATTCTATATAAAAGGTTAATCCATAGTAACATTGTAAATGCGAAAGTAACTCTGTCTGTCAGAGAAAGGACATAGGCTACTTTTTATCGCGGAAAATTCAAGAGTTCCCGCGTGAATCAAAAAACCTTAATCCACGCGGACGAAATCGCGGGAATCATCTAGTTTAAAATAAAGAGCTATTAAAAAACAACGAAATCGATACAGCACTCAAACTGGTAAAGGATGCGTCTCGCATGTAACATTTTAAGATTTTGTAATACCTTCCATGATTAAAATTAATGCAATCAACGCGATTATTTATTTTTATAATGAATTTATAAAAATATCCTTCAATGCAATAAATTATAAGTTGGCGGCATATAATTTCCCAGGAAACTAAGAAATTTTTCGTACTCATTGTGCGGCCAAGTGCACATGCGCAACAAAGTGTGCCACTAGGGCATCGACAGTCCTACAAGGTGGCTACTTAGGTTATATACCTACTTAATTGTTTACTATAAGTAGGTTATGTAGGTCGCAGATTATTGAACTAAACTAGAACATTAATGTTGTAACTGTTTAGATATTGGTCCGAGGTTACCGGAAAAATGGAGGTTTTGTGCTTTATAATTCGGTTGTACAGGTACTGTTTTAAAAAGCCTAATTTAACATCAAGACGAAATGGTATCTGCATGGCATTGAAAGAATAGGTATTTAACAATAATATTTCAGTCGCGCGGCTCCTCAAGTAGAGTCCCATAACACCCGATAGGGACAACCGCAGTTTAGACAGATTATACCTATGAAAATCTCCTGTTTCCTCCTCCAAAACTGAACCGATTTTAATTTTTTTTCAATAATAAGTTAAAAAGGACGCGGGCTATGCCGGTATGTTTTTTTTTATTTGTTTATATTCGTCGCGGGATGTCAGATAATGGCGCGAAAACTTGGCCTATTTACAATTTTTTAAGATTCCACGTTCTTAAAATTATTCGGTTTATAGATATTTATTTCTCTTATAGAACAAACTGTTCAGTTAACTGAGATTGTTAAACATAAGTTTCGTAGTTACATAAATTATCAAAAAAAGGACAACAGGGACATAGCATGGATACATAATATGGATTTTACGGTGCAAGAATATTTTCCGTTTTATTATCCACGGAGAAAACAGAAGAATATGAATGGTGTTAATTTTTTGTATTGTAGCTATTTTGAGAAAACTTTTCAGCTGCATCTGGAAGACTTTTGGCCGCTAAAATTGATTAAATAAAGAAGGAAGTGGGTGTTAAATTAGAAAACGAGAATGTATGCATAGAAATTTATTAAATCTTATATTAAACTAGGGTAACGATCATACGAGAGCAGGCATAATATCATTCTTAAAACTATTAACATGACAATTTGTTCAGACACAAGCACATTTTATATCACAGTCATTTTACAGCTTACTAAATTCAAATATATTTTCGACACACATCTTTCTTAACTAATATGTTTTAATGATATTTTACCTGAAGTTCTTTTAGTTTAGAAAAAGCATGTGTGTTGACGAATTTCAACAATCGAAAAACAAAAATTGGAACATGGCTAAGGCATTCCTAGACATTCTGAATTATACATATATGATAGGCCCACTAATAACAATAAAATTATTAATACAATAGGAATAAAGACTGTAACATAAAATAACAAAATATATTAGATCATGATCTCATAAGAAAACAAATTCACCTTTGGTAACGAATATGTTTATAGTACTAAAAATACATTTCTATTAAGAATAGTGTAGTTTACGAAATACATTCAACAAAACGAATTCTACGTCTAATGTATACAACTATTTCCATTAAAAGCTCTTGTAGCTGGCTACACAGATATGTCCATAGACAAACTACTTTGCATTCGGTCCCACAAACAGCTGACCCGTTGACAATGTCGATAGTATATACTATAGAATATGATAAAAGTAGGGGAGCCCAACAGGGTATTTTTGGATTTACTCCAGCGCGGCAGATTAATATATAGGGGAATCCTTTGGACGCTGTTTTTTAAGTTTAAAAAAAAATGAAAAATGATTTAAAAATGAAAAATGATTTATTTCAGCATACATTTTAACAAATAATTGTGGCTGAGGCCTTCTGTTAAGCATAAAAATACCCGTGTCAGAAGGCCCAAGTTTGGAACTCTCCAACTCCTTTAGGTCTCGCTCAAATCGTCAGATTATTTGAATGTACACTTTTCAGCATGTAATTAACTCACTCTACCTTAATCTGACGCGCTCGAGTATTTCTGATGATCGATTTTATTTATTTACTATTTTGATCTGCTGTCCTAGACAGACCCACCAATATACAGGGCTCATATATGGTGAAGGTATTCTACAGGATCCAAAGAATACACCTTTATATATAATCTGCCGCGCTGGAGTAAATCCAAAAATCCCCTCTTGGGCTCCCCTACCATGACATAAACTATAGAGGCATAAAAATTAGTTCCAATTTTGGCCACCGGGCCAGATAAGTTGGTGGTATACCTTGATTCTAAATTCTAAAAATTATTAAATAGACAGACAAGCCCGAATAATACAATGAAAAGAGCTCAGAATCGTATTCAGAATCAAATCTTTAAGAATGAATAAACATGGAATCAGAATCACAGATAATACAATCCGTGTCACGAAAGAGAGGCCCCTAGAGCAGAGAGCAGGGGAGCTCTAGGGGTAGAGGCTGCGCTGGTAGTCGTATATTTAAACAATTTTTATATGTAATTTTTTTTTCACTAATTAATTGCACTAATTAATTGCCGCGGGACTACTTTTGTAACACGGAATTTGTCTGACGTCCACCACTAGAGCCCATTAACGTCCCACAGCTGGGCACAGGCCTCCATAAGAGAGAGGGAATTAGAGCTTAGACCCACCGCGCTGTTTCAATGCGGGTTGGCGGGCTTGTCTGATGTCAGAATCCAAGAATGAATAATTACATAAAATAAAGAAAAATACTTAATTTTCATCGTATTGACGAACACTTAGAAGCTATAGCACCGAATAATTAAAATAAAAGTGTAGAACAGTTTCACTTTTAGCATAGGAGCTAGCAACTAAATATATTAACTTAAAACACTGGTATAAGATGTCTGGGAGTATCGGCGAGGGGATCGTCCAATATGAGCAACGCATTAAAAGAGAAGAAAATGGCGGACGCTGATGCCAAATGCCACAAGTCGTGCGTATCTAGCATGTTAAGTGCGGAACACTCGGCGTTAATGTTTCGAGACTGCGCCGGCGTTTGCTGTAAACAAAACAAAACATTTATTCTTGTAAGTTTTACCCGTGGTTGAACTAAAACTTCTTTGACACTGCGCATATATTTTATCAATTTCTAAATGCGAAAGTATTCTAGTAGTAAGTAGTCTGTCTATCTGTTAAATTTTCAGGGCCCTTTCGCTAAGTTTTACTTTATTTACAAGTTTCGTTTACTTTACGATTTTAGCGAAATTTGGTACGGAGACTCGATGATGGATGGATGATGGATGATGCGACGCTGATGGGACGGGTCGTGAAGTTAAGTTAATGGGTCGAAAAGAATTGAAGTTTAGCCATACAAAGCACGCGATTTCGATGGCTGGTCGGTGCGAAATTTGTGTATCGTCTCACAAAGGAATAAATACTTTATTCTTTTAGCAATATAAACCATATTGATGTATGAACTAATATTTCTGTTCTCGCCTCGTACATCCGCGCTCATCCAGATCTTTCGCACCAAAGATTCAATTCAATTCCCGTCCCGCCCGGACTTGAATTGAAGTTTAGCCATACAAATTTTTATTCGCAGGCGTGAAATCATCTCAAGACCTTCGTCCCGCATAGGCACTATAAAACACCTCGATAAAAGATGGTAGCCTCAAAATAGATGTTCTGTTTGGCGGCCATTTTATATAAATTCTAAATACTGACACACTTATCTATGCAAAGTTCAAAGTATGTTTGTTACCTAGTAACTACTACTAACTGCGTATATTCCAAATTAGTACCTACACGGTACCTTCTGAATGCGTATGGCAAAATTCGGTATCAACAAAATATACTGTGTGGATTTTAAAATGTGGATCGTTTAATAAATAGTAACGTACCCTCTAAATCTCGGAATTCTCCAACCTATGAAAACTCAAAAAAATTGGCAGTCATAGGGACTGTCGATAGAAGTGAAAACGAATATTATAATAATAAAAATATTTCAAATATAAACCTTAAAACTAAGGCATTAAAGTTTAATTACGAATGTACTATATTCATAGTTAAGACCTTTTGTCTTCGTAACAACGCGAGGTGTCGGTCTCTTTTTCACAGCACTTATTAATATAAACCTTAAACCTAAGGCATTAAAGTTTAATTACGAATGACTATTTATACTTAAGATCTTATGTATTAAGAAGAACGTGCTCAACGCGCCTAAAGTAGTTTTACTTCAAAGGAAATGTTAAAAAATTCTACTCACCGACCAATGAGTCCTCGCATTAGTAAACAAGACAGCAGCCAGAACCCAAGAGGCGTGAGCTAACGCCAGCCACAGCCAGGTGGCAATAGAAATCCTCTCCTTATGAACCAGCTTTAGCACCACATATGCCAATGTGTAGAGGATTGTGTTGCCCAGTAAAATGGCAAGGAGGTGACGGGCTAGGTCTTTGCCGTGCTCAGACATGCTGAAAAGACGGTTAACTTGCAATTTCATAGTTCATACTTGAGAAACGAATATGAATATGGTGATATACCATATGAACCAGCTTTAGCACCACATATGCCAATGTGTAGAGGATTGTGTTGCCCAGTAAAATGGCAAGGAGGTGACGGGCTAGGTCTTTGCCGTGCTCATACATGCTGAAAAGACGGTTAACTTGCAATTTCATAGTTTATACTTGAGAAACGAATATGATGAATATGGTGATAGTATGACCATATTCATATTCGTTTCTCAAGCATGCCCGTCAACCCGCATTGGAGCAGCGTGGTGGGTTTAAGCTCTAATTCCCTCTCTCCTATGAAAGTGGAGGCCTGTGCCCAGCAGTGGGACGTTAATAGGCTGTAGTGGATAGTATGACCACGATGAATACGAGCATTATTCTTTATTTAATTTATCAAAATTTAATTTAAGAAATAAGCTACCCTTACCAAGAGATACTTTTTAGCCAATATTAGCCGTTGACTGCGGTCACTCGTGGTGGTAAGTGATGTTGCTGTCTAAAATGGTAGCGAGCTAACCTGTCAGGGTATGGCAGTAATATTAAGCCCATATTCCTAATCGGTTGCAACTTTTTTGTTGAATATATGTCACCATAAGATTGTAAAAACCGATAGATTATAATCTAAATCGCAAAATTTTAAACTGTCGAAAGATTAGAATTTAACGCATTATTTTCCGGTAGATTGTAATCTGATAGGTATTTAAACCCGATAAAACCTAAGTGCCCGGCAACCTAAGGGCACTACTTGATTATTTATGTCGAACCCTAACCTAATCTACAAGAAAGAGACAAGAAAACGTAAATAAAATGAATATTTCAAAAATTGGCACTCAGAACACTGAACAGTTTACAATCTTTCGACAGTTTAGAATTTCGCGAGTTAGATTATAATCTAACGGTTTTTACAATCTTACGGTGACATATACATACATATATATACATTTTATTTTTGTAGAACTATACTTACCCATATCCAGCAAGAACCCAGTTGGCAATATTAGCAATCACTAGTAACGCCGCCCGGGCGGGGTACATGGGTATGAAGATTGAGCGGCCATGTTGTTTTATACCGTTCCAAGCTCTCACGACGATTCCTGGCTCTGAAAACAATGTAGCCTTTATATGCACTAGATGATGCCCTCGACTTCGTCCGCGTGGATTTAGGTTTATTGATTCCCGCGGGAACTCTTTAGATTTCCAGGATAAAAAGTAGCCTATGTACTTCCCCGGGACACAAACTATCCCCGTACCAAATTTCATCAAAAACGGTTGAACAAATGAGCCGTTAAAACGTAGCACACAGACAGACAGACTTTCGCATTTATAATATGGATTATCTATGATATTTTGTTATCTGTGACAGCCATTTTGTAATAATTGTTATTTTTTTATTATGATTGTCAGTTATCACTGCCTAATTTGTCCTTTCGATCAAAAATTCTAAATATTATAAGATGCCCCTCTGGTGCTCAATAAATAGAATAATTAATTAATTCAGTAATCCTTGTTTAATTCCAACATCAAATTAACCCTAACTTCAACAGCCTTGATGAAGAATTAGTTTAGGGTCTGTCAAAGGAGGGAAGAATTGTTAGCAACGTTGACCTAAGCCAGTAGCTGGATGTCCGAATTTTCGTTACTCCGTGCCTCGGAAAGCACGTTAAAGGTCTTCCTACAGCACACCAACTCCACTGCGACGTAAGTCAAAGTAAAGCAAGGAAATGTGAGCTTTGCCTGTTGCATTGTTTTGTACTTCATTGATTTATTTTATGTTTTCTGTTATTTATTTATTAAGTGTGGTACAAATAAAAAGTTGAATAAATAAATTGTTTTTCTGATTTTATTTTTGTTTTAAAAAAAAATTACTTATTCGTTTTATTAAAATGCAATAAAAAGCACAAATCTTCTGAATCTGGAATGCTACACAGCTACAGATTAATAATATACCACATAATCTTATGAAACTTATTACTTAACTCGCTGATGCCCGCGACTTCGTTCGCGTGGATTGGTTTTCTTATTCCCGCGGGAACTTTTCAATTTTTCGGGATAAAAGGTAGCCTATGTCCTTCCCCGGGATGTACCTTGTCTCTGTACCAAATTTCAACAAAATCGGTTGAGTAGTTGGGCCGTGATAGCGTAGCAGATAATCAGACACACTTTCACTTCGATTTTTCTAGTCCAAGCATATTAGGAAATTGACCAAATGTTCTTTCATACTCAGACTTACCTATCTTAACTGTACCCACATAGTATATTTTCAGAGTAAGTATGAAGCATACACCAAGATGCAGTATGGTGAAAAAAATCCAGAAATACTCGTTGGGGTACATCATGCCCAAACAACCTGGAAGAGAAATTATTTATTCAGATATCTTTATTACACACAAAAAATATACAGTTAAAAAGCAGTAGTAAGACTACATAGAAACGTGCAAAGGCGGTCTTATTGCTAAAGCAATCTCTTACAGACTACCTTTGGTGAAAGATTATATAGTTATCTTATTTTCGATTTTTTTTTCAACTTTAGTCTTTAATGTGGGACCATGGTCACCCCATTATTATTTTTATAAATTTTACTAGCCTATGTCACCCGGAATAAGCTAGGGATTCTAACGATACCTCGTTTATCAAAATCGATTCAGGCGTATAGAAGTTATAATATGGTGGAATATACAAACTCACATACATACATGAACCCTGAAAACAATATACTCCTTTTTTCAGGCATTCGTATAAAAAAATATCTCACCAATAGCCATCAACAGTGCCAGAAGCATAAAAGTTGTATGGGCGCTTGCATTCACATCTGGATGTCGACTTTGGTATAACTTTATTATACACAAAACAGCGATCACGTACATGAACGACGAATCTGGGATGCAAACAAATATTACAAGTTACAATTATTTAATTATGTAAAGGATTACCCTCGACGAAACGGAGACGATATATTATGTGCTTGCCATAAGAGGTTGTGTTTGTGTGTGTTTGTTTGTGCACTTTTTTGTTACCATTTTCCTGAAAAACTACTGGACCGATTAATATGCGGTTTTTTCATTAGATAAGCATAAGTTCTGGCAAGGTTCATAGATATTTTTTAGAACCATAGACAACCAAGCTGAGCTGTAGTCTAAGATTTTTATTTTTCAATATGTTACCATTTTTCTGAAAAAGTACTGGGCCGATTAAGATGCGGATTTTTGCATTTCATTCATTAGATTTGTATAGCTTGTGAGATGGTATTCAGATATATTTTAAAGGTCAAAGTCCACCACGTTGCGCTGCAATCGTGATTTTTATTATGTTACATTTTTCTGACTAACTACTGTGCTGATTGCGATGGGGTTTTTTGTTTTAGATATTTTAACTTCTGAGAAGGTTCTTAGAACAGTTTTAGGGCTATAGTTCACCAAGCCGTGCTGCAATCGTGATTTGGTAAGTGGTCATAGGAACTCTTTAAGTTCTCATTGTAAACCCGTCGTGTTTGGACTCTTTTCATTTATCTTGACTAGCACTTTGTAAGATGATGCCCAGGGTCCCATGATGGAGCCAGGAGGTGGTAATGGTAACTCCTTAAGTTCTCATCGTACACCCGTCGTATTTGGACTCTTTTGATTTGTCTTGAGAAGCACTCTGTACCTAGATGCTGCCCAGGGTATTACGATGGAGCCAGGAGGTGGTCATGGGAACTCCTTAAGTTCACATCGTAAAGCCTTAATAATATTTATTAGCAAATCAACGTGACGACGCGTCATATTATACATGATGATCTAATAACTGCTAATAATTATTCAAAGTTTGTAAGTTTATCACGTCTTTGAGAGGTGATATCTAGTGAACGGCCCGATGAATAGCGTTTTTATACTGTTTACATAGGCACTGCGCATACTTTAATACTGTACAAGAATCAACCTTCCTAGTTATGGTTCATTTTGGCAGCCATATCTAGTGAAAGGCCCATCCGCATGCGGCCAGACCTTCGCTATCGTCATCAGTGGAGAGCCTTACACCCACCCAATACTGAATCAGCCTTCCTGGAGATAGTTACCTACCAAAAGTGAAGCTATCTCTCACAATTTAAGTTAAATGTAGCAGGTTCGAATGCCACTCACGAAACGCGCTTTGTATGTTGAACAGTTGTAAAATTTGGATCTCACCAAACTGGAAGTTCATCTTGTTGGGACAAAGGTGGTAGCAGGCAGACAGCAAGCCTTCCATCACTAGCGCCAAGCCCATGGAGTAAAGCAACCCACTATGCTGTGGAATGCCCAGTTCCTGCAAGATTTAAACCCTTATCAACGTCATCATTTCAATCCACTGCCAGATAACTACTAAGCTCGAGTTTCTCGAAATCAGTAGAGTTTGGCCATAGTCCACCACGCTCGCCAAGTGCGGATTGGTAGTCTTCAGACACCTTCGGGAATATTTGGAGAACTCTCAGGCATGCCGGTTTCTGCTCGATGTTTCCCTTCACCGTTTGAAGCAAATGATAATTAATTATCACACACGTAACTCCTAAAAGTTAAAGGTCCCCGAGGATCGAACCCGCGACCACCCGAATAGGAGGTCCGGTGTCTAGGCTATCACCGCTTCATTCTTTAAACTTATCAGGTTCAAAGTTATCTTAACACAGGGCCGGCCCAATACTGAGCACGTGTCTCCTCTCAGAGGGGTTAAAGCCATATTTGGCTATTTATTAAATTGTGAAGATCACATTTTCAGAACAAATGCCGAATTTCATTTTATTGTTTTTTTAAAATATAAGATCCTTACACGAAGACAGACGGAAAACAATCACTTTGTTCTCCGTTAGGGTTCATTTTTCGATTATGATGCCGACCGCTGAGTTTCTTTGCTGGCTTCTGATAGGAATGGCATTCCGACAAGCGGTAGATTCATATGACAATTCGAAAGCAATGTTAAGTTTATTTGAACAAAACCATTTGAATTTGACGATCAAAGCGATGAACTCACCTGGTTATTTAAGTTTGTAAGCTTTCGCCTGCACCTAATCTGCGCCATGAAAACAAGACCCAGTATTACGTAGCCAATGTTGGAGTAGACATGATTGAAGTCCGCTAGTACACCCAACGGATGGGCGCAAAGGAAGTTGTAATAGCATACGTCTTGATCGCCCGTTTGGAAGATCAACTGTGGATCATATATAAAAAAAAACTGTTAAAGCATTAAACACCCACTATTGAGTCCGGGTTAGAAGATTTATCAATAAGGAGCTGGCAATTTTTATATATTATGTAGTTCCATTTTGTATGAACTTATCACAAATAATACGTCCCCTGTAAAAAGAGCGTTGCAACATTGGATTAGAATGGAACGGCTATTTAAATCTCCAATGAAGCTGTCAAACAGTTGTGATGTAGATCACAAGCAAAAGCTAGTTGAATCCTGCAAAAAGTTTTAGTATTTGAAAGTCGCATTCCAGAATTCCACTTAGTTTGTACCTAGCCTAGGGTGCTAAACTACGGATGTGTGTCAAACCAACGCACCCTTATGCTCGACAATGTTCTGTAACGTTCAATATAAAAATTTCTGCCCACTAGACCGCCCCTGTTCCTACGAAAAAAAAAAAAAAAACTCTCGTGTGATCTCCCTTATTCGCATTTTTAAGTTTTAAACCTTTTGGAACCCTCGTAGCTTTAGTTTTAAGATACTGTGGTTAATTATATCACTATCAAGTCTTATACTTTATAAACCTGACGGTCAGAAGGTGTACTGAGTAGGTACCAATTTTCAATAAATATACTTACGAGTTTGAGTTTAAAACTCTACTTCTTACCCGTTGGTATGTGAGCAGTAGTTGCACAACTGGTAACGCATATACCACGGCCACTGTGAGAGCACTCCAGAAATATCTGAAGGAAATACAATGATGATATGAATCTAAAGTACTTATGTATCTGTATGTATTGTTGTTGCACTATCTCGCTTCGTTGCATTTGCTTCTTTATTTAATGGTTGTCTGGAGGAGATCACTTTCAGTGATAAGACCGCCTTTGCGCACTTATTTTTGTTTAGTTTGCTTGTTCACTGTTTTTAACGTTTTGTGTGGCAATAAAGTATTTATCTATCTATCTATCTATCTAAAGCAAGACTGCTTTAGATTCATATCAACATATCGTGTATGCCGTGACGTCTCAGTCATAGTCTATGTTATAGGACTATTACACTGCACTTTTCACAGGGACCCTTACACTTGAATCAGTGTAGTGTAATAAAATTTAAGGAGTAAGGGTCCCTAATTTGGTCCTTATTGCTGCGTAATAAGCGACGCTCAAACTTACGGCCACGCCCACCCTTACCTCACTCAGACGAGTAACATAGACTATGACGTCACGGCTAGTTCAATATGGCGAATATGAAAAACAAAAAAAAAGTTGAATTATTCAATTCAATTCAATTTATTTAAAACATGTAGGACATACAGGTGTCTCTTATGTTACGTCATGTTTTTACTCTACCACCGGTTCAAAGCTATTTCATTCCAAAAATAAAATTTAAGTAGACGACGTATAAAGTAGAAGGGTTTCAGTAACTTGATTAACATTTAGTTTAACTTCCATTTAAAATTGACGCATTTTAGTCAGAAACCGATAAATCTAGGTTGGAAAGTTTTTCTTTAGGGCTAAGATTTTGACCTGTTCATATCATACGTATGAAAAATAATAAAATCCCCTTTTACCTATTAGAACGTCGCGTGTGAACGTCATGGCAAGCTCGGCTGAGTCCAGCTACAGTCAAATGCATTGGTAGAGAATTGCCAAGATGATCTGACTCTGATTCCAAGTCTGACCCTAGTAAAAAGAGAAAACCCTTATTAATATGATACGTCCAGTTCTAATTCTTAATGAAAGAGGATTTCGACTTGTTCATATAGTTTTTGAAATCCTGCGACACGGCAAAACGTACTTAAACACTACACTTCTAAAGGTAGATTTATCCGAGACTTTACTAGTCTTGATCTCAATCGAAATGAGGCCAAGCTCTTTTGCCTTTTTGCATAGTTCAATATCATATTCAATGGTATGGCATCAAACGAGCAACCATCTAATGTTTAGTGATTACCGCCGGCCGCGAACAATTTTGCATAATCTGATGAACCACCATTGTGACCCTGAGCTTTTTTTTCTGTGGGCCTCATAAGAAAGCTCAGGGTCACTCAGCGGGCGATGGAGAGAGCAATGCTCGGGGTTTTAAAATCAGAAATGAGGAGACTAAAGTAACCGACATTGATCGACGTGTTGCGAAACTGAAGTGGCAATGGGCGGGGCAGATAGTTTATTTTATTTTTATTTTATTTATTAGGTCTACTAACGGACACTTACATTAAAACATTCAAAGATGAACTTATCCTATAAAAAAAAGTTAAATGTAGTAACCACTTAAAAGTAAACACAACATTATAATTAATTTGTTACAAAGCTAAAAAAAAGAAAATTAAATGCAAGAAAAAAAAAAATTACATAATACAGAAATAAAACTAAAAATGAGAAAAAAATACTAAGCTACTTAATTAAACTTAATACAGATAATACTTATGGTAAGATTGATACTCTGATTTTATCACGGAACTTAGGTAACGAGTCAAAGTAAATGTCAAGATTAGTACTGTGGTGGTTTAGGGTCTTACACAATCTTGAGACTGGAGAATGGGTGCCGAGGACAGTTCTACGCAACGGTGGATAAAGAGGAGTAATGGATTTACGTGGGTAATGGACAGGAACCTTAAACTTAAAGCCACTCAACAATTGAGGACAGTCAATTTTAGCATTAAAGATTTTATACAAAAATTGCATATCTAAGAGCTCCCTGCGTTTTTCTAAGGAATGCATTTTAAAGCGAGACAGCCTATCTTTATAAGAAAAAGTTCTGTTGGCTTTCCCCATACAAGTAGCTAGGTGCCAGAGGAATCTTTTTTGAATACGTTCGAGTCTTAAAATGTGTGTTGCGTAGTGTGGTCTCCAAACCACTGAACAATATTCCAAGATGCTTCGGACTAAATTATTATAAAGAAGCTGTTTTGTTTTGATATTTTTAAAAACTTTACCATTTCTAACTATAAAACCGAGCATCCGAGACGCCCGCTTAGTTACATTTTCAATATGTGGAATAAACGTCAATTTTTGGTCGTATATTACCCCTAAGTCTTTTATTGTTTCTACTTCATCTAATTTATGATTATTTATATGATAATCAAAGGTGACAGATTTTAGTTTTCTAGTAAATTTGATATAACAACACTTCTTTATGTTTAACGTCATTCTGTTGTTTTCACACCATTTAGTTAAGTTATCAAGGTCTTTTTGTAAATACACGCAGTCGTCAGATGTTTCAATCATTCTTGCGAATTTCAAGTCGTCGGCATACAAAAATACAGAAGAATGATGGAAGCAATTGGAGATATCATTTATAAACACATTGAACAAGATAGGACCAAGATGTGAGCCCTGGGGTACACCAGAAGAAATTTTAAAAACGTTAGATTGGTATCCATTAACCACTACAAAAAATGTTCGATCATTTAGGTACGAATTAATCCACTCCAGGAAATTTCCAATAAAGCCATATGCCCGTAATTTAGCAACGAGAATTTCGTGCGGAACACTGTCAAACGCCTTACTGAAATCCGTGTATATAGCGTCTGTTTGTTTGTTTTTGTCTATTGCGTTGACAAGGGTTTCAGTAAAGGTTACTAGATTTGTGGTCGTGGATCTGGAGCCAATAAATCCATGCTGGTTATCGGTAAAAAAATGTTTTAGGTGGTTTTGCAGAAGAGGGCAAACTATACATTCAAATATTTTAGAAAAAGTAGATAGAATTGATATAGGCCTGTAATTTTGGACAAGAGTTGTTTTGTCTGACTTATGAATGGGGACAACCATCGCAGATTTCCATATATTTGGGTAAATGCCAGTCTTTAACGATTTGTTAAATATAGCACACAATGGCGCAGCCAAAGCTGAAGCACATGATGCTATAAATAAAGGCGGGATGCCATCTGGCCCTGCACCTTTTTTACGATCAACGCTTTTTAGGGCTTTTAACACCATCTCAAAAGATATTGAAGGTAATGAAATTGATAGTCCATAGTTGTGTATATCTTCTAAGTTTTTGGTGGATTCATACCCTACGGAGTCGATATTATTAGTATGGAATGATTGCGAAAATTGTTCAGCAAATAAGTTGCATATTTCAGTACCATCACTTGTTTCAGTTACCCCATTGCTCATATTTGCAGGATACAATCCTTTACCCCCCTTCTTAACTTTCATGAATGTCCAGAAGAGTTTAGTGTTGCTAATAATACCTTGTTCAATGTCTTTAACATATTGATTATACTTAACAGTTGCAAGACGAGAAGCCCGGTCGCTAACTAAGTTCAAGGAAATTTCATCCATAGGGTTCTTGTATAGCTTATACCGTAACCTTAAGGTGTTTTTCTCATTAAGGGTTCTTCTGAGATTACGGTCAAACCAAGGGGGGTACTTGTTTTGCTTACCTTTAATCTTAAATGGGACAAATTTCCTAATAGTACCACGTAAAATATCATAAAATACCTCAAGCATGTAATTAACATCCTTAGATCCCTGGAATATGTCCTCCCAATTTTGTTCTTGCAAATATTTACAGATAGCCTCATAATCAGCTTTATAAAAGTTTGGCTTGAGAGTGTTCATATTATATGAGAGTCTAATATTTTCTGTAAAGGACAAATCAACTTCTAAAGGGGGATGCAGCAAGTCAACGATACTTAAAGGACTACATGGTGAAAAGACTTCACAGGCAACATTTGTAAGCACTAAATCTAATATTTTATTAGATTTATTAGGAATGTTATTAGCTTGACAAAGTTTATGTAGGTTCACAAAGTCAACTAAATGTGTTCCAATCCTAGGTATAATATAGCTATTATTATTCTCATTAAGTGATGCCCAATCTATTGAGCTTAAGTTAAAATCACCAAGTATGCAAGTGCTTAAGTTTTGTTCAAAGACAGAGTTACATTTATCTAAGTACTGGTCGAGCACACTCTGACTTACTGGCGGTGGAAGATAGACTGCGCATACAGCTATTTGCTTTGAGGACCTGTTATATTTACTTGAACAGATATCGACAGTGACCCACACATCTTCACATTCACTTTCCCAATTAATCATACGTTTAGATATAAAATTATTATTAACAGCTATCAGAACACCACCGCCATCTTTTTTATTTTGATTAACTGTGCTTTCTCGGTCTCTTCTATAAACTGTATACCTACTGTCAAATAATTCATGGGACGAAATGTTATTATTAAGCCAAGTTTCTACAAGTATTACAATATCATAGTTATTGCAACAGATTTGATTATAAAAATTGTGAGTTTTAGTGCGTAAACCACGAACATTTTGGTAGTAAACTTTTAACTTCGCGTATTTTATAAATAGAAAAAACCAATATAAGCAATTAATAAGATAGGTATCTACTAAGACTATACACTAAATAAACTAAACACTAAATAATTTTGTCCAAAGTGCTGTTATCTTTGATCCAGATGTAAGTTGATTCCTCATCCTTGCGTACGAATATACGGCCGCTTCTGACCCAAACGAACTTGTAGTTCATCTGTTTTGCTTTAATCCTCGCGGCAGCATGTAGAATTTTATTAGTAGGAGAGAGGTGCTCAGCGACGTATATCTGTGTTTTTACTCCAGGAATACCAATCAAGTTACTGTTTAATTTATTGTCAGGGTTGGCTTTGTTATATTTTATGACGGCAGCAAGCATTTCATCCCTGAGCCTTGGGGTGGCGAATTCTACAATAACTGTACGTGGGCGATTCGTTTCTCGTTGTAATTTAGCAACTCTGGTGCAGGTAAGTATTTGTTCTTTATTAATGTCACATTTGACCGCCTTTCCAATTTCAATCACGATATTAACTAAATTCTCTTGTTTCTTTTCAGGTACACATTGTATTTCTATATTTTTGGCTCGAGAATGTTGTTCTAACTGGCAGAGTCTACTGTTAAAATCAGACACTTTCGATTTCAAGACTTCATTCTCGATTTTCAGTGCCTGCATGGCTTCTTGGGTAGCTTTGTGTTCAATAAGAACTTCCTCAAATTGCTCATTCATGTGTTCCATCGATTTTATCATCTCAACCATTTCATCCTGAATTGGTTTTAATTTATTACTCAATGCATTAAGGAGGGTGTTATTAAGTTTGGACAGCATATCATCAAATTTAGTTTGCAGAATACTCTGGACGATGTCGCTAATATCATCTCTGGTAACTGGATCCCGCTGAATCTCTGGGGGTGAATTTATGGCTTGTCTCTTATTGCCTCTAGATGTAGACACATTGTGAATTGGTGTATTTTCACTGATGCCTTTTCTTGGTAAAGAGCTAACACAGGTGGGGCAACACCAGGATGCGCATCGTTTAGGGGTGAAAAAATCTTCATTAACTCCCACGCAAGAAAAATGGTACTTTTCTTTGCAACGCGAACATGAAAGAAATTTTTCGCCATCACAGGCCTCGCTACAACATCCCCACGCGGTTCCAGAATCAGACATCTTCACTCTCACAGCGCACTCTCCACGTACAGGTGCTTTTCTTCTACTTAAACTTTTTTTTTTTATTTTTTTTGTTATTTTTTTTTTGATTTAAACGAAAAGATAATTTGAATAATAATTAATAAAAAAATAAAAAAAAAACTGAATTCCAAAATATTTCAAAAGTTAGGATCGAACTCGCATTCAGTTCGAAGAAGCAATGCAGTATCTAACTGAGCTAAGCGAGTCTCTTTACGAAGTGGTGAAATTGTACATTAGTTTATGTGAGATTTGATAATAAATTGCAAACTTAGGTGGGTAGGTCTGGAGTTAAAATTTACAACATCACACAGCACTAAGATTGTAGAAGTTCACAAACATTTTAATATCCAAAAACGTTTATATTTCGTTGAGATAACACTTATGCGAGTTGTTTTAACACCCAAGATCACAATAAATTTCACTTTGTAACGAATAAGTACGTAAGTCGATTTATTTTTATTTAACGAAGTGTAGCAATGCTAGCGTTAACGTTGACGTGTGTATTAGTTAGAAGAGCCGATAGACGTTGGGGTCCCAAAGTGCTGGAGCGGCGACCACGCACGGGAAAACGCAGCCTTGGCAGACCTCCTGCTCGCTGGACAGACGTCATCAGGAGAGTCGCAGGAACCACTGGATCCAGACAAGACCGAGGCGTGTGGAAATTCTTGCAAGAGGCCTATGTCCAGCAGCAGACGTCTATCGGTTGAGGATGATGCGTTGCCGGCTTTTATAGATATTTATATATCCGCCCTTTGAAGGTGCCCATATTGTAATCATCAGAGAACACAGAAGATGGAAACTGGGCCTTGATGGTCCATAGTCCATCCCACAAGGTTAAAATAATATGGGACTATCCACTAACAAGTTCCTGAAAAGCCAGCAACGCATTCTTCTCCTTTTAGTCGACATGTTTCAACATTCCACTTACCCCTTCTTTCAGGGTTTAATACTGGAACTGTTTCGCTGGTACTGGGTTCCGTTCGGGAACTAGATGGTCCAGGAGATTCGTCATTCAAAACAATTATTTCGTCTGGAACAAAATACATTTCGCGCACTGTTAACTTGTAAATTGTGAAGGGCATAAGACTATAAAGCTTAACATTGGAGGTTAAAGTACGTGCATCATTATATCGCCCGAGATATTATTTTAGCAATTTCCCCATTACTAAAAACCCAAAAACTCCAATAATCTCAAAAGTATTCCTTCATATTCAATCAAAAGCACTAACTAATACAACATTCATACCTAATTCATTCCATAATTTTAATCCCTTTATTCACTACAAGGTGATGCCCGCGACTTTGTCCGCGTGGATTGAGGTTTTGTGCTTATGTGTTAATCCAGACTATAATCTATCTCTGTGCCTAATTTCATATAGATCCGTTCAGCAATTCTGGCGTGATTGAGTAACAAACATCCATCCATCCATTAAAACTTTCGCATTTATAATATTAGTAAAGAGTATAGATGTCGAAACATCAAAATCAGGACCTGAATGAAATCTGAAATCTGACTTCACGCAGTCATCTGCCCTTTTTTTTTTTAATTCCCTGCAAGTTAGCCCTTAACTGCGATCTCACCTGATGGTAAGTGATGATGCAGTCTAAGATGGTAGCGGGCTAACCTGTTAGGGGCATGGCAGTTATATTAAACCCATACCCCTAATTGGTTTCTACACGGCATCGTACCGGAACGCGTAATCGCTTGGCGGCACGTCTTCGCCGGCAGGGTGGTAACTAGCCACGGCCGAAGCCTCCCACCAGGCCAAAAACCTAGCCTACGCCTAGAGTGTTTTTGTAAACCGCGTCAAAGCCAGTTTTCTGGCGTGGTTTATTCCGCAAACATGATCACCCTACAATACTTGATTAATGCGGCTGAATGAGGGCAGCCGAATTAAAGAACGTATCAACTCCGACGACCTCCGTGGCGCAGTGTTGAACGCTGTTGCCTTAACGTGCGGAGGTCCTGAATTCGATCCCCGGCAGGGTTTGGAAATTTATAATTTCTGAATTTTCCCTGGTTTGGCATGTTGGGAGGCTTCGGCCGTGCCTAGTTGCCGGCAAAGACGTGCCGCCAAGCGATTTAGCGTTCCGGTACGATGCCGTGTAGAAATTGATCAAGGGTATGGGTTTAATATAACTGCCACGCCCCTATCTGGTTAGCCCGCTGCCATCTTAGACTGCATCATCACCATCAGGTGAGATAGCAGTCAAAGGCTAACTTGTAGTGGATAACAAGTCATAATTAAAGAAATTAAAAAATACGACTGCGCTGCCAAAAAACGAACAAAAAAGTTAAAAATCTAAATTAATCTAGTCAAATTAGAATCATATTCACATTTTTATTAAATGATATTTTTTGTGAATCACTGGATATTGAACTATAGTCTTATATATTTTTGGAATCTACTCATCATTTTCTAGATGATGATTATATAGAAAGAGCTTATTATCAATTTTTTTTTCAACTTTAGTCTTTAATGCGGGACCATGGTCATCCCATAAATTTTTTTTGAAAATTTTACTAGCCTATGTCACCCGGAATAAGCTAGGGATTCTAACGATACCTCATTTATCAAAATCGGTTCAGGCGTATAGAAGTTATGGTGGAATATACAAACTCACATACATACATACATGAACCCTGAAAACAATATACTCCTTTTTTCAGGCAGTCGTATAAAAAAACTACAGTCCAGCGCAACGACGAGCCGCTTAAGATTTGACGGTTACTCAACAAAATAATTTGTGCATTTTGTAAACCTTGTGTCAGCAAGTTAAAAGATTGTTAATTAATTTATTGATGAAGGTTCGATTGTACTGATATTACTCATTCGATGTATTTCACTCGGTTCGTTCCCAACGCCTTAACTTGTATAAATACGAATGTTTTACCATCGGTAAAGCAGTCTCCACCGAGACTCCAACGATTATTGAATACCTTCAGTGTTTTAGATCGTTACCTTGTTTACGAGCCTGCGGTAGCAACTGCAGCCTGGTCAAATGATTTGATACTGTAGTATTGTTTAACTGAGTTTTATAAATTAACTAATTACTTTAAATCTCTCGTGGTTAGAGTACAAATATATTAAAAGTGTTTTATTAATACCTACTTCTGGATTGTTCTCCAACAGTTCAGAAGTGGGATGCGAATCACGTTGCCTTGATATTGTTTTGCCTTCTGCACATTAGTTTTGATAATTGAAAAAATAATATAATAATAATGGGTAATTTTAAATAAGTTATATTTTTTTTTTACCGCTGGCTGTAATACAGGAATACGAATTAATTGCTAATCAGACCCATCAATAATCAGAAAGACCGAGCGGAAATATTCATGGCTTCTTATTTTGTTTCATGTGACGTACGCTGCGCCTGGGCGGGCTCTGCACAGCCCGTTCTCTCGCTCCGAGCAGTGCTTCGAGGGCGCTCCGGGCATCACCGGCGCGGCCAGCCGCGTGACGGCGGGCGTTGCCAGAGCGGCCACCGGTTGCGTGTGCCCCTGTGCCGTGCTACCGACGAGGTCGACATCCGGAATTCCGGAGGTGACATCCTTGCACTCAATAATGAGGGTAGAGATGGTCTTGATTTACTTTAGTTTTTGGTCCAAGCATTAAAGTCCATTACTCCTGACTCGCACAAAATAGCGACTATGCGGTTGCATAAAGTAAACGAATAGGCATGATGACAATAACCAAGAATCAATGAAATTATGAATTTATCTGATTAAATAGGATTCATCAATTATAAAAATAAAAAAGTATTTATTTTTCTATTTTGAACGAGATTGTTATTTATTTTGATAACATGAAACTGTAAAATACAGCAATCTGCCATACATAAAATAAAACTACAAAATACAGCAATTGAGCAACATTGAGCACCAGTCAGGGCGAATTACGTCACATCTAGATTCTTATAGTCCAAAATCCGTAAAATCTGCTTTTTATATATTAAGAACTTCATGATAGTTGTTAGAGGTTATGTTGATGAAATGTTGTTTTTATAAAATTGTACCTTAAAGTTTAATATGAAAGGTGATTGCCTAGTGATTAAGACGTCTGCCTCCTATTTGGAGCGTTTGGGGAAGCGCCTATTACCTATTATACGTATTGTATTACGAGTACCTAATTGATTTTTAAGATATAAAACCTTACCTCAAAAGGATCGAATTTATTATTAAATTAGGACCTCAAACAATATTATTAAACACATATCCATAATATGTTTTGTAATCAATTGCATAGGTTATTAATGTGGTATTTCCAATTGCAGTGGAAATCTATTTAATAGTGTTGACTTCCTTAATTATAACATGATTATATTGAATTTTTATAGGTATTTTTCTTGTGAAATTTTAAACGCAATAATCTTTGTTTTCTCAGTATTAACTGGTCATTGGTTCTTAACTGAAATATAGCAATAGTAGCTGACCTATTTCTCCTAAACCGTGCTGTGTTTCTGTTAAAATATTCAAACGTACAGCTTAATTATACATAAGACATGGTTACATTTTTCACGACACTATCAGGACATACTGAGTGAGGAGGAATCGGACTGTTATAATATATTAACCTAATTTATCTTAATATGACAAAGGTGTCATGTGAAGACTGTGTTTTTTTTATTATGTTTCAGGGCAAAGGTGTCGGAGAAGCGTTACTAATTTTATTTATTTCTGTTGGGCAAAGGTGTCCTGAATTATCACTTAGATGACAAAGGTGTCACAAAGGCGTTATAAAGGCGTTATTGGTTTTATTTATTTTTGTTGGGCAAAGGTGTCCGTGCTTGGATGACAAAGGTGTCACAAAGGCACAAATATGAATAAAACTAATAAACTACTATAAGATGACAAGGTTGTCACAAAAGACTTATTGGTTTTATTTGTCTCTGTTGGACAAAGGTGTCCTTGCTTAGATGATAAAGGTGTCTCGAAGGCACAGAGATTGATAAGGCTAATGGTTTTATTTGTTTCTGTGAACAAAGGTGTCCCTTATTATTGTGTACAAGACAAAGGCGTCAGCAAAATAATACTATGTAAAGCTAATTATTAATATAAGCTTATTATTATTATCGTTACATTTACGGGAAAAAGGTGTCCTATGTTGTTGTAATTGTCGTTACATATTTTTTTTGTTTTTATGAAAAATAATTTAAAACGTTACATGGATGTGAGGACACATTTAATAACGGATGGCCGAATCGGTTAGCGGATATCTGATAATTATTAAGTGCCTAACACAATTTACTTTATTATCGTAGTAATATTAACGAATTGTCATATTTATTATTTGATTGAACAAACATGTTGACGACCGCCATTTTGTATTTTTCCGAGTAACGGTCCCTTCATTGTTCAACGGTTGCGGCGTCAACACTAGCTGTGTCAAATTTATTTTCGATGTTAGACGCCACCGAGTTTCTTGCTGGTTCTTCTCGCTAGGACGTGGCATTCCGAACCAGTGGTAGATTCGCAGTTGTGAAAGTATTCGTATTAAACGTGATAATAAGTTTTTGAGATTAGTGGCTGTAACCTTAGATGTTTTAAATATGTTGTTGTTAAAAGTTCCTAAAGTGTTTCAGATTTTGAAAAGTACATCGAATGGGGTTAGTTGTATCAATTTACAATTTCTTGAGAATAGTTTATGTATGTTTGATAAGACTGGAAGTTCAGCAGTTTGATTAGTGTGTTACATATAATTATTATTAGTAAGTATGGGCAAGAACGCCCAAGGCAAAAACGTCTGATCATGATTTTCATGATTTGGGGTATAAACGCCCGTGATATGACATAAACACGAGGACGTGTTGTTCTCAGGACGGCCGAACTGTCAGCAAGTTAAAAGATTGTTAATTAATTTATTGATGAAGGTTCGATTGTACTGATATTACTCATTCGATGTATTTCACTCGGTTCGTTCCCAACGCCTTAACTTGTATAAATACGAATGTTTTACCATCGGTAAAGCAGTCTCCACCGAGACTCCAACGATTATTGAATACCTTCAGTGTTTTAGATCGTTACCTTGTTTACGAGCCTGCGGTAGCAACTGCAGCCTGGTCAAATGATTTGATACTGTAGTATTGTTTAACTGAGTTTTATAAATTAACTAATTACTTTAAATCTCTCGTGGTTAGAGTACAAATATATTAAAAGTGTTTTATTAATACCTACTTCTGGATTGTTCTCCAACACTTGTTTTCTCATGCCAGTTACATGCACTTATCAACATTCTTGCATACTTCGTGTAAAATCCACTTGTACTTCATGCTCATGCATTTAAATTTAATAAAATAATTGTTTGACATTAATTATTTACACATTCAATTAGATAAGTAGGTACTTTTATGTAGTTTTTTCTTACCACCACCCTGCACGTTGACCGTCTCAGGTAAATATTGCGTGTTGGGCCCTAAACGTTTAATAATAATAGTTATTCATGCTGAAAGTGCAGCATGATGAAGATTTAGGCAGTCGCTAAACTATTCTTAAATACATATAAAAAAAATTGCAGAACCGGCTGGATTTGAACCTGCGTCTCTCTGGGAATCGCACCCGAAATTTTAGATATGAATATATTTTTAATCCAGTCCACGCGACTGTGTATGCAATCTAGTAGCAATATATTGCAATATTAAAACTACCTTCAAAAGCCCATATTCGATTTAGGCAGTCTACAAAACATTAATAGGCCTATTACACTGCACTTACCACAGGGCCCTGTGGTAAGGGTGGCCGTCACCGATAGATTAAGCGTCGCTTATTACACAGCAATAAGGAACAATTTAGAGACCCTTCCTCTCTAAACCTTATTACACTACACTGAATCGAGTGTAAGGGTCCCTGTGAAAAGTGCAGTGTAATAGGCCTATTAGTAGTGCCTAGGGTGTAATTATCAATGTGCACGTGTATCGCACAACATATGTTACAATACATATTTTGTGAGAAAAAACTGTAAAAAATCTAGAAATGTGTGATAGAAGCAGGCGTTACTTTGCGGAAGTCCATGATAATGAAAGAAGTAGAAAATTAATTCGCGATAATCCGCCACAGTAATTAAATCTATATGGTACAGTATGTATCTCAATCAGTATGTATATGTATGTATGTGTCACCGTAAAATTGTAAAAAACGTTAGATTGTAATCTAACGCTTTTTATCTCGATAGATTGTAAACTGTCGACAGATTGTGAACCGTAACATACTGCTTACAATTTAACGCATTATTTTTCGGTAAATTGTAATCTATTAGGTATATAACTTAATATTTATGTCAAACCTATAGTTCACGACGAATTGAATGCAGAGTAAATGTATGGTGACACATACATTACAACTGTACAAGTAAGAGACAATAAAACGTAAATACAATAAATATTTCAAAAATTAATACTCAGAACATTAAACGGTTCACAATCTGTCGACAGTTTACAATCTCGCGAGATAGAAACGGTTTTTACAATTTTACGGTAACATATGCATCTCAATCAGTATGCATATTTAGTAATATCGCAATATACATACTGTACCACATAGATTTACTTACTGTGGCGGATTATAGCGAATTAAAGTTCTACTTCTTTCATAATCTAGAAATGGATTACAGCTCTTACATTGAAAAACAAAAGTATACATACGACTTCGACTCCTGCAATAGATGGCGGTCCCGATTGGTCCTAATAAAGCCACTAGTGACATAAGGGCGAATACGACCAAAACGCCTGTTACATAGTCCTCGTATGACACTGCTTCCACCGCGCGAAACCTGGACGGAATATATGTATTTGTTGATAATTGGGTATTTGACTACTAGTGAAATAAATTATTTTTTAGTGATTATTAAATAAAGGAGCTCCCAAAAGTCGCAATATCCACGTCCCCTGCCAGTTTTATTTTGAATAACCATTTTAAACTATCGATTAAAGTAAAAAAAAGTGCGTCGAACTTTGATGACGTCACAGCTTAAAATTTCATACAAAATCCATATTAAGCACGCGTTTCGACGTTTGAAAAAAAGTTGCTGATTTGACAAGTTGTCAAATACCCAATTTTGTTACACGCTATAAAATGCTAGTGCTATAAAAAGCTCCCACATAACCCGCTCCCCCTCCATGATCTCAGGTATTTCTAGAAGATTCCCCCTGCCTTAAAGGTACAAGCCACTAGTGAATTAAGGGCGAATACGACCAAAACGACCGTTATATAGTCCTCGTATGACACTGCTTCCACCGCGCGAAACCTGGACCTAATATATGTATTTGTTGATAATTTTGTAACACGTTATAAAATGCTAGTACTATAAAAATCTCCCACATAACTCGCTCCCCCTCATGGATACCTGATACCTGAGATCATTCTCAGGTATCTCTAGAAGTTTCCCCCTGCCTTAAAGGTACAGTTCGCGCGCGAGGTCCGAGGAATCTTAAGGAATGTTGACGTAATGCAACGTAATGAGATAGGGTTGTGAATTGTGATTTAATCGATATTACGTTATCGATACTAACACATCTTTAGTATCTGTGCGCGTGTGAATTAATTATGAAATAATAATTCTATGAGTTTGTTATGATGTTTGTTACTCAATCACGCCAGAACGGCTGAACGGATCTAGATGAAATTTGGCACAAAGATAGGTTAAAGTCTTTAATAACACATAGGCTACTTTTTATCCCGGAAAATTAAGGAGTTCCCGTGGGAACCAAAAAACTTCATTCCAATCCAAAACGAAGTCGCGTACATCAGCAAGTACTATAAAAATAAAATTATTTCTACCCGCCTGAAGCTTTTGGACCGACTGTCGGGACTCCGCGCAGCCCTGACTTCTGAATCGCTAATTCCTGTGCAGTCCTCGTCGCTCTCCTTCACTATGAACACTATGTAAAAGCCGCGCGGAAACATCGATTGCTGGAAATATATTAAGTCTAATAATTTTTTTTTTCTTTTTTAGGCGGTCATAATATTTTTTTGTAAATATAATTAGTTTTTAATTTAGATAATAATTTATTTCTTAGTTTTAATTGAAATAAATGTACAGATACTTGGGTAAATAAAATATTGCTTTTCTGTTGCACAATTTATAAAAAATTTGAAAGGACCATATTATAAAAAGCTTAGGCTCAATTCGCTTAACCAACCAACAAATAAAGTACCTAATGAAATTAAATAGTTTTGTTTACACTTTACTTCCTGTGTTTCCAAACATAAGGCGGCTCTTACGTTTGGGCACACTTTGAGCACAGCCTAATAAGATACGTTCTCTAGTACCAGTCATACGACAGAAACAGAGTCGAGAGTCGAGACGTCTAGACAGAACAATGCTGATAGGGGCGTAACAGCTGAGCGGCTGGTAGAATTTTCAATACAAAATTCAACCATTCTAGCACCAAATTAGTATAAATAGCACGTTGTAAGCCTATATTGAATAGGTTTTGTGAGGGACGATCCACTGTAAGAATATACTTACGGTGTGCTGCTTGAATTCAAGTGCAAAGTTTCAGACCAGTTTAAAACAATCGGCAACCAGTTTCAATCATGAAATTAAAAAGGTTCGTCTCGATCGAGCAATGAGGGAGTTTAAACCCCGCTTGCCGTAGATGCTTAGTGTTTCTTTTTCAAATCAATTTCCGTTAAAAAGTACTTTATCTGACGTGTGTAAGGGGCTCTTACGGTGGTGTAAATGGCACAAAAGTTGCTCTGGTAAATGGTTAAACCTGAGAAGCGCATTATTGTGTCTCTAGCGTCTCATAATTCACAGCTCTCGACTAAGGTGGCATGATCAAAACTCAACCCCTTTTATTAATCTCATACATCTTGAGGATGTTACATATATTGAGCCAGAAAAGTATAGCTTTATCAAAATCGGTTCAGGCGTATAGAAGTTATAGTGGAATATACAAAATCACATACATACGTACATATTATTATTACATATTATTATTATTATATACTTTATTTGTACCACCACAAAAAGTAAAAATAACAAAAATAGGAAATAAAAAAAAACATACATACATGAACCCTGAAAACAATATACTCCTTTTTTCAGGCAGTCGTATAAAAATACAAATCTAACACAATTTAGCCGTACTTACAGTGATAGTGATGCCTCCTTTTTTAGTCATCGTGAAGTAGTACCCCTGGTATAACATATCCTTTTCGTTGTCGAATACTGGACACTGAAATAATCATTGGATTACGGTATAAACATCTAACAACCGACGACACGCGTCTTTTCATCAGCAAAAATATAACTAACTAGCAGACGTGCCCGCGACAGCTTAAAATTTCACTAGTTAGATTACAATCAAGGTTTTTGCAATCTTACGGTGACATATTCAACAATCCCATGTTGATCTGGGGGTTTCTAACACGGTATAGCAACAAAAACAGCTGACAATTTCAACATTAATTGTGGTGATCACAAATTAAGCCCCCAAGAAACACACTCGTCTGCACAACCTTTTCTGATATCAAAGGACAGAAGCTATTATTTCCGCCTGCCATACTTAAAATTTTATGCATGTTACCAATTACGGAGACATGATTCGGACAAAATTCTTTTCTTTTTTTTTTGTGGTCGGCAAAGTGCGGCTCCAGAGCCCCATGTGGCTCTTTGACACCTTAAGTGCGGCTTTGCTGTTCTTCCCTATTTCGGTGCTACATATATATGCGAACAATCTTTTTCAAGCATGAACATTACACACAAGAGTAAACTGAGAAGTCGTCTTATTGATGAGAACTTGGAATCATGCCTAAAATTAAAAACAACAACATACAAACCTGACTAACTCAAACTTTCCAAGGAGATGCAAGCACATTGTTCGCATTAACAAATATTTATTAAGCATGAAATTCAGTTTTATTTAGTGCCTACTACTTATTTAGTGTAGGTAATAAAAGTTTACTAAATAAGCAAATTTGGCTCCCAATTTTTTTTGAAACTGTTGTTGTTGTTCATATTTGGCTCTTTGGCTAATAAGTTTGCCGACCACTGTCTTGATGAATATAATTTACCACTACAGGCCATTAACGTCCCACAGCTGGGCACAGGCCTCCACTGGGCACGGCTCCAATGCGGGTTGACGGGCTTTATCGACTATCACGTTAGTATATTTTTTTTTATCCACTACAAGTTGACCCTTGACTGCGATCTCACCTGATGGTAAGTGATGATGCAGTCTAAGATGGTAGCGGGCTAACCTGTTAGGGGCATGGCAGGTATATTAAACCCATACCCCTATTCAGTTTCTACACGGCATCGTACCGGAACGCTAAATCGCTTGGCGACACGTCTTTGCCGGTAGGGTGGTAACGAGCCACGGCCGAAGCCTCCCACCAGGCCAGACCAGGAAGTAACAACCGAGACCGACGGCTTAACGTGCTCTCCGAGGCACCAGGATGACTCACCGCTAACTTCCAACTCCGGGCTGGCACTGAGAATTTCTTAACTGAAAAACCCAATACCTAACAATTTTTTTTTGCCCGACCGGGAATCTAACCCAGGACCGCGTGATCCGCAGTCGACTATGCTTACCGCTAGACCAGCTAGGCAGTTTATAAAATATAGTTAATTAACAAGAAATGAATTCAAGCATTTTGATCTTACCGAATTGTTCTGTATGGAGACAAAGGCGCACACGTCGTCATCAGAATCGATTATGAGTAGAACACTTTTTGGCTTGTAGTCGAATCTAACGTGGAAGAACAAAAAATATTATGAAGACAGTTATGTTCAACTTTATAAACGCTAAAGTGAATCCACACACATTTATAGGATACTGTTAAACTAGATGATGACCGCGACTTCTTTTGCGTGGATTTCAGTTTTATTAATTACTCTCTTTGATTGACCTATGCCCTTCCCCGGAATGCAACCTAAGTCTGTACCAAATTGCTCGTAAATCGAACGAAGTTCGTAAATGTTCGTTCTTTCGCATATCTTATAAATATAAAAGGAAAAGGTGATTGACTGATCTATCAACGCACAGCTCAAACCGCTGGACGAATCGAAATGAAATTTGGCATGCAGATAGTTATTTTATCGTAGACATCCGCTAAGAAAGGATATTTGAAAATTCAAACAATATTATCAATTATAATAATTGATAATGTTTACTTGCTAATATTTTTCCCACTAAATGGAAGTTTCGGTTTCGGCCGTAAAAACTAGTTTCGGTCGGACACTAGTAAGTAATTTATGTACAATAAGGGCCTAATAGGCCTATTACACTGCACTATTCACAGGGACCCTTACACTTGAATCAGTGTAGTGTAAAAAGAATTAGGGAGAAAGGATCCTTATTATTATGCACGGGCCGGAGCCAAGTGCATAATTTGGGTTACCTACTCCTGTGTTAAAAACTTACGTACTAAGCGGCATGTATTTAAGATTACGGCCTTTTGTAAAAGCAAATAGGTTTTGCAATTAATATTTAGTGCTTTCAAACTATTATGCAGTGTTTTAGGGATGACACCTGTGGATGAAATAATCACAGGGACAGTTCTGGTGCTGTTCACTTTCCACTGGGATTTAATTTCTATAGATAAGTCTGTGTATTTTGCAATCTTTTCTTTGTATGTAGAAGCTAAATTGTGTGTATTACAGATAGCAATATCTATTAGGAGAACTGAATTATTTTGTTTATCTGGTATAGTTATATCGGGTCTATTATAATATATGGTTTTATCGGTCACTATGGTTCTATCCCAATAAACCCTGTAGCTGTTGTTCTTAAAGTACCCCAAAGTGTCACGTTACCGAGATATTTGGAGGTAAAGATAGACATATGAGGACAACGACAATTATTAAAAATAGACTTATTACGTGTCTACAGGTGTTAGATTGTATCCAAATAATCGCTCCCAGATTGATTATTATTATTACTGTTTATTAGAAGAGAGTAGGTACATTACATACTACTCGGAGCACGAGAAAACTACTACTACAATTAATTATTTGCCAGATGTACCATAGCGAAAATTGATCCTTAAATTGGTCCTTATTGCTGTGTAATAAGCGACGCTCTTAATAGCGGCCACGCCCACCCTTTACTCAGGGCCCTGTACTAAGTGCAGTGTAATAGGTCTTTAACTACTTACTTGGGAAAATACTTTGAATTTTTAGCGTCGGTGACATTCCAAGGATCCCGGTCAAATGAAAAATAGTAATACTTCGGCGAACTAGGAGTCATGTTTAACGTCACTTCCTGAAACGACCAATTCCATTATCCGTAGGTATTGTCATAGACTAACTATTACAATAGATTATACTGTATTACAAATTCCTCAGGTTAACCTATACAATTAGGTATTTGACAATAATAGTCAAATCAGCAACTTTTTTTTCAAACGTCAAAACGCGTCCTATGTATGGGATTATATGAAATTTTAAAATGTGACGTCATCAAAGTTCGACGCACTTTTTTACTTTAATCGATTGTTTAAAATGGTTATTCAACATAAAACTATTAGGGGACGTGGATATTACGACTTTTGGGAAATCCTCTATTTAATAATCACAGAAAATAATTTATTTGAATATAATAGTAGTCAAATACCCAATTGATCTGTGTAATTAAACTGAGCATAAATGTTCTGAATTTAAGTGGGTTATAGACGTACTGGACTGCTTCAAAGTGAACTACATTCTACGTACACACATACATGGAACCGCTCGGCATTAGATAGTCAGAAAGCCTAAACCTAAACTGACTTTTATAATGAAACTAGCGAATGCCCGCGACGTCGTCTGCGTGGTTTGAGGTTTTTTGCTTCCCGCGGGAACTCTTTAATTTTCCGGGATAAAAAGTAGCCTATGTGCTATTCCAGATTATAATCTATCTCTGTGCGAAATTCAACCAGATCCGTTCTGCGGTTGGGGCGTGATTGAGTAACAAACATCCATACATCCATATATCCATCCAAACTTTCGCATTTATAATATTAGTAAGATATTAGTAAGATGTAAGATTTATTATAACTGCCATGCCCGTAACAGGTTAGCCCGCTACCATATTAGACTGCATCATCGCTTACCATCAGGTGAGATCGCAGTCAAGGGCTAACTTGTAGTGGATAAAAAAAAACTGCAAGAGCGGTCCGTGTATGTTGATCACTGGCTAACTGCTTGAGCAGTCCGTGTATGGCCGACCTAAGTACTTGTACATTATGCTCGGCATCGTAAACGTTCGAAAGAGGTTGCCCAGCTTAATGTGTGCTTACTTAGTCGTACGTCTATCAAGAGCTGTAGAATCTCAATTTTAAATGAACAAGTAAATATACCAGTTACTACACAAGCCACAAATCCCTTAAAGGGGAAAAACTTGGAGAATGACATTGCAAATATCTACCTACCTTATTAACTTCTACGTAAAAATCTTGAACACGTTTTAGTTTGATCTTCACTAATATATTATCAGGGCTAGAAGTGGCCAAGGTCAAAGTGGGTCGACTTTGGGCTGTTATATCTGTAAAGATGAAAAAATATTTTTACAATCATCTTGTTAAATAAGTTTGCCTCCTCCTATGTTCATGTATAACCATATAGGTAATCAATCGGTGGTTTAGTTTAGAATATATACACAATTTCCTTAGGAACATTTTGAATCTTTTCCCCCAAATCTTCAAAAAGGGGGAAGAGATCCAGCGTTGCTCAAGACGTTTGTCAGCTAAAAGAAACATTTGACACACACATCGACCATTACGAAGAATTCGCTCAACATCGTAATGCGAGTTATCTCGTAGCAGCCAAAATCGAGGGAACGACGCAAAAAATTTTACAACACGATGATAAGAAAGACTGAACAATTTATTATGATCTTCATTTACAAAAACCAAATAAAATCCTGAAGGAACTAAGAACTAAGACTAAGGAAACAATACTTGAAACTTACTTGGCCCTGCGTCGTGTGGACAAAGCGTCCTTGCCATGTCATTGAATTGAAGTAATGAGGTGCGCGTAGGAATTACTAGAGGCAGCTCCCACGATGAGACCCCTGAAAAATTAAAACAACTTTTAAAAAAGTTACATAATTTTAAACTAAATTATTTCAGCTAAGTAGGTCCAATTTCGAGAAATACGTGAGCGGCTCACTCTCTCAACTCACTCAATTCGGCTGGACCGCGTTCGGGAGGCCTCGAGATGTCTTCTCGTTCAAAATTCCTCAGTGCCTGAAGACCGTGCCAGTGAGGACATACGAATGCCAGACATGGGCGGTAACTATGTACCTCAGAATCACTTAGCGGGCGATGGAGAGAGCTAAGCTCGGAGTTCCTCAACGAGATCAAAACAGAAATGGGGGGATCCGTAGAACTAAAGTAACTGATATTGCTCGATATGTTGCGAATAGTGGGTGAGGCATATAGTTCGAAGAACCGATAGACGTTGGGGTCCTAACTCCTAAGGTGCCGCAATGGCGACCTCGCACTGGAAACAGCAACGTTAGCAGACCCCTACCTTGGTAGACGGACGACATCAATCGTGTCGCAGGGAGCCGCTGGATCCAAGGGACACATGAGACCGCGGCATGCGGAAATCCTTGCAAGAGACCTATGTCCATCAGTCGACGTTTATCGGTTGGTAACCACGACGTATAAAAATGTTTCTAGCCAGCTCTTCTCAGTAGAATCTACTTTCCGAACCGGCGCGGTGGTAGAGTCAAAATATGACGTAACATAAGAGATACCTGTATGTCCTACAGTAATAAATATATCGAGTATCATACTAACATTATGAATGCGAAAGTGTGTTTGTTTGTTAATTTAATTGTATTGTACATACATACATACATACATACGGGTCGAATACTGAACATCCCTTTTGAAGTCTGTTAACTAAATTACAAGTTTCGTTACAAAAAGTAATCCTACCGAAGTGATAACTGGGTAGACTAAACATAATATCACAGTAAACAGATACATATTATCGTGTATCCCGCCTACAGTTACAGACTTCATAGAAATCGCTTGGTAGTTATAACCAAGCAAAAGCTACAGAGTCAAGTTACAATAAACAGTGGGTGTGAATGTAAATACCCTTAAATAAATATCCGGCTTTGTGCCTATATTATTGAATCCATACTTATTCCATACTAATATTATAAAAGCGAAAGTGTGTGTCTGTCTGTCTTTCCCGGCCTATATTTTCAACAGGACATAAGCTTTTAACCCTGGAAAATTCAAAGTTAATTTAAGTTTTATGATTCCTGGAATCAAAAAATTTAATCCACGCGGACGAAGTCGCGGGCATCGTCTAGTTTAACTGGAAGATACTTTAGAATTATATAAGGCCAAAACAGTATTATTTCTCAACTTACGTCATTACAGGGTTTCCCTCATTAACTCTTAATTTTGTTTTAATAATAAATGAATAACTAAATTCACTAGGATAGAAAAGTTATAACATGACCAGAACACAGATCAATTCTACCTTTTTGTCCATATGTGCATGGATTTTTGGATATCATTAATGCAACTTTGATAACCTCCCTGGCGCAGTGGTAAGCACTGTGGGCTGTTCCATTCCCGGCAGGGTCAATATTTTGGGAATTTATAATTTCTGAACTTTTTCTGTTGTGGTCTGGTCTGGTAAGATACTTCTGTCGTAACTAGTTACCACTCTACCGGCAAAGATGTACCGCAATTTAGTGTTCCAGTGCGATGACTTGTAGAAACCTATTAGGGGTATGGGTAAAGATCTAATTAAACTGCTGTAACCCTAAACAGTTTAGCCCGCTTTAATTTAAAAATCACTTTGAATTTTTACCTACCTACTAACTAACTGAAAATTTTCATTATGTCTTTGTTATTTTTTTCTCTAACCTAACTAATATATTTTACGTCATTATTTTTTTCTTTGTAACCTAACTAATTAATTAGCTTATTATAATCTCTCAATGTTATTTAGCGCTAAGTCCACTTAAAAATGTACCTTTATAATTTGTGGTTTACGACTTTACCTATGTAATACCTACTGTGTCGTTATATGTGAACCCAAAGAAATAAAATAAAATAAAATAATATTAGTGTGGCATGAACTATGCATTTGCTTATGAAATGTTTATGAAGATTCTTACCTTTCTGTTGTGCTGCTGTAACAAACAGGGGGTATTCTAGATTGGTTGTGTCATTGGTGCTGACATGGACACGAGTCGGAAACACTGACAGGAGCTCCGATTCCTAAAGAAAACAGAGAGTGGTTACAAGATTTGTGAATATTCAAGTAAAACTGGTGATTTCCTACCCCCAGTCATGTTATTAAGCAAGTACTTTATTGATCAATGTGGCCAATTTTGTATAACACAATCACTAAACTAAACTAAAATGACAGCTTTAAATCTAATTCTGTCCCTTTCGGCAGGGAGTATAATGAAAGTATTAGCGATATTTTGAATGCTGTCATTTTAATATACTTTAGGGATTGTGCATTACTGAATCAGCTCCATTCCTGTATTCATGGAAAAACTGTCTGAGTTACCTCAGAATTATTTAATAAAATGTATATTATATAAATATTCAACTAGTACAAGAACTTCTCGTTTAAAGACAGCATTATATAAAGCGGGGTATCCACTATGTTCGTGAACTAACTGTGCTGTGCGGATCTACAACTGGTCTGATGGAGACGGTACGGACATCTCTATTGAGCTCCCCTTTGTGTTCACCCAAAAACCTCCACCCCTTGGAGCACTGAGCGCGGAGCACGCACTATTGCATGCTCCAGTAGCACGAACAAATTCACGTAGTAGCAGTTGCAGGAGCGCTGAGCACATGAGGTTTGCGAACATAGTGGATACCCAGCCTAATAATTTTATCTGATCAGTGAGAGACATACTTTTTAACTCCATTAATATACTCTCCCCACCTTATATCCTAGACAATTATCCAGTGGTGTACACAGTTTTTGTAGCTAGGGTAGGCATTAGTTAGTCAGAATACCAATTTACATGATGAAAATGAGCATTGACGAATTTCCATTTGGGTAAGCAGTGATTTTACACCTCTATGAACTGCATGCCACATGCACATGCAGGTCTAGCAATTCATACTTATATTAAAAATACAAGTTTCTGTCTACTATGCTTTCACACCCATCTGTTCAACCAATTTTGATGACATATGGTACAGACATAGGGTGCATCTGGACAGAGGCATTTTATCCAAGGAGTTGCCTTCAAAGGTTATAGTCATTTCATTCCCATGGGATTTTTCAATCTAAAACATCACAGTAAAAATTACAAGCATCATCTAGTAATATAACAAATATTTTACCTCTGTGAAATCAAGTATTTGGGTTCTTGTGCCATTCACAGTTACATCTACAATACTGTCATATTTATATCTGGAAACAAAAAAGAAAATGGTGATATATTTTTATTACAGATTCAATATTAGCATTATCCTTCACTAGGGACAATGTGAGAGCACTGACAGATGTGTACATTTTGACTAGTATTACAAATGCGAAAGTGTGCCCAACTCTCAAGTGTCTAGTGAATCAAATTGGTCAAAATTGGGTACAGCTTCAATCCTGAAGTAATGTTATATAAATAGGCTATACTATGCAGATACTTGTTATCTAGAATTACTGAATTACGTATATAATTACTTAAAGACGATATTACATTAGGTGAGAAATGGGGGAATCCCTGAATAGGTAAAGATTGGAAATCTTAATAATAATTACTTTGCGTCGGCATTACTGCGGCGGCCATGGCTATGGCTGACAGACAGGTAACAAACTTTCATATTAACATCTATAGTGATAGCCAGGCAGTCCTACAAGCATTGGTCAAAAACACGATCTCATCTAAGCTCGTATTGGATTGCCACAACGCACTGCAAACATTAACAAAATCGAACCTGGTCTCACTTGGCTGGGTTAAAGGTCACAGCGGCAACATAGGTAATGACGCAGCCGACGAACTAGCTCGACGAGCCTCAAACCTGAAGGTAATGGGACCCGAACCGATTGTTCCAATACCTTTCAGTGAGTACAAAACTTGGTTAAAGCAACAAACAGTAGGTACACATGCCGAATTATGGGCAAACATCACCAACTGTAGACAAACAAAAGAGGCAATACCCAGCACAAACCAACGCCTAACTAAGAAACTACTGCAATTAAATAGAGTTAAACTTAGAACGGTTATAGGCATGATAACAGGACACTGTCCACTTAACAAACACCTATATGTTCTAGGTATAACTGACAGCCCTCTGTGCAGAGCCTGCATGGAAAGCGAAGAAACACCAAGACACGTACTACTCGAGTGTAGTGCTGTATCCACTCAACGAGAAGCCTACATTGGCTTCCCAGCAACACTCCCGGAAGTCCTCGCCGACCTGGGCGGCCTGCTTGGATTCTGGAGTGAGCTCGGCTGGCTGGAGTGATCCAGCGGGGAGACGCACCAGAGGTCTCACGCACAACGGGCATTTATGCTTAAGTGCGGAAAAGCCCAGTGAGAGAATAAGAAGAAGAATAATTACTTAAATCATTAAACTAATGTGCACAATAATCATGTAAAAAGTGAACGACATTGAATTTACATAAATAAAACAAGCAATCAGTCGAAATACTTACGTGTTATTATAAATAAAATCTTTATTTGCGATATTTCGCCAAATCTGATCGAAGCCATGAACACTTTTACTTAAGACAACAGTAAACAATATAAAACCTAACATTATGGTTTCTTATAAATCTAACAGAATACTGATAAGAGCGGAATATTCATTGAAATTTAATTAAAATTAAAAGTTCCCCACACGTCCGCTCCCAACGCCAAACACATTAGAAAATAAACAGAGACAACTGACTAGTAAATCCGCAGGGTGACCGCGTATTTTCTGCATCAATCATTGTTACATTATCAATTGTTGTGATTGGCTGAATTTATGGTAATCTTGCTGCATCAATGGATTTTGTCCAATAGTAGAAGAGTGTTATCCTCAGATTAAATAGGTGATTACTGATTGTGATCGTTACACTGTAGCTGTCAGAGATACGCAGCTGTAAGCCGATGACAGTGAGAGTGACAATATTATTTGACATTGACAGTATTCTTTTATTAAGTAGTTTACGGCTGCGGGTTCAAACTTTTTATTAACTCTGACATAGACTTGTGGCTGTGCTTGTGGCGAAGTCCCACGAGACCTACTGAACCCTCGGGAATGTCCGTTCCGACTCGCTTTCGGTCGGGACTCGGGATTCTCCCGGGCCTTCCAGTCAGTGAATTCTGAACCCCGACGACGGGAGCCCGCGTACACGCAACTTGTCCGGCTAATTCACTCGATACCAATCAATTAATTATTATACTTATTGTAACGTCTATAGTCCGTATATAGTGTTTTAAATCGTTTATCATAATATATCAATAGACTTTTGTAACCTAAATTAAATAAGCAACTTTCAATATATAATAATCATAAATTACATTGGGTTTGTTTAACTTCAATCCTAACATTTCCCATAACTGGTGACCCCGACGTTCCCATAAGTGGTGACCCAGCGACGCGTCCCGAACTCTCAAGTGCTTGCATATTTCGAACATTTTTTTGTGTGCTTTGTTGCGGACTTGTTCCCAAAATAAATTCAGTGTAACAAAAGTTTTTTTTAATTTTTAATTTTAAACAATGGCATCGCAATTCAAGAGTAGCCTCGACGAGCTGGCTACGCATGTGTATAATAATACGATTGGTACCGCGCCGCAAGTTTATCAGCTGTCCGCGTCAACGTCGAATGATGAAATCAGCGAACTCAAACAATCAGTCGCTGATTTGTCGCGCCAAATCGCCGCACTTGAATCGTCATCGCGATCCCGCTCGAGATCGAACAGCAGCACTAGATGGCGCTGACGTTCCCGTAGCCGACCCAATGATGTTGCGACTGATGCCCACTGCTGGTATCACCGCAAATTCCGAAATAAGGCTACTAAGTGCCGTGAGCCGTGCAACTACAACTCGTCGGAAAACGGATAAGACAGTCACTGATGGCGGCTAAAGATGACTGTCGTGACGTCACACCGAGTCGCGTATTTGTAACGGACAAACACTCTAACGTTAAGTTCTTAATAGACACTGGTGCTGATTTGTGTGTGTTCCCTATTAGAAATGTGAGTTCTTATAAGACAATTGTTAAGAAGACTGACTATAAACTCTTTACCGCTAATGGTACAGTGATTAATACATATGGAACAATAAACTTAAATTTAAACTTCGGGTTGCGTCGAGATTTTCGCTGGTGTTTTGTAATAGCCGACGTTACCCGACCGATCATGGGCGTAGATTTTTTATCATATTATAACCTACTCGTAGATGTAAGGAACCACCGATTAGTTGATAATACGACTACGCTTATTGTAAATGCTAAGCCCGTGTTGTCTTCCTTAGAGTGCGAAATTAAGACTGTTACAGGTAATTCTCGTTATCATCAGTTACTCAAACAGTTTCCTGAGGTCACGCCACCCTCAGGTGAGCCAATGGTGCGCGAAGTCAAGCATCAAACGCTCCACTACATACGCACCACGCCCGGTCCGCCGTTGTTCAGTTGACCTCGCAGATTGGCACCGGACCGACTCCGCCGAGCTAAGCGTGAGTTTGAGGATATGGTAAGAGCTGGTATTGCACGTTGATCCGATTGTCCGTGGGCAGCGCCTCTCCATCTAGTACCTAAAAAAGACGGGACTGATCGACCTTGCGGAGACTACAGAGGTATAAACGCTCGAACAATACCCGATCGATACCCAGTACGCCACATCGCAAATTTTTCCCATAATCTAGATGGCTGTACTGTGTTTAGCAAAATTGATTTGGTGCGTGCTTACCATTTGATTCCAGTCAACCCTGCTGATGTACCCAAAACTGCCATGACTACGCCGTTCGGATTATTCGAGTTTCCGTTCATGAGTTTTGGTCTAAGGAACGCCGCGCAATCGTTTCAGCGATTCATGGGCGAAATCTTAAGGGACCTGGATTTTGCTTTCCCGTATATAGATGACATATTGATTGCGTCACGTGACCACACCGATCACGAATGTCATCTCAAACAGGTTCTAGAGCGCCTTCGAGATCATGGTGCTGTTTTAAACTCCGCTAAAAGCGTATTTGGTGTTCCGGAAGTCGAGTTCCTCGGCTACTTAGTTACGGCAAACGGTACGAGTCCTACGCCAGAAAAGGTAAGTAGTATCCAGAACTTCATGCAGCCCAAGACCTTGAAAGAATTAAGGAGATTTCTTGGTATCATTAACTTTTACAGAAGATATCTACCGAACGCTGCGAAAATCCAAGCACCTTTACACAAACTAATTAGCGGTACGAATACCAAGCCAAATACTCCAATCACCTGGACGTTTGAGCTGCAACAGGCTTTTAACGAATGTAAAAAGAGCCTCGTCGATGCAACACTGCTTGCTCATCCCGATCCTACAGCGGATCTGATGTTGGTCTGTGATGCGTCCGATATCGCCATCGGCGCCGTATTACAGCAGAAAGTTGAAGGTAATTGTCAACCCCTTGCTTTCTTCTCCAAGAAACTGACCTCAGCTCAACTTAAGTATAGCCCTTTCGATCGAGAGCTACTCGCGATTTACGAAGCCGTGAAATATTTTCGTTTCATGGTCGAGCTGAAGCCATTCACGATCTGGACAGACCAGAAGCCTATTGTTGCTGCGTTTCGTAAAGCGTCAGAAAAATGCTCTCCACGTCAGTTCCGATATTTCGATTTCGTGTCACAATTCTTGACCGACGTGCGACACATTTCCGGAGAGGACAACGTCGTTGCTGATGCACTCTCTCGGATCGAATCTGTTACCGATAGCATTAGTTTAGATCAGTAATTCCCAAAGTGGTCCAGGTGGATCCCCAGGGGTCCATGGGAGACTCGACGGGGGTCTACGTTGGCGTGACAGAAAAATGGGGGTCCACAATTCGTAAGCGGGGATCCACGAAAATTTATCTGGTTTCGATAGTGAAGAACTAAAATGTTGGCTTGACTTCAACTATCAATGTAGGCAGATAATATTTTAAGAAGCTCAGCGACTGTTACTTGTAAAAACTTGTAATATTCCATAATCAGTACAACGTGTCGAGACTTGCAAAGCACCGCCGCGGCCGCCCGCCTTATACTCAAAGCCGCCCGCCGACGCGCCGTCCGCAACGCTTGTTCAGACGTGCAAAGGGACCAAATACGACTTGTGGGTGGTGTGTGTGCTTGCAATCTTGCATGAACTTGTTTGATTCTTCACCAATATAAATACGAATGCCAAGAATAAACGTTACTCATTTGTTCCCTGAATTTCGGAGAGAAAAGTACCTAAAGTGAATCGATCTTAGTGATTGCCAGTGACGGAAAAAGTAAGTATCCTGCCTTTTGCTATACATACTTTTATTTTATTTATTACTTATTTATTTATTTAGAACAGAAAGCCGAGAAAGGTAGAACTTTTTGTCCCTAATTTATTAGTAATTGTTTATTTCCCGACTGTGTGGTGTTTCACTAATATAAGTCATCTTTATTATCAACCCAGCGAGGTCTCCTCTAAGAGAAGGGTTACAGGCCATAGTCCACCATGCTGGCCCAATGCGAATTGGTGGACTTCACACACCTTCGAGAACATTATGGAGAACTCTCAGGTGTGCAGGTTTCCTCACGATGTTTTCCTTCACCATTAATTATTATTTTGCTTTAGTTTTGCTAATATAATAGTATATTTTTATAAATTGTACGTGTCTTTCATACTCGTATCGTAAATAAATTACTTAATAAAATTAAAAAAATAAATCGCGGAGTTTTGATGTCAAAATATTATTTAATTTACAGAATTAAATGAAAATATAATTTTAAAAAATCATTTTTACATTACATTAAAATCGGTTCAGCCGTTTTCATAAAAATATTATAGATATTAGCGATTCATTGCTTTTAATAATAATTAAAATCAGTTTGCCGCCGTTAGGTAGGTCAGGTTTATTTCATTCATTCATTGCAATAATTAATTAATCCTATTCTGTTAAAATAGCGATATCCCGTTAAGTAAGACCGCCTCAAGATTTACAAAGTTTTTTTAATTACAGGTAACTGATAGGAATCATGACTTAATCGAAGAAGAAATGTCGACAATACAGTGTTGAATATTTAAAATTTGGATTAATTCCATCAAAGGCAGACAAGCGATTGCCCATATGCCTTTTATGCAACAAAGTTTTGAGCAATGACTCTATGAAACCATCTAAGCTCGAAGATCATCTAAGAAGGTGTCATCCTGATAAAATAGGTAAAGATTTGAAATATTTTCAAACATTGAAGGATAAATATGAAAAGAGTCCCACCATGCAAAGTCTGTTCGCTTCAACGTCTGAAAGTAACGATGATGGTTTGCGGGCGTCTTACAATATCTCATTACTTATAGCGAAATCTGGAAAACCACACACTATTGGAGAACAGTTAATTTTACCCGCTGTTGAAGAGGTTTTAAAAACTGTTCTGCACAAATCTCCATTTGACATACTCAAAAAAATTCCTTTGAGTAACAACACCGTACAAAGACGTATTGATGAAATGAGCTCTGATATTGAAAGTTTCTTGTGTAGTTATCTGCAAAAAACTCATTTTTCTATTCAACTGGACGAGTCGACTTTACCTGGTAATGAAGCATTGGCTTATGTTCGATTTGTTATGGACGAAGAAATTCATGAAGAGCTACTATTTGCGAAAACTTTGAAGACGGACACTAAAGGTGAATCAATATTCAATGTCCTGAGTGATTTTTTTAAGGAAAAATCAATTCCATTCACAAATGTTATTTCGGTGGCAACAGATGGAGCTCCTGCCATGGTCGGGCGATATCGTGGGTTTATAAGCCATCTTAAAAAAATTATACCAGAGGTAACTGCAATTCACTGTGTCATCCACAGACAACACCTAGTAGCGAAAAATTTGGGTGATAGATTGCACCAATCACTTCAATTTGTGATTAATGCAGTTAACAAAATAAAAAGCAATGCATTGAATACGCGTTTATTTGCACAATTGTGCGATGAAAATGATGAAGACTTCCAACGATTGCTCTTACATACTGAAGTACGCTGGTTGTCGCGAGGTGCATGTTTAACAAGATTTTACTCACTCTTTGAATCAGTTTTAGAATTTCTGGAAAGTAAAGATCCAAATTTAAAAGGTAACCTGATCAAATTCAAAGCAGACATCGCGTATTTGACGGATTTGTTCAAAAAATTTAATGATATTAACTTACAACTACAAGGGGACAGCCTCAATTTAATAAAAACAAAGGGTGTAATTTCAGCTTTTATTGGAAAATTGAAATTTATGAAGCAAAATATTAGTCGGCGCGAATTTTCCCAGTTTCCAAACTTGTCACAGGTAGAATGCCTCGATGAGAATATTCAGACATACGTTCAACATTTAATCGCCCTGCATGATGACTTCAAAATAAGATTTGAAGATATTCTGTTAATGGAAATACCACCATGGATCATAAATCCATTTGATGAAACGGAAGTGGAGAATGTGATATTACAAGAGGAGCTAGTCGAGCTTAGGACTAATGAGGAGCTGAAGGTGAAATTTAAAAGAGGGTATCAAACATTTTGGCTGCAGGCAGAAATACCCGAAAAATATCCTGGACTGTGGGGAATTGCGAGAAAGCTTTTGATAGCGATTCCCTCGTCGTATCTTGTCGAAAAAAGTTTTAGTGCCGTAACAAACCTTTTAACAAAAAAAAGGAGCAGATTGAATATCACAGAACGGGGAGATTTGTGGTTATTCCTAACAAAACTAAAGCCAAATATTGATAATTTGCTGTCAATACATCAAGTACATCCCTCCCATTAAGTTACGTTACCTACGTTATTAATGTTTAATTTTGATTGTAGGTACAATTATATTTTGATTTACTATACTTACTTAATATAATATTGTAAAATATGATAACAATAATAATAATTAATAGTTACTTACATAGTATTTGAATAAATACAACACAAGAAAATATACAATTTTTTTATTTTTACCACTCCGAGTTTTCTAAATAAAATAAGTGAGAATTGATTGGTTTTTGTGCTGTGAGTAGATGTCAAAAATGTAAGTTTGAGATGGAATCACTTCTTTTTGAATGCTCAACTTTACTTTTGACATCCACTCACAGCACAATCAATTAATTAATTTACCAATCAATTCTCTTTTTTTTTCAAAGAATGTTTTTTTCGTGGTTGGAACTCACTCGCAACGCCAATTTTCATAATTTATCTTCACATTTTTTGTCGACTGGAAATATGATAGAAATTTAGCTGCAGGGGGTCCACCGGAACCAGCAAACTTTTGAAAGGGGTCTATGAGCAAAAAAAGTTTGGGAACCTCTGGTTTAGACAAACTCGCTTCTTCACAAGAGACGGACACCGAGTTGAGACATCTTTTGCACACTTCTTCTTCGCTGGATTTACAGAAAATGAGAATTTCTGACTCTAGTGCATGCAAAGTGTATTGCGATGTTTCTGGTCCGAAACCACGTTTGTATCTTCCGAATTTCGCAAACAGGCTTTCGATGCCATCCATGGCTTGAGTCATCCTGGTGCTACGCCTACCATCCGACTGATGACCGAAAGGTACGTATGGCCTAGTATACGAAAGGACTCTAGGGCTTGGACTAAAGCCTGCCTCGCTTGTCAAAGATCAAAGGTTACACGGCATACCCAAGCTCCAGTCCATACTTTTACTCCTCCATCTTCTCGTTTTGACCACGCTCATATCGATCTCATAGGGCCGCTCACCATATCGCACGGCTACCGCTATTGTCTTACTGCAGTCGATCGATTTACGCGTTGGCCCGAGGTGATTCCTCTAGAAGATATCACAGCAGAAAGAGTGGCTCTCGCTTTTGTAAGTGGTTGGCTAGCACGTTTTGGCTGTCCTCGTAAAATAACGACAGACAGAGGTCGTCAATTCGACTCCCATTTATTTAAAGAGCTGGCTAAATTTACTGGTTGGCAACACCTTACCACTACGGCGTATCATCCCGCCGCGAACGGTTTAGTAGAGAGATTTCATCGACAGTTAAAAGCAGCAATTATGTGCCACAATAATGACAAATGGGTAGAGGTACTTCCACTTGTGTTGCTAGGGATACGCAGCGCCTGGAATTGCATCTACCTCTGCGGAGCTGGTATATGGTGAAAGTCTTCGCTTGCCTGGAGATTTATTCTTGCCATCCGCACCAGAAGTCGTCGATTACAGCGATTTCCTATCTCGTCTACGCAAACACATCCGCGACTTGAAGCCGACTCCGGTAATACGTCACGGAATCGCCAGAACGTTCGTGCACAAGGATTTATCCTACGCTACTGCTGTCTTCCTAAGACAAGATGCCGTCCGAAGACCACTACAGCCACCTTACTCTGGTCCGTATCTCTACAGCCACCTTAATCGAGCGATCGGAAAAAACTTTCAAAATCGACATAAACGGTAAAGTCATCACAGTTTCCATCGATCGTCTCAAACCAGCTTACATTGTGCACGTATCTCAACCTACTTCGTTCACGCCCATTACTGCAGAACCGCCTGCCACCAAGCCGGACACAGTAACTCGCTCTGGCAGACAGGTAAGATTCCCTCGCAGGTTTATGTAATTAATTCCACATGTTATTAGTATGTAAAACCATTTTAGAGAATATGTCTATTAATATTATACGTAAGCTGATTTATTGCATTGTATCGTTTATTTTTTGTAAACATTCAATAGTTTAATACTAAATTAACTTTTATGTATAATTTTAATTATAATTTGTACTTTTGTAGCAAGGGAAACTAATTGTGTAAAAGAACGAATTCTTTAATCATCATGAACGACCTAAAGGTCTCCGGGGGGGCTGATGTGGCGAAGTCCCACGAGACCTACTGAACCCTCGGGAATGTCCGTTCCGACTCGCTTTCGGTCGGGATTCTCCCGGGCGTTCCAGTCAGTCACAGAGTACTTTGTCTATATCAGTCAGTGAATTCTGAACCCCAACGACGGGAGGCCGCGTACACGCAACTTGTCCGGCTAATTCACTCGATACCAATCAATTAATTATTATACTTATTGTAACGTCCATAGTCCGTATATAGTGTTTTAAATCGTTTATCATAATATATCAATAGACTTTTGTAACCTAAATTAAATAAGCAACTTTCAATATATATTAATCATAAATTACATTGGGTTTGTTTATCTTCAATCCTAACATTTCCCATAGACTAAAGAGTGGAGAACACTTAAAGTAATGTTGGATGCCAAACGGTAGGGCGATTGTGTAAAACCTGCATCAATCATTGTTACAGTATCAATTGTTGTGATTGCCTGAATTTATAGTATTCTTGATGCGTCAATGTATTTTGTCCAATAGTCGAAGAGTGATAACCAATCAAAGGTGATTGAGATCGTTACACTGTACCTGTAGCTGTCAGAGATACGCGGTCGCCCTGCAGTTGGGCGACCGCGACCGCTATCACCTCTGATTGGATAACCACCGCCACCACCACCACCACCACTACAGCCCATTATCGTCCCACTCCCACTACTGGGCACAGGCCTCCACTCTCATAGGAGAGAGGGAAGTTAGAGCTTAGACCCACCACGAACCTCCGATGCGGGTTGGCGGGCTTTAATGACTATTATCATGTTAGTGATAATAACCGGGACCGACGGCTTAACGTGCTCTCCGAGGCACAGGGGTAAAACACCACCAACTTCCTATTCCTTCCTTCCTTCCTACACTCTTCCACAATTGGACAAAATCTATTGACGCAGTAAGAATACCATAAATTCAGCCAATCACAACAATTGATACTGTAACAATGATTGATGCAAAAGATACGCGGTCGCCCTGCTGATTCCACTCTGTGTATTGATGTCAATATCCATAAAGAATAAACCAGTGACAGTTTTTAGGTTGTACATTTCTATCTGATATCTATGGTGGCAGTAAAATAAATTGAAAATGGCGTCGTTTTTGCCGAATAAATGAATCAAAGAAATTATTTATGTGTTTTCCTATTATAATTGACCAAATTTAATTAACTATACATTGATCTCTTATATTATATATTATTGAAAGTTCTTGGTGTGCGTTGTCTACTAGAAAGCAGTGTTTTCGCGATAAGCGAAATGGTTTTACTGTTAGTGCAAGATTAAAGTGTTTACATGATTTCGGTGAGGGTGCGTTGGCCACGATGCTGCCCACAGTGGAGGAGAGCCGTGGTTACGATTTCCAGGACCCGGAGAATTTGGAGAAATGGCGGGGGCTCTTGGTCACCTCACTCCGAAAGGTTTGTGTACAATATGTCAGGTTTTTCAAAACAATTGATGCTTTTGTCTCGGCTTGAATTAGTTCAATAAAAACAAACCCAGTTTCAAAATCTTGAATATTAGTCTTTTACACTCATACATAAAGTTATCCTTCCCTGTATTAATCCAGGGATGTATAAATTACAATACACAGTAGGTCAAGTTTCGAGCACAATCAATTTTCTTTTAGAGAACTAAATGATATGCATATCATGGATATTGAGGTCACAATTTGATAGGTCAAGCATGTATTTGAGGTGAATTTGTTATTAATCAGGGCACTGCAGTAATATCTCTTTTTTATGTCCCTCGTGTCTCTTGTGTCCTGTTTTCCTGACAAAAATGCTCAATCTATATACATAATTAATTTAACTTCTGTCTTCAATAGAAACCTTTTCAACATTCATCACTATTTGTCTATAGTAATAACACACTGTAACCTCTGCATTTTGTAAGTCATGACCGGTGATCAGAATAGGTTGTGAAATGTTGCAGTATTTCATGATATAATCTTGATATGGTTATGCCATTAAATTTGTAACTTAATTCAAATAAAGTCGAGCACTTTTTGGTAAGGGGTAAAAATTTGGAAATGCGAGACTGACACTGTTCTTCTTAAGGCAAAAGGTCTTAAGTGGAATAAAGAAGTAAAGAACTTTTCACTTCTAAAATTGTTTTCATTAATCATAATGTTATTTTTTTATCAGGTCCTGGAATCAGTGCATCCATCACTGACTGCAGAAGAGAGTGCACTGGAGTTTGTGGAGTCACTCTGCCTAAGACTGCTTGCCATGCTCTGCGCTGTTCCTTCGCCACTTACTGTGCAGGTAAGAAACTATTTTACGGTTTAAGATAAGTTTGTAGACAAAAAAATGAGAATTCTTGACAGACAGTTGTGTGCATGATGTAGAGGCATAAAGGTACCGCTTACCCTAGTTAAAAAAGCTCAATGCATAATTTTCTGCCTGAAAGTAGGTGTCTACGTAACCAATGCCTACCCGGGCTCCAAATACTGTGCACACCACTGTTGACAGAATTCAGTTGAGTTGATTAAATTTGCAAGTCTACAATGACCACTCAAAACATAACTCAATTTGTTATAATCAACTAAAACAGATAAATCTTTTGAATACTATGCGGCCGGGCTAAATTTCTAATCTAATTTAATCATTTCTGACTTGACAATATTACTGTGGACGACCACGGCATCACAATAACACAGGGAAATAAAATGTATGGAAATATATGAAAACACTTTTATATTTCCATCCACAATAACACTATAAGGCTACGATTACACTTGTAATTTATAATCACGTAATACGCGTATATTATCATTATCTTACATAACGTTAACAGTGTTTGTGTGTCAAGTGGTGTGATACATTTTTCTTTGAGTTGATGGTCGATGGAAAAATCAAATCGACATCCACGATAACGTGCCGTCCAAAAATTCAAAAGCGCACAATCTCTTATTAATGAGCACGTTAAGCCGTCGGTCCCGGTTATTATCACTGATATGATAATAGTCGTTAAAGCTCGTCAATACGCATTCGAGCAGCGTGCTGGGTCTAAGCTCTAATTCCCTCTCTCCTATGAGAGTGGAGGTCTGTGCCAAGAAGTGGGACGTTAATGAGCTGTAGTGAGAGAGAGACAATCTGTGTGAACATTCATATGTGAACAGGATGTGGAAGAGCGAGTAGCCCGCACATTCCCGACGCCTCTCGACCGATGGGCGCTCACAGACGCGCGCGATGCTTCCAGCACCAGGCGCCGCAAGATGCTGCTGCCGATGGACAAAGTGCACCAACTGCTGCAAAAAGTATGTGATTAAACCAGCAGTGTTAATACAGACAAAAAATGAAGTTTGGATGGATGGATGGATGTTTGTAACTCAACCACGCCAGAACGGCTGAACGGATTTGGATGTTTGGCATAGAGATAGATTATAGTCTGGAATAACACGTAGGCTACTTTTTATCCTGGAAAATTAAAAAGTTCCACGGGAACCAAAAAGCTTCAATCCAAGTGGACGAAGTCGTGGGCATCAGCTAGTAGATTGTATACAGTGAAACAATGTTTGCAGTGTTGTTAAACAGTGTTCTGTGGGAGACCTTTGAAATCATAATATTACATTGCATTAAGGGTGTGTTACCATCAGAAGTATGCTACATTGTTAAGCTACGGATGTGTGTCAGAACCACCATACCACTGCTTAGCAACTTAGCACATCTCTGGTGGAAACACACCCTCACTTTGCAATTCTTCCATATTCACTTAGCTTGCTTTTATCAAAATATTTAATAGACACATGGAAGGGCAACTATCACCTTAAATTATAGCAAAATAAATTGTTGAAATATTTATCACTATGACTAAAAGCAGCATTTATTAAGTGTTTTAAGTAAACTTCTGTGTCTCAGAAATAAACTCTTTATAACATAATTAAATTGTGAATTGCATTGCTCAATAATGCTGGGTCACAAAACTAGGCATGAAATATCTTCATCTCTTGCAGGAGGTGCTCCAATACAAAATAGACATGTCAGTGTCTGTATTCATGACAGCCATCCTCGAGTATGTAAGCACTGATATCCTTAGGCTGGCCGGCACATTTGTGAAGATGATCTCACAAAAGAGTGGCTATCAAGTGATCACAAGTAGGGATATTAAGACTGCTATGTGTGCAGATAAGGTAAGAATGCATCATTTTATGCCTTTGAATTGATGATATCTGATTGAAAACTGCCTCTGATATTTGCCTCATATAAATAAATACGATAACCATATAGAAATCCGAAACAATAGGAGATACAAAGAAAATGTCTTAGGAACCACAACCAGTAGGTAACTTTTTGTGAGAACAAAAACTCAAGCTTGGACAAAAAAATGACAATGTCAATTTTTTTCAAATGCCAATCTTAGTTTGTTGCTTTGTGTAAGTCAGTTTTCCTGTATCTCCTATGATTTTGGATTTCCCCGTACTGTCCCAGTTAAAAATACACCTTATAATATGTATATGTGAATAATGTGCAATCCATCAATATTTATTTATTCAAATTAGGTACACTGTAGGCTTATTGACATTCAATTACTTATAAAACATGATGGTGATAATCAGTTACAGTATCTTAAAACCACAGCTAAGAGGGTTTCAAACGCGCCCTGGTCTGAGAAGAGCCTACAACAAACTCGGCCAGGGCTTTTTTGCAGTAGAAGATCATATTATGGGGTCTGTGATAATAAGTAGAAACACCCGATAACCATTTTAATCATACTTTATTAGCAATTTACACAAACACTTTACAGCCATCTTTTGACATTCATCCACCGATCTCCCGCAAAAAGCGCCTCCAATCGCCCGACACGGTCAAGAGCTCTGCAGAGGGAATCAGACCATAGATAGATCCGTCAATTTCAGTATGATGTCCTTCCATCACAATCCAGTATTTACTGGACGGGGGTTGAGCATTTTTTAATGTCTGTGTTTAGTCCTTATTGTAAATTTCTATGTAAATATATTAAAACTCACAATATTAAGCTGATAATATATAATATGATCTTATGTGTGTAATATTTAAAGTAGGTACTAGTCATAATATTGTGTTGTTCTAGGGTAGAAACTGTCCATAAAACAGGAAAAAGAAACCTGCTATTAATAGGTACATAATTCAAATTAAAAGCTGGACACTTAGAACTTCCCAGCTCTATAGCGTATCTCCTCCATTCCACGCGTCATTGGCGAGGTTTATTGTACCCATTTGGTACAAACTCAAGCCATAAAACCAAGAATTGAATTGAAATACAATCTATGGTTCTTCACCCAGGTGTTAATAGACATGTTCTACCAAGACTCGGAGCTAGCGGGCGCGGCGGCGGTCAACGCCTCTACGCTTGGTGTTGAGACGCGCGGCCGGAGGGCCTCCCTCAGCTATGGGGAGCTGGTGAGGGACCTCCTCGCTGATGAGAGATCCTTCCTGAGGGACCTTAACCTGATCATCAGGGTGTTCAAAGATGAGCTGGAGAAGATACTTGAGGGGGATAATAGGGTGAGTTTCTTACACATACTATTTATATGTCACCGTAAGATTGTAAAAACCGTTAGATTATAATCTAACTCGCGAAATTGTAAACTGTCGAAAGATTGTGAACCGTTCAATGTTCTGAGTGTCAATTTTTGAAATATTCATTGTATTTACGTTTTCTTGCCTGTTTCTTGTAGGTTAGGTTAGGGTTCGACATAAATAATCATTCAATTAGGTTCTATCGGGTTAATATACCTAACAGATTACAATCTACCGAAAAATAATGCGTAAAATTGTAATCTTTCGACACTTTGCAATTTCGCGAGTTGGATTATAATCTAACGGTTTTTACAATCTTACGGTGACATATTATATAAACTCACCGGCATATTTAGCGGAACATAAAAAAAAGGTCCATAATTTAAAAAATATGGTTTTATTTTAAAATCTACTTACTACACTTCTTTTGTTATTTAAAGTTTCATTTGTTTTACTTAAAATGAGATCACATTAAGAACAGATTTTGCGAGTAAAGGCTATTTGTGAAAAATTGTACATTTTTGAACTTTTCATGTAACCGGGAAAAGTGAAATTTAATATTAAAATAACAATTAATTAAATTAGAAAAATGGTGATTAATATCGCGTATTTCCTCCACGTGCTCTTATTAAAGTTTCTACCCGTCTAGGCATACTGAGAATGATGTTATCGATGGTCTCCTTTGATAGTCTCCGCCATTCCTCAACTACGGCGATTCGCAGTTCTCCCATGTTGGCAGGAGCTGGAATTCTGGACTTAACTTTTCTTTACAGCAAGTCCCAAACGTGCTCTATTGGGTTCATATCCGGTGATCTCGCCGGCCACTCCATAACAGTGACATTCATATTATTAAGATAAGCTTGAGTTACCCGAGCGGTACGCGGCCGAGCATTATCCTGCATAAAAACAAAATCTTCACCGATATATGGGGCAAACGGTACGACATTTTCTTCTAAAACTTCTCTGATATAGCGGTCTGCAGTCAGACTCCCTCTGTCAATCACTACCAAGTCTGTGCGAACTCCCAAACAAATGCCCGCCCAAACCATTATTGATCCACCACCGTATGCAACTGTAGTTTCAAAATTTGTCTGAATGTATCGTTCTGTTTTGCGTCTGTATATTCTTTGCCTGCCGTCAATTTGATTTAAGAGAATTCTGCACTCATCACTAAACAATACCTTACTCCATTGGTCCGCGTTCCAAAGTCGATGTTCCTGAGCAAAAGTTAACCTGTTTCTACGATGATTTACCTCGAGCCTTGGAGCCTTGGCGGGCACAAATGAACCCAAACCAGCTCCTTCGAGCCTTCTTCGTACCGTACGCTCACTTACGGTTACACCCCGCACTGCTTCTATTCTTTCATTTTGTTTTTATGCAGGATAATGCTCGGCCGCATACCGCTCGGGTAACTCAAACTTATCTTAATGATATGAATATCACTGTTATGGAGTGGCCGGCGAGATCACCGGATATGAACCCAATAGAGCACGTTTGGGACTTGCTGAAAAGAAAAGTTAAGTCCAGAATTCCAGCTCCTGCCAACGTGGGAGAACTGCGAATCGCCGTAGTTGAGGAATGGCGGAGACTATCAAAGGAGACCATCGATAACATCATTCTCCGTATGCCTAGACGGGTAGAAACTTTAATAAGAGCACGTGGAGGAAATACGCGATATTAATCACCATTTTTCTAATTTAATTAATTGTTATTTTAATATTAAATTTCACTTTTCCCGGTTACATGAAAAGTTCAAGAATGTACCATTTTTCACAAATAGCCTTTACTCGCAAAATCTGTTCTTAATGTGATCTCATTTTAAGTAAAACAAATGAAACTTTAAATAACAAAAGAAGTGTAGTAAGTAGATTTTAAAATAAAACCATATTTTTTTAATTATGGACCTTTTTTTTCCGCTAAATATGCCGGCGAGTTTATAATAATATGTACTTATTTATATACTGATGTCTTCTCATCAGACAAACATCAATGTCCAGACTAGGTCTAGATTTTTGAACACAAGCAGCACAAGACTAGTTTTTGATTCCTGCCTAGTGCTTTCTTGTCACTGGATGAGTGGATCTGCAGTCTCTTTTTTAGGACCTGAAAAGGACTAATATAATAATTGCATTTTTGGAAAGAGGACCCTGATCGACATAGCAAATCCTAATATTTTCTAATTATATACCTTAACTTTTTTTTGAAATGTCTATTTGTTATAAAAAGGTTAGGTTTACCTTTAAAACCTCCAAGAAGAATATTTAATTTTCCGACTAGAATAATAGGAAACAGCTGATGTACTAAATGTTACTTGTTCCAGTCGATATCTCTAATATTCGGCAACATAGTCGACATCTACGAGCTAACAGTTACGTTGCTTGGCAATCTCGAGGATGCAATGGAAATAGCACAAGACTCGCCTACGCCATATGTTGGAAGTTGCTTCGAAGGTATGTAGAAAACAGTCACACTGCAACGGAGCAAATCACGACTTTTTAATTTTGGATTTTTAAAACCTATATCCAAAGTCGTGTGCATCGTGTAATCCATACTAATATTAAAAATTTGAAAGTGTGTTTTTCTGTTCGCCTGGTACACTTTCAGGGTCTGTCAGTTGTGACGGATTTTGACGAAATTTGGTACAGAGGTAGGTTGCAGCCAGAGAAGAACTGGATTATTTTTATCCTTGACAATTAAATAATTCCCGCAGCAATAAAAAAAACCTTAATCATCTCCGAAGAAGTTTATGAATAACTACGATGTCGTGTAGAAACCGAATAGGGGTATGGGTTTAATATAACTGCCATGCCCCTAACAGGTTAGACCGCTACCATCTTAGACTGCATCATCACTTACCATCAGGTGAGATCGCAGTCAAGGGTTAACTTGTAGTGGATAAAAAAAAATAGTTTATGCTCACGACTTACATGCAACCCTACAGCTTTAAAGACTGTGTTAAACAGCATTTGTTAAGTCGAGGTTATTACACTATCGATGATTTTATTAACGACAAAGTTGCATGGAAGCAACCGGCCTCGCATCCAGTAACCCACAAGTCAGTGTAATACTTGTAACGTATGTGTTGTGTTGTCTACATATTGTAACCTTTTCTTTTCTATGAAAAGAGCAACTGCTGAGTTTCTTGCGTTTCTTCTCTCCGAACTCTTTCCGAACCGGTGGTAGAGTCTTAACGTTTCATAAGTGACACAAGTTGTCCTACATGAAATAAAAAAATCATTTATCATTTATCATTTACAATATTACTATGACACTTGCCACAGACAAAGTGTTTTTTTTTCCAGAATTGGCAGAAGTAGAAGAGTTCCGTGCGTACGTGCGTTACGCAAATATCGTTACGCAGAAACAGTCGCGCGACGCGCTACAAAAAGTTGTTGACGACCCTTTGGTGAGATTATCCTATTCTATTTAAACTACCACTAAATACATACATCCTAATCATTTCATTGGAATGGGTAACATCGCCATTTTCGATCCCTTTCTCATATCTAAGTATCATAGTTAATGATTGACATCACGTTTTGATTTGTCTCGTTACAGGCAAAAGTCAAATAATTTAATACTTTTTTTATGAGAAGATTTTATTGGCACACACCTTTGTATAATGACAGACTGAGACCTATTTTTAACAATTTTATGGCTAATTGCAGTAGAAAATTTCTGAATTTAAGTATTTTCTTCAAAACTAATCGATATTTTTCGATTAAGTGACGTCTAGGTTAGGTAAAATTATTTGGGCTTTTTTACTTTTTTACAGTCAGTAGGCAAAAAAAAAGAATTGCACTTGGTTACTAAAAAAGCTTTGTCTCATTATCCTTCTGTAAAGAAATAGGCAAAACTCAATTTTAAGAATCAAATTTTAAGTTCAGAATCTTCCACCTATACACCTTTTCTGTATTGTGAAAAGTGCAGTGTATTAGGCCTATTATAGGCCTATTAAAGTACACTTTCCCTTGAAAGGGCCCTGTGGAAAGGTTGGGCGTGGCCGTTAGTTTTGGCGTCGCCTTAATATACAGCAATAAGGACCAATTAAGGGACCCGTACTCCCTAGATCTTATTACACTACACTGTTCAGGTGTAAGGGTCCCTTGAAAAAGTGTAGTGTCCATTATTAATAGGAGGTGTGCCTATTGTTCACAGCTCGCTGAGCGGCTGGACACCGCGGGACACGGGTTCCGGCTCGCCGTGAAGTACTGTCTGCCGCGCCTGCTGCTGTCGCCCGTCGCGCACGTGTTCCTCTACCACAGCTACGTGCGCGCCCTTCTGTCCGTCGCGCCCTCGCACGACGATCGCGAGAGCTTCAAGCAGGCGAGTATATAATAGGCCTATTACACTGCACTTTTCACAGGGACCCTTACACTTGAATCAGTGTAGTGTAATAAGATTTAGGGAGAAAGGGTCCCTATTTTGATCTTTTTTGCTGTGTAATAAGCGACGCTCTAAGTAGCGGCTACGCTCACCCTGGCCACAGGGCTCTGCGGTAAGTGTAGTGTAATAGGCCTATAAACCGGCGCGTAATAGGCCTGTTACACTTTCGCTACTTAGAGCGTCGCTTATTACACAGCAAAAAGGATCAAAATAGGGACCCTTTCTCCCTAATTTCTTATTACACTACATTGATTCAAGTCGAAGGGTCCCTGTGAAAAGTGCAGTGTAATAGGCCTATAAGTTGAACTATGCGCAGAAACACATTTTCGGGTGTCACTAGGGATGATGCGTATATCGAAAATTAATTATTTTTCTAACATATTATTAAATAGAGGGTCTTCAAAAAGACCTAAAATTCACATCCTCGGTCAGTTTTAAGTTAGATAACTATTTTAAAATATAGATTAAAGAAAAAAATTGTGTTGAAATTTGATGACGTCACAATTGCAAATTCCATACTAGAAGAGCGTTTTTAAGTTTGATAAAGAGTTGCTTATTTGATTGAGTTGTTATCATCCCTATCGAAGTACGGTATGAGGTGCGCCGCGAGGGGCCGCGCGTTACCATAGCAACGCGTGGACGCTAACGCCCACGCCCCCCTCGCTCCCCGCGCACACGCCGCACGGCCCTGTACTACACTCGCGTAGGAAATTTTCATATTTTGACATATTTTATATTTCTATAATGTGTGATCATTTATCTTCAAGAAAATGACTCGAACACAACCAACTTTAAAGGGAAAGGCGAGAAGAATTTGATGTTTATAATTATTTTTTAAATAAAACTACGGAACCTACGTTTTTTTTTCAGAGTATAAAGAATTGTTAAAGGAATTAAACGTTAAGAATTAATTTTATTCCGAGAAATACAATAATTTTGAAAAAAATCCGTGATATTTTTATGTTATTTGATTTCCCGTTTAATTAAATTACTTCACTCCATTTTTACACTTCACAAATATATTCGAAACGAATATTCACCGTTTTTTTCCTTTTCGATTTTTTATATTCGGGCTATCACGGAGCATGCGTCATAACACTTTTGTTCATAATTGTACCTGCGCAGACTTGACGCCATTTTGGGTCAACTTCGGGCCGCGATTTGTATTGTCTGCCTCGCCAGTTTCTGCCCAAAAATTGGTGGTGATAGAGTTCAAAATGCTGTTTATGGAAGATGTTAGAAATTCGCTTAGCGTCGCTGCCAATTTGAATCAGCCCTAAAAGCTATAGCCTACATAGATCACCGACAAAATTAAATTTTAGGGAACATCTAAGCCGATTATTATTTGACAGTTTTCACATAGCTATGACCTAATTGATCTCAGGTTGTCTCTTAAATTTAGGCGTTGCCTCTAAATGCGGGCATTAGGATTGTAGCCATATTCACTTAAAAATAATAACACAATAAACACTTCTTGCAGGTCGAGTGCAATCTACACCCAATAGAGAAATTACTAACAAAAGCTTTAGGAAATGGACCAAAGTTGTAAGTAATACATTAATTTATCTCTAAATAGGAGAATTCGGATATGTTGTAATCATACTAATATTATAAATGCGAACAAACTCACTTGTTTTTTTGTTGGTTTGTCCTTCAATCACGCTGCAACGATGCAACGGATCGTCAAAGGCAAAGGCTTTTTATCCCGGAAAATTAAGGAGTACCCGTGGAAATCAAAAAAACTTATTCCACGCAGACGAAGTCGCGGCCATCGGATTACAAATATTTGGCTAGGGGGCACTATGCTATAGTAAAAATTAAAGTTTTCCCCCACCATCATCACTATAGCCCATTAACTGCTGGACACAGGCCTCCCCTCTCATAGGAGATAGGGAATTAGAGCTTAAGCCCACCACGCTGCTCCAGTGCGGGTTGGCGGGCTTTAACGAATATTGGTGCCAATTCTCTGTGCGTTTCTCTAAATTTAAAATCTCTTAAATCAGACTTAGAGACGTCTGCTATTCTGACAACACACCTAATTGACAGTTCTAACCTAAAATTATGCCTGACAGTTCTAACTATTCAATTTAGCGATAAAATAGCGAAATGCTATTCTGGTCGTCGTTCTAAACGCTAAAATTAAGAAACGTCAAACTAAAATTAAATAATTTTCTCTAATTTTAGACAGGACCTCGGAGGGTGGTCGCTAAGTTTAGAGAAGCGGAATAAAGCAAAATAAATACGAATTTTCACAAAAAGTTATTTTCGTTAATAGTTCAAGTGTAATTTCTATGCATTATTAGGTGCATTTGTGTTCGAATTTAGTGTTAAATGTTAAAACAACTAGAAAAATAGAGTGCTGTGGTAGGTCTAACTATGAATACCTACAGAGAAACTAAATTGATGACAAATGGAGACCAAATTACATAAAAGTTAATAACAAACCAATAGAATATGTTGGAGATGGTGTACCTGAGATTATTTATCTCTCCTCACAATCAAATGACTAAAAAAGTTAACCAAAGAAATTCGCATGGAAACTATAGTGGTCTTAAATGGAAATTATGAAAACTGAAGAATTTCCAGTAAGTGCAAATCAAAAAGTATTTGATGCTTACGGATGCCAAACTTGGTCACTTACGAAAGCATACGCACTGAAACTAGAAACTTGTCAATATACCTAGTATTGAGAGAAGTATGATAAACATAAAAAAGAAAGACAGAATAAACCTAAAAACTATAAGAAAACGCAGCAAAGTGAAGGATATGACAGAGCATATAAGAAGGTTAAAATGGCGTTGGACGGGACTCATGATGAGAGACAGTGGAAAATGGACTATTGAAGTGACCTAGTGGCATCCTAGGGGTGGCAAAAGGTGTAAAGGAAGGCAAAGGAAAAGATGGGAGGATGATTGTAAGAGTGGTGGCTCGTGCTACATGGCACAGAACAACACGGGAGAAGAAGATCTGGAAGGCTCTGGAGGAGGCCTATGCCGCAGTACAAGCTTGTGCTCACTAAAAAATTTTGTAAAAAGAAAAACAACATCTTGTAAAAATATTTGTTCAGCAATGAAGGCTATGATTATGATTACGTGTTTAAAATTATAACAGCTATTAAAATGCAACAATACATAGTTGAAGCTCTGGTTAATAATAGCCAATAGTCTACAAGAAGTATCAACCTCCAACAAGAATACAGTCATAAGCTAATTCCTTTGTATTAGGTAATTTTTTTTTTTTTCTTATCTATACCTATATTTACTCAAACCTATACCAAAGTGGTAGATGTATCTAACTAGTTTAGGAACATCTACTTTAGTAAAGGTTAGGCAGAAGATAAATTTTTAAAATTATTTAGATTGCCTAAACCACTGCAACATAATTTTATAAAATATGATAAGTAGGTATATTTCAGTAGGTAGCACATAGTATTTCAGTTATATCTAAAGAACAAGTGCAAATTCACTCAAGTAGACTTGGAGACTGCTTTGCTCTGTCAAATATGCATGTTTTCACTAAACTGTCAAAATTTACAAGTTGCAGTTTTTTCAAGTAACCTTTACCTTCCTTAAAATATCAAATACAAAATTTCAGTGCATTTTGCAGATAGTGCTGATGAACACTTTAATTCACCAAGCAAATTTACCCAAGACTGGGCAAGTATCAGTTGAACAGACATGTATTCAATCTCAAGCTCCAGAACACAGCTGCAGAGGATCTGCTGAGGCGGCAGAAACAAAGTTTTACATCATCTGTTACTAGTAAATGCATAAGCAAGAATAATAAGACAAGGATTTATTATTAGATACTTTAATTAATAAAAAGAAATTAATTAAAACCTTTTATTTTTGTTTTATTCTTTTATAACAATCTAATAGGTACCTAAATAAAAATGAATAAATATCAATATATAATTAACATTAGTTACATAAAAATGTTATATATACATAGGTCTTTCATTTCAAATCAACATATTTATATAAGATGAGCTTGTGAACCCTTGAAAACTGATGCTCCAAGGTAAATAGTAGTAATTTTACATTTCCAGGATGTAAGTCTACGTAGCTATGTACTAAATTAAATTTAATTATCAAATTAATTAAATTACTAAATTTGATCAAAATTGTTTAATTCGAAGGTCCTATCATACAGACATACTTATGCTGAGATCTATAGAACGTACTTTGACTAGGCTCTAGAGTTAAAACAAGGTGGATTTATGTGAGTAACATCTTGTTTATAGTCATATCTTGTTTTAACCATGTCTTAAGTCTAACAAAGTCAAAGTTCGCTCTATAGATCTCACACTTAAAGGTACATCCCGTAAAACCTAAACATGAACTATAATATAGCTATTACATGTAATGTAATGTTACATGTAATAGCTATATTATATTTTGGATGGATGGATGTTTGTAGCTCAATCATGGTCGAACGGCTGAACGGATCTATATGAAACTTGGCACAGATATAGATTACTTAGTCTGGAATAACATAAGGGCTACTTTTTATCGCGGAAAATTAAGGAGTTCCCGCAGGAACCAAAAAACCTCAATCCATGCGGACTGTCCGCACATACTATGTCCGACATAGTCGCGGGCGTCTGCTAGTTATATAATTATTGTAACAGAGTGTCTAGGTTGACTAATTCAATTCATTCATTCAATTTAGGTACACTATAGGTACACATATTGACGTCCATTACTTACATATAAAACATGATGGTGATCATTAGTTATTGCTATCTTTAAACTAAAGCTACAACTACTAGACTTCAAGCACTTCGTTGCACATTCCTGTGTGAACACAAGATTTACCTACTTAACGGGTCCTAGTCTATGCAGGGGTGTTTCAAATAAAACGAATGATTCTAAGCCGCACAGATAGTTTATTACGTTAGCCTTACGTGCCACTTACGGTGATAAAAGGATCTTAATCTAAACGACACAGATTCGTGCAGATTGTAGGTTATGTAGGTACCCTGTCTATTTCGGTAAATCTACTTTTACATTCACGACAATTAATCTGACTGGCCTAGACTTGAAGAAATTCAGGCACCAGTTAGGATATTATACGGTCACAAACACAGGACTTCACTTTGTATTTCGGAATCAGAACGGAAGATAGACGAAAGCCGGTGATCCAACTCCCTGGATGTTTGTCGTTGCAGCAGCCATAGCTTTCGATGCAGTACTACCAATTGCTTCTTTTAGTAGCCTTTTACTTTCATCCGCTTGCCATCACGTAATTCACCAGGGTGGCCGGGGACGCCCATGGGACTTGTTGTTCTATGCCTAGGTTATAACTTCATTTTTAGGGTGGAATTTCTCTACTAGAAGTTACATTTGCTTTTTCTTCGATCTTTTACGGGCTTGGGGATTCATTCAAAGATTTTGAAAACTCGTAACTCGAAAATCGAAATGAAAACAAACATAAACAAAGATATGTACCAAAGACGACGGTCCACGATCGACAAGTGACAGCCATAGAGGTAGTATGTAGTAGCATCATGGAACTAGGAATCTGTTTATGTAGGATCATCAAAATGTCTCTTTTTGGCAGTTTATTACGTAGCTGGTGTAAGGAACATCAATTTTACTATAGCAAAGTAATTTTTTTTCGTTTAAAAGGTCATTTAATGCGATTTTAGTCACAAAAAGTTTTATGATGATTATTGTGCAAAAAACAAAGACAAATTCGTGCAATTTTTGTTTCTGTATATGGTAACACTCGCAATTCAAATTAGACTTCAGCTTAGAGAGAATTTTAGACATTTTAAATTTAGTTGAAGGCATTTACAGAATAGCATATGGAGATAGAAAAACTAAATTAGCGATTTTAAAATTTAGTTTAGTTTAGAGACTTTAAATTACAGAATCGGTACCATTATCATGTTAGTGATAATAACCGGGCTTAACGTGCTCTCCGAAGCACGGGGTGAAACACCACCAACTTCCTAACTGAGAATTTCTAGTCAGAAACCCAATACTTAATATGGCCTGACCCGGGACTCGAACCCGGGACCTCGTCGGCCGCATTCGAACATGCTAACCACTAGACATTTTCTATATACAGAGAAGGAGCAATAAGGTCGGCGAATCGCGCCAGAAGGCAGCTCGCGATAGAGAAGTGTAATGAGCTCACGAAGCTCGTCGACAACTGGGACTCGCGGGACGTGCCGCAGTGCTGCAATGAGTTCATTAGAGGTTCGTAAATCGTAATAGTTTGAACACAATTTTATTTTCTCACACACACATACACACACTCACACCCACCCACACGCACGCGCGCACACACACACACACACACACACACACACACACACACAAACACAAACAACTATAGCAACTGCAACAGTTTCAAGCTAACACAGTTGTTATCGTTCAATAGTTTTTAAGGAAATGGTTTTCTTTTTTGTTCGAATAAACGCAAAAGTCAATTATTATGCTGTATTTTCGAAATTCCAACGTCACAAAATATTGTAGTGCTCTTTAAATGGGACAGACAATATGGGGAAATCCGAAACCATAGAAGGTACAGGGCTGTCATAGTAACCATTAGCTGGTTTATTGCAAAAAAATTTTTTTGAAAAGTCCATTTTTTAGTTGAGCGTGAGTTGTCACTTATTCTGAAAAACGAATTATGTGTGTTTTGCATGGATGCAAAATGTTTGCGTCTCGTGCCTTTAAATCCATTGCTACACTTAGGATCCTATTTCTAAATGGTTTATTTGTATTTTACAGAGGACACATTATCAAAAATAGGGCCGGGCAAACGGATAGCGGAGCGAAGAGCTTTTTTATTTGACGGTCTCCTGCTGCTTTGCAAGCCTATCACTAGTTTGGTATGTAACAATCTTGACTCTGACTGACTCGTTGGTCTCGTGGCATTAGCATAGTCGGCTGCGGCCGACGAGGTCCCAGGTTCGAGTCTCGGGTCGGGCCATAACAAGTATTGGGTTTTATTGACAAGAAATTCTAAGTACTAGCCCGGAGTTAGGAAGTTGGTAGTGTTTCACCCCCTGCCTCGGAAAGTGTGTTTTATTGTTTGTCCTTCAATAATGCCGCAACGGATCGACGTGATTTTAGGCATAGGTATAGTTGAGCACCTGGAGAGTGACATAGGCTAGACATAGGCTGTTTATCCCGTAAAATTAAGGAGTTCCCGCGGAAATTACAAAAAACTTAAGCCACGCGGACGAAGTTGCGGGCATCATTTAGTTTATAATAATTTTCATAAAATAGTAGTATAATAGTATGTATTCTGAAACGTTATTTCTCTGTATAGGTAACAGTAAACAGTGGAGTGACCGCCGGAGGACCGCAGCAGTTGAAGTTAAAGGAAAAGTTGCACATACGGAAACTGGAGATTGTAGACAGACCCGATGGTGAAGGTACTATCTCACTACTTTTCATAACAATATTGAAAAAAAAAATAGTGAAAGAACTTGGAATTTAATTCGCTATATTCCCCCACAGTAGGTAAATCTATATGGGTACTGTGTACTGTGTATCTTGCAATATTCACCACACCGTATAAATCTTCCAAATTATTCCCAACGTACGTTTCACTCGTGATTATACAATCGTTTTTGAATAGGCATGATGACAGTAACCAAGAATCAATGAAATTATGAATTTATCTAATGAAATAGGGATTCATGGATTATAAAAAACGTATTTATTTTTCTATTTCGAGTGAGATTGCTATTTATTTTGATAAAATAAAACTATAAAATACAGCAATCCGCCATAATGGATTTAACACCAAGAAGCGAATGACGTCACAATTGTTTGTTTTCGAGCTTTGACAATCACACTATTATTACTGCATAAAGTGCATTGGCAATAACAATAGTGACGTCACAAACGGCACCATGACACCGGCTAGCGTTTTGGCGTGAATTATAAAATTTAAATTTTAAATGCCAATTTTATCTACCAAACCTTATTTTTCTGCTGAAATAATATATTGTTTCGAAATAGTAGATACTTCCGAACATAATCTGACCATTTTTCAAAATCATTTATCATGCCCATTGTCTCAAAAAGGCGTCGTGGACGACCTACCTACAGCAATTATATACTTTTTAATTATCGTTTGTCAGAGGGCCGTAACCTTATCGAGCTATGTCCACGCGTGGGCCCACCCGTGATACTAGCGGCTGCGTCGAGTGCGGAGAAAAGGAACTGGATGTGCGATCTTGTGATGCTGAGCACTAAACCCATGTTGGACAGAAGTTTGGACAGGTAATTATTGTGGCTAAATCCTTTGTGCACAGTATCTAAATTGACATCACTACATTTATGCGGAAGAACCTGGAAAACAGTGGCGTTCATAAAGGCACAAAAGCAGTGCTTACCCAAATGGCAATATGTCAATGCTCATTTTTCATCATAACAGTCGGTAAATAGGTATTCTGACTAACCTAACTTCAAACCCTGTGCACGCCACTGCTGGGAGCCCACCGCATTATTATCCCAGGATTGGGGTCACGACCCTCAGCAATGAGATATACCACGCAGAGAAAGAGAAGTCTATCAGCATTATGAAAGGGATAGCAATACCATTCATCCTGTCATTTAAGTTTTGCGACCGCTATAGCTCCCCTCCCATACCTCGATTTGTGACCACTTTAGATTGCATCTTCCCACCAGCTGAGATATCAGTTAAGGGCTAATAGGCCTGCTAAATAACACTGCACTTTTCAAAGGGCCCTGCGGTAAGGGTGGGCGTGGCCGCTAGTTAAAGTGTCGCTTATTACACAGCAATAAGGACGAAATTACGGACTCATCTTATTACACTACACTGAATCGGGTGTAAGGGTCCCTTGCAAAAGTGTAGTCCTATAACTTGCTGCAGAATCCATAAATAGACTTGCAGTCATTAAATCTTGCAGTGTCTGTAATTTATTAATTCACCTATTCCCTTTTCATATGATTTTGTGTATCTTTCTGGCATTTGGTAACAGATCTGTCAGGATTTCCATACATAACGATTATGCAGTCACTACTGTTATATCATGAGTATATCAGATATAGACAAAATATATATTATACTAGCTGCTCATGCCCGTGACTTCGTCCGCGTGGATTTAGGTTGTTTTGGTTCTCGCGGGAACTCTTTAATTTTCCGAGATAAAAAGTAGCCTATGTAGTAGTATTCCAGACTATAATCTATCTCTGTGCCAAATTTCATCCAGATCCGTTCAGCCGTTCTGGCGTTTGAGCAACAAAAATCCATCCATCGATACATGCATCCATCCAAACTTTCGCATTAATAATATTAAGACTAATCCATACTTAATATTACAAATGCGAAAGTTTGTCTGTCTGCTACGCTTTCACGGCCCATCCGTTCAACCAATTTTGATAAAATTTGGTACAGGTATAATTTATATCCCGTGGAAGGACATAAGCTACTTTTATCCCGGAAAATTAAGGAGTTCCCGCGGGAATTAAAAAAACTCAATCCACGCGGACGAAGTCGAGGGCATCATCTAGTATACTATAAATAAAAAGAAGATATGTTTAAAAGTATTACCTGAAAAATAGCCCTAGTACAAAATCGCCATAATAACGTCGTATTTCCTTCCAGCATACTGCTAGACCTGGAAAGGCGGCATCCGCTGCAACTTCCACCTGTAACGTTATACCGATTCGCTCAACCGGATTCGCCGGATAATATCGTTTTAGAGGATAGAGCGGGTCCTGCGCCCTTGATAAAGGTAAATTAACGTTAAAAAAACTGTAGTAGACTAATGCCCGATTTCACCAATAGTGCCTAAGTTTTAGGGGACCTAAAACCAATAAGTGACAATTTTCACGTACAATAACAGTCAGATAATGGCCATAAGTGTTCCCGAAAATTTTGGGAATGTTGAAAACGAGTATAAGTGAAGAGACTTTAAGTATGTGATCAAGAGGTGAGAGCATCATATCATAAACAATTTCTTGTGGAATTAAATTGATGTGTTAAATTCCCTAACATATTTGGAAAAAATAGTCATCTGACAGGCTCATGTAGCAAATATGCTGCCACAAAATATAAGGCCCACATTTTTCTTGAAGGTGTTTGCGTGACTTAAATTTTGTCCATCCCTTGTCTACTATTTGCGGAATCTTTTGTCATCCAGGGAGCAACGTCAATAAAGCTGGTAGAACGTCTGACGTACCACTTGTATGCAGATTTGAACCTTATGAAAACATTCCTTACAACCTACCAGTCTTGTTGCTCGCCTACAGAACATCTCATCAGGGCTTGAAGTTATTAAAACTAGTAGAACGTCTGACGTACTACGTGCACGCGGATTTGAACCTTATGAGAACATTCCTTACAACCTACCAGTCTTGTTGCTCGCCTACAGAACATCTCGTGCTTCTTATCGAACGATTAGTCCTTGAATGTACTTACTATTTGCGGTATCTTTTGTAATCCAGGGCTTGAAGTTATTTAAACTAGTAGAACGTCTGACGTACCACGTGCATGCGGATTTGAACCTTATGAGAACATTCCTTACAACCTACCAGTCTTGTTGCTCGCCTACAGAACATCTCGTGCTTCTTATCGAACGATTAGTCCTTGAATATACTTACTATTTGCGGTATCTTTTGTAATCCAGGGCTTGAAGTTATTTAAACTAGTAGAACGTCTGACGTACCACGTGCACGTGGATTTGAACCTTATAAGAACGTTCCTTACAACCTACCAGTCTTGTTGCTCGCCTACAGAACATCTCGTGCTTCTTATCGAACGATTAGTCTTTGAATGTATGGACGACGTCAAAAGTCCATACATGATAAAACTGTGTGAAAGCAAACTGAATCACTCATCTACACAAACATAATCTGTCCAAAATATTTACCTTAATTTATCAGTATTAGGTTCAAACCATTACTGTCCAATACTACTTAGATTATTGCCATAAATTGTCAACAATGTCAACCTACAAGATGAATATTGTTATTTATGTAAGTTTAAGGGTGACTAACAAGCCATTTTGTTTGCTTATTCTATATGGACGCCGACCGTACTTACTATTTGCGGAATCTTTTATCATCGCTATTAAAACTAGTAGAACGCCTGACATACCACGTGCACGGGGATTTGAACATTATGAGAACATTCCTTACAACCTACCGGTCTTGTTGCTCGCCTACAGAACATCTCGTGCTTCTTATCGAACGATTAGTCCTTGAATGTATTTAAAATTTGCGGAATCTTTTGTCATCCAGGGCTTGAAGTTATTAAAACTAGTAGAACGTCTGACGTACCACGTGCACGCCGATTTGAACCTTGTGCGAACGTTCCTCACAATGTATCGGTCTTGTTGCTCACCTACAGAACTTCTCGTGCTTCTTATCGAACGATTAGTCCTTGAATGTGTTTCATTGTGCTTGAATGTGCTGCTATTTGCGGTATCTTTTGTCATCCAGGGCTTGAAATTATTTAAAATAGCAGAACGTCTGACGTACCACGTGCACGCGGATATGAACCTTAAGAGAATATTCCTTACAACCTACCGGTCTTTTTGCTCGCCTACAGAACATCTCGTGCTTCTTATCGAACGATTAGTCCTTGAGTATACTTACTATTTGCGGTATCTTTTGTCATCCAGGGTGCGACGTTATTAAAACTAGTGGAACGTCTGACGTACCACGTGCACGCGGATTTGAACCTTGTGCGAACGTTCCTCACAACGTACCGGTCTTTCTGCTCGCCTGCTACACTTCTTGAGCTTCTCATCGAACGATTCGACATCCCCGAACCGCATTTGGTTTACGATGCGCCGAGATCAGGTAAGTTTTTCTTAAACTACGCAAATATGTAACTGTTTTAAAGGTACTTCGGGTATAAAAAATGGCTTCTAAAGATACTGTTTATGTCCTTGCCATCCATTTTAATAATTAATGTTCTCGAGGTTCAAAATTATGTAATATGCACCATAATTCCATATCCATTGTTTTTTTAAAATATCATTGACTAGCGAATGCCCGCGGCTTCGTCTGCGTGGTTAGAGGTTTTTTGATTTCCGCGGGAACTCTTTAATTTTGAAGGATAAAAAGTAGCCTAAGTGCTATTCCAGACTATAATCTATCTCTGTGCCTTTCAGCCAGATCCGTTCATTCGTTGGGGCGTGATTGAGTAACAAACATCCATACATCCATCCAAACTTTCACATTTATAATATTAGTAAGATAAGATTGTATATTCAGAAAAACGGCATTTTCCGTGATGTGTTGATGTTAAATGTTGTTAAATTAACATACGTTATTTTTCCGTATCATCGAAGAAGACAGTATCTTTTAGCGCTAAATACTTAGATTTTTAATACGTCCGCTTGACGCTATTTGATGTTTGCACGCTGCCAGTCCCGAGGATCAAGCCACCCAAGAAGGACATCAGTCCGAACGCTTCGTTGTTGGACCTAGATCTCGATATAGGTATATGACTAGAAACAATTCACTCACAGCAATCTTAAACGTTAAAATCAATAATTCTGTACATTGCTTTCGAGAAAAATTATTTATTTCTTAACAGACTAGTAGTAGATCGCTGTCCAGAGGCTCAATTGACTAAGCAAATCGTAATCGTTTGACAGCTTAAAACGTATTACTCGAAATGTTTAAGGAGTTCATACATGCTCTTTGACGTGCAGGCATCCATGAACTCCTTAAACAGGTCAAATTATTCGTTTGACAACCGATTACGATTACGATTTCCTTACACAATCGGGGTGCTGATCGAATTTCATTCAGGAGAACATTACAATCGATATATAAATGAGTCCAAGTAAACTGTACTCAACAGCAAAGTCTCCCTCACTAGAAACTGTCTGAAATCAATGTAATTTTATAGCCGAATGTGTGGAGATCTCAGCTAGTAGCGACGCTGAGAAGCTCAGCAAAAACACGGCCCGGGAAGACTGGAAGAGGTACCGGAAAGAATTTCTACAGCCTGTCAAATTCCGGTTAGTACCCTAAATTCAAGCCATAACAAAATTTGTGATGCTTTAAAATGTTGTTACTTAGGGCCGATTTCTCAATCTCCGAATACATATTAACTCACGAATAAAATTGTTATTTTTGACTATATATTTTTGTTGCACTGGAATTCTGTCCAAATTTCAAATTTATTTGTCAAGTAAGGTTTACAGTCAAACTTATCTGGCCCGGGGGCTAAAATTGGAACTATTTTTTATGCCTGTGTAGTTTTTGTTTTTATTTTATTTTTCATACATTTCATAGCGACGCTGTCGCTGGTTCGCGTTTGTTTGTGGGACTATACTTGGCGATTGTGAAACAGGCCTTTAGTATCACAAATTAACGTGTAAGATGATGCTGCTTTTGAAACATCCTTTTAACTCACTTATTCGGTCTGAAAGTGCCCATCTAGTTATTTTGGGGGCATCATTACATGAGCAATCAATAGGAGAAGGTGGTTATTAAGTTCATACTTATGGTTCCAAATTAGTTAGTGTTGTCTTGGCGTTAAAAATCAGTTTCCCGCTAGAGGTAGCATCCACTATTGCTATTGATTTCTACGCACATGTCTTGTAGTTTCTTAATCCAAACACCTTTGGCTCCTCTGTCAAGTCTGTATATACATACATTTCCGTACATTACTATGAACCAACTATAGTGCGAGATTACACATCTCGACTCGTAACGTATCCCAATTAAAATCTCATTGATAGATTTCAAAAATGAACCAACCCGTCAGCCGAGACTTAATGTTATATAAACAAAATAATATATAGTAAGTAAGACATGAAAGCTATCAATATCAATAAATATAACTGACTAAATTTACCCCACTTTTATGAACATCTTGTCCATAAAAGTCTGCATAAATCTACAAATAAGATTCTTACTTACAGGGTAATAAACGTGCTACGACATTGGGTGGACCAACATTTTTACGATTTCGAGCGTGACCCGTCTCTGCTGGATAAGTTAAAGAATTTCCTGGAGTCGGTTGACGGAAAACCTATGAAGAAATGGGTACAAAGCGTCCTGAAGACGGTTCAGAGGAAGGTAAGGAACCGAGATATTTTGGTGGTAGATTGTTCAGAACCGATGTTTACTTATCTTTTGCTGATCCGAAACTAACAGAATCCACTCTTTGTTGATGCTAAAATGTTGATTTTTGAAATAGGTATAGATAGGAAATAGGCGCCTCTTGGAGTCATAATAATTGAAAATGCAACACGGTTTTTTTAATCTGCGCCTTTTTAATATCAATGATATATTTAATATTATGACTTTATAACGTACGAATTTTTTTTCATTATGTGTAGTGTGCTCAGAGCAATCAAAGTGACACGGATTCGATCGCGAGCGGGATTTCCGCATCTGGATCGCAGTGGTCAGTCAGTTCGGTGTGTTCGGGCGTGTCACACGTGTTTGACCGACTGCCTCCCGCGCCCTTGAGGCACGTGGCGGACCCTGACCGACACGGCTGGCACCCACTGGCGTTACACCCACTCGAGTTAGCCAGGCAACTAACGCTGTTTGAGTTCCAGTTGTACCGACAGGTGAGTCTAATGCCAGTTCTTCGGGCGTGTTACACGTGTTTCACTCGCACCCTTGCGGTACATGGCCGACCGTGACTGAGACTGAGACACGGCCGGCACCAACTAGCGTTACACCCACTCGAGTTTAGCCAGGCAATTAACGCTGTTTGAGTTCCAGTTGTACCGACAGGTGAGTCTAATGCCAGTTCTTCGGGCGTGTTACACGTGTTTCACTCGCACCCTTGCGGTACATGGCCGACCGTGACTGAGACTGAGACACGGCCGGCACCAACTAGCGTTACACCCACTCGAGTTAGCCAGGCAACTAACGCTGTTTGAGTTCCAGTTGTACCGACAGGTGAGTCTAATGCCAGTTCTTCGGGCGTGTTACACGTGTTTCACTCGCACCCTTGCGGTACATGGCCGACCGTGACTGAGACTGAGACACGGCCGGCACCAACTAGCGTTACACCCACTCGAGTTTAGCCAGGCAACTAACGCTGTTTGAGTTCCAGTTGTACCGACAGGTGAGTCTAATGCCAGTTCTTCGGGCGTGTTACACGTGTTTCACTCGCACCCTTGCGGTACATGGCCGACCGTGACTGAGACTGAGACACGGCCGGCACCAACTAGCGTTACACCCACTCGAGTTTAGCCAGGCAACTAACGCTGTTTGAGTTCCAGTTGTACCGACAGGTGAGTCTAATGCCAGTTCTTCGGGCGTGTTACACATGTTTCACTCGCACCCTTGCGGTACATGGCCGACCGTGACTGAGACTGAGACACGGCCGGCACCAACTAGCGTTACACCCACTCGAGTTTAGCCAGGCAACTAACGCTGTTTGAGTTCCAGTTGTACCGACAGGTGAGTCTAATGCCAGTTCTTCGGGCGTGTTACACGTGTTTCACTCGCACCCTTGCGGTACATGGCCGACCGTGACTGAGACTGAGACACGGCCGGCACCAACTAGCGTTACACCCACTCGAGTTTAGCCAGGCAACTAACGCTGTTTGAGTTCCAGTTGTACCGACAGGTGAGTCTAATGCCAGTTCTTCGGGCGTGTTACACGTGTTTCACTCGCACCCTTGCGGTACATGGCCGACCGTGACTGAGACTGAGACACGGCCGGCACCAACTAGCGTTACACCCACTCGAGTTTAGCCAGGCAACTAACGCTGTTTGAGTTCCAGTTGTACCGACAGGTGAGTCTAATGCCAGTTCTTCGGGCGTGTTACACGTGTTTCACTCGCACCCTTGCGGTACATGGCCGACCGTGACTGAGACTGAGACACGGCCGGCACCAACTAGCGTTACACCCACTCGAGTTTAGCCAGGCAACTAACGCTGTTTGAGTTCCAGTTGTACCGACAGGTGAGTCTAATGCCAGTTCTTCGGGCGTGTTACACATGTTTCACTCGCACCCTTGCGGTACATGGCCGACCGTGACTGAGACTGAGACACGGCCGGCACCAACTAGCGTTACACCCACTCGAGTTAGCCAGGCAACTAACGCTGTTTGAGTTCCAGTTGTACCGATAGGTGAGTCTAATGCTAAGTAACATATAGTCGGCCAGTTTTACGGGCGTGCCACACGTGTTTCACGCGCACCCATGCGGCACGTGGCCGACCGTGACTGAGACACTGCTGGCATCCACTAGCGTTACACCCACTCGAGCTAGCCAGGTAACTAACGCTGTTTGAGTTCCAGTTGTACCGACAGGTGAGTGTAATGCTAAGTAACATATAGTCGGCCAGTTCTTCGGGCGTGCCACACGTGTTTCACGCGCACCTCTGCGGCACGTGGCCGACCGTGACTAAAACACGGCTGGCATCCACTAGCGTTACACCCACTCGAGCTAGCCAGGCAACTAACGCTGTTTGTGTTCCAGTTGTACCGACAGGTGAGTCTAATGCTAAGTAACATGTAGTCGGCTAGTTCTTCGGGCGTGTCACACGTGTTTCACTCGCACCCATGCGGCACGTGGCCGACCGTGACTGAGACACGGCTGGCATCCACTAGCGTTACACCCACTCGAGCTAGCCAGGGAACTAACGCTGTTTGAGTTACAGTTGTACCGACAGGTGAGTCTAATGCTAAGTAACATATAGTAGGCCAGTTGTTCGGGCGAGCCACACGTGTTTCACTCGCACCCATGCGGCACGTGGCTGACCGTGATTGAGACACAGCTGGCATCCACTGGCGTTACACTCACTCGAGTTAGCCAGGGAACTAACGCTGTTTGAGTTCCGACAGGTGAGTCTACTGCTAAGTAACATATAGTCGTCAGACCACAGTGGTCGGCCAGTTCTTCGGGAGTGACACGTGTATGACCGACTCTCGCCCGAACCCTTGGCACCCACTAGCGTTACCCACTCGAACTGACCTTACCCACTGAAGTTAGACATTATGTTAAACAAAACGCCCACCTTGATATGGCATTCTTCGGTTCACCTGAGGGCCCAAGGTTTTGAAGTGTGTTAATTCTAGCGCCATCCATGTTCAGCTATTATATTTTGTATCAGTTTTTCAACACAGTCTGTCTCTTAAATCCATTTATTTCACAGACTACATTTCCGCATTTACAATACTTTAGGCTTGTTAAATAGATTTGAAACGTATTTTCGTCAGGTAAAACCTTCGGAGTTAGTGGGAGCTGTGTGGACCAAAAAAGACAAGGAGATAAGCAGCCCCAACCTACTTAGGATAATTAAACATACCACCAATGTAAGTTTACTGATTTTTTTACTAAGTTGACCTTCACTCTTATATTTGACCGAGCGAAGCGAAGGTCTCTGAGTCTACTTGAGTGAATTTGCACTTGTCCGTCCGTCTGTCAGAGCCTTATAACTTCTGAATTACTGAACGAAATTATTTCAAATTTAAATATAATAAGTAAACCTACAGGCTTTTGGCTTGCTAAATTGGCTTAATAAGTTATAAAAATCTTTATTTCAGGGGGGCTCTCATAGAAGCAAATGCGAAGTAAAATAATTTTTATAGCGTTACATAGGGTTACGGTATATCATTTTAAAGATAATTAGGAATAGAGTACAAAAATATTTTTTTTTAATTTTTCCCCTAAAATTTACGAAATGGAGGGCTGCTTCACTCTTGCTTTGAAGGTAATTAATATGTTATACGTAGCAGCAAACACGGACACCGGATAGGTGGTCATTAACAGGAGTTCAGATATGTAAGACGGTTACTTATTCATTTCACCTTCCGAAGGTAATTTAACTTTTCAATTTACACCTGTTTCATTTTATTTCCAGTTCACACGATGGATGGAGAAGTGGATCGTTGAAAGTGAAAATCTAGAAGAGAGAACGGCGGTTCTCTGTCGGTTTCTAGAAGTAGCGGTCGCATTGCGGGATCTCAACAATTTCAATGGGGTTCTCGCAGTGGTCGCCGTTTGTGGATCCGCCTCTGTGTTTCGGTTACGAGCTACTTTTCATGTACGAACACATTTCTCAAGTTATCTAGTTATCTATAAGCAGACTACGATAGCTTTACGGTCTCCCAAAATCTACCGACGCGGTACCAGCTCAAGCCGATCAGTAAAGGCTCAAGCCGGTTCCGTGTCAATAGACCCTTAATAAAGATATAATAAGCCGTGCGGTGTCGTTGGAGATACCCCGTACGAACAGAAGTTCTTTCGTAATTCTAATAAAATAAAACCAAATACGAATAATATAATGCAATTCTCTTTAGAGGGACCTGCAAAAACTGGGCAATTTTTTTTTAATTTTGTTAATTTTTGTATATCAGATCTTTTTTAGATTGTAAATTAATTTTTAATAATAATTTTGTTTAATAAATGATATCTCATTTAGTGTAAGAACTACAACAATATTTAATAGAATAATCAGGGTTTGTATTGTGCGACTAAATTAAGGTGATGTTCATTTAAGAAAACCATTACAGCATTGCCAAACCACGTCTCTTCCAAATCTTTCAAACTAGTATTAAAACGCTCCTATTTTCGTAATTCCATGTCTCTTCTAAATACATTAATTGAAACGTAGAAATTTTCGTATTTGATGAAATACCTTCGTGTTTTTAAATCCTCAGGGGGTATCAAAGTGCCTGAAGGCATCGCTAGAACAATTGCGGGAGCTGAACTCGGATCACTTTCGACGCTACCAAGAGCAGTTACGCAGTATCAACCCACCGTGTGTCCCTTTCTTTGGCATGTATCTCACAAACATTCTGCACATAGAAGAAGGAAATCTAGGTAGGTTGTCTTTAGTCCTTGTGATGGAATGTTTATTGATGACGTCACAAGTCATGTCTTGCAAATCACGAGCGCGCGTTAAGTGTGCATGCCTCCGGAGCGGTCGATCGTACCCGCAATCACGTACACGCACACATTTAAATAAAAATAAAATAAAATAGCCTTTATTTAACTGAAAAATAGTACTTATGCACTTACAAAGATACCTACATAATTTTATATTTCTTACTAATGTGTAATCACGCACACATTTACACGTATACAAATGTGTGCAGACATGACTTTAACACAAGCATGAGCCACGCGCACTCGTGAATAGGGATGACGCCTATATCAAAAATAAATTATTTCTAACTGATTATTAAATAGAGGGTCTTCCAAAAGATCTGAAATTCACATCCTCGGTTAGTTTTAAGTTTGATAACCATTTTATAATATAGATTAAAGAAAAAAAGTGCGTTGAAATTTGATGACGTCACAATTGCGTATTTCATACAACTTCCATACTAGAAGAGCGGTTTTAAGTTTGATAAAGAGTTACTGATTTGATTGAGTTGTCATCATCCCTATTACAATAACTATAATATATACAAGCTCCGATAATGAACGCGCGCGTTCTCATATACTCAGTACCTACTTCACGAAGAGATTATATTTCTTTGCAGATTACCTACCAAACACAGAGCTGATCAACTTCTCGAAGAGGAGAAAAGTGGCGGAAATCACAGGCGAGATTCAGCAATACCAAAATCAGCCGTATTGCCTCACAGTTGAACCTCGCACCAGGGTTAGTAAATTTTATACAAGCTTTTATTTAACTTGCAATGTTTGTTTGTTTAGGTCAAATCTTGCAACTGAATTTTAAAACAGTTAGGTTAGGTTGGGTTAGATTAGATTAGATTTTTTTCATAAACGTTTAGTTTGGATGAAAATGCATGGTTACCTAAGTGACGTCATTCTAAATCCAATATGGTGGACAAGTTATTTTTTATGCACCTTTGCAATTAAAAGGGTTTGCTGGAAAGAATACGAAAAATAAAATGACGTCACACTAAATTTACAATGGCGGACATTAAAAGCTTGTTTTTAATGATGGTGTGTTTTTGGGAGTCTTAATAAGACTCTTCGCAGGCCAAGGGGTTAAGGCTTATTTCATTACAAGTTAGCCTTTAGTTATGAACTCGCCTAGTGGTCAGTGATGTTGCAGTCTAATATGGGAGCGGGCTAATCTGTTAGGGGTATCACAGTTATATTAAACCTATACCCCTAATCGTTTACTACAGAGCACAGTACCGGAACGCTAAGTCGCTTTTATTGACTGAACAAATCCTAGCTGAGTGAATTTCATTATTTTCCGTCCATCTGTCTGTCTGTATGTTTATCAGAGCCCTATAAATGATGAATGACTACTTGAGATAGTTACTGCAAGGGTCCAAGCCAAACAAATCTATACTAATTCTGTACTATTCTATACTAATATTATAATGCAAAAGTTTGGATGAATGGATGGATGTTTGTTACTCAATTACGCCAGAACGGCTGAACGGATCTGGATGTTTGGCACAGAGATAGATTATATCCTGGAATAACACAGACTATTTGTATGCCGGAAAATTAAAGAGTTATGAGTTATAAAACTGGAGCCTTATTATGAAAAACCTGCATCAATCATTGATACAGTCTCAATTGTTGTGATTGTATGAATTTATGGTATTCTTGCTGCATCGATTTTTAACTTTTTAGCTCGTTTTTTGGCAGGGCAGTCGTGTTTTTTAATTATTTTAACTTGTTACGTATTAAGGCCTCAGTTTAACCATTTGTTTACAGGCATTCCTAGAAACGTTGGACCCGTTTCCGGATATGGAAGACAATGTGGTGGCGAACTACTTATACGAGAAAAGTCTAGAGATAGAGCCCCGAAGCAAACCTTTGACCAAAGTGGTGAGAATACAAATATAATATTATATTTTCGAATGTGTGTCCTTATGTCTTTCTGTTACGCTCTTACGGCCCATCGGTTCAACCGATTTTGACGAAATCTGTTTTGACGGAATAGTTTTTGGTAGGATGCTGAGGATCAAAGGCTTCTTTTTGCTCTTCTTAAGACCCTCGGCTACGGCTCTATATTCTCAACTTTCTGCATTTATTCCAAAAAAACCCGCACTTGCAAGTACAGATAGATTACTAGATTACTAGAGTGTACACCCAGTAACTGGGTGTACCTGGGTGTACATTAAAATTATTTCCTTGGTTTTGTAATTGTTATTTTGTGATTGTGTATAACCTGTTGATCTGACTGCCGTTGCGTTGCGTGCGTTGGTCTAGTGGTTGGCATGTTCGACTGCTGCCGACGAGGTCCCGGGTTCGAGTCCCAGGTAGGGACATAATTAAATGAATAAATAAATTTATTTATTGAGGCCCATTTAGCAGTAGTACATAAACTTATAACTATGTTAGTAATCAATGAAAATTTATTAAGAATGTGACACAATAACAAAATAACTCTACAGATTTTACCTAATTGGCACTTTCAATAAGTATTCAAGGATTGGTGAGTCCAACTTTCCCGCTAACATCTTCAGGATACAATTTTAATTATCGGGTTTTTCTGACTAGAAATTCTCAGTACTAGCCCGGAGTTAGGAAGTGGGCGGTGTTTCACCCCCTTTGCCTTGTTAACGCGTCAGTTCCGGTTATTATCTCTAACATGATAATATTCGTTAAAGCCCGCCAACCCGCATAAGAGCAGCGTGGTGGGTCTAAGCTCTAATTCCCTCTCTCCTTTGCTGTAGTGGTGGTATAATCCGTTGGCAAACCATGAAATAAATATAAATAGCTAAATTAATTTTGTCCAGCCCCGACAGTACCCGGATCTGTCTCTGAAGGCGGTGAAAGTGTCACGGCGGCACAACGAGACTCAGAACTACAGAGAGTCCACCACGTCCATTTCCTCCTTCTCCGACGACTCGGGTAAGTATTTGCCTTGCACAGCACCAAAAATCGTGGCTTATCTCTACATATATAAAACACAATAATTGTTTCTACCTATCCGTTATATAGACTTTGAAACCATCCAACCGATGTGCCCCAAACAGGTTTCATTAGAAAGGCAATAATGTGAAGATGGTTTTAGATTACCAAAGGGGACGGTTCAGATTTGTATGGGGCGTAGGCCAAGTCTTGTACAAGCAGAGAAATTAAGCAAAATAAAATACTAGACCAGTTTTTATTGGTTTTCAAATCTACGAATTCGTCGTAATTTCAGTGGTAAAATTATTTAATCTTTCCAAGTTATGGAACACTAAACATGAGTGGGTAACAATGGCGGATTCATATTTCTTGACATTTTCAAAAGAAAAACACGTTATTTTGACAGTGACTATTGATACATTTCGCGACTGTTGCCTTCTATATGGCTGAAGCATCTTGGAAACGTATCGAAAACTTGAAATACATTTTAATTTTTTTGCTCGTTATTTACTTTACTGTTCAAAATTATTATATTTTTAATACAATCTATGTATTTTCCTCTATTCATGGTAGAGTGTACAAGAGTAGGCCTAAAATGTACCTTTTCCTTTATTTTTAAATTTCCTTTTTTTTAGCTTAGCGTATTTATATACGATTATACGATGTCATTACTCAATCGGGAGATAGATCGTAGAGTTGATAAATCTAATAAAATAATCGAGTATTTCGTGCAATGGTGGAATTTCATGAAATAGCATGGACTAAATCTCATCTTAATCTTAATCTTAATAATTAATAATGTCTAAATTTTTCCTACTATTAGTTTACTCTGGTTCTTCTCTTGTATGTATTTGTGTTTTAAATCATCTTCCTAACTATAAGCTCTTTTTTTTTTAATTACTTTCTATGTAGTATATATTAATATTTATTTTTCCACCTTTGCGAGCTATTTTAAACTCATGTAAATTCTATCTGTGAAAACTTGTAATTGGCGTTATACTTATTCTTTATTTATGTATCAATTTCTGTTGAAGTTTTCTGTACTAAATAAAAAAAAAAAAAACACTGGTCATATCAATGAATGTTGAAATCTCCCGACTCTCGACGCATTCCAATAATTATTGTAAGGTCACCTTACGTGCGACAATCGCGTTTCGATCCGACGCGACGCGACATTATCAAACCCATCACGTGGGGATACGTTGTCGCGTAGATAAATGTGGCCTTTCTTATGGATTCGTATCGCATTGTCTTGCTTTGCATTGCCTCTCTGCATCGTATTCCTCATTGTTGAGGGCCGTGATCCGTTTCCTTTAATCACATAATGCCAGGTGTTTAAGTAATAAGTTTTACTTTAGGTTGTATATGGTTCACTTCACTTCGGGTTTTATAGCAACGAAACGCGTGCATTCGCTTTTTTTGTTGTTTATTTGGTACTAGCATAATGCATATGTAATACCAAACGAACTTTAAGAGGAAAGACAATTTTGAATCAAACACCAGGGGGTTTATTTGGGATAATAATGCGGTGGGTTCCTAGGTCCATCGGTCACTTAGGCCAACTGATATTTAATCTAAAACTTTCGGTCACAGGTTTCCTGCAACTGTCGCCTACGAGCGCGTGGGACGGTATGTCTGTGAACTCGCTCAACATACACGACAACAGTGAGTATTTTCAATATATAAACTCGGATCACGCGAGTCCCATCGTGAAAAATTTAAACAAATTGGCATCCTTACGGTTGCATCGTAGTACATTTTTTTTTCAACCACTACAAGTTAACCCTTGACTGCGATCTCACTTGATGGTAAGTGATATGTCACTGTAAGATTGCAAAAACCGTTAGATTGTAATCTAACTAGCGATATTGTAAACTGTCGACAGACTGTGAACCGTTCAATGTTCTGAGTGTCAATTTTTGAAATTATCATTGTATTTACGTTTTCTTGTCTCTTTCTTGTAGGTTAGGTTAGGGTTCGACATAAATAACCAGGTAGTGGTACTTTACAACAAACACAACAGATTACAATCTACCGAAAAATAATGCGTTAAATTATAATCGCTAAATTAATTTGCTAGTTAGATTACAATCTAACGGTTTTTGCAATTTTACGGTGACACATATACGATAACATGTTTAAGAAACAAAATATTCATCTCTCTATACAATTATTAAAAGCTATTATACAATTGCCGAATTTCTTAATGACAAAGTTGTATGGAAGCAATCGGCTTTGGGTTTAAGCGCCCCACAGGATAGTATAATAACTTACACTGCTGTATTTAATTGATATACCTACATATTGTAATATTTTGTGTTTTAAAAACAACAACTGTTGAGTTTCTTGCCAGCTCTTCTCAGCAGAACCTATTTTCCGAACCGGTGGTAAAGTCAAAACATGACGTAACATAAGAGAGTCGTATGTCCTACATGTTATAAATAAATTGAGTTTATGAGTTATGAAACTTTCCCTAGATTTTTAGCTTTTACCTCACGAGAATTCAGCTCGATTCTGCTTTTGTCCATACAAAGCTGTACCCTTGTTCTAAGTTTTAATTCGATTGAATGAGCATTTGGTGACATTAGCGTTAAAGTAAAATTAACCTTAATGTCATTGATCCATACAAAGCTGTACCCTTATTCTAAGTTTTAATGCGATTGAATGAGCATTCGATGATATTAGCGTTAAAGTAAAATGAACCTTTAATGGCAATGATTTAGAGCTCAATTTCGTGTATGAGGTCATATACGTTGCGTCTATACGTTTCCAAATTCGTCACAAATTCAGTACAAAATCGGTTGTACTGAATTTGTGACTTTAAATTGATGTAACATCATCAGTTAATTTTACTTTGACGTTAGACGTTAATGTCATCGAATTCTTAAACGATCATTCAAATTAAAACTCAGAATTAGCGTACTAAAGTTTTCTATGGAGATGCATACCCATCTGTTCATCTGTGCTGATCAAAGCTGAGTGGATACTGGATACGTATGCATCTCAATACAATATCAAAGACACCCTCAATAGAATATCAAGTGCTCGATAAAATCGTGTCCACTTGCATGCTTAATCGGTAACATTTTAAAGTAATTTAATTTTCGTTAAACAGCACATTCACAATTACAATGCTAAGGACCGCTGTCCTGTTACATATGTATCTACACATTCATGAATAATATGTAAAATTTCAAAAGAGCAACCATCTAGTTTCTTGCTGATTCTTCTCGGTAGGAATGTCATTCCGAACCAGTGGTAGATTCACTCGACTATTCAAAAGCACTTGTCAAAATGAACCTGAAAAAAAAAAGTTTTAAATTTTGAATACGCGCAGGTTCTAGGGACGACCGGGGCCCTCTGTCCAGTCCACAGGAGAGGCTGGATCGCTCGAGCTCCAGCTCTCTGACACAGCTGGGCCAGTTCAGCCTATTTGCTGCCACACTAAACAGGTAACATTATACCTGCTGGTACTCAGAAAGACTGTATGATGAGGGACTTTTTTAGGACCTCCAAAACAGGAAAAATTTCACTAGATAGTATTATGCATTACTAGCGAACGCCCGCGACTTCGTCTGCGTGGTTTGAGTTTTTTGGTTCCCACGGAAACTTTTTAATTTTCCAGGATAAAGTAACAAAGTAAGATTGAGTAACAAACATCCATACATCCATCCAAACTTTCGCATTTATAATATTAGTAAGATTAGTGAGATTAGTAAGAAGATAAACCCACTTAGGGGTTGCCACACCTTGCAATACAATGTTAAATTTCACTATAGCCCAGAGAAAAACTAAACTTTGTCCACCACTGGACAGGTAATGGTATACATGCAGGTTCTTTGGCAGACGGTTTGAAAAGGGACTATCCTTATTTGGCAAGAACAGAGGACGAATTGTCTAAGCAAATCGTAATCATTTGACAGCTACAGTAAACGTTTTACTCGAACTGTTCAAAGAGTTAACACATGCTTTTTGACGTGCAGGCATCTATGAACTCCTTAAACAGGTCGAAATGCACGTTTAATAAACGATTACGATTACGATTTCCTTACACAATCGAGGGGCTGGTCCACCAGGACTATAAAAAAAAATTCATTATTCATGCAGGTGCTTGGGTACTGCTGAGCTACTTATTATAGTCCGACAAACTTATATGACCCGGTGATAGCGTCGCTAGTATCTATGAAAAATAAAATAAAAACAAAAACTAACCAGGCATAAAAATCAGTTCCAATTTTGGCCACCGGGTCAGATAAGTTTAGCGGACTGTATATTAGAAAGATACATCTGAGAAACAAAACATGTTAACGTCGTTGTTCACAGAAGTGGCGGGTCTGCCAAAGACGAACCACCTTCGCCGAGGAGTGACCATTCGCCAAAGTAAGTCTCAGGACTTCTCAACAATTTGCACTCTTACTACTGCAATTAACTAAAACCACCTTGTTTCGTTAACTGATCTGAAAAATATACATATAGCAGAGGTACCCTTAAGGGCATTCATCTAATATGAGAGAGAGAAAAGCAGCACTGCGCTAGCTTAAAGCGCAGCGCTGAGGTCTAAATAATTCATCTCTTTCTATTATATTAGTATACTCTTATATCTATATCGCTCCTCCCCCCTCTTCTCCCTCTTATAAGAGAGGACGAGCTTTTGTTGTACGTGTCACCGTAAGATGGTAAAAACCGTTAGATTATAATCTAACTCGCGAAATTCTAAACTGTCGAAAGATTGTAAACTGTTCAATGTTCTGAGTGTCAATTTTTGAAATATTCATTTTATTTACGTTTTCTTGTCTCTTTCTTGTAGGTTAGGTTAGGGTTCGACATAAATAATCAAGTAGTTGCCTGCGGCCGGGTACTTAGGTTTTATCGGGTTTAAATACCTATCAGATTACAATCTACCGGAAAATAATGCGTTAAATTATAATCTTTCGACAGTTTAGAATTTCGCGAGTCAGATTATAACGGTTTTTACAATCTTACGGTGATATAGGTATATTTCTCGGGTCACGTGATCAAGTGAGCCTGGCCTGGTTCGCTCTAATGTTTTTTTATGGATGTTTTGTATAGCAGTAAATGGGGTCGAAAGCTAGACCCCCGGGGGCCCTATCCGGAGACCATCCACTCTAGTATGGACCACCTCGCCTACAATAACAGGAGGGTGGAGCCACAACAGTCACAGGTAAATTATATCCTTGTTATATTAAAAATTCGTACCAGTACGTACATAATATAGACGTGTAAATTTGTTTTTCTTTCATTCACGCGGCAATAGAGCAATGGACTGTTAAATTACGTTTTCTTTTTGCAGATTAAAAATTCAAAAGTGTTTTGCTTATAAAGTTAACGACCTGGAGATTTAAATGGGGACATTTTTTTCAACAGCCTGTAAAAATCATTTGGCATTTGATTTGAAAATAGATCATTACTCTTTTTTTTTCAAAAAGAGCCACCACAAGAAACCTCAATGGAGACACGAAAGGAATACCTCGTTAGAATAATTGCTTCAATCATGAGACAGACGTGATTGAAAAGTTTCTTTATTTATTTAGATATCTTTATTGCACACACAAAATATACAGTATACTTAAAAAGAACTTCTTCAAAAGAAGTAGTAAGACTAAATTGAAACGTCCAAAGGAATGGTGCTGAATTTATTCCAAAAATGTAAAAAGATTTAAACTTTAAAAAAAGTTGTTATAATTTGCTAAATCCTTTTAAATATGGTACAGCAGGAACAAGTGCCCTCGCTTCCACCACGCACCGGCATACCTTCCGTGCCGCAAACTAACTCCGTGCTACCAGCGTCGGACGAGGCCCCCCCTAAACTGCCTAGGAGGCCCCCTTCACCGCACACAGGTATAACACTCTTCCGACTATATCAGCAGAACCTCTCGAACCGCAGACTAACTTTGTACTACCGCCGTCGGACGAGACCCCTCCTGTGCTGCTTAGCATGCCCCCTTCACTTCGCACGGGTATAAAACACTCTTAACCCGGCTATGTCAGCAAAACCTCCCGTGCCGTAGACTAACTCTGTGCTACCGGCGTCTTACGAGGCCTTTCCTGTGCTGCTTAGGAGGCCCCCTCCGCCACACACGGGTACGAAATGCACGCTTTAAAAGTTGCAACTTTGACTTAAACTAGAAACTTGAAATTTTATTAGAGACCAATTAACATCAGTATATATAATATCACAAGCTATTTCTGAACAAAGGCCTTTTCAGAAAAAACTAAACAACACTACACTAGATAGAAATAAACTATTTTCTAAGGCTTCCGTTTTTCAATTATGAAGTACGGGATCCATGTAAATGTAAAAAAATACGAAAATGTATGGAAATGTATGGATATGTATATATGAATGGAAAAAAAATATGAAAATCATATGTATTTACAGCAATATCCGAGCTTCCGCCCGAGCCGCCCGATAGGCCGTTGCCAAGCCCTCACCATGAATTCATCAGGTAAGCCATTACATTGATTAAGTAACCAAATAAATACTTTAAATACAAATATAAATATGATAAAATCATTTTTAAAGTCAAACTTTATCATCCGCCATATTTAATTTAGTGTGACATCAATTTTTTTTCGTAATCTTCTCAGCAAAACCCTTCTAATTTATACCCATATCATGGGAGTGCATAAAAGTAACTAGTCCGCCATCTTTGGGAGTCCGCCATATTGGATTTAGAATGGAAGAGGAAGTGGGTCAAATTTGATGAATGATAGACACTGGGATATGTGAAGCTAAATAAAAGCTTGTAATAAAAAAATAAGCGTGTACTGTGTAAACTACTTCATTAAAATGGCCGCCAAATTATACTTCCTTAACGCCGCCATCTTTAGTCAAAAATAAATCTAATTTCTTTATTTGGGCAACTAAAAATGGGAACTGTCCTGAATGATGTATTTTCTTTTGTTATTCGTAATCTAAACGAATGAAACTGGTGATTTTTCCACTGAAAGGATTACATAATAGGGATTATTTATAATATTGTAATTCAATACTATCAGTATACAATACCACCATATGGGATTCCCATCTAATGATAGCAACAGACGGGACATTTGGTCAAGTATCGATTTCGGTGAAAAGTTACTGTTAGCTATATAAAAGCGAAAATATGAATTTTATTATCTATTGACTGTTCTAGCGATATGCTCGCTGTTTTTTTGTATAGTTTTTTTTGGTTATTTTAAAACAATAATAGTCTTACTATAGCGTCAAGTGTGAAATTTTTAAATATAAAATTTTATTGTAAGTTATAATTCTTAAAAAAATATTTGCTTCAATATTGGTATATAACATAAGTGTGACAGTTGCTCTTAGAAAAAGGTGTTTTTCGCTAGGTTTGACTATAATTCCATTTGACCCCTATTGCCACACTCCACATTGTTGTAAAAATGTTTCGGGTATATACCCCTTGCATTCTTGTAAAGCTAATATACAGGGTTAATCTAAAAACACTAATATCCTCGCAAGGATAGCTTCTGTACACCAAAGAACTTTTTTTACTACTACTTTGATAAAAAACTGAAAACGACTAGTCGACTGCATGCTGAAAACAAGGACTTGAAAAGGATCTGGAAGTCACCATTCATCACAGACTAGTCTGTGGAAAGTGTGTGTAATTTTTTTAAGTGAAGTTATTGAATTTTGCAAAAAGTGGTAGGACAAAAGCTTTTCAGTATTACGTAGAGAAGATGCCCTTAAGATGTTATAAGTATTTTTAAATTAACTCTGTATATAATTTTTGGTGCAGCATTTCACACATAAGTCCCGCCATGTCGCCTAAGAGATCTCCACCGCCTGCGCCGCCAATCAGCCCCATGCCGCCAGACAGGTAATATTATATTATGCTCTACATTCAGGGATTCCCAAACTACTTTGCGCAAGAGACCCCTTTTCCAAAATGAACTGATACCTCAGACCCAGATAGCCAAATTACTTTAAAAATCCTATCTCAACTTTTGTTTTGACATCAAATTCAGCTAATGTGTAATTAATAATCATTAATACAAATTACGTAAAAATAGTTTAGCAGGTAATTATTTTTTGAAAAAAAAAAACACATAAAAATAGGGGTCTATTTTTAGACCGCGTCGACCCCCAAAATAATTTTTCGTGTATGTCGACCCCTGGCAAACCGAAATCGACCCCAAGGGGTCAATATCGACCACTTTGGGAATCCCTACTCTACATAATCCATTATTATACTGCTGTTACTAGTGGTTCGCCGCGAACTCAGATCACGTCTCCTATAAGTTTAGGCCATCTGCCGGTCCAAGACACTACCGGTCAAATAAAAAATCACCAAAGCAGCCTCAAAGTTTGGCACAAATAATACAGCTTGTATTCAAGATGCCTCAGGGAAATCATCATATCCTACATCCTATGTACCTCCTTCTGGGCACGGGACAGACACTACTTTCTTCCAAACCGATCTATCGGACACCTTTCGCTTCAGCTCGCTCCACTTGGACCAATTTTTTCCCCCTCATCTAGTCACAGAAGTCTAGGGACAGAAGATAATTTACGGCTAATCAAATAATTATCACGAGGCTACAAAAGACTTAAATCCAAGAGGTCAATGCCGCGCGTAAAAATTGGGTAGTTCTCAAAAAGTTGTCGCGTCTGGCTTTTTCAAAAAACTCAACATACAAAACTCATCATTTCAAAATTAAACCCTATTTTTTGTTTTTATTTCTCAGAGCGGCGTTTAATTTTCCTTCCACAACGACGTCGCCGTCAGCCCACCACAATTGTAAGTATATAATATTATGATTTGATATATCTGTACCCTCTCTGAGTGTGTGTGTGTGTGTGTGAGAGAGAGTGTGTGTGTGTGTGTGCGCGTGTGAGTGATTTAGTGTATTTGTGTCTGTATATTATATTATACCTAGTGATATGACATCACCACAGACGATGTCTCTGCAAGGATCTTGTTTTACCCTATTAAAATAACATTTATCCAGCCAAATTAAAATTGTTAAATGTTTGTTTGTTGGTTTGTCATACACTAACGCCGCGAGAGAGCCAGGACTGGACTTGATATTCAACATGGACTGTTGAGGGTCTGGAGAGTGACTTAAGCTACTTTCGTGCCACATGCGATATGCTGCCTTTCTTACGTTACTATACATGCAAGAAAACACTAGTGGTTCTAACGTTCGGACTCCTGTTCCTCTGGTCAATTCACGGGCACGTACTTGTAATTTTCTGAGTTTTGTGCGTTTTAAGCAATATCAAATATATAAATATCAATCGCGTTAACGTTGAAGGAAATCATCGTGAAGAAACCTGCATGCCAGAGAATTCTTCATAATGTTTCTGCATTCTCAAAAGTGTCTTGAAGGCTGCCGATTCGTATATTGCCAGTGCGTTGCACTTTGGCCAAATCCTTCACATTCTGAAAGGAGACTCTAGCTCAGTCGTGGTGGAAATAATATGTATGCCTCGTTGGTCCGGTGGTTGTACGTTCGACTTCGGCCGAAGAGCTCCTGGGTTTGAGTCCCAGGTCGGGCCATAAACAAGTATTGGGTTTTTCTGACAAGAAATTCTCAGTTCGGAAGTTGGCGGTTTCTCACCCCCGTGCCGCGTTGAGTACGTAAAGCCGTAAGTCTTGCGCCTGATCTCTGTCCGGTCGTGTCGGATTTTCCGTCCCATGTCGCTATGCGAGTAAAGGAATAGAGAGTGCTCCTGTGTATGCGCACACACTTGTGCACTATAATATCTCTAGCGCAGATGGCTTATCTCTCTGGAGATAAGCCACCGTGGCGGAAATTCGGTCGGGAGGACATTATCTAATATATAAAATTCTTGTGGCACAGTTTTAGTGTTTATACTCCTCCGAAACGGCTTGACCAATTTTGATGAAATTTCATATGTATATTCAGTAGGTATGAGAATAGGTTTACAACTAATTTTCACACCCCTAAGTGTTAAGGGTGGTTCACCCCAAAAATTTTATTTTTATTTTTTGGACAAATTAATTTTTTGTTATTTTTGTATGGTGTGGAATTGAAAAATACATTTAGTCCTAAATTTTTACCCTCCTACCACCGACCCCTATGTTTTGATAGGATTTTATATTTTTCAACCCTGATTGATAGCTGATCAATGGAATCCCGTTTTGCCAAATTCCTCCGCTTGGGAGCAGCATAATAGCAAGTTTAATAATTCATATGGCAAAACAACGTTTTCGGGGTCAGCTAGTTAATATGTATTAATGTGTTTCTGTTTGTCCGTTGTAGCAGATGGCTCGGCGCCCCCTCCACTGCCTCCGCGCAAGAGGAGAGACTCCACAGCTCCTCAGACACCGCATCTTGTAAGTTGGCTCTTCATTTCTTCTTGTAAATACTCAATACACCAGTTATTTGCAGTCAGTGTTTGTGGTAGTTAGTAGGCTGTTTAGTTAATTTATACGCATAACTTTGCATTTACTTTCCTGGTGACTTTACTTAACCGGTACCTAGTTTTTTTTTAGGCAAAAAAGAAACTTGCGCTCATTTCATGTAGACCAAATGCAGGCCTATATAATAACATTGTTATGAAGTATAAACTAGATTAACCAAGCGTGCGAGCAAAATTGCACTTAATTGCTGTGTATGAGGGTCCATATTGCTTTGCATCGTTACTATTTTAAGCCTACATAATAATTATAAACTGAATAAATCAAGCGTGCAAGCCAAAGTGCACATAGTAGTTGTGCACGAGAATCCATATTGCTTTGCATAGTTGGCGTTATACTAAATCTAGTACGCAAGCGATAATGGACCTTATCACTATTACCAAGAGTCTATATTGCTTTGCATCATTAGACTATTAAGTAAATCAAGTACGCAACCTAAAATGGACTTTATCACAGTGGACGAGAGTCTATATTATTTCTTCTTTGAATGATTAGCTTGTATATTATTATATGTATACTTTTATGGTATATTGGTACTTTATTTTGTATTTACGTTATTAAATTATGTATTATTTATGATATTTACCGTAAATCTTAATAAAAAGTTTTCTATTCTCTAGTTAGCTTTATCTATTTTTCACAATTCTCATATTCTAGAGCTACTGGATGAAATCACTTCAAGAGATAAGTTGTCCTTGTACATGTCCTTTAAATTTTTATGTCTAGTTTTTAAGTTTGGTACTAATTATATAAATATACTAGCGAATGCCCGCGACTTCGTCTGCGTGGTTTGAGGTTTTTGGTTCCCGCGGGAACTCTTTCATTTTCCGGGATAAAAAGTAGCCTATGCGCTATTCCAGACTATAATCTATCTCAGTGCCAAATTTCAGCGAGATCCGTTAAGCCCGTGGGGCTTGATTGAGTAACAAACATCAATATTTGATTTAGCAAGAAAGTACTTCTGTAATGATTCTTAATAATTTATAATAAAGTTAAGTATCACTTAGAACTTACGCTCATGTAAAATACTTATATCTAAATGGCTTAGAAAACTCTCTTATAGTGACACAGAAGATATTGTAAATTTGAAATAATCCATATAAACACGTACATGAACAAGATTTTTTTCTCTCTCTCGCACACACTCACACGCATACACACATAAGCTCACACAAACACACACACACACAGTTCACTTTACCTTTATTATGTTTTCATTATGATCCTAATGTGTAAATTCTCATGAAATTGTAATCTGGAGGTGGGCGTTAGCAACTGCAACACAGTTTCAAACTAACGCAGTTGTTTATCGTTCTATAGTTTTGATGGCTCCTATGTAATTTTGAGAAATAAATAAATTAAAAAAAAAAAAACATCCAAACTTTCGCATTTATCCGAAATCCAAGAAATTAATCATCTTTTTGAAGATTAAGAGAGTTAAAATTATATTTTCTCAGACATGCTTGGAAATTTGAGTATTATTTTGACAACCTTCTTCGAGATAAATCGAACTTGCCGTACTGGCCAAATACATGCGAGCAGCGGCCGGCAAAAGTTGTATGAAAATTCATATCTGTCGTGGTTTAGCGGCTAAATAAATTACATAGTAAATTCATATCTGTCCTTTAATTAAAAAATGGAACGACCTTCCACTCCCAAACATGGCAACCATGGAGGTAACTTATCAAAGGTTTTATTTGAATTTCGAACTAGCTTGCAAATAGAATTGTTGTTCGTTATTGATTTTGAAATGTATTTGTCAAAATGAGTTGAAGACAATGAGTGTGATGAACTGACTTTAACGCCATCTGAAATTCAAGTGGCGGCAAGAGCCGTAATAGAAAACTTGTTACCGCCAAAATCCTAAGAAAAATATTTTTAAATAAAAAGTTTTGTCTAAGTACTACTTAGTTTTAATTTCCGCGCATTATTTGAGAATAACACTATACAAGCCTTGGCCACAACTAGGCAGTGATGGACTCACGTATGTGTGCTTCGGCCGACATTTACACGTTCGCCCTTCAATGCCTGTTTTGCTGGCCGCTGCAGTAATGTACTATTATAGACGTAGCAATGAGTTATTGCTGGCTGTTTTATCTCGTGATTTTGTCAAGTTTTAAGTATAGTTAGCACGGTTGCACCGCTAACCCTCGCGCGCTCCGCAGGCGTGCGGCACCGGTGCCCCGTCGTGGTACGGCGCGGACGGGTCGCCGGCGGGCGCGTCCCCCGCGGGCGGCGCGCCCCCCGCCCCGCCGCCCGCGCCCTCCGCCGCGCCGCCCCCGCTGCCGCCGCGCCCGCCGCCCCCGCCCGAGCTGCTGCGCCCCGCCAGCTCCGCGCTGCTGCAGCGCCGGCACACTGCCGCGTGAGTAATACGCCTATTACACTGCACTTGTAAGGGCCCCTTATGGGCCTATTACACTGCACTTTTCAAAGGGCCCTGTGTTAAGGGCGTGGCCGCTAGATGGAGCGTCGCATATTACACAGCAATAAGGATCAATTTAGGGACCCTTACTCCCTATATTTTATTACACTACACTGATTCAAGTGTAGGAAAAGTGCAGTGTAATAGGCCTATTACACTGCACTATTTACAGGGCGCTGAGGAAGAGGTGGGCGTGGCCGCTAATTAGAGCGTCGCTTGTTACACAGCAATAAGGATCAAAGTAGGGACTCTTCCTTCCTAAATCTTATTACACTACACTGATTCAAGTGTGAGAGTCCCTGTGAAAAGTGCAGTGTAATAGGCCTATAACTGTTATAGTCTAGGAAACGGGGCGGTTTGTTGTATGGGGATACTCCATGTCCACTACGTATGTTTTTCTTCTTATTTTATAACTTTTACTTGGTACTAAATAAATAAATAAAAAAAAACTCCTGCATTAAATCCTCAGTTGTTGAAACTTGGCACGATTGTAGTATAGTATTTTTATTTATATAATATTTATATTTATTTATTTTTTGACGACCTCCGTGGCGCAGTGTGTAGCGCGTTGGGAATTTATAATTTCTGAATTTTCCCTGGTCTGGAATGGTGGGAGGCTTCGGCCGTGGCTTGTTACCACCCTATCGGCAAAAACGTGCCGCCAAGCGATTACGCGTTGCCTGTTGCGTTGTTGCCTGTTGCGTTGTTGCCTGAGGAATTATTGTTGGGGTCCACTAGCTTTATTGCCTAGACTATTAGTGTCGTTTTCTGATTTGTCGGCACTTGGAACTGATAAAGATTTCTTATCGGGTAACAATTCACTCAATTGTCTACTGAGTAAATTGCTAGAGAATTACTTTTTGTAATAATATATCACTTCATATTACAAGTGCACGTGACTCTGGCGGCTCCACCATACAATTTGGTTTGGTGGATGTTCACATATTTAGTGGACATCTAATATGCCAATCGCGTAGCATTAACGAGGAGAGAACATCAGACGTACGCCATATGCTTTGCCACCAGCTCCTTAATTAACAATGAACGTCCTTATCGCATACCATTTAAAACTTCAGCAAACGTGTCTAAAACACGTATTTATTGACATATGTTTTAGACACGTTTTTATTTGAAGTCGGACATGTGTTCCATACAAAAACTGTTGAAATGTCAGGTTTAGGCAACAGTGAAACTTTTTTGTGGTTATACAGATAACGTTTGTTACAGATTAGCACCAAAACTACCACCGAAGCCAGCCGCCACTGCCGTCGCACCTCGCATTTAGCCACATCCTCTGCAGCGCCGGATATGACAGATTTACCATCCTTTCTGCCATCCCCTACCATACTCTCCAGCGCCAGATATGGCAGATTTACCATCCTTTCTACCACCACCTACCATGCTCTCCAGCGCCAAATATGGCAGATTTACCATCCTTTCTACCACCCCCTACCATGCTCTCCAGCGCCAGATATGGCAGATTTATCATCCTTTCTACCACCCCCTACCATGTTCTCCAGCGCTAGATATGGCAAATTTATCATCCTTTCTACCACCCCCTACCATGCTCTCCAGCGCCAGATATGGCAGATGTACCATCCTTTCTACCACCCCCTACCATGCTCTCCAGCGCCGGATATGGCAGATTTACCATCCTTTCTACCACCCTCTACCATGCTCTCCAGCGCCAGATATGGCAGATGTACCATCCTTTCTACCACCCCCTACCATGCTCTCCAGCGCCGGATATGGCAGATTTACCATCCTTTCTACCACCCCCTACCATGCTCTCCAGCGCCAGATATGGCAGATTTACCATCCTTTCTACCACCCCTTACCATGCTCTCCAGCGCCAGATATGGCAGATGTACCATCCTTTCTACCACCCCCTACCATGCTCTCCAGCGCCGGATATGGCAGATTTACCATCCTTTCTACCACCCCCTACCATGCTCTCCAGCGCCAGATATGGCAGATTTACCATCCTTTCTACCACCCCCTACCATGCTCTTCAGCGCCAGATATGGCAGATTTACCATCCTTTCTACCACCCCCTAAGTCTGAAGTCTACCATACTTATTTTGAAGTGTACACAATTCTATCATTTCTACAGCCGGTTTCACACACATATCGAGAGCATCCGAGAAATTACGGTTATTAAAGTTCTTGAACTCTCGATAAAAAAGACGGGGAGGTCATTCTGGGGCCCTGTTACGGAAAATTTTTGCTACACGGTTACGATAGCTATCATCTCTGATTAACTGACACTCTTTCGCTATTGGCCAAAATCCACAGTCGCAGTAAATCACGACATTTAGCATTATATTGTAGCTATAATTCATGCAGTTTTTTCGAAATAGGGCTGCAATTTTTCTTATCGAGATTCCCTTCCCTTCCAACATAAAACATTATAAAATTGAGTAAAAGGACCTAAAGGTGATTGTTTTAAAGTAGCATATTAAGTACTGCCGAGTTTTCGTTGTATGACATTTCGACTTTGGGCGCTGGCGGTAGATGGTTTTGAAGTGAAACTTCTTTAGAATCGTTGTGATTTGAAAATTCGTTGAAGTGAAAAACGAAACGAAAATGCGACACCAAAAAGAGACAAACATATCCATAAATAGAATTTAGCCTGCGAGAGAATGATACAGAATGCAAGTTATATTTATCTCATTCTCTCGTAGGATACTTTTCAGAAGTTCTACCCTGTGAATTGCACACACGCACGCGCACACACACACACACACACACACACACACACACACACACACACACACACACACGCACGCACGCACACACACACAAACACACACACACACTTTTGGTGAAAACTTCTGCAATGCCTACAGGCGGGTCATCAACTCATCTTGTCCTCATCCCTTCTCGAATGTTCTCGTGTGTCTGGAGTCGACTTATTACCCACTGTACATTATAATTAAGCTAAAGATCCAGTTTCCTTAGATAGCGATTGCTATGTAACGGTATCGATATCGATAGTAATTTTGACGTTGTTTGTGATTTATTTTTTATATTTACCATTAAGATCCATTAAAATATTATAATGGCAACTTTATTGTCTACTGCCATCTAGCCTATGGGCTAATAAGTAATATTAATTTGGCTTAAACATCTATTTAAAATTAATTTCTACCTCTAATTTACAGTCCAATAACTGTCCTTAGTTTATTCTAATGTACTTAGTGTTCACTACGTTTTTGTGACCTACTTGCGTAGGTTGTTTATGATGAGAAAACGCTATAGAATTTTTTTTTAAGCGACAACTTTTCAATGACGTCATTCGATGGTTTATAACTTTACAGCAGGTGCTAATTGATGGCACCGGTATTAAAGAGAACACCGTTGTGGCAAAGCAAAAAAACTAAGTGACGGCACCGCTATCCTAAGAAAGTAGACCTTTAGCTTTATATTTCAACTTTCATCGCGTTTAACTTTCACAGAAAATACATAGTACCTAAAATACCTGTGCAGTGCCAATAAATAAAATAAATAATTGTGTAGTACCTAAAAATTTTCTATATTTTGTAGTTAATTAAAAAATTGGATGTTCGCCCACTTCACAGAACCCGGTTATATGAACCTCATTCCGTATTGAAGAAATCAAATCCTATGTACATTGATAAGAAATATCAGTCAATATCTATAATGAAAGACAATATAACACGTTCATACTACGAATAAGACAAAAAATTATAAATACTTTGCTTATCTAATTATGTAATTTATCGCAGTACAATCAAATGAAATATATTGAGTAAAAAATATATAATATATGCAGGCATGACGGCACAATCCGCGGGTCTGACCTAGTGGGTGAACAACCTAGGAAAACTTGTAGTTCGGAGGTTTAAATTCAAGATGGGTCCGTAAAGAATATGACATGCACGCACTCAAAACTAGAGGTGATTAAAAAAACACGTAGCGCAATATCATAGCGCGCTATTGTTCCGTAGCGGATAACGTGTTATGTGAGTAACCGCCATGACGCTACGGCGTTATGAATATCACGCGATCGCGCGCGGCGCCTCGTAGTATTTGTAGCGGCCGATGGTTAGACTCAATTCAATTCTTGGCTTTATGGCTTGCGTTTGTACCAAATGGGTACAATATACCTCGCCAATGACGCGTGGAATGGAGGAGACACGCTATAGAGCTGCAAGGTTCTAAGTGTCCAGCTTTTAATTTGGATTATGTACCTATTAATATGGTTAGTCTCGCGTAACGCGCTGATGTAAGTGAGCGTCATCTCTGCGTGTTACGAAATTTAGCGTGCTGTAAGACATATCTTGCCTGCCGGCCGGCCACACGCTTTCTTATATCAAGCGCGTTATAACATAGCGTATTTAAAAGCATACTAAAACTTTATAGTTTATAGTCCGTAGCGTGCTATGGATTTATAGCAGTTTTGAACAACTCTACTCAAAACGTCAAAAATAATTGCCAAGTCACACTTAAAGCCTGTAATCCACGCAAAAAATTACGCTCTGTCGCGGTGGGGTTGAAGGGCAACCCAAAAAACAAAATATACACTTATGCATTTATCGTACTGGTAGGAAACAAACGACGTACACAAATCAAAAAAATTGCATTGTATGATTGTGTGGGGCCTATCCAGGATTTTAATCTCCGTTGCAGTTACACTTTTTAAAATGATAAGAAGTTGCAGAGAAACATTATGTATGTCACCGTAAAATTGTAAAAACCGTTTGATTGTAATCTAACGCTTTTTATCTCGATAGATTGTAAACTGTCGACGGATTGTGAACCGTAACACACTGCTTACAATTTAACGCATTATTTTTCGGTAAATTGTAATCTATTAAGTATATTAACCCGACATAACCTAATATTTATGTCAAACCCTAATCTAACCTATAGTACGCGCGCGAGTTAAATGCAGAGTAAATGTATGGTGAAACATACATTACAACTGTACAAGTAAGAGACAAGAAAACGTAAATACAATAAATATTTCAAAAATTAATACTCAGAACATTGAACGGTTCACAATCTTTTGATAGAAAATCATCAAAAGATTGTGAATCGGTTTTTACAATTTTACGGTGACATGTATATTATATATAGATTTATGTAAAAGATTATAGTTACACACATAAAATGTATGTATAGATAAGATATATTGTATGAACAAAGCAAACAATCGTGTTATAGGCAATATTATATGATTATATTATAAGAAAGTCTTAGAAAATATAGACTATTCGTGAATGCGTTAATATGTAGCAGTAATACGGCTTAAATATTATATAATTTAATATTTGGTGTCTATATTATATTTAAAATGTATCTCGATCACAATCATTGGTACTGCGATATATACGGAGAACGGTACGATACATTAGCAAAAAATAGATATTCATTGAAGGTCAAGAATTCCTTAGTGCTGTCGTAATATAAAATAAACAGTTTTCATTATAAACTGCATCATAAGCCGGTGGTGGTTATGATTTTTGTGGGCTAAGCCACCACCTAGTGATATAAGAATTTGGTACAGAGAGTGCTTAACAAATCACCAACTATTAAGATACCTAAATCATGGGAAAAATGAAAGCATTGGTTTACCGATTAATACAAAAAGGCTTTAAATCAACGACCTAAATAAATTACCATTATTTTTTAAATAAATAGATTTATAAAAAAATCGGATTCTTATCCGACAAAGCATAATAATTATTGTTATGTTTGGCTGTGCCTGTGGCATGGTTGAAAGAATTGTTATAGTATGATATATGTATTCATTTCATCAACACTATCCATTAAAATTTTATATTATGCTAATATCAATAACATTCTCTCGTGGAAATATAATACCACATACAAAGCAACTATATGTTGGACTATTTAAATGAAGGATTAATGTCATACGAATAATGAGGTAAACTATTAAAAAGAGCAATAATAATTAATACTTGCACCACATAGTGTATAATGTAGCACATAGTCTTCGAACAATCAAAGCCAGTGCAATGCAAAACAGAAATAAATAATACCTACGAAAATCAAGCGCCCCTATTGGAGGTAGTGTAAGTACACTGTTTGAATGTCAATAAGCATACTTTTTTTATTTAAAGCTATCAAAGCTTCGATGGTGATAAGTAATTAATTACGGTATCTTAAAACTCGAGATAAGAGTCTGAAAAGAATTCCACAAATAAATTTTAATAGTGTGATTGATTTCAATTGTTAGTACATGTAATTCAACATTTATATTCATTGGATTAAACAACCAAACTAATAGGTCAAAAATGTATAACATGTTTTTCAAATTATTATTAAAGAAGAACATTATTAATAATTTGAAAAACATTTTTGATAACCATAACATTCAATAAAAAAATATGAATACAAATAAAATAGGGTCCTGACACACTAGTGGAGTATCGCACAAAGTATTTAATAAGACGTCTATAATAATAATTATACGATGGCTATAAATTTTACTTACAAAATAAATCAAATTAGCATAATATTATATAGAAGACATGACACGAATGCACCCACAACTAAACAATTATATTTTATTATCTCTAGCTATGATGGAAATAATAAAACAGGGTGAAAAACGTTGGACTAATTTTAGCATTTTGACGGAGTATGATTTTAGTGATTTAACACATAATTAAATTTTTGTATAAACATTTATTTGTGGGGGGTTTCTTTTGTAACTATAGACGTTTAATTATATGCCTAAATTTCGCCAGAGAGATAGTTTCATAATTTCGAGTATCCGCACGTCGGTGTATACGTTGTTTAAATTATTTTTCAACCACATAAAGGAATGGTTTGCTCCTTAGCCCACGTTTCAAATTTAATTGTTAAAAAAATGTATATTTGCCTTCGTACTGTAGTTGAAATCTACTATTTTGAAGGAATAAACTAATAAAATTAGTGTTAATAAATTATATCGTTCTGCCATAAAACGATGCCACAATATTGAGTAAATAATAGTTAAAGTGAAAAGAATAAAAATGTACAAAAGATAATAGCATTTAAGTTATTGTAACTTACGACCGCAAATTATCTCAAACTCGTCGGAGACAATCAAAATTAATATAGCGCAAACTTTATTCCAGCTCGCTATAAAAAAATCGGCACTCAGTAAAAACTATTGAAATGTATATCTAAGTTAGCCATGGTCAAAGAGCATAAAGAACCAGGGGTAGAGGTACAACTCCATACAACGGGTACCATAGTTCTAAAATAAATTCTAGATGGCGTTACTTGTCTCGAATCAGTATAATTTTTTTTTAATCAACCGAAACTCAATGAAAACATGTATTTTGTTGTTTTACTTTATTTTACCTATTTATTTATTAAGTTTAATTAACTATTAAATATAAAATTTTCATAAAATCCGATAGCAAAAAGTTTATTTCAAAGCTTTCGTTTTAACGCCATCTAGAGCTAAGCAGAAGAACTACAGGGTATCAGCGATGATAAGCAGATTTTTGAATGCTTTTTGCTTAAGTATGGAGTTGTACCTCTACCCCTGGTACTTTATGCTCTTTGGCCATGGTGCTTAATCTGTTGCACATAGATATTTAAATCGAACTTGACGCTAAAAACAAAAGGACAGGCCGTGTGTAACACACTGTTATATGAATTTTTCCAGGCGAATTTAAAGATTTGTATACTTACTACAGAATTAACACAGAAAAAAAATCTTTTTATACCTTTCTTGAAAGTGACGAGTCCAATAAAAATAAATAAATTAAAAGCGTTTTCTATTTTATCTATGGTCTGCTATGTAACACAAAATCTTCACCGTTTCACACATGACATTCTGCTGTACACATAAATCGACAGGTTAAGTCTAGTGCTGCAGGGACCATAATGAAAGAGACAACAACACAAATAGAGGTGTAATTTCGGTTAGATTGTGTAGAATTAGTCACAAAATGTATTGTGGCCATGCAGATCAGTTTTATAAGAATACATTATAATCAGTATTTTCGTCTCTACATAGAGAAAGATCATAAATAGAACATCGAAGAAAAATTTATCAGTGTGAACGAAGAAAGAAACATGTTATACATAATTGGAGATTTAACGATCCCCATAAATCTATAAATAATTTGCATTAATGCGAAAAGCCGTATACTTACTTAAAATATTGGAATCCGATACAGTGAAACATTAATTTATAAATAAAATTGATGTTAATGCGTAGAGGGTTAGATTTATGTTTCAAGTTGGTAGTTAACAATAAAATGTATGGGTTTGTAAAAAGTTATATGTCTTAAAGATATAGAATCCAACAATGTACAATAAGAAATAGGCGAAATACATATCTAAAAGCGAGTTTTGGACATGTACTTTGCCTTGTATGCAAGAGTAGTAGAATTGTAATTGGGATAGAAAGGACAGAAGGACTTATAAGTGGCATTAAAGTTGCTTAAGTAATTGGTGTTTACCAGTTAAAATGAGCTCTCACAAATGTAGAGTCGCCCGCTTATTATAATGTTAAGTAGGTACTGAGTTTATATTATTGTATAATAAAGTAGTCGCGTAGACATTCGTGAACCGTGGCTGACTGTACTCGACACTGTAAATATTGTAAGCTTGGCTAGATTTTAATGTTTCGAAACCCCGCGATTTTTCAATGTTAACAGAAAATATATAATATAAATCAGACAATTTATTGACTGAAATATTGACAAAAATATCACATTTTTGTCAAGCTTAAATTAAGGAATTGCAATATTTTGGGTTCAAATATTGTTAGAAAGAGACAACGTTATATGTACGAGAGGTAACGCAATACTCGCACGTTGTATGTCTCATTTTTAAAGAATGTAGTATTTTTCTATCAATATGAATTATTGTGACCATTAGTTTACATAAAAATTATGATAATATGTATTGCTTAAAAAACTTTAATGTGGCCAGAATAAATGGCCATAGACTGTAGATGCGTTTTTTAACGCAAATGCAAATCGATGTTAAGTTCCTTTGGTAGCACAAGCATGTAGTTTTTATATGAATATTAAAAGATTTTTAAGTGCTCGCGTTTACAGTCCATGCCATTTATTCTATCGTTAGCTAAGGACCATGTAAAAATAATATAATTGGTGTAAATATAGTGAAGCGCAGTGTAGAAACATATTATATACACAGTTATAAATATGGTGTTTTATTAACGTAAAGCCTAGGCCTTTTCGGTCATCTATACTCGAGTAATTAAACTTCAGAAGTCGAGAGTCGAAGGACGCGGGCGAAGTCTAGAAAACTTTGATAGGTGCATTTTGCAGTTTTTGTAGCTTTTCGTGTTTGTTGTCAACTCATTAAGAAAGGATATAATATAGTCCCACAAACATAGAGTATAATATGTATTACCTCGTACAACACTTTCGTAAGTTTTGTCGTACCTACTGCGTTCAAAAGTAAGTATGGAAACAAATTAATAACTAGGTAAAGAATTGTGCGATTTGTGAGTGCTTATATCAAGTGTTTTGGCATAATTCCATGCTGAAGAAGTCTTTCTTCAGCATTCATTCATATGTTGTTGTTCATATTCATATGTTTGTATTAACTTACTAAGTACTACAAACCTATTATAAAATCCCCTTTACTTTATTATGAGTAATTCAAACGCACTTCATTTTAAAATGAAGACCAGTTTCTGCCTGTGACTTCGTCCGCATGCGAAACTTTAACCGTTTACGCAGTGCACGTAGTGGAAGCTCTCAAAAGGAAAAAACCCCTCATTTTGAAACATTCTTCATTGGTGCTCCGCTCCTATTGGTCTTAGTGTGATGATATATTATAGCCTATAAGCCTTCCTCGATAAATGAGCTATCTAACACTGAAAGAATTTTTTCAAATCGGACCAGTAGTTCATGAGATTAGTCCCTTAGATTAGATCTTTGAACCCTTCAATTTGAAAGTATGTACATATGTACCTACTTTCTAGATAGAAGTCTGGCAAATTAATCCTTTTTGTTGTAAAAGATATATTCATTGTTATTTTATTTGAGAAATAGTAAATAGATTTCAATTATTATTTTGCAGGCTACTGCTTCCACATCTACAAATTTGGTGGCAACTCCAAATATTGGCGGACCTAGCCACTCCAATTTGGAGCAGTCAGAGGCAGCGGACGCCTCTCCTGTTGTTCTGGTTGTTTCTGAACTGGATCCTGCGATGCAGGAAAACGAAGTTCCTAATTAGTCTATTCCGTTAGAGTTAATATTTTAATGCATAAGTGCCTCTTTTATTGATTATATTGTTATTGTAATTTCTACTGCGACTAAGTATATTATTTAGCAGTTAAGTTAATAATCAATAATAATAATGTAATGTAATGTTAATATTGTAATGTTAGAAGTAATAAATAAATAAAGCCTTTATTCAGACATTTTACATTCATTCTTAATCTTAACTATTATTTTCCTGCACTGCCTCGACAAACCCATCCATTTGATGATGGCAAAGGCCTCCTCCAACATTTTCCACAGCTCTCTGTCTCTAGCTGTTCGGGACAATATGCCACCTGCCACTACTCTGATATCGTCGACCCATCTTTGCATTGGTCTACCTCTTTTTCTCTTGAAATGACCCGTGTACCAATTCATTACCTTTTTGCTCCATTTATCTTGTCCCCTGATTGTATGCCCCGCCCACTTCCACTTAAGGCGCTTGATTGTAACTGTAACACCTTTGTTTTAGTACAACTTCTTATGTTTTTTGTTTTTATCCTATCGGACAATTTTTCACCATCATACTTCTGTTCATGGCGTTCTGACAAGATTCCATTTAAGTAAGTGTAATGCAAGCCATGTCTTCTTCTTCTTCTTCTTCTTCACGGCTGTCCTTTGACGAATGGCTGGGAGATGATCCCTAAGTTCTTCAAGAACCTGTAGGTACCCAACCTTGCTCAATCGAAAGTTCGCAATGAACTCTCTTTCTGGCAGCTCCATAGGATCGTAAAAGTCCCGCAGCCTACGCCTATGAACGCGTAAAGCTTTCTCTTTACGCAGTTCGTCAGCATGTGCAATTAAAATTGCGCGAGTCCTTGTCGTTCGCTTGGCTGTTGTTTGTTTTACCTTTAATTATATAAATGGACGCTATTTCACTTCTATTACTGTTGTGAGCCTAAATTCATTGAAAATAATTTAAATTTTCTTTATCTTACTAACTTGTTATCATTGTTGATGTTCAAAAACACTGCTCTCTACTAGTTGCTAAAGATATAGGCACTCGTCTCATTGAGTTTTCAACAATGACCTGTCATTCTGCTTAGCGAATACGAAAGTATAGTTGTCGATACGAGAATTTAAGGCAAAATGCGTTTCCAGTCGCCATCCCAACACTATGCGTGGCCATCTCACTAAAGATGTACTTTTGACGTCATTTCGATTATCAACCTCTTGTCAACTGAGTTACAAAATACAAAATTTGATTTTGACAATTTTAGATTCTAACAGACAAGCCGGTGCCCATCAAATTTTAAAAGCCACTGAGATACAGAATAGGCCGGCAGACCAGAGAAAATTCAGAAATCATAAATACCCAAGTTGACCCTGCCGGGACTCCAGCCCAGGACCTCCCACGTTAAGGCAACCGCGCTCAACATTGCGCCAGGGAGTTTGTCAAATCTTTTAGCTAGTTTAAGTTTTTCATTTAAACTAGCAACGCTCACTGGATCAGAAGTTTTTCGGACTATACCTTGATGGAAAATGTTTTAGGTCACACTCCTCAACGCTGGGTCTTCACACACGCCTTTGAGAACATTATGGAGCGACATGGTCGGATTCATAACTATTAAACGAATTATAATTCCTAGTAACGGAGTTAATAAAAATACTCGTGATTGCCATCCTGCTGGTACCACGTGTGAATGGTCGACCTTTCAGGCATGCAGGTTTCCTCACTGTTAAATCAAGTGATATCTTATCAAGCACTCGTCCAAATATTATCTCGTTTATATTGTGATACATAGTATTCCATAATATTACTGATATTGTACTGTAGAGAAAAAAAAACGATACAAGGGCCGGGCCATACTGTCAATGCTGTTTTTTTATTATTCATTACGCTTGACCACAAACACACCTGCGATCTGCACGTAATAGGCTCGTTTCTCCATCGCCCCACCTCAAAAACGTCAGAAGGTCATTCGTGAGAATGAATTCGAGAGAATTCGTCATTCTTTTCTATTACAAAATTTCACAACCTATTTTAAACTTGCCTATACAAAAATTTAAGAAATCCATTAAAAGTATGCTCCTGAAAAGGCTATTATACTGTTGAAGATTATGTAAATGATAGAGGAGCTATGCTTAGGAAAGCGGTTCCGTATACATTGATATAACAATTGTAAATGAAATATTTATTTAAAAAGAGCAACCACCTAGTTTCTTGCTGGTTCTCGGTAGGAATGGTATTCCAAACCAGTGGTAGATTCATTTGACTTTCAAGATTCAAAACTACTTGTAAAAGTTTATTTGAATTTTTTGAATTTTGATGGGAAGTGATGAGGCGTCCTTAGATGCGCTTGCCTAGATGTCTATTCACTCTGCCTTTCTTTGCTTAAAGCAATACTCTCAAAAAAACAAAAACTCTTCCAATGAAAAAATCTCATTTATTCAATCAATACAATGATAACATAACAAATTGTGCTAAGAAACAAGGAACCGTATGCCGATATATAAAGCACCATTTATATTAATATTCCAACATAATATTTACCACAGTTTTAACTTATGCTGTGAATAGTTTCGCCTACACAATAAGAAACAAAATAACTATACTACATCACAGGATATGTTTTAGTAATATGGACAATTATATCAATATGATTGATTAGAGGCATTCAGTTACTATCAAACCCACCATCCATAGATAAATATGTACAACCTGAAACCACCATCCAACAGGACGATGGTAAATCTATGCAACCCATTTATCATTTTTGGTAAAAAGTAATGGCTGGCAGATTTAGCAAATCCCATCTATGTCGTTGCTGCTGTCAACATGACACTCTGTATGACGTGACAGCTAGAGCTATGGCGTTATTGATAGTTCGCCACCTCGAGATACGCAATAAGCTGTCAAAAAAATGTTAGGCCTAATAAGCGTATTACACTGGGCGTGGCCGCTAGTTGGAGCTTCGCTTATTACACAACAATAAGGACCAATATAGGGATTCTTACTCCCTAAATTTTATTACACTACATTGAATCAAGTGTAAGGGTGCCTGTGAAAAGTGCAGTGTAATAGGCCTTAATGCCCTACAAACCGCAACTCAAATATTTTTATAGGATAGGTACCGGATCGTAATAATAGTATAGTAGTTATAGTACTATAATGAATAACTGAATGGATTTTGATATTTTCACAGTCCAGCAATTAAATTAAAAATTTCATTCCGAATTATTAAACATAATACTTATCCATGATAAACTATGGTACACTTGAGGAAAAAATCGCATAATAACATCCATACGTCACGAAAATCAATTCATTTTATATAATTTAAAAGTGATAAAAATACGGTAATAATACGTCTGCCATAAGTAGTCTCTATTTCACAATTCACCACAGGAATATCTGAACTGAATAAAATAAAATTTAAGTCATTAGAAACTTTTAAATTTTAATTTCTTTTTGAAAAACGGATTGATGGGTGACGGCGTGGATGGTTTCAGATTTGTTTTGGTCGGCTTTTTCTTACTATCAAAAGGTATATTTGGACTCTGTCTCACACTTTTGTAATAGTCTATGGTTTCTTGCATGCTGTTATTTTTTAGCACAAACTTCACTTTTTTTGGAGGCTCCATATTAGCTTTTTTCTTTGGACTGCCGTCTTTTTTCATGTTACCGTTAACTTGTTTCTGATAGTTTTTTACTTTATTAACCACAAGTTGCGGTTTACAATTTTTAATGTCCTTAACATTCGAGTCTTTTTGTTTTTTAATTATAGTTTTACTTGTAATCCCATTTGTCTGTTTGTTTGTCTTAAGGTTTAATACTTTATCCTGTGTTGTTTTTTTCTTTTCCTTATTAACTGAATCTTTAACCTTATTACTTCTGTCCGATAGCTTTTTACTATCTTTAACCTTATCACTATTTGATACTTTATTATGCTCATTATTTATTTCAATTTTGTTAGTTTTATTTTCCTTTTTGACATTTCCTTGCATTTGTTTGCTTTCCTTACTATTAAATATAGATTTTTTATCTTTTTTAACTTTGTTCTTTTTCTTAGTTTCTAACTGTTTTGATGTATTGTCTTTGTCAGTTTTTGGTTTTTTGCTGAGGTCTTTACTGGGCTTTTCTGCAAGTTTCCGCTTTCTGTTCTTTTTCTTGTCTACTACTTTATTTTCTTTGTTGGACTCGCATTTCTTATTTTCAGTCTCAGTGGTTTCAACATGCCAACCGCCGATCTGAAACAAGGACAATCGCCGCTCAAAATAGGAAACAGAATATCGATTATATGTTATAAATGCATAATGAAAGTGGGTTTGTTTGTTCTTTAATAACGCTGCAAGGGATCGATGTGATTGTTTGTATGTACATAGTTGAGGACCTGAAGAGTGACCTACTATAGGGATAATAATATACAGATAGATCATAGTGACATAGAGGGAGTAGTACATCCCAGAAGATCAACTAATTCCCCAAGGCTTTTTTAAATCCAGATTAGTTGCGCTCCGCATTCATCTAGTTGCTAGTACATAATCTAATACTTTTAAACATTTTAAACGAGCAATTCTTGTAATCTCGGAAACGTTTTCAAGCAATGCAAAATTGCTACAATATCAATAGAATACGAATGTAAATTTCGCCACCATCTACAAGATTATTATAGCTCAGGTGGGAAATCGGGCGGTGAAAGTCGCCAGTTCGAGTCCAGACATCTCCAGTCCGATTATTTTTTCCTTTTTTTCTCAAGTTCCTTCTTTTGCGAGCAAAACTATTATTGGGATTCCAATTGCACTCGTAATTTTTTATTTAAATAACCAGTTCATATTTTTTTATTATGTTAGTACGATGGAGAAATATTACTCATATTTTATTAGTAGGTATGTAATTTGTATTTAAATATAATTTCCAAAAAACACGATTTACCAAAAATTGTGTTAATTTTTACTCACCGTGGCATCAGCCGGTGTGGTTTCAGATGAAAGTTCGTCTACAATATTCACTCCAGATCTACTTTTCGCCAAAAGTCTCTTGCGGTGTTTTCGACTTAAACCTTTAACAAATAATAGTATTAAAACAATTACATAGTAAATAATAAGGCAAAGGAAAGAACGGGTCCAAAGGGTGAGCTGTACATTCATTCTGGATGGTATCATAGATAAACAATATTTATATAATATACAATATAACGCTTGGGCTGGGCGCGCTCCGGCCCTTCCGCGTCGTCTGATAGATAGATAGATAGACAACAAACCTCTGAGCGCGCGCAGTCTCGTGGCGGCGCGCTTGGGCTGGCCGCGCTCCGGCCGCGGCTCCGGCCCTTCCGCCTCGCCTGATAGATAGATAGACAGACAACAAACCTCTGAGCGCGAGCTCGTCGGACTGCTTGACGAGCTGCTTCTCGAGCGCGCGCAGTCTCGTGGCGGCGCGCTTGGGCTGGCCGCGCTCCGGCCCTTCCGCGTCGCCTGATAGATAGATAGATAGACAACAAACCTCTGAGCGCGAGCTCGTCGGACTGCTTGACGAGCTGCTTCTCGAGCGCGCGCAGTCTCGTGGCGGCGCGCTTGGGCTGGCCGCGCTCCGGCCGCGGCTCCGGCCCTTCCGCGTCGCCTGATAGATAGATAGATAGACAACAAACCTCTGAGCGCGAGCTCGTCGGACTGCTTGACGAACTGCTTCTCGAGCGCGCGCAGTCTCGTGGCGGCGCGCTTGGGCTGGGCGCGCTCCGGCCCATCCGCGTCGCCTGATAGATAGATAGATAGACAACAAACCTCTGAGCGCGAGTTCGTCGGACTGCTTGACGAGCTGCTTCTCGAGCGCGCGCAGTCTCGTGGCGGCGCGCTTGGGCTGGCCGCGCTCCGGCCGCGGCTCCGGCCCTTCCGCGTCGCCTGATAGATAGATAGACAGACAACAAACCTCTGAGCGCGAGCTCGTCGGACTGCTTGACGAGCTGCTTCTCGAGCGCGCGCAGTCTCGTGGCGGCTCGCTTGGGCTGGCCGCGCTCCGGCCCATCCGCGTCGCCTGATAGATAGATAGATAGACAACAAACCTCTGAGCGCGAGCTCGTCGGACTGCTTGACGAGCTGCTTCTCGAGCGCGCGCAGTCTCGTGGCGGCGCGCTTGGGCTGGGCGCGCTCCGGCCCATCCGCGTCGCCTGATAGATAGATAGATAGACAACAAACCTCTGAGCGCGAGCTCGTCGGACTGCTTGACGAGCTGCTTCTCGAGCGCGCGCAGTCTCGTGGCGGCGCGCTTGGGCTGGCCGCGCTCCGGCCGCGGCTCCGGCCCTTCCGCGTCGCCTGATAGATAGATAGATAGACAACAAACCTCTGAGCGCGAGCTCGTCGGACTGCTTGACGAGCTGCTTCTCGAGCGCGCGCAGTCTCGTGGCGGCGCGCTTGGGCTGGCCGCGCTCCGGCCCTTCCGCGTCGTCTGATAGATAGATAGATAGACAACAAACCTCTGAGCGCGAGCTCGTCGGACTGCTTGACGAGCTGCTTCTCGAGCGCGCGCAGTCTCGTGGCGGCCCGCTTGGGCTGGCCGCGCTCCGGCCGCGGCTCCGGCCCTTCCGCGTCGCCTGATAGATAGATAGATAGACAACAAACCTCTGAGCGCGAGCTCGTCGGACTGCTTGACGAGCTGCTTCTCGAGCGCGCGCAGTCTCGTGGCGGCGCGCTTGGGCTGGGCGCGCTCCGGCCCATCCGCGTCGCCTGATAGATAGATAGATAGACAACAAACCTCTGAGCGCGAGCTCGTCGGACTGCTTGACGAGCTGCTTCTCGAGCGCGCGCAGTCTCGTGGCGGCGCGCTTGGGCTGGCCGCGCTCCGGCCGCGGCTCCGGCCCTTCCGCGTCGCCTGATAGATAGATAGATAGACAACAAACCTCTGAGCGCGAGCTCGTCGGACTGCTTGACGAGCTGCTTCTCGAGCGCGCGCAGTCTCGTGGCGGCGCGCTTGGGCTGGCCGCGCTCCGGCCCTTCCGCGTCGCCTGATAGATAGATAGACAGACAACAAACCTCTGAGCGCGAGCTCGTCGGACTGCTTGACGAGCTGCTTCTCGAGCGCGCGCAGTCTCGTGGCGGCGCGCTTGGGCTGGGCGCGCTCCGGCCCATCCGCGTCGCCTGATAGATAGATAGATAGACAACAAACCTCTGAGCGCGAGCTCGTCGGACTGCTTGACGAGCTGCTTCTCGAGCGCGCGCAGTCTCGTGGCGGCGCGCTTGGGCTGGGCGCGCTCCGGCCCATCCGCGTCGCCTGATAGATAGATAGATAGACAACAAACCTCTGAGCGCGAGCTCGTCGGACTGCTTGACGAGCTGCTTCTCGAGCGCGCGCAGTCTCGTGGCGGCGCGCTTGGGCTGGCCGCGCTCCGGCCGCGGCTCCGGCCCTTCCGCGTCGCCTGATAGATAGATAGACAGACAACAAACCTCTGAGCGCGAGCTCGTCGGACTGCTTGACGAGCTGCTTCTCGAGCGCGCGCAGTCTCGTGGCGGCGCGCTTGGGCTGGGCGCGCTCCGGCCCATCCGCGTCGCCTGATAGATAGATAGATAGACAACAAACCTCTGAGCGCGAGCTCGTCGGACTGCTTGACGAGCTGCTTCTCGAGCGCGCGCAGTCTCGTGGCGGCGCGCTTGGGCTGGGCGCGCTCCGGCCCATCCGCGTCGCCTGATAGATAGATAGATAGACAACAAACCTCTGAGCGCGAGTTCGTCGGACTGCTTGACGAGCTGCTTCTCGAGCGCGCGCAGTCTCGTGGCGGCGCGCTTGGGCTGGCCGCGCTCCGGCCGCGGCTCCGGCCCTTCCGCGTCGCCTGATAGATAGATAGACAGACAACAAACCTCTGAGCGCGAGCTCGTCGGACTGCTTGACGAGCTGCTTCTCGAGCGCGCGCAGTCTCGTGGCGGCTCGCTTGGGCTGGCCGCGCTCCGGCCCATCCGCGTCGCCTGATAGATAGATAGATAGACAACAAACCTCTGAGCGCGAGCTCGTCGGACTGCTTGACGAGCTGCTTCTCGAGCGCGCGCAGTCTCGTGGCGGCGCGCTTGGGCTGGGCGCGCTCCGGCCCATCCGCGTCGCCTGATAGATAGATAGATAGACAACAAACCTCTGAGCGCGAGCTCGTCGGACTGCTTGACGAGCTGCTTCTCGAGCGCGCGCAGTCTCGTGGCGGCGCGCTTGGGCTGGCCGCGCTCCGGCCGCGGCTCCGGCCCTTCCGCGTCGCCTGATAGATAGATAGATAGACAACAAACCTCTGAGCGCGAGCTCGTCGGACTGCTTGACGAGCTGCTTCTCGAGCGCGCGCAGTCTCGTGGCGGCGCGCTTGGGCTGGCCGCGCTCCGGCCCTTCCGCGTCGTCTGATAGATAGATAGATAGACAACAAACCTCTGAGCGCGAGCTCGTCGGACTGCTTGACGAGCTGCTTCTCGAGCGCGCGCAGTCTCGTGGCGGCCCGCTTGGGCTGGCCGCGCTCCGGCCGCGGCTCCGGCCCTTCCGCGTCGCCTGATAGATAGATAGATAGACAACAAACCTCTGAGCGCGAGCTCGTCGGACTGCTTGACGAGCTGCTTCTCGAGCGCGCGCAGTCTCGTGGCGGCGCGCTTGGGCTGGGCGCGCTCCGGCCCATCCGCGTCGCCTGATAGATAGATAGATAGACAACAAACCTCTGAGCGCGAGCTCGTCGGACTGCTTGACGAGCTGCTTCTCGAGCGCGCGCAGTCTCGTGGCGGCGCGCTTGGGCTGGCCGCGCTCCGGCCGCGGCTCCGGCCCTTCCGCGTCGCCTGATAGATAGATAGATAGACAACAAACCTCTGAGCGCGAGCTCGTCGGACTGCTTGACGAGCTGCTTCTCGAGCGCGCGCAGTCTCGTGGCGGCGCGCTTGGGCTGGCCGCGCTCCGGCCCTTCCGCGTCGCCTGATAGATAGATAGACAGACAACAAACCTCTGAGCGCGAGCTCGTCGGACTGCTTGACGAGCTGCTTCTCGAGCGCGCGCAGTCTCGTGGCGGCGCGCTTGGGCTGGGCGCGCTCCGGCCCATCCGCGTCGCCTGATAGATAGATAGATAGACAACAAACCTCTGAGCGCGAGCTCGTCGGACTGCTTGACGAGCTGCTTCTCGAGCGCGCGCAGTCTCGTGGCGGCGCGCTTGGGCTGGGCGCGCTCCGGCCCATCCGCGTCGCCTGATAGATAGATAGATAGACAACAAACCTCTGAGCGCGAGCTCGTCGGACTGCTTGACGAGCTGCTTCTCGAGCGCGCGCAGTCTCGTGGCGGCGCGCTTGGGCTGGCCGCGCTCCGGCCGCGGCTCCGGCCCTTCCGCGTCGCCTGATAGATAGATAGACAGACAACAAACCTCTGAGCGCGAGCTCGTCGGACTGCTTGACGAGCTGCTTCTCGAGCGCGCGCAGTCTCGTGGCGGCGCGCTTGGGCTGGGCGCGCTCCGGCCCATCCGCGTCGCCTGATAGATAGATAGATAGACAACAAACCTCTGAGCGCGAGCTCGTCGGACTGCTTGACGAGCTGCTTCTCGAGCGCGCGCAGTCTCGTGGCGGCGCGCTTGGGCTGGGCGGGCTCCGGCCCTTCCGCGTCGCCTGATAGATAGATAGATAGACAACAAACCTCTGAGCGCGAGCTCGTCGGACTGCTTGACGAGCTGCTTCTCGAGCGCGCGCAGTCTCGTGGCGGCGCGCTTGGGCTGGCCGCGCTCCGGCCGCGGCTCCGGCCCTTCCGCGTCGCCTGATAGATAGATAGATAGACAACAAACCTCTGAGCGCGAGCTCGTCGGATTGCTTGACGAGCTGCTTCTCGAGCGCGCGCAGTCTCGTGGCGGCGCGCTTGGGCTGGCCGCGCTCCGGCCGCGGCTCCGGCCCTTCCGCGTCGCCTGATAGATAGATAGATAGACAACAAACCTCTGAGCGCGAGCTCGTCGGATTGCTTGACGAGCTGCTTCTCGAGCGCGCGCAGTCTCGTGGCGGCGCGCTTGGGCTGGCCGCGCTCCGGCCCATCCGCGTCGCCTGATAGATAGATAGATAGACAACAAACCTCTGAGCGCGAGCTCGTCGGACTGCTTGACGAGCTGCTTCTCGAGCGCGCGCAGTCTCGTGGCGGCGCGCTTGGGCTGGCCGCGCTCCGGCCGCGGCTCCGGCCCTTCCGCCTCGCCGGCCGGCACCCGCAGCGGGTACTGGTTACGACTGAGCTTTTCGAAGCTATAATACAACAAGTCATCATTAAAAAAATTAAAAACACGACTATCCTGCCAAAAAACGAACTAAAAAATTAAAATTCTAAATTAATCTAGATAAATTAGAATCTTATTCATATTATTATTAAATGATATTTTTTGTAAATCACTGGATATTGAACTATAGTGTTATATATTTTTGGAATCTACTCATCATTTTCTAGATGATGATTATATAGTAAATCTTATTTTAGTTTTTTTTTGCAACTTTTGTCTTTAATGCGGAAGCCATGGTCACCCCATCAATTTTTTTTTTATGTTACTAGCCTATGTCACCCGGAATAAGCTAGGGATTTTAACGATACCTCACTTATCAAAATCGGTTCAGGCGTATAGAAGTTATGCTGGAATATACAAACTCACATACATACATAAATGAACCCTGAAAACAATATACTCCTTTTTTCAGGATGTCGTATAAAAAGAGATGTCTAGGCCCTAGGGGAATGGGGTTCTGGGCCATGAATAGGGTTGCCAAAACTAAACTTCAAAATATCTGGACACAATTTGAAAATGTCGGGATTTTGGGGTTGTTTCCGGGAGAAATAAGATATATGAAATGAAATGAAAAATAAAAAGTTTATTTTTTAAATTAATAGGCTACTTAACATTGTTGAGATATATCTAATTCAAGTACACTTCATTTTTAGGTTTTGCCACATGTGTTTGGCATTGGACTTTGCTGAGTCCAATAATTTGGAGCCTTAGCTGTATTCAGAAAACATTTAACCACAATGAAGTGATCGCGAAAGCGCTCGGTAATTTTAAATTATTATTTTGTATCGAACTTTCCGAGAAGCTGTCTATCTGGAGATTTTGAAGATTGTTGGGGTCTGGAAGATTATTTAAAATGTAGGGATATTTCAGACGAATTCCGACCATCTGGCATGAATCCCATGCATGCACCTTTAACTTTTCCAAGTAATGTGCATTTTAAAATTAAATATAACCGCTTCCAGGCGATTAAGTTTTCCAGTATGATGCCTTGCAGAGACCGATTAGGGTTTAATTTAACTGGCATACATAGTTTCATTTTCAAAAATCCTTTTTTGGCTGATGCCTGCGTCATAATAGGTATCGGTAGGTAAGCCAATCCAATCCGTCCAGTGGCTTAAGCTGTGCGTTGCTGAATCAATCGGCCCTTTTATTTTTTTGTATTTAGATATTATAATCATTACATTACAGTACAAACAATAGGGATGATGACAACTCAATCAAATCAGCAACTCTTCATCAAACTTAAAAACCCTCTTCTAGTATGGAAGTTGTATGAAATTTGCAATTGTGACTTCATCAAATTTCAACACACTTTTTTTCTTTAATCTATACTTTAAAATGGTTGTCTAACTTAAAACTAACCGAGGATGTGAATTTTAGGAAGACCCTCTGTTTAATAATCGGCTAGAAATAATTTATTTTTGATATAGGCATCATCCCTATTGGAGTAAACAGTATACATGTCACCGTAAGATTGTAAAAACCGTTAGATTATAATCTAACTCGCGAAATTATAAACTGTCGAAAGATTGTGAACGGATCAATGTTCTGAGTGTCAATTTTTGAAATATTCATTGTATTTACGTTTTCTTGTCTGTTTCATGTAGGTTAGGTTAGGGTGCGACATTAATAACCAGGTAGTGCCCGGCCGGGCACTTAGGTTCTGTCGGGTTAGTAAATCTAACAGATTACTTAATCTACCGGAAAATAATGCGTCAAATGGTAATCTTTCGACACTTTGCGATTTCGCGAGTTAGATTATAATCTAACGGTTTTTACGATCTTACGGTGACATAAATTACTCACCGTTCTACACATATTTTGGCCCGTTTGTAGGTCTTCGAGGAAGCAGTAGTCATGAGTTGCCTCAGTTGTTCCGCAATCAATTCAGCCGGCACGGGCAGCGGCTCTAAGATCACGTCCACACGACCGGCGCGAGGGTCCAGAGGCCCCGACCTGTAATGACATATGAGTAAAATATAATAACCAGTGGCGTGCACAGGTTTTGAAGCTAGGGTAGGCATTAGTTAGTCAGAATAAAATATTTATTAGATGTTTTGATGAAATATGAGCATTGACGTATTTCCATTTGGGTAAGCAGCGCTTTTATGTCCCTATGAACTGCACGCCACTGAGAATAACCACACAAACATTCATACAGTCGCTCGACGTAGACGTATATGCAAACCTGTGAAATCATAGAAGTGGAATGGGGGAGGAATTCTACATATTTTGGCTCATTTGATGGCCTTTGACTAGACGCTAAGTTGAAATATAAATTGTTCGCTCAATGGCGTTCATCGCATCGCTGTATGTACTTACCCTGTTATTTACGAGTGTAGGCAAAGCTAAAACTAAAAACTTATTTATCCTATAGTTGCTTCCATGAGTGCCCTCAAATAAAGTATTTTTAATTTTTTTTTGTGATTTTTGAATACATAATATAATTTGTGAACTTGATTTAACTTATTAATTCGGAAGTAACAGGGCTCTGACCCACCCAAGTAGACTGACTTCGCTTCGCTGGGTCAATGTACTTATGTACGTACGTACGTTACTCCACTCACCCATCATTTCGTTCACCGTTTTCCATATAATCATCAGCTTGATCATTTTCGTTGTCATCATCATCATCTTCACTATCATCTGACACGCGCTCCAAAGATTCGGGGCCACCAGCGGGACAGCCCAGCTAAACAATGAAAATACTTTGCAGACTGGATTAGGAAATGTCAATTCTCTCCCTCTCTCTCTCTCTCTGTGTCGTATTCCCATTCGTCGTGACCCCATTCCAATAATCACATAATGGTAGGAGTTTTCTTGGGATAATAATGCGGTGGGTTCCGCGTCCTCCGCATATGACTCGACTAAGAGCATTTACACTCTCAGGTTTTTGTAACGATTACTATCAGATGTTAGTGATAATAACCGGGACCGACGGCTTAACGTGCTCTCCGAGATACGGAGGAAACGAAAAGTGCAAATGTGAACCTCCAAATTCGGTCACTCATCCAGTTACTGACTTGGATAACAATCGCAATCGACTGATATGCGTTGTCACAGCTAGGCCATTCGTCCCTTAAAACTAAACTTTTAGTGATACAGATATTTGGTCTCGTCGAATCTCGTTAATTTCGAAGATTCTCAAAAACACTATTCAGGAAACGATATATATATAATAATCTATCTAGCGAGATTACAATTTAACGCATTATTTTTCAGTAGAAAGAAACAAGAAAACGTAAAAACAATGAATATTTCAAAAGTTGACACCCAGAAAATTGAACGGTTCACAACCTGTCGACAGTTTACAATCTATCGAGATAAAAAGCGTTAGTTTGCAATCTGACGGTTTTTGCAATTTTACGGTGACATATACACCTATTTATCGATATACAGTGTGTCCAAGATCGAACTACTAATAATAATTCGTTACCACTCTAGACACACGACATATAATTTCGACAAAACTTTTGTGTTGTTGCTTATCTCAAAGGGGTCGATTTAATACGAAGCGACGCGACGGCTGAAAACGTATGGTAAAAACTCACTCAAACTTGAAAACTTGATCCACGCGGACGAAGTCGCGGACATCATCTAGTATGCACATATTCCAATGCGATACTATCTTGTTTATTATGGTTACATACCTTCTTCCAAGCAGATGTAGCAATGTCATACTCCATTCCGAGCTCGCTCTGTTTTATCAAGTTAGTTAGGACGCTCCGACAGGCAAATGCCAGGCTCCCCTCCCCGCCACAGACTTGTACACTGATCGGGTACAGAAGAGCCACTAGACTCTCTTCAGGGATCTCCCCTTTTGACACCTGTGGTCAGATACATTGTATTAATACAGGAAAATGAGTGCTAGATTTAAAGCTGTCATTTTAGTTTAGTTTGGAGGTTGTGTAAAACAGAATTAGTCCCATTACCACATTACATATTTTGCTTGATTGTAAAAATATAATTATTTGCATAAGTATCCTACATATTTTATCCTATGATCACAGCATAAGATATGATTCTGTGATATGATTAGGCTCTGAAGAGCTGGAACCCAGAGCCGTATAGCCAGTTACCTAATAAAAACACGTGAATAAAAACGACTATAACAATACAATTTACAAAAAAAAACTCTTTTGGTTTACACCAGGTTATAGGGTCTTAAATTTTTGCCTGTCCTGAAGTTACACTAATTAGTAAGCTCTGTTATTAATATTATTAGATTTGCGTTAATTCAAATTGTACTTTACTACATTCTTGTAAATATCTGCATCATGCTGTCCCCATATTAAAACCATAACATAACTCTAAATGATTTGTATTACCTGATTTAGAATTTGGTAAAATATCCACTTAATCAGAAAAGATACAATAAACATGTTCTACCTTAGATAATTCTTCCAAGTAGCAGTCCGTGACGTGCAACATCAGGGAGGCTGAATTTCTCGCATACAAAGGCGTCTGTAATGCTAGGATACCTTTAAATCGTATAAGAATTGTGATCAGCTAAGTATAAAAGGTGTATAACTTCTGAATTTAAGTTGAGAGTCGGAGAGAGACTTTTCACTTAACTTAAACTCATAGGATCAAATTAAAATGTTTTTTTAGAAATATGTATATTGATAGGTGAACTTACCATCACTGGAGCACAGCATGTTGGCAAACATCTGACAGCTCTGGAGCTTCCACTGGCATCGCTGCAGGCAACGGAAACTGCCACGGAGATAGCGGCGCGCTAGCTGTGTACAGAACATCCATACTAATATTATAAATGCGAAAGTGTGTCTGTCTGTTACGCTTTCACGAACCATCTATTCCACCGATTTTGATGAACTTTGGTGGAGGGATAGATTGTAACCAAAGTTCCCGCGGGAATAAAAAATCTTAATCCACGCGGACGAAGTCGCGGGCGGTCATGGAGTTGCTCATAATTAATGGTCAAGAAAATACCATATTATCTTCATCATGTCCTTATGACTCCGATCCATTGAGATCGCTGCTACTTTTTGCTATGCAAACTCAGGAAAAGGTTTTTAAGGTGCTAATGAAAACAACATTTTGTATGAGTTTCCTTCATGCATCTACATCCAGCAAAATGATCTTTAATACTGTATAACCATATCAACTATATATAACTTTTGCTAAAGTATAAATATAACTTATAATAAAGGTACTTCTTAATTCTGAGAGCTATAACTATAGCTATGTATAGAAGCTTAACAGTATTCTATACAGAAATATGTACAAGAGTAGTAGTAATTTATACTAATATTATATTTATGCGAAAGTTTGGATAAATTGAGGTATGGATGGCCGAACGGATCTGGATGAAATTTGGTACAGAGACAGATTAAAGTCTAGAATAACACAAGCTACTTTTTATCCTGGAAAACTAAAGTTCCCGCAGAAACCAAACAACCTCAAACCACATGGATGTAGTTGTGGGCTTCAGCTAGTAATAAAATAAAGAAGGATTACCATTAGAAACTTATCCATTCTATGCTGATCTATTCCATACCACTCTGTGGCAAGGACCTTGAAGCCTGCTTTGATCATCATAATGGCATATTCTATTTGGTCTGTCGGAAACAAGTCCAGGGTGGCCGCAATACTCTCACATAGGTCTTCCTAGAAATAAGGAACTCCATTAGGCTGGAATCACACTTGTCAGAATCAATTCCTATTTTGTGTTTAAAAAATAGCCATTTTATTATCTATTCAAAATATCTTTTGTAAGCATTGGAAAGAACTGATGCATATGAATCTTCATATGACTTATCTATTTTCAATAGATAAAATATGAATCAATGTTGACAAATATGATGTCTTACATGATACCTGCTAGCTGATACTGACAAATTTCTGTTTTCTACAATGAAAAGGTTGGTTTCACTATAAGAGTGAAAAATTGTCTACTAAAGATTGCAAAACTTCAGATTGTAAGGAAGCTCTGTGACATACAAATCCACACTTAAGGCATGATAAGTGTGTGGATTATCCGGGGCTTGATTAGGACAAAATGACAGTGAATGCTGATTGCAAACACCTCTGATTGGCCAAAACTCTCTTATAATTGACTAAAATGCAATATAAAGGCAAACGACAGTTGAGATTGTAGCACTGATTAATGCCAATTCTCCGCAGTCTACTAGTTGCAATGGCTTAACTTATCAAGCAAGTATTTAGCAGTTCTGAACTACAAAAAAAATCTTATTGCTCATAGTATAAGTCATACGAAGCTTACTTAATGAAGTTTACATAATCTCGGAAATGCACAGTAGTTGTAGAGACAATTATTTCATTTCGTTCTTATTATTTATTGCACTTCTTTATCAATTTACCTGCACTAAGGGTTTGTCTGACATCCACACAGCATAGAATAGACCTTTCCATACTCTGATGAAATCATCTTCTTTAAATTCTACAAAATAGAACATTTTATGATCAAATTTCTCATTACAATGGCTCACAATCTGTATATGTTTGAATCATTGTATATATACAGAAGTCTCAATAATCCAGCACTGTTAAAAACCAGAGGGTGCCATATATTTGTATTAATGTTTTAATCATCTTTTTTATAACTGTAACATATCCCACAACTAAATAACTACTTAGTTTTACAACATAATACAATAATAATATAGTTTAGGCGAGGGAGACATAGGTGGAGGGTACCAGATTGTTTATTAGACTTATCTGTCTATTGAGGACCTGGATTAGTGAAATTCTACTGTATACTACTACTACTACTATACTACTAATACTTATAAATATATAAGTATTTTATCATGCAAGATAACGTTCACTCTTGCAATGAAGATCCTTTAAAGCAGCATTGAATAAAGCTTTTACATATTCTATGAATCGCTTGTTACTTAAACATTGTTGTTACAATGTTATCTAAACAAGACATAAACCACCCAGTAAGTTTTGCGGGGGATATTTATGCGTGTAAAATATGTAGGTATACATACAGGTACATACACGGAATATTGAGCTTTGAGGTTATGCTCTTTAATTCACATGTCAGTAACAAATCACTATTTCACATACATGCACTCAAACTAACCGTATTTCTTCTCAAAACAATTCATTAGCCATTTTTTAAAGGTTTTTAGAACACGATCGCGAGTTTTCTTTTCATTTCCAGAAAGAAGACGTGCAAACTTAAATTCTTGAGCCACAAGAAACACCTTTTCCTTTTTAGGCTTGGTTATAGGCTTCTTTTTTATTTTCTGCTTTTTAGGCCTGTTTTTGTCGGGGAGTTTCATGTTGAAATTATATTTAAATTTCTGTATTAATTTCTATTTTTTATTTATCTCGGAAAATCGTGCTACTAGAGACAAGTAACCAAAAAAACCACACTTGACAAGTTGACACCAGAGACAAGCAAGTAACATGTTACTTGTCTCTGGCAAGTAACCAGCAAATAACAGTTGACACTGCTCAGCTGCTCAGAGACAAGTTAACTGCTGACAGTACCAGTGTGACCAAATTTAAATCGATGATCCTGCTAGTGCTAGACTGGTGCTAGATGCTGACCTAAAACTACTTACTCAGGCTTAACTTTTTTGAGAAAATACTAAAATTACGCTAATGATTTAATTAATTTTTGGTATGGGAAATAAAACTAATCAAATTGAGATTCTCTTATCAAAATTATAAATCTTTACCGCCCCTAAATAAAACAATGAATAAAAGTGAAACCTAATTTAAATTATTGTTCAATTGTCCGTGACCTAGACTACTAGTAGTCATTGATTGTATGATAACCTAATAGTAGTCCGTTCGCGGCTTAGCTCAGAGATTGTTAGTACTAGAAAGCTGTAATTTGACATGGGTATACATTACATACATTTAAAAAAAAGGAAGAAGTGGGTATTAATTTTTTTTCTCGGCTATCCCATGTTGTTAGTATCGTTGAATAGGTTGTTCAAAAATTTTGGTTGTATTGGGAACACTATTTTTCTATTCAAGAATCCGTTTGCGAAATATTTAAATTTATAATTTTTTATTAGAGTCAAGCAAGCTAAGCGGTTGTTTTGGATAGGTACGTGAAAAAATTTAAGGCAGTAATATACAACGAAATTATAAGAAAAATTATCTCAGCTAAGTACGCTTTACAAGTCAACGAGTAATAGTAGACCAAATTATACAAAAATCCGTATAAGGTTACGGGCAACTACGGAACGCGACACTGCACGTGGCTACACACCTTTTTAATTATTCTAAAAAAACTTGTCCTGCTAAAATTGCTGCATCCTTCTAAATATAATCTGGGCACCTCAGACTGGGCACCCTAAATGAAATCGCAGAAAATGACACTGAGAGATTCACTGCAATTTTAGTCTCTGATTTTAGTGATGTCCAGCTTAACGTAAGTCGTAACCAAAAAAATCTATTCGAGTCCATTGATGATGATTTTCATTACTGAATTATTTTTTATCCATCAATGATTATAAACCATTAATTCAATTCATTTATTTTTCATTTGAGGCTTGTAAGCTTTTTTTTAAGAAGAGCAACCACCGAGTCTCTGGCTGGTTCTTCTCGGTAGGAACGGCATTCCGAACCAGTGGTAGATTCATTCGACTATTTAAAAGCACTTGTAAAAATTCTAATTGAATGAAAAATATTTGATTTTGAATGCAATTAATTATCGATTATCGATCGATTCGTAATATGAATAAGAATGATCTAATTCTGATTTTTTAAATTGCAGTTTTTCTTAAACCGTACAAACAGCAGATTCATTTTTGTGTGGGCAAACGAGCATAATAATTTCATTAATTTGGTATTATAGTAAACTATCAAACAACTAAAATGTAAGCAGTTTAGTCTGGATATCTACCTACTGGAGCTTATATATGAACACAAAACAGTAATTAGAACAGTTAAATTTATTAAATTCATACAAACTTAACACAATAATAATATTACAAATAGGCACTTAGTTACTGCTTTAACAATCTCTAAAAATTACTTATTGGATAAAGTTAACTACCATCAAGTTAGATATTCACGAATGCTTGAATACATATCATTTTTGAAGTCATACATTGCGAATTGCCATTTGTAATAAAACTTTTAGGCATGGGACATAAGAGGCGAGGATAGCGCGGGGCGCAGGCGAACCGCGCCGCCGCTTCTATTATATTATCATACAAAATGTAAAACAAGCGACAGGTCCCTGTGAAAAGTGCAGTGTAATAGGCCTACTACGCTGTACTTTTTCAGGGTCCTGTGGAGTCAAGTGTCAAATTTTAAATTATTAGGCTTAACTATTGACTTGCACTTAAATTGGAATGAACACATTATCAATATCAAAGCAAAATTATCAAAATTCTTGTACGCGCTTAACGTTCTAAAACGTAATACGGATTTAAAAACTGCCCTAATCGCATATTAAGCATACGCACAGTCCTGGCTGAGATACGGAGTCATGATGTGGGGAAAAAGCATCAATTCCGAAGACCTATTTATCATGCAAAAAAATTTATTAGAGTAATCTTTAACCTCGGCAAACGAAACAGCTGTCGACCATATATCATAAAATATAACATTTTGACCTTACCTAGCCTATATATACTAGAAGTTTGTTTATTCGTGACGAAAGATCTAAACTTGTATGCACAAAAAACATTTAAATCGACTCGACATAAATCGAAACTTGCCGTAACTCAACACAGAACAAAACTCTTCTCTAATAGTCCACATTACTCATCAACAATAATATATAACAAAATTCCGGATAGGATCAAAAATATTGAATCTGATAAAAAATTTAAGAAAGAATCAGATCATCTATCAGATTACAATCTACCGGAAAATAATGCGTTAAATTCTAATCTTTCGACAGTTTAGAATTTCGCGAGTTAGATTATAATCTAACGGTCTTTACAATCTTACGGTGACATATATAGTTTTGTTCCAATATCACAACATAAAAACTTTGTTAGCACTTAAATAAGTTGAATTTATGTTTATGGAATGTTTGATTACACTAGTAATATGATTTATTTTACTATAATAATTTTAATTATACCATCATAAGTCTGTAAGTATACAAAATAAATATTAAGTAGTAAGAAGTAGTAAATTTACATGTAAAAAGTTATAAAATAATTTATGAATCTGATAAAATTCTGTAAGTTCCGAAAGTTTAAATAACGAAACAATAGGTATAATATTTAAAAAATGATCTTTGAAAATAACCCTAATAAAAGTAATAAATAAGCTTTTATATAATCTCATTATAATAATTGCATAGGTAAGATTTCAGCTGTCTTCGCCAATCATAGTTAAAGGGTCTTCAAAGACTGGTTCCGATGTCTTAGCTACCACCTCTTTTGGATTTTGTATATTTTGTCTTGCATTCCCTGTAAAACATATTATGGATTGGTTTAAAAACTTAACAGGTTTAGTAAAAAAATTAATTATTATATAGGATGCCTGGACTTTGTCTGTGTGGATGTAGGTCTTTTAAAAATGCCGTGGGAATTCATTGATTATAAAGTACTCATTGGTACAAACTTTTTCGTAATGCAACCTACCTCTTTACCAAATATATATTATGACGCTTAAATTTTTTTTTTTTTTTAAATTTATAGTCAAAAACTGTTTGAAAAGCTTGAAAGCGTAGCTAGCAGACAGACGAGACAGACACGTAGCTAGCAGACAGACGAGACAGACATACATTCATATTTATAATATTATTAGTAGGTATAGATTTTTGCATTAAATTATTTTGTATCCGATGCTTGCATGCTCTTTCAAGATTTATTTTGAATATCGATCATAATCGAATTGGTATTTATTGTAATGACTTACAAGCGTTACTTAGGCCTACTTGCACATTGCATAAAGCCATTTATACTGATTTTGTAACATTTTGTAATGCTGTCACTTTTTAGCAAGAGCGGAGAAGGCGTTATCCTAACATCTGGTTAATATGATAGTATGTCATAAAAGAATGTCTGCTAATATTAATAATTGAATAAAAAATGAGCTGAAAAAATGTAACTTTTGCATTTCAAATATTGTATTCAGAATTATAATTTACCTGATTTTTTTTCTACTCTAACTCCAAACAAATCACCGTCGTCATCACTCTCATCACCAAATAGAGATCCCTTAGCAGTCTCCTTTTTAAGTTCAACAGTTGTTTTGCTTTTTCTCTTACTATTAATAAATAATTCACCCTCGCTATCTGAATCAAATATATTAGTTTTTTGTACTGCAGGCTTTTTGTTACCACCAAATAATTCGTTTTCATCATCACTTAGATCGCCAAAAAGTGACTTTTTCGTTTTAGGTAAAGTATCTTTCACATTTTCACTGGTTTTCTGTACACTTTCTTTTGATACACAAGTTTTGGGCTCTGTTTTCAGATCAACTGAGCTGGTTACAGTTTTATTTTCATAAGTTTTACCTAAAGTCGATATATTAGGTATTTTGAATAAAAATTCATCATCGTCATCACCAATGTCTAGAACTTTTTTATTTTGTGCCCTGCTTATTTCAGTTTTGTCATCTTTTAAAGGATTGATATCATCAAATATGTCTTCGTCATTCAAAATATAAACTACTTTAGATTTGACATCTGCTTGCGTGGTTTTTGTATCAAAATTATAGCTCTCTTGTTGTAATTTTTCTGGCAAAGACGGGCTTTTTAAATTTGTAGAAAGTTGGTTATCTAATTGACATATATTTTGTTTTAAAGTGTTTCTTTTTGAAGATTCTATTTGTGATGTAGTGGAATCAATCGGGTCTTCAAGCCTTTCTCTGTTAACTATTTCTTTATGAGGATGTTCATCAAAAGAACTAGAATTATCAGTAGAATCTGACGCAAGTTCTATTCGTGATTTCCTGACTGCTTCTAATCGAGCTCTCCTAGACGATGGTCGTCTTTTGACTTGAATTTTTGCTCTTTGTTTTGACCATTTATTATCTAAAACTTCAGATTCTGGATTTCCGTCGAAACTAATGGATTTTACCACTTTTGATTCCACCTTGTTGGGACTATGTAAATTTAATTCTTCATTACTTTTTGTTGATATTGTCTGACCATCAGTTTCTTCGCTTACTTTTGAATTCTTTAAAGGCGCTCCAGGAAGTAAAGTGTTCACATTTATATTAAAGTTCATGGGTTTTAGTTTTCCTATCGATTTTTTTGGTTCAGTTTCTTCAGCTAAATCTTTATATGAGAACGTTTCCGTTTCATTGATTCCAGGTTTGTCACTTAAATCTTCTGTGCAATTCATTTTAGTATTTTCTTCGCAGCTTTCTAAAAGTTTGGAAACATTTATTTCCTGATTCTGGTTACTTTCTTTAGAATCTTCAATTAATTTTGTGATATCGACTACATTTGTTATTTTATCGTCTTCATTAACATAGATATTTTCACGTGATACATTCACTTCTATTATAGTATCTTCTGCAAGGTGTTCGACTTTATGGTGTACCTGTAATATAGGTGAATCTCCAAACAAGTCATCATCATCTATTTCAGTTAAAGGGTTGGCCGTACTTTTTAAAGGTTTCTGAGAAAAATCTATATCAATCTCGGGCGGTTCATCATGAAATATTCTAAACCTATCACTACTAAATTCCAGTTCTGGTTTTTCATCGCTTATAGCATCATTCTTTTTAAAAAACAGTGCTTCATCGTCAGAATCATCATCGAATAAAGCATTCACATTTTTACTTTTCTTTGGTTCTAAAGGCTTTTCAAACGCAGGAGGCATATCGGCAAATATATCATTTAATATGTTTGGTTCAGTAGATTTCAATTTTGAGGATTCTGGTTTTGAATCTGAAGGTAGAATATTATCATCAACATCACTTAAACATTGAGGATGTTTTGAATAATCTGGTTTTTTAGAGTTAACACCTTCATCAGTTAAACATGGAATTTTAGTATCTTGTTCCTGGTCCAATGTCTCATTCATATCAAGAAGATTTTCTTCAGATTGTAATATCTTAGACTTATCTTTTTCAACTGAAATGAGAACATGGTTTGTTTCGGTTGCCACAGCATTACTTTTTACAACGATATCGCATGTTTCGGTAATTTCATTTTCTGATAGTTTCTTTTGCCTTGTCTCAGCAATATTATCGCTTATTTGCGGTGATACCTTTGTACGCATGGTTTTATTTGAAATAATTGTTTCCATGTTTTTCGTATCTTCATTAGTAATGTGTTCCTTGTTCTCCAGATTATTTAAATTACTTTGTGCCATACTTGATTTTGTTGTTGCATTAAATAAGTCATCGAATTCATCGTCATCAAAAAGAGAAGGACTTTCTAGTTGCGATTTGGAACTAACTGGTTTTAAAAGACTTTTACTTTTTGACTCAGTGTTCAATAATGTACTTATATCCTTGTTAACAGCTTTTGTACTTTTGGAGGTATTATATTCACCTACGGTAATACCCTTTGATTCTTTAACTTGAGGCTCAAGCTTTGGAAGTTTTTGATCATTGATTATTTTGACATCTAAAAATAAATCATCTTCACTGTCATCATCAAATAAACTTTTACTTACAACCTGTTTTGCTATCCTATCGCTTTCCACTTTCTCTTCAATACCATCTGTAGCTATCATATCATCTCTATCAACATTTATAGGATTACTAGGTATTTTAACATCAGTCTTTGAGTTATTTCGATTTTCACTAAACAAATTATCATTACTATTAATAGTACTTTTTGAATCACTTTTATCATTATGTTTTTCGGGCTTCTTTAAAGTGATATCGGCAAATAGGTCGTCATCATCGAATATAGATTTTTGGGGTTTATTGTCTTTTGGTTTCGTAATAATACTTGTAGTAAAAATATCATCAATATCATCAAAAAGGTTATCACTGAATAGATCTATTTTATCTTTCTTAGGGTTTACTTGTTCAGGCTCTTCCTTTCTTATTTCTTTCTTCTTTGTCACCTTCTTTGAGGGTTTACTAAATAAGTCTTCGATAATTTTGTTTACTGGTTCTTCATTTGTTTTTGCAATGCTTGCTGCTTTTTCTTTATTTTCCGTATGACTTGTGTCTTCATCGGAAGTAGAAGATTTTCTTTGATTCCTCTTCAAAATGGCTGCGCCAATGCTTTCTGCGCCTTTATTAGTTCCGAATAGTGATATACCACCAACCGGTTTCTGTAACAAAAAAATTGGTATCTGCACACAAGTTCCTACTAATTATAATAATATACTTTAAAATGCTTGAAGAAAAGTGTCGTTAATATCGAGCAAATGCTTTATTGATATGTTTTACTTACTTTAACAGCACCTTCAGTCTCAGCCTTTGTTTCCATTGGTCTCTGCTTAGGTACAGGTTTTTCAGTGACCGAATTTGACTCATGTCTGTCATCAAGCAGTGATTTAACCCTGCCACTGGCACTTGGCTATAAATACAAACAGATAGGGGGGCAAGATTATGCATTTTATTAAATAAGCAAAATAATATATATTTATATAAACATATATATATATATATATAGATTGTTTGTTTGTCTGTCGCATATTGATAACATTTTTATTGGTCTTTTTTCATTGATTTCAGAAAGGACTCCAGCTATAAGGCCAGGATTATACTAGTAAGTAACTTACGTAACTAACATTTCAATACAAGAACGCGACTTACGAGACTTTCCATTTCTTAAGTGTGTTTCTTAGTTGTGAACGACTTACTTGAGTAAAACTTACAAGTGTAATACTGCCCTTAGGCCTGGAGCTATTTTTAAATTCATATGAATGACTTTACCCCAATTTGGGCACCCGTGACCCGAAATAATAACTTACCTGGTTATTTACGCAGGTAGCCTACACTCAGATGTTTAAGACTGCCGTAGTAAGAAGCATGACAATATTCTACTATAATATATATACCAAATCGTTTCTCTTCACCTGGTCATCATAACGGAAATAAAAATGGGCGCTGGGTCCATAGGCGGCACGGCACGGACGAATAGAAATATAAATTAATTGTATGATAATAAAATTAAAAATCCAATGCCTGTAAAGCATACCGCTAGTACCTAGTGTTTTTGTACCTACGATGATCATCACCAAAATTTTAAATTTACTGTCATAATATGCCATTACATAGCTCGACTGTGTAGTACTCACTTTGACATCCTGATAGTTGTCAACATTTCTTTTATCATTGTCACGGGTTTCCGCTTCACCAAAAAGATCATCCACGACGTTATCACTGAGTCCTCCGAACAAATTCTTAGCTACGCTATTTTGACTTCTATTTACATTGGAGTTAGGTTTCTTATGCAACTCGGCGAATATGTCATCGTCGTCCGTGTAGTCCGATTTGTAGGATTGGTAGTCGTCAAGAGGAGGTGGTTCGTCGGGGAAAACTGTAGCTAAAAAGTTAAATATAATATTATTCACAATTATAGAAATATTTCAAAAGAAAGGCTGAAGAAGAACCTCATATGCCTGACGCCTTCGACTTATTGGAATAACAGTTTTTAAAACACCAGTAGAAACTCTTTCATTTTCCAGGATAGAAAGGAGCCATACATAGTATGCTTATGTCCTTCAATCCGGGATTCACCCTCTGTGCCAAAATACTAATTGAAACGGTGAATTATTTACAAATAAGAAAAATTCATACTTGGTGCAGGTTTCTCCACTTTGTAAACCTTTTTGGTTGATGGTTCAGGGGGTATTTCTATAGGCGCTGGTTCACTTGCAGGCAACTGTAATCAAACACTGGTTCAACTATCAAAGCTATTATTGAAGATATTGGTATTTGTTTTATCCTGAGCTTATTCGGGAGACAACAGCTTCTCTTGTTTAGGATTTTACTTAGATAGCTTCAGAATTTCTTCTCCAGCAATGCACAGGACTGCAAATATTTATGTATAAGCTGTGATAGTAGATAGTAACCTAGAAGTTTAGACGCTTATATTGGGGCTTCTTAATCGGGTGGTCGGAGGTTACATCACTGGGGCACGCACCTCTAACTTTTCCCAGTATGTGCATTTTAAGAAATCAAATATAACTTAATTTAGCGGTGAAGGAAAACATCATGAGGTATACTCATCGATATAGAAGTAGAAACTAGACGGGCCTTTTCATAGAAAAAAGTTTGGCGTCCGATTTGTAGAGCACGTTCCGCACCTGTCATAAGCCTGCCTTTGTCCACGTCGTAGCGCTGTCACGCTCGCACGTCGTGTAGATAATTTGTTATTATTACGTTAACATCTAAAGTCTTATTAGTTTGGCACTGTATAATTTTTATTTTAAGGTAAGTGTTTCAAGTCACAACTATACATTTCCAAAAAAAAAACAACATTTAATTTCCGCGGCAAAGTGTATGTTTTTTTTTACTAACTGACTTTACGGCTTCTATGACTATGACCTATAGTCTATATGTACTATCTATCCGAGTCATACGTTTTCAATATGGAGGGTAGAGATAAGGAGTAACATCTCTTATGGGAGAAAAGTAGAAAGTGGGAGAGAGATCTGTATCTTGTATCAGCTCACCTGTAGAGGTTGCCCTCCCAATCGCCTCGCCAATTCTGCGGCAATATCCGCTGGTTTTGCTGGTTGCTTGGGGACCTCACTGGTTGCTTGTTTTTGAGAAGCCAACTCAGATTCCATTGATGAAGATGATATCTGTATAAAAATATCCTATTTATAACACTTGTATACAATTGATAGATTAATATAAATATATCCTTGTAACAACAAACAAATCTGCAGTTCTTTTGTTTTAAACCTAAAATTCAGCTTACTGTTTCTTTTTCCATGAGTACATTCTCCTTTCATAACATTGTATAAATCAAATAATCATTGTTGACAGTGACTATTTCGTACAACTTGGCAAACATTTTCAGTGAATATGATGTCTTAAAGATACTTATTGTCTGTCAAACTTTTCTAACCCGGTGGCCAAAATTGGAACAAATTTTTATGACTGTTTACTTTTGGTTTTTATTTTAGTTTTAATATTATACAACACTGTCACCGGGTCAGATAAGTCAAAATATTATATTCCACGTGTTTGCGTGTTGATTAGTTTTTATGAAAAAGTAGCTACATAAAAAAGCATATAGAAGCCATACTGTTCTCTTTGCAAGTTTGTCTGTGGGCGCTGTCTCTGGCTCAGATTCCGAATATTCATCATTGTATTTCACTATACTGTCGTGCCTCGATCCTGAACTATCACTGTCACTCTCCTCTTGTATTAGCCCTGTGAAACATATTAGTTATCCATAATATAATGGTGAGGCAAAAAAGATCGGCATTACGTGGGGACAGCTAAAGCTTAAGGCGTCCGACAGGTCTGCTTGGAAAAGAGTAGTGTCTGCCCTTTGACCCCAAGGGGGGACATAGGATTTAATAATGATATTATTTTGGTCTCATAGACTTAATCTCTTTGAAGAGGAGTAAACCTCATATAGCATTAGCCATTTTATATAATAATCTCTTTTACTCCTATTATTTTATAACAACGGCAGACAGAGAACATCTCTTTCTGTTGCTGTTGTTTCTCTCTGTTAATGCTATAACATTTAAAAGGTTACAAACAGTAAACATGACATCTATCTTCTTTACTCCTGCTACATTACAACAGCGACAGAGTATCATATTTATCTCAGTCACTCCTGTTATATTACAATAGTGACAAACAGGGTAAGCGAATCTATATATTTTATTGTTGTTGCATTACAATGGTGACAAACAGAGTAAAAGCATTAAAAGAAGAATGCCAAACAGTAAGGAGTAGTGCATAGAGACAGAGTGGAGTAGAGCAGTGTCTTTATGATTACAATTTTAAATCAGCTTTAGTTCACATAAAGATGGGCTGTTGAAAATGTAATGTGAACTGAAAAGATAATTGCATAAAGGAGTCTCAAATGATGCAAGCTTTATTCCAAACACTATAAAGGTCATTTTGGTTGTTTTTAAGAACAACAAAGATGCAATGCGTTGACTAGTGTCGACTCCACTTTACTGGTGTGTGTTGTGCCTAAGATCTTACCAGCATGCCACTTGTTTTTCCAAGCTTGCGATCCAATGATGTAAGGTAGTGGACGATGTGAATATATTTCCTTAGGTTTTAATATTATTCTGAAATAGAACAAAAACTATATTTTTCAATTACAAGCTACTTAATGCCTGTGCAATACGTTTGTTGCAAATGCGCACCACCAATTGTAGGTTGGTATAAATTTAGCAAGCTTCACACAAGTGTCAATTAGAACTGCACAAAGTCTCATTAGATGCAAGTGCGGGCGCATGGTTAACAAACAATCAAAATACTATACTAATCTGTCTGTCTGTCTGTACAGGGTTAGATTGTATCCCGGTGAAAGACAAACCTTGATTCATGTGGACGAAATGGCAGGCATCATCTAGTACTATATAAATTTTCTTTTTACAGCCATTTTTATTTCTTCGTGCGGAATACTCACCTCCCATCATCTTCATCATCAGAACTGTCACTGTCCAATATGTGGACAGGCTCATGCATATGCTCTAATCTCTGCAAACTGCACTTTAACTTTGTTACTTCACTCCCTGCATCCACTTTAGGAGGTTCGACCTGAAAGTTACGATGGTCTTAACAGGCGCAATGATTCCTTACAGGTGACTTGGCAGGCACAATGTACATCCCTGTATGGTTAGCATAAGATTTCATATTTCACCAATGTTGACAGAATTCGAGCATCAAACACAATATATTCAAAGAAAAATCATCCTAAAATTCCTAATTTAAAAATAGTAAATTCAGTAGGTACTTGGTGCACAAACTTGAGCTTTAAAACAATTCAATTAAGGTTTATTTCTTATTGCTAAATTGTTTGTTGTTATGTCACTTGTAATTGATACCTTTTCAATATTTTCTCCAGTTGACATATCAACATCATCATCATAAACTCTGCTCTCCACAAATTGACTGTTGCTTAAAGCCATGAATCTGTGGAAATACAAAATTTAGGTAAAAAAAATATCATAAATAGAATTTAACTAACTGGTATGCTATCACAAAACTGTATATGTTTGTGATCATAAGGTTTCTTTTTTAAGGTATTTCTCTCAACCCCAGCTACATTCATTTTTGCAGACCTTCCTTTTTATTACTTACATCTTTTATAATAAATGAAACTAAAATCTTACCTCACTATGAATACTAAATACTTACTTATTATTTACATTTTGTAGATCTATACTAGCATTATCAAGCGTATCTACCATGGCTTCCAATTTCACATTTGCCTCCTCGCATTTTGTCATTATTTTCTGAAAAATAAATTGAAATGAAATATTTATTGAACAAAAACTTGGTAACATATTAGATACATGGAATCTTGGCCCCTAAAAAGTAAAGGCTATCATTTAACTGGTTGACAAAATATTAACGTTTTAGTTTGCAATATTTTTATTTTGAAAAGTGTTCAAAAATAAGGCAGCAAAGTTTAATTGTGATAAATAAAATCTCAATTTCAAGTGGTGGTGCAGTCTTAACCTGGAGTTGGGCAATAATAGCTGTAACACAGTTTTTAACTAACACAGCAGTTAGTTAAAAACATTCCTTCCTCAGTTAATAATGTAGCTGGTAAACTTTTTATATCAATAAATAAATATGTATTTTTGAAATTTGATAAAGAGTGGCTAATTTGATAAGTTGGCAACCTTATTGGTTTTATTTATGTGAAACTTATTAGATCTATAGAAATATCTTATAGAATCTAAGAGCAAAAAGTAAGTCTATTTTTAATCAAGATAGTATTATTTTAAACATAAAAGTTACGAACCTGATGTATTTTCTGCAGCATTTCCAGCAACTGCTTGTCTCCGGCTAAACTCCAGTTTGGAGCTGCCTTACGGAGGGCTGCAGTGTCTGCCTCCATGATACCTTGTTATCCTGAAATATTACATGGGTTATTATGAATACAAAACACAGAAAACATGGAAATGATTATTATGCTTGAAGCTCTAGCTAAAAAACTAATATATTTGTATAAAATCCTCATAAGTGGGCGTCTTAGCGATAATAACTATAAAATACAATATTAGTATACTTATTGTAAAATGCGAATGAATGTTTTACACTTACCGATCTGTTCTTCACATTACAATTCGTACAATAGAAAGTTTATAAAGTAGTGCACCCGCTGAACAATAACTGTAAACTTTCTAAATTACCACTAAATCAGTAACAAAACAAAAAAGTAATTACAATTTTTGTGTACGCACTCCCAACAACTTGCAAGGTTTCTTGTCCTGTTGTCAACTGTCGCTGTCAATGTCAAAAAGTGTAAATATAAAAACGTCAAAGTCATGAAGTGTCTTTTTCAGTTTCGTTCTGAAATTAGTCAATAGGTGTTTTATGGTTTGATCATGTTTATGAAATTATTATTGTTTGTATGTATGTATTTTTTTTTCTTGCAATGCTTATCCACACTCTGTGTGTTACACATACAACATTAAACTAGCGGCACGCTATGATGGCCGGTTTGACGTTTGTCCGCTCATGAAGTTCCGTATTAATTGATAACGACTTTGAAGGAAATAATTGTATTACTTTATTGACGATAGTGATGTGCAGAGATTCATAAATTTTATCGAATGTAGTTTCTCATGAAGTTCCGTATTAATTGATAACGACTTTGAAGGAAATAATTGTATTACTTTATTGACGATAGTGATGTGCAGAGATTCATAAATTTTATCGAATGTAGTTTTAGGTTTAGGACTCAAAATTTATTTATTAAATTGATTTCTTAAATGTATACAAGTGTAGAAAAATCAGTTTGCACCATTTAAGGGGTGAATGTACTTGTGAATATGAACAATTTTCACTATGTGGACAAACCTCTGAAATCGCAAAAAAATATCAATAAATTTTTAAAAATGGAATCTAATACGATCGTCACATAGGATCGCTGGCTAGCACAACTACTACCTCCGGCAAACTCGCGTCAATGCTCAATGCAAAACAAAGCAGTTTCGAATTGACGTTGCTTCGAAAAGTATAAACTGTCAGTGCAATGCGATTGTGATATAGTTTTGACCTGGCTTTGGATTTCAAATATTGATACTGCATTACTGTTGACCCTTGCTCGTTAATTTGGACTCTGTTCAAGCCCTTTGTTGTGGATTTCGTCGATATGATCGAACGTACGCAGAGAACTGTTCTAAATAGTCAGACACGTGAGTTCGTAATACGCCTTCGTAACTATTTCGATCGTGAAGCTCAAAATGGAGGGCCAATTTTACCTATAACGTCAGTGGTTGAACGCGTAGCTGATGCGCTTAATATTGGACAACGAACTGTTAGACGGATAACTAAAAAAAAATATGGCGAGACTGGCACAGAAGAAAATAAACTTCACACACCAAAAAAGAGAAAACGAGCAAAACCAGTCGTAGGCATCGATAGCTTTGATGCCGATGCTATCCGAAGACATGTTTACGGCTACTATTTACAGAAGGAGTATCCAACAAGAAAAAAGTTGGTGCATTCACTGAAGGAAGCTGGATTATTCTTCGGTGGGGAAAGTTCTTTAACGAAGATTTTGAAGACCATTGGATTTCGATACAAAAAATGTAACAAACGCAAAATATTGATGGAAAGATTTGATATAGCGATGGCAAGGTATACTTTTTTACGGCAAGTGAAAGAAATCAAAAATTGGCAAAATGTTGTGTTCTTGGATGAAACATGGCTTAATGCTAACCATACTGTAGGCCGTTCTTGGAACGATGACACAGCAGCATCTACTTCCAAAGTTCCTGTAGGAAAAGGATCGCGACTTATAATTTGTCACGCCGGAACCATCAACGGGTTTGTCGAAGGTTCTCTCATGGCTTTTGCGTCAAAAACCACTGGAGACTATCATGAAGACATGAATGGAGAAAAGTTTACTGAATGGTTTACCTCAATGTTGTGTAGCCTCCCTGAACCATCTATTATAATTATGGACAACGCCCCATACCACTCGATGCAAATTGACAAGCCACCTGCCCAATCCCAAAAGAAAGCTGATATCGTCGCATGGCTTCGTAAAAATGGCGTAGATGCAAACATGAATATGTTAAAAGCGGAATTATTTATTATTTATTTAGATATCTTTATTGCACACACAAAATATACAGAATACAGTTTTGAAGTAATAATTACTAGTAAAACTAGATAGAAATGTGCAAAGGCGGTCTTATTGCTAAAGCAATCTCTTACAGACAACCTTTGGTGAAAGGATAAATAAACGGAAGCGCGGGATGGTGCTGTATTTAAAAAAAAAAAAAAAAAAAATAGATAAGAAATGCATACATACATAATAAAGTACATACATTTTAGACCAATACATAGATGTAAATATATACTACTACTACACAACTACATATATAAATATACCTATATAAATAAATATATATCACTATATTCTCCATTAAAGAATAAAGTAAACACTAATAATTACAAAGAGATAAATAATGATTATACAAACGACTTTTGAAAATTGAGAGCGATTTGGAATGGCGGATTTCAGAAGGCAGGCTATTCCACAGTATTACAGACTTGCACGTAAAGGAGTTGTCATAGTACCGCGTGTGATGGGCGGGAATGTGCAAACGGTTGTCCTTGCACGACCGCAGGTGTTGGCGTTCAATGTTCGAGCCAAGGTAGGAAAAGCGCTGCTTTAAGTACGAAGGAGTTTGTGGATTGTAAAGGATGGAGTAGAGAAGAGAGAGCAGGTGTAGATTACGGCGGAGTCTGATAGGTAGCCACTTCAAGCGGGCTCGGAATTCCGACACATGGTCATACTTACGAAGCCCGAAGATAAATCTAATGAACAGATTCTGGAGACGCTCGAGCTTATTGAGTTGTTCCTCAGTTAAGTCGGGATAGGAGGAGTCAGCATAATCTAAGATTGGAAAGAGAATGGAATGAGCCAAAGAGATTTTAGTTTTGATGGGAAGAAAATATTTCCAGCGTCTCAGACAGCCAACTGACGCAAAAACTTTCCGGCTTACCTCAGCCATTTGAGGAACCCAGGAAAAGGAACTGTCAATGTATATGCCAAGGTTTTTAACACGGGGGCTGAGGTCTAAATTTGCTGTGCCAAGCCGGATTGGGGGTAATTCTTCTAGTACGATCCTATTGAGTTGCTTTGTCCCACCTACCAAAATTACTTGGGTCTTTTTCGGATTCACATGCAACCCATAAGATTCGCTCCAGGAGTTTATGCAGTCCAGATCACGATTTAGGCGCTCGATAGCTGAGTTGATTTGGTGAAAGGGAGCAGCAGTATAAATTTGGAGATCATCAGCGTAGAGGTGATAGGAACACGAAAGAAGATCAGTAACAGTATTAATATAAATAGCGAAAAGAAGGGGGGATAGGACACCACCTTGTGGCACGCCTGCAGTGATTGGACTGTAGGAGGACATACGATTACCACTTTTGACGAGCTGCTGACGACCACGTAGGTAACTGTTAAACCAGGAAATGACTTCAGAGGAAATACTAATAGATCTAAGGACGCCAAGGAGCAGGTCAAAGTCGACAGTGTTAAATGCGTTGCTAAAATCAAGAAGAACAATAATACTTATCAATTGGTTGTCCATATTGCACCTAATATCGTCACAGACCTTAACAAGGGCTGTGACTGTACTGTGGCCAGCCCTAAAGCCTGACTGGTTAGAGCTAAGTATATTATATTTTACCAGAAACGTTTGAAGTTGACTATGGACTAAGCGCTCCAAGACTTTAGAAAGGAAGGGAAGAATAGATATTGGTCTGTAGTGAGAGAAAGATGACGGGTTCTTTGTTTTTGGGATAGGAATCACGTGTGCATATTTCCAGGCACATGGAAATTCATTGGAGGAGAGGGAGAAGTTAAAGATGTGGCAGAGTACAGGCGCGACACTATCGAGGAGGAGAAGTAACATTTTCCGATTAATGCCGTCGCAGCCAGCTGTACCAGACTTTATGCCTAGAATATGCTTTTTAACTTCCGCAGTAGAAACTGGAACAAAGTGAAAAGCAGGGAAATTGGAAGTTGGCAAGGAACTGAGGTGACTTAAAGTTTTTGCCTTGACGCCGTTATCAATTGGGGAAATATTTGCAAAATGCTTATTAAGAGCCTCGAGGTCAAGATTAAGGTCAGCATCCATGCGTTTCCGTCCAATGCCAAGGGATTCCAGAAATCTCCAGGTCCCAGCAAGGTCACTGTTTTCAATTTTGGAATGTATGAACTTGCGCTGAGCATCTCTGCATGCTTTGTTGCAGCGATTGCGTAATAGTTTGTATTTAGTTAAATTTTCATCTGTCGGCTTTCTTTTATATTTAGATTTCGCTGCATTGCGCTTCGCCATTAGGACTCTAATGTCTTTAGTTAACCAAGGTGCTGGCAGGTGCTTTAACTTTACAGGGCGAAGAGGAGCATGTTTGTCGTATAATTCAGTTAGCAGCGAATTAAAAATTTCCATTTTGTCATTTATATTTGGAGCACCTAACACAGCATCCCAATCTATTAAATTAAGGTCACTCATGAAGGAAGTGTTGTCAAAATGTTTAAAGCAGCGTCGCATAACAATCGTCGGCTTTAATTTGGGTGGGCGAATCTTATAAGAGAGGTATATAAGGTCATGATAGGAGAAGGCTTCCGCAGGGAATTGACCATAACTACTTACTTGATCAGGAGACGAAGTTATCATTAAATCAAGTTGAGAAGGTGTGCAGTTAGGGAAGAAATGAGTGGCTTTAGTAGGAAGGATGTGGAGATTGCAGCTATCGACGATATTGTTAAGGCGCTTTGCCCGAGAGTCGTTTTTCAACAGGCAGGTATTAAAGTCCCCCATGATGATCGTATGGTCCACAGTAGCAACATACCCCTCAAGAAGACCTTCGAACGCTTGAAAGTAATCAATATGAAGAGAAGGACTATAAAAGACACCGAGGAGTACCTTCAAACGCCCAAAGAGTACCTCGATGAGTATGTGCTCAGAAGACTCAGAGTATAGTGATGGTGACATATTCAATATTGAAAATGGAATGTGTTTACGAAGGTAGATTGCTACACCACCGCCACCCTTGCCCGCACGATCATTTCGGATCAGATGAAAATTAGGTAAACTGTAGGAAATGGAGGGGAGACAAGGTTTGAGGAAAGTTTCGGATACTAATATAGCGTGAATGTTATCGTTGTCGAAGGAAGCAAGAAAGTCGGGAAAATGAGAAGGGATGCTCTGAGCGTTGATATGGATTACGTTAAAGTTTTTAGGAAAAACTGAAAAGGTGGACTTTAGGAGGGAGCTCAGCGGTAACGTAAGACTGTGGAAACTGTCATCAGAAGAAGAGTCAGCAGAAAAAAAGTGGATTTCACTCTCAGTTTCACTAGAATTATAGTCGTTCATAATCATATTACTCATAGTATATACTAATAAATAAAAGTGTATAATATAATATATTAAACAAATAATATATCTAGTTATATATATCGAAAAAGAAAACAAAAAAGTTTGTGCTAGCTTCTTAGCCTTAACGCTGGCTCTTTCACCTGCCAGCTCTAGGTAGGAGATTGCTAATTGCTACATTGCTACAATACAACTAAATTGCTACAATATCTTAGTGATCTAAATGTTAAGCGTACAAACAGGTAAACCAACAAATAGATAGTTTCAAAATGATAATACAATATTTTAGACTACAAATACACATAGTTAGATCCCAGCATGAAATGGAACGTATTTTGAATGCATGAATGAAATGATACTTTTGCCCAAAGACCACAAAGCACAGACGTCAGATTTACTTCGCAAATGTCTATGAGACTGTCAAGTGTGAAGTTGACGTATTCTATAGTAATCTGTGAGTTGACGTTTGTAATTAGTACGTCTATGTTGTGGAATTAGTACGTCTTTTAAAAGAAAACAAACTAACCAAGATCCGATACGTCATTGACGAAATAGCATTAGAACATGGGCACAGAGTTATACGGTTACCGCCTTACCATTGTGAGTATAATGCGATTGAGTTGGTGTGGGCTCAAATTAAGGGATATGCTGCAAGACACAATACAGAACCCCCATTTACCACAAAAAAAATGCTAAAATTATTAGAAGAAGCTTGTGAACATGTGACTAAAGGAGACTGGGAAAAGGTTGTGAATAGAACTGTTAAATTAATAAGGGAAGATTATGAAAGAGATGTGAAAATAGATAATATTATAGAAAACGAACATATAATTATTAATGTATGTGATGATAGCAGTGACGACAGTGAAAATAGTAGTATGGACGAATCTGATTAATTATGGCCTTTTGTGGCACCTTTTTTGGTATCTTTTGTATTCATATGTTTCTTGTGTGCATATAAAGTATGTATATTCATTTTCGTTCAAATATTCAGTTCGTTCAAATAAATTAAATAAACATATACATTTTTGTTTTATTAAACCTATTTAATCAGGTACAAAAACAAAACTTAATTATTTTTTGTTCGAGAAATAAATTGACATTCCACATCACTATTGTAATGTGTCAAACCGGCCATCATAGCGTGCCGCTAGTGTATTCTAAGCAACCTATATTAGACCTCATCATTGCTCATAATGCATGATTGTGGTCAAGCGGAAGCTTAATTTATTAACCGACTTCCAAAAACGAGGCGGTTCTCAATTCGGCGCTTATATTTTTTAAAATATTTGTTGTTACTAGAGAACGCCCGCCACTTCGTCCTCGTACAATTTTTAATTTCCTATGAGATTTTCCCGCTGCAAAAGGCCTACTTATAGCGGCTATAGCATTGGCAGATTTTTATTATTTAAAACTAATAACCTAAATCCCGATTTTCAAGTCTCTAATTTCAATCACATTGGATTTTCATATAAACTTACAACCCCCATTTCACCATCTTTGGGGTGAATTTTCGTAAAATTGATTATACAGGTTATTATTATTTAAAACTAATAACCAAAATTCCGATTTTCAAGTCGCTAACTTCAAAAACTAAAAAACCCTCATGAAGCTTCCAATCCTTATTTCACCCCTATTCTGGTAGATTTTCGTAAAATTGCATATAAAGGTTATTATTTATTTAAATCTAATAACTTAAATCCCAAGTTTCAAGTCTCTACCTTAAAACACATAAGACTTTCATACAAACTTACTACCCCCATTTCACCATCTTTGGGGTGAATTTTGGTAAACTTGCTTAAATAAGTTTTTATTATTTATAACTATTAACTTGGTTGCCAAATTTTCATGTCTCTAACTTCAAAAACAAAGGACTTTCATACAAACTTCCAACCCCCATTTCAACCCCCTTAGGGGTGAATTTTTTCAAAACCGTTTCTTGGCTGATGTCAACACCATAGAATTAGGAACCACCTATCTTCCAAATTTCAAGTTTGTATGCTTTAAAGGTCTGAATCAGGGACCTTTTAAATAGGTATGTCACCGTAAGATTGTAAAAACCGTTAGATTATAATCTAACTCGCGAAATTCTAAACTGTCGAAAGATTGTAAACTGTTCAATGTTCTGAGTGTCAATTTTTGTAATATTCATTTTATTTACGTTTTCTTGTCTCTTTCTTGTAGGTTAGGTTAGGGTTCGACATATATAATCGGGTTTTATCGGGTTTAAATACCTATCAGATTACAATCTACCGGAAAATAATGCGTTAAATTGTAATCTTTCGACAGTTTAGAATTTCGCGAGTTAGATTATAATCTATCTGTTTTTACAATCTTACGCTGACATATATAATATATAGATATATCCGAGGCTTCTGAACCGATGTATTTTTTCAGTGGCGAGAGGAAGCTCGCGTGGTAGTCCTGGTCCCATTATTTTTTTATTCCAAATCCTCAATCCTGAATCCTGATTCTGCAGGGTACAGAACTCCTCAACCATATGGAGTTAGGAAATTTTGATGGTGAATTTATATAATTTGATTTCTACACACTGTTATAGCACATGTCCGGAGAGCCTGACGTGTCAACTTTGCCAATATTTATTATATCCGCCCGAAGTCGTTTTTTGGAAATAATTTTTATATTTTAAAAAAACGTACATCCATATACTGCTAAAATCTTGTCATATTATGATAATATACCCTTGGCCGCAGTCGGGTGAAGCCATGGAACAAGGGATCTGCTAATATTATTAAGGTTTTAGCACATGTAATGTAAAGGTTTGCGACTTCAAAAAGACGAAACCCTATGATTAGACTCAGTGAAAGCAAAATCTTAATTATCTGAGTTCTTTAGTAGAAAAGTAGGTCTATTTACCTACAATGTTATTCCAAAGATCAAAATAACGTTTTTAAGCGACTATCAATAATATATAGCACATCACAGTCACGACACAAACGTAAGTAAATCATGATCTATATTATTTGCACTGACTAACTGATTACAATTTTGTTGTCTACTACCTTTTGCCCGCAAGTGCGTCCGCGTGGACGATTACAATTATTAACCCGATATATCCTAAGTGCCACTACTTGATTATTTATGTCGAACCCTAACCTAACCTTACAAGAAAGAGACAAGAAAACTTAAATACAATGAATAGTTCAAAAATTGACACTCAGAACATTGAACGGTTCACAGTCTGTCGACAGTTTACAATCTATCGAGATAAAAAGCGTTAGATTGCAATCTGACGGTTTTCACAATATTACGGTGACATTTAAACCACTCGGCCACAAACTCTGCAACAAAACCTTTAAATCCTGTAGGTAGGCTATATAATACCAATACTTGTGCCACAAACATCTATATGTAAGTATGTATTCAATACACCATAAAGCATGTGAAAGCGATGGGTAAAAGGCCTCATTGTCCAGCACAAATGAAACACTTTCTGTTATTAATTAGCTAGGTACAACCAGCCAGTTTATTGGTACCGCCGACCGCGTCAGTCAGAACTCCTAGTATCATACTTTCGCTGGCTTCCAATATTTGATCCAACATTTGACCATCATCATAATGATACGGATTAAAATTATTATTATTCCGAAACAAGGGGGTTAACCGCCTTTGCCCCACCAAGATGGAGGAAGGAGGACACAGGACTCTTAATAACACAAATAATAGGCCTATTACACTGCACTTTTCACAGGGACCCTTATCGTTCAATCAGTGTAGTGTAATAAGCTTTAGGGAGTAAGGGTACCTAATTTAATCCTTATTGCTGTGTAATAAGCAACGCTTTAATTTGCGACCACGCCCACCCTTACCACAGGGCGCTGTGGAAGATGCGCTGTGGCAGATGCAGTGTAGTAGGCCTATTAGCACTTTAAATTTCGCAAACGGATCCCTGAATCGAAAAATAGTTTTCCCACGCCCGCAACATTTTTGAGCGACCTATCTTCTCGTCTAGAAAAAAAAATCATCCCCACAGCACATAATATTTTTTTTCTTAATTTTATGTTTATTTGATGAATTTGTCAGCGTGATTCCTACCTATTTATTATCCATGCCAAATTACAGCTTTCTAGTACCCACCTACTTACAGTTTCCGAGGTGCCTACCTAATCCGCGGACGGACGGACGTACGGACATGTCGAATCTTTAAGGGTTCCGTAAAATATTATTTTAAGTTTATCTTTAAAAAAAAACCGGCGACCAGCCGGTCGGCAGTCGGCACCGTTGTGACTTGCATATAATATTTAAAAAATGTTATTATTATTGTAACCTGAACAATAATTAGTTTCAGTTTCGATATAAATTACAAAGTAGTTGGAGTTAAAAACAAAAGATGGCCCACTTTAGTTTAATACAAATAATACCCAGCGGGTTTTCGGTTTTTGTCTGCCATGAACCATGGCGCGGCTACGAACAAATACGAATGTTTACGAAACCAACCGAACGCACGATGAAAGTTCTGTGTCAGAGTTGTCATATTACAAAATATTGGCGTTTTGTAGGGAGTTGTTTTTGAATAAATGTTCAATAGTGTATTCTTAGTATATTCTTGGGCTGTAGTTTATTCGAGATTCTTATCCATTTGTAATTTGCCTTAAGCTGAAGAATTAGGAATGAGAATCACATTCAGAAAATGCAATTTGCATTTTGTTTAATTTACTTAATGAAGTACTAACCTTCAAAGATTTTTAAACTTAATTCAACATCAGAAATCAGATTGGTAATTGGTACCAAGTACAAACATTCAAAAATATTTAAGTTTGAAATATGATTGCAAGTGATGCTTATAAACCAGTTCCTAATACAAAGTTGTCACATTTTATTCTAGGGTATCCTTGGATACATAGCTACAAAAAATAATAGGATAAAACCCTTTACGGAGAAAATAGACGTAGTTGTATTTACTCTATTTTATATGTTTTAATTCTCCTCTTCAATTGTTATATTTTCCCGGCAAAACACACACCAACCTCTAGCAACACATGGCAACTTTTTTGAGAACGCGCCAGTGTGGCGACAGCGTTCAAAGAGTTGGCCTGTATCGCTCCGTACCGCGGATCGCAACTACTTTTACGTTACCGTTGAAAACCGGTTTGAAAGTGCTTTGAGGTGTGGCGTAGGCGGTCAGTGCAGCGTTCAACCGTAAAATACTCTTTTCAAAGTTCATAATCAACTTTGTGATTCAAAAAGTGCATCCGTGAGTCATCGGAAAACTAAGGTACAATAACTTTTTATCTTTACGCTATCTTTTATCCCGATCAGCGTTACACCTAAGTTACATATATAATCTATGTAATACTGCTTGTAATATGCCAACGTGCTTTATTATTTTACCATACCATAGTTTCAAGCTATTCAGTTGTCTAGATGCCTTTGTTTTAACCCTTACTAGTTATTGCGAATTGCTTATTCAGTAATTATCGAGCTACCTGCATTCATAAAGTTACTTTTAAATTTTTACAGGCCTTTGTTTAGGGCCACCATTCAACCGAATTGAGTTTTCTGATTTGCCCACTGTAGTTTGATATTGGCTCAGTCAGAAACAAAAGATGGCCCACTTTTGTTTACTACCCAGCGGGTTTTGGGTTTTTGTCCCACTAGGTAATATTCGATAGATAAGTATTTCGCACAATTACTTTTAATTACCTAGGAGAACAGACAATCACCTACAGTTTTTTTTGGATAGACGATTCCCATCGTACCTACTTATCCAATTATTTTATACTTATTGGAAATTATTTTAGTCACGTCTTTGCTTCACGCATATTCTCCAACCGCCTCTCGTCCATGCCAACCGTGTACCGGTAGGTAAAGAACGTGTCACGTTACACATAAGTACCTACTTACCTTTCATACCTATCTAGGTATCTAGTCAAGAGGTAAGTACCTAGACATTGAATTATTATATTGACCTACTGAACTAATAATAGGTAACACCTAGTTAACAAAGAAAACCTCAATGGCGATAGAGGTACGAGGTTGGTACTTGGCACTACCAAGTTGGTTGGCACTAGGTACCTAAGTTCAAATTACTCAGGTAGTAGCCGAGTAGCCGTAGGTACCTGCCGGTTGACTGCGATCTCACGATGATTCAGTCCTAAGATGAAAGTACGGCCTACCTGAAAGGAACTTGGAACTTAGTGTAACCACGCGCACGAATTGTATGCATTCGGGCCCGATTCGAGTCCCGGGTTCGATTCCCGGCAGGGTCAATTTGGGAATTTATAATTTCTGAATTTTCTTTGGTCTAGTTTGGTGGGAGGCGTCGGCCGTGGCTAGTTACCACCCTACCAGCAAAGCGGTTTAGCGTTCCGATACGATACCGTGTCGAGAAACCGATTAGGGGTAGGTATGGGCATAGTTATTATTCTGTGGTATGGGTTTAATATAACTGCTATACCTACCCCTAACAGGTTAACCCGCTTCTATCTTAGACTGCATCGTCACTTACCTGCCATCAGGTGAGATTTCATTCAAGGGCTAACTTATAGTGCAATAAAAAAATGCAAACATAGGCCCCGAATGTATGAATAAATTCGCACGCGTAGGTATTACCTACTACCTGTACCTAGGTACATTAACCTTAAGATTCGATATAGGAACCTACCTACCTAGTTAACTCTGCTATGCTTACAATTTTGAATAAAGGCTAGAGTACCTTCTTTATAATAAAAAAAGGCAAATTATTAGTCCTAGCAAAGAGTGTATTAAGTACCTACCTAGGTATTTTACTTTCTTGTCCTCGGTCTTACCTACTTTAAAAGCAGTAGGTAGGTAGTCTGTAGTAGAAACTGGCAACCCTGTTAAATATGACTTCATTGGTACGATGCTTGACTTAATAGAATTCGATTTATGAATATTGATTGAGTTAATTTTGAGTCACCAATGTGTTAAAATTATAAACCTGTTTTTAATGTTAGCAGTCGATTTCATATTCATTCATATTTTGTAGAACAGAACCAATAAAATTATTTATTCTGATCGCAAGGGTATTTGACCGAGCGAACCGAAGGTCTCTGAGTCTACTTGGGTGGATTGGCATTTGTCCCTCTGTCTGTCCGTCCGAAAACCTGTCAGAGCCTTATAACTTCCTAATTAATGAATATAATTACTTCAAATCGATGGTCTAAAGCCGAAAATTACATAAAAAGTTATAATAATCCTTATTTGAGAGAGCTCTCATAGTGAGAAGTAAATTTTATTTTTTTAGCTTGACCTAGGTTTTTGGGGTACAATAGCAGCTTTCAACTTGAGTATAAAAACATGATTTTAAAATTTTACTTCTAAAATTTGCGATTTGAATACCAATGTTGCTATTTTAGACCAATTTTGTCCCAGTTGCTATATGAAAAACGACTTTACATCAAACGCTGTAACTGAGGATTTATTTGAGACATACCCTTTAGTTAAACGAAATGATCAAAAATTAAACCCACTTTTAACCGACTTATAAAAAAGGAGGAGGTTCTCAATTCGGCGCGTTTTTTTTCTTCCTAAAACAAGTAATTCTTTAGTCAAATACCTAAGTACAAGTGAATTCATAGATGGCGCTACATTCGCAATTTTCAATTCTTATGGCTCTTTTTGGGGCCGAATAAAATAAATCAAATGTAAAGATATATCATAAAATAGCTATATCACGAGAAGTGAAAAAATAGGTTATAGGTAGGTACGTTATAAGTACGTCTAAATATTTGTAGGTCCGAAGTTCTGAGTTCGGACGTACAAAGCCGAACTTATAGGACGCAAGGTTTGGCGAGGCAGGTAAAATTTTCTGTTGCAACAGGTAAAGGGGCGTGGGTTCGATTAAGGCTGAATTTTGTAAATTGTCGATTCCATGCTAATTTAACCATTTTTACATTTATTTTACGTCAATACAAGCTAGCCCTTGTCTGAAAACACACCTGACGGTAAGTGATTGATGCAGTCTAAGACTGTAGCGGGCTAACCTATGGCAGTTATATTAAACCCCCTATCAGATTCTACACGGCATCGTATCGAAACGCTAAATGCTGGTGTTCAGCCAACAGTTACTAGTACCTAAAATTCAACGTACCTGTGACTGCGGCCACTTAAAAACTTTGCATTGCTACGTAGCTCTCTTGCAGTGTAAGTAACTATCGGGAATCGAAACCGGGTAACCTACCGTCGAAAGTCTATCATAGGAATCGGATTCATTAATAAGTACAGTCAGCATAGTCTTAACTCAGATAAGTCCGCAGTGGAATTTGGGACGCTAGGCTTCAAGCTTGGCATTCAAATTTTCCGCCTCCCAAAACGCTGGGCACGTTGACAGCCGCAGATTAAACAAAGAAAAATACCTTTGGGGACCATATTTTGTGCTGCCCTTCTAGTCTAGTTCCAGCCATCGCGTTCTGTGAAGGGCGCTACCGTAGAATGTTTAAACGACAGTAACCACACTTTCGGCGCACGATATATAATTAATCGATTGTAAGGCCAGGGACAAAACGCGTGCAGCTGTATTGAAATAAAGTATATTATCTGTGCGAAAATTGCTGAATAGCCGAAAAGAGATTCTGCGCGCGGAATTCGTGTCATTGCCGTTAGGTACATTTTGCCTCTGTCCCAACTCCCTAGTAGTTAAGCATGTCAATGAGCTACTGACTTGCATGGAAAAAACTATTTTAGACGTCCTCGTACCAGGCCTGTGTCACTCTTGGTACTTGCGCGACGAAAATACCGACGATCGCGCTCATTCCCGGAATGCTTACGCAGTCGGGGCTGGCGCGTTATAAGCGAGCGACGTGCTAGTGAATTTAACGCTGTTTTCGTAAATAGTTTTTTGAAAATATTTGTTTAATAGTTTAAGTTAAGTGTTTAGCATATTAATTATTTGTAGGATAAATAGTTGTAGACATTTAAACTCATGTATATTTAATGGTCTATCGATCTTTAGAATTATAATGGCAAAAAGTAGCTGCAACCATAAGTAGTCAATAGTACTTCTATCACGGAACAGGTACAATTCATGTCAAACTTAAATGAGCCTCTTTTCAAGTAATTTTTTTGAATCGAGGCACGAGCTGTAGGAAGTACAAACGAGTCGCAGGGAATACGCTCGCCCTAGTTAGGCCCTTACTCCCTAATTCTTATTACACCTTACCGATTTAGAGTAAGGGCACGGAATATATATTTATATATTTCCGTCGATCGAAGTGTACCTACCTCTCCGAGCGAAATATTATGTTTCGCCGCACTGCTTCGCCGCGACGAATGACCTTGCAAGTTGCGTGCGTAGTGAAGAACTCACTGTGTAGCGACACACAGTAAACACAGTCGATCATAGTCAGAGTAGGTACTTTACTTACCAATTCGAAAAACCTACTGTATTGTTGTACTGTTTGCTGACAGCCCTAGACAAGCTCGCAATGTCGTACGTGACGTAGGAAAGGGAAAAGATGCAAAGCAATACGGACACTCGCGCGCGGCGATAAAGTATAATTTAGCTTGCGTGCGTGATTTATCTTTTTAATAATAATTATGTAGGCTATTAAAACGTCGGCAAGTAGTCAACATCAAAGGAGTGAGACTTCTGTACGTCAGTACTATTATATTATTCTGTGCTCGTACCTAGACTACCTACTACTTTCCTATGTTAATAGTAGTCCAGTATCTAGAGCACATTTAAAGCAGTTCATTGATGTTTTACCGGCCCACTGACCAATACTAGTAGGAGTAAGTACTTGATGGTATACCGTGAATCGGGATCGTAAAATTTCCCCCGTTTTAATTGCCATAAGCGGTTTATTTCATCGCAACATTTCTGTAAAGGTTAGGAAAGACTAAACGCGAGACGACAGCAACGCATGTCAGACAAGGGCCAAAGCGTCACGGCTCTTAAAAGTTAAATACAAAAAAATACGCGACTAATTGAGAACCTCCTCCTTTTTTGGAAGTCGGTTAAAAAAGGAATAGTACTATTTATGAAGGCTGTAAGTATTTAACTGTCATAAAAGAATATTTGTGTCACAAGATGTCCAAGACACTCTGCAGCCCCTCAGACCATAATCTAGCTCGAGCTCAGATTAAGATGCCGTCGAAAAAGCGTTTTATATAATGATTTATTATCCGGATTTGGTGTGCAAGAGACTGCTCTACTGTCTTTTAACTATAAGTAAGAAACTTTATTGTGTTATGTGTATGAGCGTTATAAGAGAGATAACTTATGTCCACCATTGATAGTGTAGAAACTAAGAAAGCTTGCGTTCGTTATAACTAACTACTTTCATATTTAACTTTTCATAGTTAACTTGCATAGCCCATTTCACGTTTCCTAGATTAGTGTTAGAAGGAAGGATTGCAAGTTAGTACTCCAGGTAGCTAACGACACAAAGGGTTTATCATTTAAAATAGGATATTTAGCAAATACTCCAGGCCATCATCACGTATCACCACTAACCAGTTACCGTCGCATGATGTGTGTGTCCAAGACTTTAATCGGATCGTAAAATTCTCCCGTTTGAATTGCCATAAGCGGTTTATTTTATAATTTCATCACAACATGTCTCCGTAAAGTGGGTCACGATTGTAGATAAAAATCATAAATATCACGTACATTTGGTAATATATCAAGTATAGTGTGTATACTTACCTATACTTAAGTACGTACTAAAAAACGTACTAGATACTATAAATAGGTGCCTACTTATGAATAATGCTAAAATGTATAATATTATTCTGTGTTCTATTAGTTTTTATGGTTCAACCGCTGAAGCTGGCTGAAGCATTTGATAGAGATGGCAAATGGTATGAATCCTAGAGTAGGCTATAGATAGGCTTGATAGGCCTATTACACTGCACTTTTCAAAGGGCCCAGGGGGCATATTACCGTCGCTTAAGCCGTATTGTTTTAATATTGTTAACGTCCGTGTAAAACTGTCATTTTGAAATAATACTGCTATAAGTGATGGTAGTAACCTTCCTGTGGTAAGGGTGGGCGTCCTCGTCGTGGCGTCGCTTATTACACAGCAATAAGGACCAGATTAGGGACCCTTTCTCCCAAAATTTTATTACGCTACACTGATTCAGTTGTAAGCGTGCCTTGAAAAAGTGTAGTGTAATAGGCCCATTATACATTTCATCCTAGAATGATATCTATTGTCTCTGTCTCCTGAGTGCCGTCTCAAGTCTGCAACATGATTAAAGGTCTTTATTTTTGTACTTAATGTATTTGTATATGTTGACTGTTGAGGGTAGTCGAAAATAAATCAGTCTTGAGTTCAACATCATCGGAGCTTTAGTTAAATATGAAAATGTAATTATTTAGTTGTAATTTATTTAGTGATTTTACTTCACAAAGCATGAACATCAGCATGAGGTAACTGGACATAAGTGACAGAAACACTTACACGCGGACAAAGCCAGGGAACATTACTTAGCAATATTACTTTCTTATTGAATTTACTTATTGTACAAGTTACAAGCTACCAAGCTAATTGTAATTTAAATCGTGTCCGCGGGGAATGAATGGCAACCTACCTACCAAGAATGCTACCTAACTTCTACGTTCCTAGTAACTATGTACCTATTATAATCTATAGTCCGCGCACGAGCTCCGAGGAATCTGGGTCTGAAGAAATGACCCCCGATCATCGCTCCATATCCAGCTCGCTCCCAGCACTAGTTTCGAGCTTGACGCGTGTAATTTTGCGATAGCAGTATTGTTTTGTACTTTAAACAACTCTAGGTCATTACTTTAACATTCCATAGGATTCCTCGGAGCTCGCGCGCGGACTATAGATACTGGACTAGGTAAGTACGAATCATTTTCTGCAACAGCTCGCATTTTATTTTTATACAGACCTGGTATTTAGTGAAGGATTAGAGTCAGTACATGCAGAAAGAATGCGTATCGTAAAGTTACTTCATACCACTACCATAGAATAAAAATAGGTGTAGACATCTTTTTGGAAGTCGGTTAAAAGGAGGCATTTTAACCGTCTTTCAAAAAAGAGGAGTTCATCATTCAGCGCGTTTTTTTTGCATAACGTTACTAATGAAATTTTAATAACTAAACGTGTGCTTTCAAATTTTATCCATGCATGTTTGAATGAGTTGCCTAAATTCGGAGACACGCTGTCACTAGATACGGATTTTAAAATTCTGTGGCAATTTCAATTTCGCCAGTCTACCTGCTGCCCGAATCGCGCCTCGACCAACGACAATTTTTTTTGTGTTTTGCGGCGTAGTCCTCTTAAAATTGTCAGTTCACAAAGCCACAGTTCGTTACTCTCGTTATTGGTTTATCGTTAGGCAGGTGTCGATGGACGCTATACAGTCTACAGCCTTGTGGTCTGGCTACAGATACATAAAAATAAATAAATAAATACAATAAAGAATAACTAGCCTGGCTCGTCCGCTTGGATTATGGTTTGTTGTTAATTGTTACGAATACGATACGATATAAGCTTTCTGTCCAGATCTTAGAGCATTTAAGAACTTGTATAAATATTCGAACGTTCCGAGCTTTGTCAAAATCGATTGTGTGAAACGATAACATTTTGCAGTACCAATATTTGAGTCTCAAACAAAGCCGACTTGGACCTATGAGAAGCTATCATATTTTCATATCATTACAAGAACATAAATTATCTTTATTCTAGTTATCTTATCCATCCAAGTTCTGGCAAAAATACTTAGTAATACGATAAAATGCATCAGCACTTGCATCAGAGTGGTCATAGATTTATTATTTAGCAAGGGACATGTTGAAATATTTGTAAAAGTACCTAACTATGTTAAATCTCATCTTACTTTTACTATCTTAGATACTAATATTATAAATGCGAAAGTTTGGATGGATGTATGGATGTATGAATGTTTGTTACTTCAATCGCGCCCCAACGGCTGAACGGATCAGGCTGAAATTCGGCACAAAGATAGATTATAGTCTGGAATAGCACATAGACTACTTTTTATCCCGGAAAATTAAAGAGTTCCCGCGGGAACCAAAAAACCTGGATCCACGCAGACGAAGTCGCGGGCATTAGCCAGTAAAATTATAATTTTAAATTATAGACTTATAATTACCTATATATGAGTCTATAATTACGCAAAATAAACTTATATTTCTTTTGTTTATTAATTTTATTTGTAAATACATGTAACCTAACCTAACCTGCTTCGCTTGGGTGGCATTTCAGAAAATCCTTTCAGAATTTCCAATGTCCTCCACACCGGAAAACATACCTATATTCAAAAGTTCAGGTCTCTAGACCCACCGGTTGAGCTTGAGGCTGGTTTTGGTTATATTTTTTTTTTTTTTTCATTTATTTGGTCTACCAACAGCATATCATTTAAAACATAGATCAGAAAATTTACAAAATATTAGGTACTAAGATAAAATGATTAGCCACTTAAAGGTAAACACCGCATGCACTGTAGTGATAAGATCTTTTACAACTCTAACTCTAACTTCTTTTATGAGTAGGTACAAACACAAAATCAATACCATGCATTACAATTTTTAAAAATAAAATCTAAATCTTAACTAAATTTATAAAAACTAAATTAAAACCAAAAATACAAATCTGATACTACGTCTTACTCAATTCTAAATGAATCGACCTCCGGAATTTATGCAAAGAATTGCCAAAAATATCCGGTACATTTCAATTATTATAAAGTTGGCATATTCTAGGGATTGGCGAGTTGCTACCAGAAACCGTTGAACGACGAGGGAATGAAAAGAGAGAATTTATAGGCTTTCTAGGATATCTCGATGGAACCCTTAGCTTAAAGCTTTTTAAAAGTGAAGAACAATCAATTTTATTGTTTAAAATCTTATATAAAAATAAGAGATCGAGTTTTGTTCTGCGAATTTCTAAAGATTCCATTCTATGGAAATTTAGTCGGTCATTATAACTACGTAGACTTTTGACTTTTCCAGCCACAAAAGTAAGATGCCAAAGAAAGCGCTTTTGCACACGTTCAATCCTGAGTATATGAGTGGAATAGTGCGGCCGCCAAACGACACTGCAATACTCTAATCTGCTAAGCACCAGTGCTTTATAAAGTAATACTTTTGTGCTGGGCTTAGTAAATTCTTTACCATTACGTAAAATAAATCCCAAAAGCTTAGACGCCCGTTTAATTGTATCGTCAATGCGGGGTAAAAAAGTTAATTTACTATCTACAGTTACTCCCAAGTCTCTAATCAACTTTGCTTCCCCTAGACAATTATTGCCAATAAAGTAGATAGAAGGTATGACATTTAATTTTCGTGTAAATTTTACGTGTAAGCATTTCTTGATATTCAGGTCTAAGTTATTATCAACGCACCACTGCAGCATTCTGTCAACATCGCTTTGCAAAAGCTTTCTGTCCTCATAGCAATTTATTGTTCTAATTATCTTTAAGTCATCCGCGTACATAAAAGGCGTGGAGTTTAAGAAACAGTTAGTTATATCATTAATAAATATGTTGAAGAGGATGGGACCTAAGTGTGAGCCCTGAGGAACACCGGATTTTAGTGATTTCTGACTAGATTTATAACCACCCACAACCACAAAAAAAGAACGGTTTATTAAATATGAGCGAAACCAACGCAGGAGAGGTCCGGATATGCCATACAATGCTAGCTTATATACTAATATACTGTGAGAAACGGAATCAAACGCCTTACTAAAATCTGTATACACAGCATCTACCTGTTTATTTTTATCAACTGTCTCCGTTAATTTCTCGACAAATGTTATTAAATTCGTGGTTGTGGATCTAGCCTTAACAAAACCATGCTGACAATCACTTAAATATTTCTGAAAGTAATTTTGCAGATAAGGACCCAATAATGCTTCGAAAGTTTTTGCGAAGGTAGAAAGAAGTGATATAGGTCTGTAGTTGGAGATAAGGGTATTATTATCATTTTATATGCAGCAATATGTTAATCAGTTAGATTATCAATTTATACGTATAGATAATTCACCATAACATTATTATCGGAAACAAGCTAAGATACCGTTGGTATCTAAAACCAAAAATAATGTTATCTCATTTATTTAAAGAGTCAATGAACTCCCCCAAGACGATTGGAAACACGAGGATGTTTGCAAATTAAAAATAGCTCTCCTCGAATATTTTGCGTGTTGCGTGTGGGATGTAGCGTATGTTTTTAGGGTTTCAAAATAAAACAAGGAACCTAGTTTTGTCTAATCTGCTTTAAAAAAATAATTAGTTGAAATTTTAAAACAGCTAACCTACTGATTTTTTTTACCTATTACTTAGTTAAAGCTAAATACAGATGCTCAGGCCTAGGATATTTTTTTAAAACAAAAAACCTGTAGTTAACCAAATTTCCTTAACAAGGCCTTCAATGACGAGGGACGGAAAACGGAACTCTGAAGGAGCACACCTTAACCACAACAGACAAGGGTGTTTGAGACGGGAACTTCCTTCCTTGTTTCTATTGAAATAATAAGGGTTAGATAGCTACTCAATACAAATTCTGATGTTTTTGTATTCAAATGAACTTGTACAAGTGCGAAGTGAATCTAACACAGGTTCGGAAGTCGGGATGTCAGGTATTTTTTGAAAATTTAATCGTATTTATGAAAAAGTACAAAAACCCTTTACATATTAAATGTTCACACGATTTTATACTCATAGCTGCTTAGGCACTGAGTGTAAAATGGTGTTTTTTTTTAATTACTCGTTCCAATCAGCATAAACTTATATTATTTACTACTTACTGTTTTACGGTTTCTCTATGACGAAAACAAACTGCCTCACATACCTGTCAGTAGGTAGATCCTTTTATTTACGCGTCGCTCGCAGGTACAGGCATAAAAAGTTGTATTCAGGATCTAAGAACAAAGTTCGAAAAAAATGTGGTTCTGTTTTTCTGTTACTCGTCTGTCATTAACACACGAGGGGGCAAAAAACTACCGTAAATTGGAGTTTGAAGATTCAACAGGTAGAAGAAAACGGTGCCAGTGTAGGTCTTACTTCATTTGGGGGTTCTACTTTCTTTTTGCCTTGATCATGAGTTAGTGCTATGCTGGTCTCATCTGATAGTAAGAAGAGTAAAATAATATTTATATTATGTTATTATATGGATGTTAAAAAAATCCTTACCACTGTATTTATACTCGACATCATACCTGAAAACTAATCTATTAGTCCGGAGTGCGGTGACTAGTGCATTATTTTAAAAATAATTATGAATTCATACAATGTATTGAGTAGCTGGAAATCGAACTGATGTATCCTGGGTTCGAATAAGCGCAGCGCAAAACACTACGCCAGGTAGGTCGTCAAAACTTGGTAGATCATTTTGCTGGCTATTCGCATTTAATTTTGTCTGGCACGCGTTTGGTGCAGTTGTGCTCTTTATGCCTACCCATTTTGCTTTCATAATTACAAAATTACCTAGTAAAATCTTAATTAAGTAACTCATATTCGTACAGAAACGTATTCCAGCTGCATTTTCGTGATGAATTTCAAAGATAATCCATACTAATATTATAAATGCGAAAGTCTGTCTGTATGTCTGTCTGCTACGCTTCACAGCCCATCTAATCAACCGATTTGTATGAAATATAGTACAGGGATACATTCAAGCATATTATATCCTTGAGCGCGACCATCTGCGTCTTAGCACGGGCAAACGACAGCCGATTCCGGCTATTCCAGTCCTCAAACAGGTGTATCCCGGGGAAAAAGATGGGCTACTTTTTATCCAGGATATTAAAGAGTTCCCGCGATGAAGTCGGAGGCATCATCTAGTAGTACTGGATACTTTGTGGCCTTTTCATTTGAATGCCACTCCGTTGCATTTAGAACTGAAAAATATTTTTAAAAGATAGAAAGTAGCGCTCTCATAATATGAGTATGAAAGCAGCAATGTACAAGACTTGCATTGCTAAAACATTCTCCTCAATGATGGCCTGTGGAAGTCTGTGGCATATTCATACTCGTACATACATCTGACCTAGCTAGCTAAATAATTGCATAACGTATATGAACATACTCGTTCTGAATATTGATGTGCCGCGGCGACCCAAAGTTGTGTGAATTTGCCCTAAGCTTTTTATGAGATGCGTCATGCCTAATGTATTAGTCTCTCCAGAGATTTTTATTCCGCTTTTTCCCTTATTTTTGTTTTGATAAATTAACCCCAACGTTGCAGAATCAAGACTGCTATGAAATTGTATTTAGCGTTGTTTGTAAAAGGTTCATTTACTTTGTACTTAATTTATGAGAATTGAACCAAATATAACACATAATAGATGATGCTCGCGACTTCGTCCGCGTGGATAAAGATTTTTGATTCCCTGCGGAACTCTTGAATTTTCCAGGATAAAAAGTAGCCTATATCCTTTCTCGGGATACAACCTATCCCTGTACCAAATTTCATCAAAATGGGTTGAACAGATATTTGTTTTGTTTCCCGCGGGAACTCTTGAATTTTCCGGGATAAAAAGTAGCATATGTCCTTCCCCGGGATACAGCCTACTCCTGTACGAAATTTCATCAGAATCGGTTGAACAGACGGGCCTTGAAAGCGTGCAGACAGACAGACACACTTTCCGCATTAATAATATTAGTATGGATATGGATATATCGAACTTTAATTAGTGGCCTTTATTTTCGGGTTTACGCATCTTGACACTTTGACTTGTATAATATGTCACCATAAAATTGCAAAAACCATTCGATTGTAATCTAACTAGCGAAATTGTAAACTGTCGACAGATTACAATTTAACGTATTATTTTTCGGTACATTGTAATCTGTTAGGTATATTAACCCGATAAAACCTAACTACTGCCTGGTTATTTATGTCGAACCCTAACCTCCTAACCTACAAGAAAGAGACAAGAAAACGTAAATACAATGAATATTTCAAAAATTGACACTCAGAACATTGAACGGTTTACAATCCGTCGACAGTTTACAATTTCGCTAGTATAATCTAACGGTTTTTGCAATCTTAGGGTGACATATATAGACTTTGAATATCCTCTCGCATCGTTTCCTCAACTTTGGGGATCGTGCAGGCTTCTGGAGATATTACCGCCTTCACAGTTTTACGCCATCTCTCCCCATTGAAAGCCTCGCAAAAGGCATTGCAGAATAGTGTCGACCGCTTCTTTTATTTGGTCAGTCCAACCTTTCGGGTTTCGTCCAAACAAAAATTAAAACAGACAGACAAAAATTTTAACAAATACTGTTTTGGGCGTTTAGGGCAGGCTCTATAAGTAAATTTCTAGATGAAAAATTAACAGCTCCCCAGCGAATTTATATTAAAGGTTAAATATTATTACATTATGTAAATAATCATACTACCCAAGTAATATTATAAATGCGAAAGTGTGTTTGTTTGTTTCTTGGTTTATTGATTTGTCCTTCAATCATGTCGCAACGCAGTAACGGATCAACGTGATTTTTTGCATGGGTATAGCTGAGGACCTGGAGAGTGACATAGGCTACTTTTTGTCCCGGAAAATGAAGTAGTTCCCGCGGGAATCAAAAAACTATTTACGCGGACGAAGTCGCTGGCATCGGCTAGTAGGTACTGCTATATTTAATAAAAAAAATACACGGGCGGCTTTGTATTAGACTCTACTACATAAGTAAATATACGTTTTCCAATTACTTTCTCACGATCATACGAGCCTACCAATCACTTTCAATATCTTCATCTAACCCCGTCTATATTAACATTAAGACAAACACTTTCTAACGTAATTATATTTACAGGCATGAGAAGTCTATTGTTATGTATTGAATAGATGTTTTACATGGCACGACAAGTGTCCGACACGACAGTGTTAACAACAACTTTAACCACTGAAACGAGCAAACGTTATAGTTATAGAGATTTATTTTAATAGGTATTCCCTATACTAAACTTAGCTTTTAATTACCTCAACCTGTAATTATATATTATTATATATAAAACTTATTTAGGAAAAGGTATACGTGAAGTTTTATTAAAATATAATTACCCGTATGTATTAATTGTATCTGACAATTCATTTAACTAAATATTTTGACATTGAGGATGCAACTGAACAATGTTGGTATCCTACGCAAGTAAGCAAACGAGCAGGGGGTTAATCTAATTATTTTCTTACTGCTGACCATGAATTTTATTTAGCTTGCAGCACCAGAGGAACCGCGAAAGTCTTGCAGACTTTCCCTGTAATAATAAATATTATAATTCTTCTTTTCAAATTTTGTTAAAATTTTCGTATTTAAAATATTAGTAAGACTCATTAGTTGAGTCATTAATTAATAAACGTGCATTTGTCGTATAGAATAAAGAAATGGTGGGTTTCGTGTCTCATTGTTTATAGTTTTTCTTACACAATTCATTCTTTGTATGTACAAGATTGGTTACTAAGGGAACTCTTTGATTTATGCTTATAGCAACAATAGGTAGTATATACGCCTAATTATTAAGCTGAGACGCTATTGATTACCAATTATTGTTCTCTGTGGTAAAATAAGGAATCTCTCTAGTTACGGTCAGCCCGTTTGCTTCCTCATGGTACGATGGTTCCTCATGGTGGTGCTGTACGATATTAAGTTAGAAAGAAGTATGCAGAAAATTCACGCAAAGGAAACTACACAACCAGGTTATGGATTAAAATGTACGGTCGCAGGTTATGGATTAATGTTGACTGTATAGAGTGGTCGCGCAAAGAAACCCCTTGCGCTTGGTTTCTTTGCGCAATCAAATCAGAAATGAGGAGATCCGCAGAAGAACTAAAGTAACCGACATTGCTCGACGTGTTGCGAAACTGAAGTGGCAATGGGCGGGGCACATAGTTAGAATAACCGATAGACGTTGGGGTCCCAAAGTGCTGGAGTGGCGAACACGCACGGGAAAGCGCAGCGTTGGCAGACCCCCTACTCGCTGGACAGACGACATTAGGAGAGTCGCAGGGAGCCGCTGGTTCCAGGCGGCGCAAGACCGAGGCGTGTGGAAATCCTTGCAGGAGGCCTATGTCCAGCAGTGGACGTCTATCGGTTGAGGATGATAATGATGTATAGAGTGGTAACCACCTTCTATATATATCTATTACCTATGGCCGTAGGTGGGTAGTACGGTCGCAGGGTTCCAAAATGGGGTGCGCAAAAACCTTGAAAATTTCCCATTTTTGCCAACGCGTTGCAATACTATTTAATTCCTAACTCGATCCCTCTATGGACCGACCTACTATATATATCTAATACCTATGGCTGATAGATTTAGTTTAGCATAAATTGTAGCGCAGCGGAGACCAATCCTAAATCTATGATATACGAGTGATACGGTTCTAATAAGAGTGGTCTATGTCTACTGTCCAGTTGTGTGATGTTAGGTTGAATTCCTTGAAGTAAGGTAGGCAAATGTTTTGCTGAAAATTTCCTACGCTAAGTATTATTCCGTTCAATACACAAATGGCGGGGAAGACGGATGGAGAGTTTTAAAGTAATTAGCGATGGGACCAGCGAACATCCATCCTGGGAGGTAGGGTTGCCGCACATGCCGGAATTGAAGATGTATTTGATTCAGTTTAGTGTTTAAATAATTTAGACACATTAAGGCCCACTTGCGCAAGATCCTTAAAATTAAATGTTTATTTCGTTTTTCATATTTCTTTACGTGTTCAACCCTGTTTTGTACCTAATATAATTAAATCAGGCAGTGTCGTGGTAATCAAATTAATTAATTTATGAATAAGTATCTAATCTATTTATATATTTTTAGTCGAAATATTTATCATGTAACTAGAAGAAATATGAAAACCTTTAAAAATAGAACTTTATACATACTATTCAGCTCACTATTTCTACGTTTATTATGTAGTTAAACTTTATTTTCGTCTCGATCAGTCCCGCCCACACCGGTCGCGCCTCGTTGGCTTGCGTTATTCGCCCAAGTGAATAAATAGATAAACTTTTACAATTTTGGAGATTATAATTTGTGCCAACCCTAGCCAGTGCATCGAGGCGGCCATGATTAATGGCGCCGGGCAAAGAAAACATCGCTTTAGCTTTAATAATGTGTGCTAGCGTACTTCTCCCGAATCCCGATGTATTGTACACTTCATTGAGTTAAAGTTTTGTGCAACTTTCAGCCATAATATTGTATTTTAGAGCTTTCACTTGAAAATTCATTTTACTTAGACTTTAATCCATACTTAATATTATAAATGCGAATGCGTGTCTGTCTGTCTGTCTGCTACGCTTTCACGGCCCAACCGTTCAACCGATTTCGATGAAATTTGGTACGGGTATAGGTTGTATCCAGGGACACAGGCCATAGGCTACTTTTTATCCCGGAAAATTAATGAGTTCCCGCGGGAATTAAAAACCTTAATCCACGCCGTCGAAGTCGCATGCATCATCTAGTAATTCTATATTTATGAATGTGCAGGTTTCAATTGCTCAAAATGCAAGGGAGGCCGAGATCTCAAACGCAAGATTATCGCCGTACTAGATATGTTATATTATGAGATGTTTGTTTAGCTTCTTTTCGTTAGCAACATACGCACATACATAATATAATCAAGGAATCTAATTAGAAAGCCGACGAACTACCTAATTTCTTTATCAGTAGCGTGTGAGACTTTCTTAACATATTCGTGAATACACCAGTGTTGTACGTCGGAATGTCAGCTCTGTGCGCCTTTGTTAATTACATTAACACATACTCTGTACAGTTGGAGCCTTTGTGATGCCGACCACGTTAGTTCAAACTTTGGCTTCGTACTGCCAACTTGAGCAAATGTTTGTTCAATTCATAGCCAACACATGCAGCGCTCTTTTTTCGGACCTTTCTGAAGATTCTTTGAGATTTTTTGTCGTGTGTGTCTATTTTTTAGTCAAATTTCCACTCGAACCGGGTAAAGAGAATAATTTTACTCTTACAGTACCTAAAATAAAATAAAATAAACTTTAGGATCTGAATTAACATTACCTGGATGACCGTATCTTTTTTTGGTCAATCGTGATTTTTTTTTAAATTTAAATACGAATTACATACCTACTGATGAAATACGAATAATATTTTTCGATCTTACCGACATAATAATAAAAAAATATGAACTGGTTATTTAAATAAAAAATCACGAGTGCGATTGGGCTCCCAATAATAGTTTTTATCACAAAAGAAGGAACTTGAAAAAAAAGGGGAAAAAATTACCGGACTGGAGACATCTGGATTCGAACCGGGGTCTTCTGGTTTTGGGGCCGCCCCATTTCCCAACTGAGCTATTATATATAACCTTGTAGATGTCAAAATTTACCTTCGTATTCTCATGATATTGTAGCAGTTTCTCATTGTATGAAAACACGGATAAACCGACATTTTCATAAAACGAATCCTACCGAGATCCCCCGAAACTCTGCATATTAAATTTCATGAAAATCGTTCGAACCGTTTCCGAGATTCAGAATATATATGTCACCGTACCGTGTCAAAGCCGTTAGATTATAATCTAACTCGCGAAATTGCAAACTGTCGAAAGATTACAATTTAACGCATTATTTTTCGGTAGATTGTAATCCGTTAAGTATATTAACCGATAAAACCTAAGTGCCCTTATTTATGTCGAACCCTAACCTAACCTACAAGAAACAGACGAGAAAACGTAAATACAATGATTATTTCAAAAAACACTCAGAACATTGAACGGTTCACAATCTGTCGACTATAATCTAACGGTTATAATCTAATCTGATTATAATCTAACGGTTTTTACAATCTTACGGTGACATATATATGACACCGTAAGATTATAAAAACCGTTAGATTATTATCTAATTCGCGAAATGGTAAACTGTCGAAAGATTTCAATTTAACGCATTATTTTCCGGTAGATGTTTATTAACCCGATATAGAGATATGTCACTCTCTCGGTCCAACAACACAACCCTAAAAATCACGTCGATCCGTTGTTTTGTTGCGGCGTGATTAAAGAACAAACAAACACACATTCGCATAATGTATAATATTAGTGCCGAATATCGATATAATAATATGTTAGTTATAGTCATAGTAAATAACAACATGTTTTTAAATAAAAGATATGAATACCAGACGAAGTTGCAAAACATGAGGCCCTCAGTTGATACTCAGTGAATTTATTGTAAACTCCAGTACATTCTTAGCATTTCTAACCCATGTCACAATGATTCACTGCGTAAACAGAAGGATAGAAAAGGTCGAAGGTACAAGCAGCTTGATGCTATTTTTTTAGAACATAAGTATTGTACTTACAGAATACAGATAGAGACTTTCCATTACAACCTTCGAAGGCTTAATGCATATGCTAGATTGAAACTAAATCATTGGGCAATAGACGTATGACCTACTAATATAAGAATTTAATCTCAGTTTTTAATAAAAAATGCTTGCCAAAATGCTAAGTGACATAGGCTACTTTTTATACCGGGAAATCAAACAGTTTCTTCTAGTCAAATCCGGATATATCACGACCTTCACTGATCAGTTTAACAGATGAGACCTACTTTTTATTTAAATACAAAATAAATACGCCTAAAATAAGTTGCCTATCAAAATCCGGTCCAAGAAATTTTTAAATTAATTAATTTTAATTAAATTTTTTTGGACATGTTTATTATAGCCAATGCTATACCATCGCGTTTGTTATAAAATTACCTATATTATTTTAATATATACCTAACACAAGCGGTTCCGATCGGATTCCGATAGTTACCTATGGACTATGGTAAGTTACCATAGTCTTAAATAAACGGATCTGTTAACCATACGGTCTTCATACGGTATTTTGAAAAACCTAAATCCACGCGAACCAAGTCTTAGGCATTAGCTATTAAATTATAGTATTCTTTCTCATCGAATCGAAGACTGAGAAAATAAATAAATGTGTAAATGAAAATGGATTTTTTTTTTTGGAGAAGCCGATTTTAAATCTGGAAGCTGACTCAAAGCAATGACTTCACATATTATACATATTATAATCTAAAGTGTCACAAGCTATGGAAAAGTCTCTGGTAATGACTCTCTAACTTTGTTGACACAACAGAGATCGGTGTCTCTTAACTTATTACGCGTCAATCGAAAACTCAAAATTAATTTTCGAATTAATTAACAAGTACTTTTGAATCTTCAAAGGTCATGCCATTGGTATGCCATAGGTCAAAACATACTACCACCCACGTCCCGCCTAATTAATGCCTAGAACTTTGTATTAGATAATATTTATTAGCTGATGCCCGTGACTTCGTCCGGGTCGAATGGGGTTTTTGGTTACCGCGTGAACTCTTTAATTTTCCGGGATAAAAGTAGCCTAGGTAAAGGTGTTATTCCACACTGTTGTATAGGTATAAAACCTATTTATGGTAGAATTAGAAGATGATTGTATATATTATGTGAGTGCGAATAAAATCAATGGATTGTCAGTTCCTATACCGAAAATTAATACTGATTTATAATATTATAAATACGTAACACAGACTATAACCTAGCTCTGTGCCAAATTTCATCCGTTCAGCCGTTCTGGCGTGATTGAGTAAAAAACATCCGTCTATCCATCCCAACTTTCGTATTTATAATACATATTAGTATAGATATAGTATAGATATGTTCGTTCCAAATTACAACCGGCCGTTTTAATATAAGAATATTGTTTCCCGAACTCTTAAAAGTAACAACACCTAACTTGGCCCAACCCAACATTGAAAGTTCACACACCCACATCCCGTATAACTATACCCACAATTGCCTATGTACTGACGGTAAAGAACTCTTTGTGAAAAGAGTTGTTAAACTTTTTTACAATGCTTTGTGTACTTTCACAGCGGTTTGAACACGATGTATGTACTGCTACTGTAGTTTGGTGTTCGCAGATTAACAATTATACAGAAAGGCGAAGCTCAGGGTTGCACACAGGTTTTTGGAAGATGACATCAATATACTCGTAGTACGAGTATTAATTTGTAGAAAATTAAATTTTCGTTTTGCATTTGGTAAAGTTTGCTTCGTGATGTAATTCTAAAAGATCAAGATGATATAACATAACTCAATAAGTGGGGGAAATACCGATTTGCTAAAATAACTTAACATTTTTATAATGGAATATGGGCCTAAAGTACTTTAATCTGAATCTTGGCTCCCCTTAATATGATGATAAAGGATACGGATACTCATAATTCTAAAAGAAAGTGACCGTAAAAGTTTACATAAGCCTAAATCGAAATATAATTGGATTGTATTGAATGTTTGTAGAGTTATGGTGGTTTTAAAGCTGCAACTTTCAGCTGGTAACTGCCTGTTTCTGTCTGCCTGCCTTCTAACCAATTCTATAGTTTCTAAACCGTGTTATTACGGTGCTTGGATCGTTGTATTTATTTTTACTACCCTCTAACAATGGCTAATGTTCTTATACTTCCTTACTTGTTTTATGCTAAAGAACCTAGTGACTTTGCAAAATAGAAAATTAATATATTCTAAGTAATATTATAAAGAGGTAAAGTTTGTGAGTTTCTGGATCCACTGAACCGATTTTGAAAATTCTGGTACCAATAGAAAGCCACATTATTTGTGAGTGTCATGGGCTATATTAACCCGAAAAATTAGGGAGTTCCCGTGGGAATTTAAAAATTTTTTTCAGGCTGACGAAGTCGCGGGGATCTGCTAGGATAAATGCATAAGATTATAAGTTTTCTAAACTTCGTTGCTCATGACTTCACCCAGAGTGATCAATAATTATAGGAAACATGTTCCTAAAATTTTCACATGTTCTACACAAATACTTTTTACGAGTGCTTGCGTTATAATCCCAACAGTAAAATACAATTAATAAATTGTAGCTTCAGGTGTAAAGTAAATATACATTTAATAAATTGTAGCTTCAGGTGTTTTGATGTGTCTGGTAGTCAGTGCCGACTGCTGGTATAAATAACCTCTGTCTGTGTAGCGTGTTAGTCTGCGGGCATCGTGGTTTTCATTACGAACAAAGGAGAGCGCAAATAATAAAAAAAGAGTCCAAAATATACTTGAAAGCTCTTTAATAAATAAATTTACGTATTAGGTATTAGCTAGCCTAATGCATGCTACTTGTTCAGTCATCAGTTCATAGTAACTCATACTTAGTCGTGAAAATCATTAATTACTGGATTTCTTGAATATTGCGAGAAGCCTCCTCATTAGAATCTTTTTGTGTTTGAGTCTTGACTTGTGAAAGACCTACGGCCCTGCGTGAAATAGAGAAAATTCTACCCTACCACTACTACCCACTGTCCACTGTCCACTTGATCATTTTCTCGTTATCGATAAGTTTGTCTGGAAGAGATTGCTACTTAGCGATAAGACCGGCCTACGTACCTAAATTTTTATGCGACTGCCTGAAAAAGAAGTATATTGTTTTCAGGGTTCATGTATCTATGTATGTATGTGAGTTTGTATATTCCACCATAACTTCTATACGCCTGAACCAATTTTGATAAATGAGGTATCGTTAGAATCCCTAGCTTTTGTCGGGTGACATAGGCTAGTAAAATTTAAAAAAAAATGATGGGGTGACCATGGTCTCTCATTAAAGACTAAAGTTGAAAAAAAAAACTCGAAAATAAGATTAAGTATATAATCATCATCTAGAAAATGATGAGTAGATTCCAAAAATATATAACACTATAGTTCAATACCCAGTGATTCACAAAAAAAAATTAATAAAAATTTGATTAATATTACAATTTAACTAGATTAATTTAGATTTTTAACTTTTTAGTTAGTTTTTTGGCAGGGCAGTCGTGTTTTTTAATTTTTTTATTTATTATAAGTTTTGATGTATATCTGTTTCTTTTGTGTTTTTGTTGTATATGTCACCGTAAGATTGTAAAAACCGTTAGATTATAATCTAACTCGCGAAATTCTAAACTGTCGAAAGATTAGAATTTAACGCATTATTTTCCGGTAGATTGTAATCTGATAGTTATTTAAACCCGATAAAACCTAAGTGCCCGGCCGCGGGCCGGGCACTACTTGATTATTTATGTCGAATCCTAACCTAACCTACAAGAAAGAGACAAGAAAACATAAATAAAATGAATATTTCAAAAATTTACACTCAGAACATTGAACAGTTTACAATCTTTCGACAGTTTAGAATTTCGCGAGTTAGATTATAATCTAACGGTTTTTACAATCTTACGGTGACATATATAATAAAGCATATACTACTAAAATAATGGACAAAATATCAGTTAAAATAGAATAATGCCGAATAAAAACGTATCTGTTCCAAGGATTATTATTTCGATTTTTGTCGGTCAGAAATAGATTAATTGAAGTAAGTATTCTCAAATAGTTGAATCTCCATGAGATAGCGCAAACCACATTTTAATATCCGGCGAACGCGCGGCCGAGGCGCGCAGATTTATTTGCCCATTTCCGAACAAATAAGGATCAGCGAAGTTTCTTACTTAATTTAGTTCGTTGTAATAAACTAGCCATGGTTTCTCTTAAATAAGTATATGGAAAATTTTGTACTAATGTGGGCACTTTTTTTTATTGCAAGATTGGCTTGCGCTTGGCGACAATCACGCTTAATACAAAGCAACGATGAGGTCTAGGTTGAAGCGCGCCCGCCTAGAAGATGCCTATACATTCACTCTTGCCTTGAAGGTTGTTATACATGTGTTTTCCCAAGTGCTTATTATACACAAGATTTGAGGAGTAAAAGTCTAACAATACATTAAACACTCTTGATTTGTTAATGAGATTTATAAATGAGATTTATAATGGGTCCAGGACAATTTTATATTTTACTTAATGCCCGCGAAGTCAAATCCGCGTGTCTGCGTGGATTTAGGTATTCAAAAATGTTAAAGTAAGTAAGTTAATCATGCAGTATGCTCATTCAGCCGGAAAATCGTAGCTTTCATTCAACTAATGTGATGGATTATGTCTAGGCAATAAAGCTAGTCGACCCCAACAATAATTCCTCAGGTCACGAAACGTTACAATATGATAAAGTATCATGAGTTAAACGTACTCGTATATTATAAATATCCAGTAAAAAATGTTGTTTACTAAATCGTAAATATTTCGGAAAAAAACCGACTTAAGAAAAAATTTACAAAAGGGTCCTAGGGTTATCTAGGGTTACGTAGGGTATCCTATTGTTAGTTTAGCTACAAAATGGTGAAATAATTATGAAAATCGATTAATAATCCTGTTACTGTTACCTGTAGGTGGGAGGTAGGAATGGTAGAAAAGCGGGTATTTCCATATATAAAAAGTGAGGTAGCTTCTATGATTATTGAACGATCGTCATGGTAATGGTGTTAAAATATGCGGATCCAGGCGAGAAGTGCATTCGAGTTAGGATTTTGAAAATCGGTTCATAAATTTTGGAAAATTTTTGAAGAAGCGATTTAATTTTTTTTAAGAATCAACATAAGCTGAAGTGATTATTGACCGATCGCGTATTTCCGTTTGCGTGTTCATTAGAAAGCAGCATTACCTAGAACCCGTGCAGGGTTCTGTGCTAACTCTCTATTCAACTCGTGTTCAATATAAAGAACTCGTCCTCCAATCGCGCACGGGTTTGCAACCGAAATTTTCTTCGTGTTAAATTCAAACCGATCAATCCGACAACGCTGTGCAGCACGGGAGTTTGGGAGCGTTGGCGACTGTATTTTATGGTGAATTTCATGCTATAAAAGGGTCATAATATTAGTAAATATGTAGATCTCTCCCAAAATCGAATCAGCACAACCGGACTCCACGTAGTCTGTGCTACCCTTAGAGTGCTTTTGTAAAGCGCGAAGCCAGAAGCTCGCGAAGGAGATCCTGAATGAAGCAACTCGACGAGGCCGAGTAGAGCGAAGGGGGGAGGTGGCGAGTGAAGCGAGCCGGCGACCTCGGTAGCGAAACGAAGGTCGAGTAGGTGAAGCTGAATGAAGGGGTGACGAAAAGAGTCTTCTGGCGTAGCCCATCCATTTTACATCTACATTTTTATAAATCGTTATAAATCTATTCATCAAACAGCTCACATCAAACAAACACGGATTCCGTGCATCGAGGCAATTAATGCCTTCCATTGAACACGGAAATAAATACGCCTATTAGGGCGCAACCCGTGCGCGATTGGAGGACTTGTGCCTCGAATTGAGCCCGAGTTTGAAAGGAAGTTAGCGTCACAAACCCGTGCGGGTTTCGAGGAAGTACTTCCTTCTATTAAACACGCAAACTTAAATATACGCTGACCGATCGTTATGGTAATGGTGTTAAAAGATGCCTTGTAAGGAACGTAGTAAACTAGTTAACAAAGTAGTTGTGTAATTTCTTATCAATAAAAAATTCTTATTATTTAACTTGTAATGTGTTATTCTTTTTCAATTCCCCGATTCTTGCGGGGACTGCGAAATCTGTGAATTTTTGATTCCCGCGGGAACTCCTTAATTTTCCGGGATAAAAAGTAGCCTATGTCACTTTCCAGGTCCTCAACTATACCCATGCCAAAGATCACGTCGATCCGTTGCTTCGTTGCGGCGTGATTGAAGGACAAACCAATAAACCAACAAACAAACACACTTTTGCATTTATAGTATTAGTTATAAGTATGATGTATATTATTGCCTGACCGCGTTGTCATGGAAAGTATTCATATTATTAGTATGATTATTATTCAGGAGGGGTATGTGCATAGTATCATAGTTTAACACCTGGATCAACGTTAAAATTAAAATTATTTTATTTGTATTTAAATACAGAATTTTGTCGATATTAATATTACCATTATCTCAAAGCGAGGTATGTAATAATTAAACTGGTAATTAGTTGAGTCATGGAACCGGAAGGCGGCGCGAGCGGCGCTTTCATTCAGCACCAGTAGGTACGCGACGCATGAAACGTTTACGTTTACATACTTGTTCTGTATCGAATTGGCGAACGAAATTAAATGTCGATAGGCAACTTACTTGGAGGTGAATTTTAACTCAGTCGTTACTTGAATTAGCCCGCGGCTTCGTCCGCGTGGATATATTTAGAAATAGATGTTTTGGAAGCCCCGTGAGAACTTATATTTTCCGTAAAAACTCAGCCTATGTCCATCTCGGTCTTCATGTATCTATGCAAAACATCGATCCGTTGCCCCGTTGCGGCGTGATTGAAGGACAGACAAACAACAAAAAAAGTGATTTATATTTCCAAATATCCCTTAATCTATATATTTAGGTACAGCTAGTGTAATTTTGAAACAAAATCTGGCATTAACTAGCTAAGGGTTGTACTAAAACTTTACTACAAATTGATACATATTTTATGGAAGCCTTTGTTATTTTGTTCACAATTGAAAACTCATTAATTGCAGTATCACTCTCGCCCATAAAACCAGCGGGATTAAAAAATGAGAATAGCTCGCAAAAAACAGTAGGCAGGTAGGAGAATACTGTTGCTTGATGTATCCTGTATTTAAATAACGAACTCGATTACAACTCCCGCTCCCGAGTGACAGTGAGCGGGCTATAATTAATTGACTCGTAATTAGTTACGTCAGCCGGGACTCGATACAATGACTGACGCTCGGTATGCAGACGCAATTAAACTTTATCTTTTGAAGAAACAAATAAAATAAGTCAGTATAATAATGATAATTCAAAATGTGGCTCGTTGGCTATCATATTCGATTGCAGACGACGAGGTCCTGGGTTAGATTCTTGGGTTGATCCATAGTTAGGTAACTAGTTCTTTTGACAAGAAAATCGAGGAGAATCTTACGGAAATATTAAAGACATGCGGAAGTATTCGCCGACATCATCTAGTAGATAGGTGTATAAAATAATTGCGTTTCTTATATTGGCGAAAATACACAATAAGAAGAGAAGTGCATCCAAGTATAACAATGGCAATGAAAACAGATAGCAATACAAATAATAAGAAAGAATTTTGGGAAAATCTAGCGATACCGATATGGGAAAAATAAAATGCACAAGGAGAACATCACAATGCGGATTCCGGATTCCGGGAAAAAGGCCATTGTCTTTACGGTCTTCAGAGTTGTGAAAGGGAGGTAGGTCGCGTATGCGGTAGGTCGGCGGTAGGGACATGACGTGTGGCCTTGTTATCCTCACAGACAGATCACTCTTCCGGCAATCGAGTCTGTACGTGGCTTCAGTAACGTGAAATAAACACGAAAAAATGACGCATTCACCTTTACATATACCTGCATAATATGATATGTATATGTCACCGTAAAATTGTTGAAACCGTCAGATTGCCATCTAACGCTTTTTATCTCGGTAGATTGTATCCTTTTGACAGATTGTGAACCGTACAATGTGCTGAGTGTAAATTTTTGAAATATTCATTGTATTTACGTTTTCTTGTCTCTTCCTTGTAGGTTAGGTTAGGGTTCGACATAAAAAATCTAGTAGTAGTGGTCAGCCGTAGGCCCTATAGAGGATCTATAGTTAGGTTGAGATCTATAGACTATAGAGCGTACTTTGACTTGGCTAGACTTTACTTAGAGTTAAAACGACTTATGTGTGATGTGAGAAACATAAATCTATCTCGTTTTAACACTGTCTTAAGTCTAAGCAAAGTCAAAGTACGCTCTATAGAAATCACCCTTAGGTTCTATCGGGTTAATATATCTAACAGATTACAATCTACCGAAAAGTAATGCGTTAAATGACGGTTGTCACAATCTTACGTTGACTATACAAGCATAATATCTTACCGAACGCCATATTTATTCGTGAACATTGTAGAGCTGGTCTTTATCAGACGAAATAAAAATATTTCAACTAAGTTTCAACAATTTATACAAAATTTAACGTATAAGGGTTAAAATGTTTTGCTGTAAGAAAGAAACAAGAAAGAAAAACTATTTATTCTCACATTGTGCCACACATTACAATACCTTATGGTAAACTTTACGTACTGGCGCTGTACTGGCGCCTCCAGTACTTGAGCATTAAACTCATGGTCAAGTCCTAGAGACACCCTGACAACGCTTGTCGTGTGTGGCACAACCTGAAAGAAGGCATCAGCTCAGCATAATGCAGAATGCCTTGCAATAAATGACAAGAGCATTCTGCGCTGATTTTCAGCTGGAGCCCTACTCCAGGTGACGCCACGGCTTAATAACTATATCTACTTATTATTACTACCTATTTAATTATTCTAGTTATACTGAATTAAAGTACAGATGAATTAAAGTTCGAATTAAATAATATTGCTAGTTAAAAATAAAACCAATATAAATAAATAAATTAACAGCACATGCAAAATTAACCTATTTATAACCTGATATTTTAAAAATAAATTAGAAACATATTGTAAACTCTAAAGAACAGAAAACTCCGCTACATGATCCTGGAATTGTAATTGTTTGTTAAGAAGAAATTTTTTGAGATGTAGTTTAAACGAATACTTTACTTTTAGATCTTTAAAAACAAGTATTCGTTAGTATTCTGTAAAATAATTTTGCGGCGCCTAAAATCCTTCGCGTCGGTTAACTCGCCATCTTGAGCCATCTGTCACACGAGAATGCCATCTTGTGACGTCAGCTGCGCGGGAGAGTCTTTTATTTTTAATTTAAATATAGAATCTTCCAGCCAGGACTTCCGCTGGATTGTGATTATGTGAAAGGAGTTTTTATGTGTCTTTGATCGATTTATTTGTTTTTTGGTAGTTGTGGGAACTTATTTCAATCAATTATATTTTAATGAATGACGTTAAATTCTTGAATTAGTTTCGTTTACTTAGTACCAGATGAAAAAAAAACACACTAGGTATTAAAAGTCTGATAGACGTTTAAATAGTTCATTATGAAGACTACCAGAATAAGATGAAACCGTGATTCTTGATTAAATTAAATTCAAAATGAAACAAGAGAAAAAGATGTTTTAGACCGTTCGTTGGCGGGTTTACTTATAATTAACATCCGTCCAAAGCACTCTTTGAATTTATACTAAGTTAACGATACCTGGAATATCAAGGTTTATAGTAAAATTTACCTATTTACCCGACTTCCTTTTATTTACGGTCGCTACAATACAGGTAATTAATTAGACATTTTATGCCAATTATAATGTGAGAATTGAATGCAAGTTGTTTCCTGTTCTTGGTTCTAAAATTTCTAAAAGATAATTGTCGTCCTCAACCTATAGACGTCCACTGCTTAACATAGGTATCTTGAAAGCATTTCCACATGCCATCCTCCAAATCACTCGATCGATTCGATAATCGATTTGTGTGGTGTGGTGTTGTGCCTGTGCGAATTGCTGGGTGGTGGATGTCGCATGTTGCAGGTGAAAGACACGCACTGTACCACACAGATTTGTCTACTGTAGCGGATTATAGCGAATTAAACTTCTAGTTCATTCACTATCATGGACTTCCGCAAAGTAACGCCTGCTTCTATTCAATGTCTATATCAGTTGTTTGAACTAAGTAGGTATGTTCCCCGCACATTGCCACTTTTTCGCAACATTTCGCACAACATTTTAATGTCGGTTACTTTGGTTCTTGTGCGATGAGTTAGAGTAGTTACCTATAATATTTTGCGATTTTAACACATCTTACAATTCAAGAAATACCGAGGTAAGTACATGCAACTGCTACGAATTTTCACGCATTTTGTCGTGTCAATAACCTTTGAGCCAATGTTCATTATAATTTATAAGCTATTCGATATTGTACATCGCTCCCGAAATATTTTACTCCAAAACCCAGATGAAATTACATTCAAAATGGCGGGCACTTGTAGTCACTATAGCACATGACAGTTATTTAATTAATCCGTCGATACCAATAATACTCGATAATGCAGAGTTTGGATAAAGCGAATTAATTAATTGAAGGTGGACTTTCACGAAAACAAACTTACTAAGTACTTATAGCTGAAACTCTTTACATTAGGATATTTATTAACCCGAAAAACAATATGGTTCCTTCGAATGATAAGGGATTAGGTCCATATTGCTCCATAACGCATTTACGTAAACATCTGAAGACTGGTTCAAAGATGGAAAGGTAACAGCAAGCCAATGGCGATCACTGTAATCTGTACTATATTATAAATGCGAAAGTTTGGATGGATGGATGTATGGGTGGATGTTTGTTACTCAATCCCGCCCGAACGGCTGAATGGATTTGGATGAAATTTAGCACAGAGATAGATTATAATAGTCTGGAATAATTGGTTTTTTAACACCAATTTCATATGTAATTTCAATATTATATCTGACTAGAATTAGATGATGCCCGCGACTTCGTCATCGAGGGTTAAGTTTTTTGATTCCCGATGGCCTTCCCCGGGATACTACCTGCCTCTGTAACTATCATCAAAATCTAGCAAAGCTCCACGTGGCCTAGTGTCAGTTCTCACTTCGCAAAAGAAATTCGCTATCGTCAGGGAAAACGGAATATTCCCTGATTGTTATTATCGGCAATCATGAATATTTTATGAAGTCTGTAAACTCGGAATTACAAATAAAAGTTATTCGATTCAGAGCAATTGGGCGAGTTAAATAAACTGGAGCGGTCTTATAAATAAAATATTGCCCCATCATTTTAGTATGAAACTCAGGCCTAAAATTCCAATTTTATGAAATTGGATATTCAACTTATTCTAACAAAACCTCATTTATAAGACGGCAATATTGCTCGAAATACCGTTCGGGTATCGTGTCGAGGTGCTTTTATGGCAACTCAGAACCGAAAACCATACTTAGCGAAAAACACAGTGCTGGAAGATGAGAACCCAACAATAGTTAAAACAGTGTGGCATAATACCGTGGAGTGTTAAAAACCTTCAAGATACCTAAGCACTAACAGTGGATGTGGCTGAGACGACACAGCAAACACTGAAATATTTTTGTGGGTCATTTTCTTTACTTTAATGATCATCGTGCTCTTTTCTCATTTAATCAGTATTTAACAGCATTGCAATTTATGGGAGTGGTAGATTGTTGAATTACAAATTTAGGAACCTATGCAGAAAGCGCTTTATAAAATAATCGTGTACGTTTTCACCGACAATCTCTAAATTTAAGGTAAATGTAGGTAAGACACTTAACTCCCCGAGTCCTGATCTCCTCATAGATAATGAAGCTATGGTTCTGAAATCATTAATTTACTTAGTAGCAATTGAGAGTTTGTTCGTTCGTTGTAAGCTCTTCAACTTTAATTGAGTTTGAAGGGATCTCATTACAGCTGAAACCCTTCATCGGAATTAATAAAAGTGAAATGAGATCTAAAGATCAAATTTGGAATTTAAACTTATTAGTTTCGCAACGCAAACGATGTGGATTTCTTCGTATTATTTGACAACGGATGACTAAAACTGTTTGATTGTATTGCCTTTAAAGAGCTTGAAGTCTAAAAGTTTCTCTGAACCTTGAGATAGATTTGAGTACTTAAATAAAATACCGTTCAGATTATTGTGTTAACCTGAGCTTTTTAAAGGGTCCATTAAGACCGAACGTGTTCTAGGTCCGGTGTTCTATTCATATTTTCCTTTAGTAACAGCAGTTTGGTTGTTAGCCCGGTTAACCGAATTAATACCACAGAAAAGGTAAAGAAATGTTACAAGTAAAGAAATGTTACTCCGCGAAGACTTTTTTTAAAAACAGCGACGACTGGTTACGTCTTAATAAAGAGCAATTCAGCTCGCACAGCGCTGTAAAATGTAAAAATAATTATATACATATCTACAATTTTTTTCTCTTCCTATCGCGTAACTCTTATCCCTTCTAAAGCGGCGCGTGTTGCGTTAGGGTTGCCTTCTAATTTCTTGTAATGACCATGGGTCGGTAGTCGGTTACAATGATGACGACAATGACTTTAAAAATAAATAAAAACAGATAAAAATCGTAATAAAAGCTACATCTGGATAAGAAATATCAATGAGTACTTTACATTTGCTTGCGATCATCGTCAGACGTCCTTTACATTACTCTTCTGAATCAATACGACTGTCTGAGTATGATTAAAGACTCATCGTCTCTTCCATCGGTTTAAAATTTAAATGAGTTATTAATATAACTGTTAAAAGATTTTGTTTCGTACCGAACAATATAATGTATCACACAGATATGCTTGCTATATAACTTTTTTGCACGAAGGACGCGTCATTCTGTGAACCGCGCCATGTTGCAAACCATTGCCAACCGTTAGCGGTTAAAGACCTCCATAAATGCAGTTATCAGCGCTTTAATGCCATTGTAATACGTTTTTTTCATTAGTACTACTTTATTGTGAATATTCAATATTCAATTATTATTAAAATATTGATATCGGCAAACTATTGATATTGATATTGTATTTCGATTCGTTTCTTATTTAGACGAATAATGACGTTCTTTAATTGATATGGAATCCTCAGTAGGACCTGATTAGTTTTACTTTCGTAAGTGCTTCAAAATTCTATGAATTCCTGTTATCAATAGTATTAGTAGTAGTAGTAATAGTAGTACTTGCTTAGTATTTTAAACATTATTTTGGTAACTTTTGGTAAATAATAATTTTTCTCATCTTGCATCTTAACTTTTTTGCAGGTATCTTTCAACGATCACCTCTTGAAAACCAGGTGTAAGTAAAGGATGTTGAAGCCTGAAATTGAGATTTCTTATTTTTCTATTGATAATGACACCGTTTGCATAAAGTTTGCATGCGTGTAGAGCATAAATAATAATGACTAATCTGCAACTTGCATTAGATCCCATAAATCATAACTTTGTATCATTAATAACTACCTATCTGAACTGCAACTTTGATAGTTTTGGATAATGACTCTCTGAGGCGCTATTAAATTGGTTACGAGCGGAAATTAATAGCGCCTCTGACTAGTTATTTTACTCAACTAAAAATGGAACGATCTTTTCAGTTTCCCCCATGGAACTATTTTTCTACGTCTATGATTTCCCCATATAACGGATGAAGGTAAGTACATATTAAGTACAGCTCTGGTAAAACTACGTTCTTGGTCATCTAAGGAATCGTCAGTAGGCTGTCGTAAAGCATAATGATATTTCGGAAAAAAATTGACTTTTGCATGCTGCTAATTTCTACATATTGTAAATATGTAGAAATTAGTTTCAATTTATTTTCTACATTTTTAATTAAAGTTATCACAATAATTTAAAGTATCTATCTACGCAACCAATTAAAGCAACCTATCAGCAACTCGGCCTTCGTTTACTTTTGTTTTCTGCCTCGCTCTGATGAATTCGGGCTAATCTTGTGGCGTTAGCGAAAACAATTACACAACCATAAATTACGTGTTAATAATTAATTTGCTTGGAAAAGGGTGCTCTGCCAGCAAAACGGGGGTATCGTTTAATCCAGCAGAAAATATGAAAATCTTGATCTACCTTAAAAACTTTATCAGGTCTGGTCCACAGGTAAACAAAGAGGATTTTTCTTCTCGGGCTTGGCTCTCGGTTTTCCACTAGTTATAATTGGAGATTGGCCGTCATTTCACCATATGTGTCTATTCTGGTATATCCAAATGGAAAACTTATGCTGCGTTGGCTATCCCGAATGTAGAATGTTCCTGTGGCATATTCCACAGTCATTCATACATAAAAAGATGTATGATAAAAATGGCATTGGACGTGCGCCGAGGTAAAGGTACGGCACGGTACCTACTTGGCACGACTATTAAAGACGAGACTACACAAGGGAAAATTAATCGGGTAGGTACTGACGGATGGACAACACCACCATTTCCGTGCTTACAGAAAGAGGCTTTCACTGTACTTTCTTCATACTATGGAATGAACCGTGATAAGAATCGCTCTTACATTTTTCCAGTTGTCATAAAGATTATCAAATCATTACATCCATTAGTGAGAGGTAATCTCGAGTCACGATTTAGAAAGCTATGTGGTTAACCATCAAAGAGCTGTACCTACAATTGATGGCTTTTGATGATTCAGTCGAGAGCGCAGACGGATATTTGGAAAATACCGGACAATAGCCTATATAAATCACGAATAAAATTTTATCCATCCGAGCTTCGAGTAGGTATGGTAAGTCAAAAATATGTACACAATGATAGAAAGCACTTGTATCCAAATTTTGAACAGCAGTCCTTTTATTATAGAGAAGACATAACTTAATTATTATGATAGGATAGAAACGCCAAACATCTTTACAGCATTGATTTGCGTATAGAAAATCGCTAATGAACACTTAACACTTTGACTTTGATAAAGTATGCAACCGAGCTATTGTTAATGTATCGCCCTTTCTGAAACCTAATTTAGAGATTATCAATGATTAGTAAATTCGATCATTGCTTCGCGTTCTAGAAACTGAGGCTAAAATTTCTTGTCTCAAAGAGAAAAAAAATATCTTTTGTAATACTCGAAGCGTCGAGGGCCGATGCCTCGAGCTCAGTCGCAAAATGTCGAAATAAAATCCGAAAGTTCTTAGAATCTTGTCCCTCCTAATGCCCGCATAGCATAATTATTTTCGTTCATGCTCACATTTTTTGTTCTCCAGTTTTCCATTACTCCCTGCTTCTGCTATTAATCTCTACATTGTTCACTCCCGTTGAATATTTTGGCCTATGTACAAGTAAGTCATAATGAACTTTCGGATATTGTAGCATTTGAACCCCCATTTTCATTCGGTTAAAAGAAGCGTATAACAATGTGTTATTTGTGCTCACGCGGCGTGAAACTCAAATTGTAAAAGGTTTGAACTGGGTCACGTTACATCACATGGCTTTAGTGTTATTACTTTGACTGACTGCAAAACAATGAGCTACCTTCTCACTTGGACAAACTGACATGGATTCTAACCATATCTTATTGAAGTGAAAAAAATAGGTTTTTATTTTTATCGCCTGGATACTCCTACTTACATAGTATAGGCATAGTATACTCGTAGGTATAGGTAACCGACATAATATTATAACCGACGGATGGATATATTAACGGACAGACATCCGTCTAGTAATTTCGAATTATATCAAGTTTTTACCTTTTTTGACAAAGCTAAACAGACCCTGAACAAGAGCTTAATTAATTCGGCGAAAAGTAAGTCAATTTGGCTAACAAGGCTTGATAAAAATAATGAAATGTCCGCAACCTCACGTCTCTCATTCCGGAGTTGGTCTTAGTTATTTTTATTTTTTAAGTCTTACGAGTTACGACTCTTTCAGAATATTGTCATTCAAGCAACAATAGGGTTAAATTATTCCTTCTAACACCTTCATTGATTGAGGAAAAGTTAACTATTTTTTCAATTTTTGCATAAATGCAAACTCTCGAATTTTTGGTACATCGCCACATTCAAGTTTTTTAATTTAATTTTTTTACTTTTTAAATAGTCTATTGAATTCTTGAAACATATCTGTGTCAGTCAAAAAATGCTAACCGATTGAATTGAATGAATAAAAGTTTTTTAAAGAGATTTTATTGCCTATGGACGGCAAAAGCTAGCCAATTTTGTTCCAAAAAATCTTGAAATGTCCGCCACGTCACGTATCTCAGTCCCAAAAAGTCGGCCCCAGTAATTAATTTCAATTCTAACTTCTATCCACGTCTTTTGCAGTAGACCACGGGGTCGACGAACTGAGACCGTTCTCATTGTGCTGTAGACTACTACAACCGGTTGCTTAGCTTGGGAGGCGGTTGGTAGATCTGCTTTGTTATTTTTTTTTTGTTTGTGAAGTCTTATTTATAGAATTGTCAGTTACGATTCCGTGATTTAACGTTTTTAAACCTTTTCTTAGTCGCTCGAATTGTTTTTATTCGATTGAGCAATCATCCTACATCGTTATTGAATTCAAGTCTTATTGTGGTAGAACCTCGATATTGTTTTTTTTGACTACTCAGTACTTTATTGTTTCATAGGGTAGATTGATATTCTCCATAGATTAACCTTTAAACAACCTCATCTGCTGCACAAGCATAATTAGAGGGACGTCGCTATTTCCAGGCTATTGCGAATTTTTGTTAAGCAAAATCTGCGAGTGATATCTGAATTTGACTGTTGAAAGATTCCACTTGTGTGACAGAAATTTTTTAAAATTTTATATCTGTACTTATAAATTTCGAAGTAGCGCGGGTTTGACCATTTGACGATTCAAAAGCACTTTAAAGTTATTTGAATTAAAAACATTTGCAATGAAATGATTTATTTGATGTAGGAAAACTTGTGTCACTTATGATACGTTCAGACTCTACCACCGGTTCGGAAAGGTGATTCTACCGAGATGAGAAGAGCCGGCAAGAAACTCAATTGATTTGAAGTTACATTTTAGTCCGGGAAATCCCAGAAGTTCCCGAGGGATTTTTAAAAGACTCATACTACGCGGGCGAAGGGCGGGAATCATCTAGTTATTTTGTGGAAAGAGTATTTTACTTTATACCTTTTCTATCATAACTTGACCGCTTTGATGCATTTCAATGAATCCCTGTTCTGCTAATAAATGCAAGTCGAGCTTACCCTCCATTTAAGTTTGGCGGCATTTCAAACACTGGACAGCATGCTAAGCAGCTAACGTATTTAATATTGCAGCAGCATAACCTTGTTACAGAACTATATGATTGTTTAGTTTACTGAGTTATGCGGTCAACCCCTAGACTACACCGTCCTCCTTTCACCTCAACAAGGGCTATCAGATTACGATCTGTTGGGTCCTCGTTACCTTTAGCGTTGTTTTTGACGTCACTCATTTTAACCTTTTCTGGAGGTTTTCGTGCAGTTATGTTTTGTCTTTCGTTTTAATTAAAATACATTGTAGAGACAGCTTCATAACGTGTTGTGGTTTGGAGGGTGATGTCAGAACATTGATTCATTGATACTATAAGTAGATTATTTGCGTCATGATTATTTTTATATTTGAAAACATATCATATCAACGGGTTGACATATTGACCTCTCACTAAAAGACTTCGCATTTTTGAAAATTCAAGTTTAACCATATTAACTATTTATGTGAGTTAAACAAATGAGCCATGAAAGTGTAGCAGGCAGACAGACGCACTTTCGCATTCATGGATAACCACGCGCTAATAATACAAATGTACAACTTCATCTTTACATTGTACAGTCGAGACAAAATAGTGGTAAAGCTAGAGTCAAGGGACGCAACTGCGAGTAATGCTACTACTCCTTAAATAAAATCAGTACAAATAAGAGCTCTTAATTCTAATAGTGGCGCTGGGTTTTTATCACCAGTACCACGATAAATCACAATTTACACGGACCCCGTGTATTGTTGACCCACTGCTATATATTTTCATTACGCCTGTGCCTCCCGCCATATCGCTTCCGTAAAGTGGGTTTATGGGTTATTCTATTAAGATGCCGCGCCGTGTAAATAGTAATTGATTATTTATTTAACTTTCCTCTTAAATAAAGAGATAGGTACACTTGCTAGTTTCATTATTAACTTCTATTATAGAATTTTACGGTACTAACCAAAACATGCATGCATGCATGCTTTTTGTGGCATGCTGAAAACTTTCTAATACTTGAATGGAATATTTTATTGAAGTCGAAGAATCAAAATCACTTGAAGGTGCTTGCTGGCGAAATGAAACTTGCGTAGAGTATGAATTTGAAGTTCAGTGCGTATATATTTTGCATGCTTGTCACGTTGCAACTACTAATTTATAGTCTTTGCTCTATAAGTAACATATTTTTCTTGATAGTTTTGCTGAATTATGCCCAAGGAACTATAATTATTATACAATACTCTTAGAATATTAATTATTAAGTTACCAAGTGCAAGTAGAATTTTAGTAGTTCATACTATAATCAAGACACGCGGAAGCGTGTCCAGCCAAAGTTCAAAAAAACTGGCGAGCAGCACCGTGTGTAATATTACACGAACCATTTGGAGCCACTTTTGACCCCCTCATAACTCAAAAACTATTTCACATAAACATGTCAAATTTGGCGCATATATTGAGACCCGTGAGATACATATGTGCTCCAAATTTCATAAGCACACCTCAAATGGTTATTTAGATATAAACGTACAAAAATCGTCATTTTTATGATCAAAGGATAGATCAAAACTCTGACACGAGGCATGCTACCATTGCTTAAAGCCGTATTATTTTAATATTGTTGACGTTTATGTTGTAGTGTTATAATCATTATTTTAAGGACGTCAAAGTACGTGACATTCAACCGTTAGTTTGAAACAATACTGCTTTAAGCGGTGGTAGTAACTCCTTAACTATTGAAAATGACACATAATTATTATTTTAATGTAAATAATAATGAATAATAATATAGTTGCATTAAAACCTTACCTTCGTATTCATACATTTTGTGCAACGAAACGTCATTGACAGAAAAGAAGAAGAAACGTATTTGAAGTCGTCAGTTCAAGCTGTCAGTCATTGTGATTTGTATTCATTGTTTATAGTGGTTTTAGTGATATCGACTGTTGACCGTCCTTGTTTTCAATGTTTCACAAAAAACTTTTGATTTTGAACTTTTGCAATCAAAATTGATGAGATGTAGAAATGTGCTGTAGAGGTAGTCTGACCATAGATGTAATCTGTCAATGTCAGTGTAACTCCAGGTACACTATATATTTTTCTTGAGAATTCTCGTCTTTAATTATCTTGTACAATGAGTCGTACAATAGAATTACTGGTGGGTGACACACTGACCTTACACCAAATAATAAGTACCTACTAATGTAAAACGTAAACTAAATTAATAGAAAAGTCCTATTACAGTGTAAAGGATTATTTGAATGATAGCAAGGCATGGGTATGAATTGTTACAACGGCTGATTATGTAATGTTATATTATAAGTACATATATATAATTTCAAATATTTGTGAGATGGTGATAATAAAAAAAAAGCGGAGTTTATTGCGGGCTCTTCTCAGACCAGGGCACGTTTGGAACCCTCGTAGCTTTAGTTTTAAGATATCGTAGTTAATTATCACCATCACCTCTTATGCTCTGTAAGCATGACGTTCAGAAGGTGTACTTTGTAGGTACATATTTTGAATAAATATGTTTTGAGTTTGAGATTGAGTTCAATAATTTCTGTACAAAAAGTAATGATATCCCATCAAAAACATAAATGTAAAATGAGAGCCAAGTTCAAAATTGTGATATATGTATATGCCTTGGTTGTTGACTTCAGCGACAAAAGAAGTGAGATCTAAATGGGTGCCAAGTTCAATAGTCAGTCCTGCAATTTATATATCCCATCAAAAACATAAATGTGAAATGAGAGCCAAGTGCAAAATTGTGATATATATGCCTTGGTTGTTGACTTCAGCGACAAAAGAAGTGAGATCTAAATGGGTGCCAAGTTCAATGGTCAGTCCTGAAATTTATTTATAACAACATATAATATTTTATAACAACTTAAAATATCATTTCTTCTTATAACTTAGTATAAAATGTTGAAGACTAAGGCTTTGGCTTGGCTAGTTTCCATATACGAATTATTATTAAGTAGGTACCTAAAAGTACAGTTTCTACCAGCAAGCCAAATTTTCGGAAGAATAAAATAAGAACTTACAGCTTTACAACTTGTGAACGCTATAATTCGTATATGAAAACTAGCCAAGCCAAAGCCTTAGTCTTCAACATTTTATACTACGTTATAAGAAGAAATGATATTTTAAGTTGTTATAAAATATTATATGTTGTTATAAATAAATTTCAGGACTGACCATTGAACTTGGCACCCATTTAGATCTCACTTCTTTTGTCGCTGAAGTCAACAACCAAGGCATATATATCACAATTTTGCACTTGGCTCTCATTTCACATTTATGTTTTTGATGGGATATATAAATTGCAGGACTGACTATTGAACTTGGCACCCATTTAGATCTCACTTCTTTTGTCGCTGAAGTCAACAACCAAGGCATATACATATATCACAATTTTGAACTTGGCTCTCATTTTACATTTATGTTTTTGATGGGATTAGACTTTATCCAATGAGAATCAGTGCAAAGTAGTTCTATCTCTGTCGAGTAACTACCGCGCATGTTTTTAAGAAATACATATGTCTAATGTAGATCAAAAACTTCCTTTCAATATTCCACTTAAAAATCATCCTTATTATTGTAACTTTATAATTTGATTTGATCATATTAGTTCACTTAGTTGAAAAAATAAACCCGAGTCCTGTTGAAGTCACTGCAATGTGCTAGTTAAGCTTGAAGATGTGACAGTTTATTTATAGCTGTTCAGTATAGCACCACTAAGCCGCTTTCAAACAAACATGGCAGAGTACTTTCAAAACTTTCTACCAGTATGATAAGATTATAATCGTATTTGACAAGTCACTGCGAAGAGTTATTATTGCATTATTAGGCTGATCGGATAACGGGCTTGAATTTATAGGTAAGGTTCTGTATACCTAACTTCGATATTATAATTTATAAAGGAAACAGTTTGTTTGTGGTCTGGAGTCTGGACTGTACCAATAGTAAACGGGACGGCCCTTTTGCCATTTAAAAACGATATTTTAATATGCTAATTGAACTTGAAGCTAACTAAATCAATATTGGCGGACTAGAAAACTGGCTTTATTTGAGAACCCTACCAGTGTGGCAATCGGTGAGTTAATAAATAAGCTTTTTGATAATAATTGTTTGTGCACCAGACAACTATTGAATAGAAGCAGGCGTTACTTTGCGGAAGTCCATGATAGTGAATGAACTACAAGTTTAATTCGCTATAATCCGCTACAGTAGACAAATCTGTGTGGTACAGTGCGTGTCTTTCACCTGCAGCATGCGACACCCACCACCCAGCAATTCGCACAGGCACAACACCACACCACACAAATCCTCCAAATCACTCTCAACGTACGTTTCACTCCGACACCGGAGCATCTTCAGGAGATGTTGATCATCGTGCATTGTCGAGTCAACATCTCCTGAAGATGCTCCAATACACCTTGTATTTGAATAAAATTAAAACAATTGCATAAAATGTGATGTTCAGTTGTTTTCTTAATTTGAAAATATTTCATTTTAAATTAAATGACGTATAAACCAGCCAGCAACCTTATATGATACTGATATCAAACCTTTTTTTAATGTTCCGCTAAATATGCCGGCGAGTTTATTTTATTTTGCTCCTACCTTATCTTTTTTGTTGGCACGAACCCTCTGAGGGGCACGTACAATTATAAAGTAATCAAAATTTGACTGAATACAGAAGTAGGTAATTGAACGTTTATCGACTAGGTATTCTCAGGTTAATCCAGTAATTAATCTGCTTTTACGACTTGAGTATTGACGTTACTGACAATATCGTCTGCTTCATGCATACAGAAGGTACGAGTACAAGTAGATACTTTCATACCTACTTTAGGATGTAAACTGTCTTTGAAACGTGTAGTGGCTTCTTTAATATTTAGTAGTTAGTTCGAGGCATTGCCCATTTTCATTTAACTTCACAATGCCCTCTGAATCTTGGATGCTCGCCTTTGATAATTTTCTGTTACTTTTTGATAAGTGGCACTGGCTGTGTAGATATGTGGAGGAATTTATAAATTTATGACTACCACTTTACTATCACTCAGTTGATGTTTTTCATCTGATCGTTGGATAATGTCAATAACTATTGCAACATAATATATCAAACTAGAAAGTCACGAGCGAAAGATGTGAGTACCTATTAATATTCCATTATTTATGAGCATGTCAAAATAGAAGATATTTTCAAATGGACCCCTAAAATATTTTGAATAGATACCATCAAACGCGTGCCAATCTCTCTCAAGTATAATCGAATTATGCTTTTAAACTTTTGACGAACAGACATTTGCGCTTTACTTTCTAATTATCAAGAATTCATACTTTTACATTTACATCATACTTCTTTACAAGTATATTTTATTTACGAACAGATAACTTTTTCTTGGAACATTTTTCCTTTTCGTTGTACAGCAAAACTTTAGACTTAAAATGAGATATCTTTTATTAAAAAACATGTATTTCGCGGTTTTGGTCTGATAAAATATTTTTCAAGTTAAAAAAAGATTGAAAGATACTCTAGCTTCTAGCTGAGTAGCTTTTTGTGTAAAGAAAAACTGCTCACTGGAGTTCTCACTGAATGTTAAAATATGTACTTCTATGTATTGAGAGAATGAACAACTTACTACGGGTCACTTGAAAAACTCTATTGCCATATACATTATACAAATTTGCGGATACTTCTTGATTTAGCTTCGCCTCCGTATAAAGATTACAATCTTTCTCAATTGCTGCCGAAGTATTCAACTGATTCTATGAATGGGCTGAAAAATAGATAAAAAGGCTCTATAATTGCAAAATTCAAATTGTCGGATAACGCCAACTTCAGGTAGTAAGTTTTTAAACAATTTAGTTTAGCTTCGGTTTCGTATAAAGATTTGTTTCATCCAAGTTTATGGATTAAAATCTAAGCTTTCGACACATTTTCTGTTGCTTCTGAACTATCAAGCGATTCTTATTATAAAGCATTCACTCCGATAAAGTTACCGCATTATGTGAAGTCTGCGTTCCAACTTCTCGGCCTCAATCACGATGTTTGTGGTTTATGTACTATGATGCCAGGTGTGATGATCAATTTAAAGTTTTTGTCGTCGCTTGTAAATTGTAGACTTCATTGGACCTTAGGTTTCGAACTCTCATACCCGATGCTGCTTACCTAATGTAAACCAGAAATGAGATGGAGGATCATCGTTAATGATTTATGAGATAGTTACGGATATAAAAAAAAATTGTGTGTGTCAGCTCCGACGCACGACCGGAGTTTACTCCTTACGAACGAAAAATGTTATCATGGAAACAAACAAATGTTACCATGGAAACATAAACAAGTGTTACCATGGAAACATAAAGTAAATAACATAACGGAGAAAGTTTAATTTTACTCCCCATAAATTTTCATACCCCAGGCTTATATATGAAAATCATTCTTAAGAAGGTAAGTCAACTCCAAAAAACTTTCTATCTTAAAAGTATTAGGTAGGATTTCTTTTACTAGTCTTTTTAGATAAAAAAAGTTCTCGTAAAATTTATCTAATTATCCAATATTCTGAATTACTTAGTGAAATTGTATCGGCACTGGCCCGATTTGAACGAAACTTGTTAAAATTTATACAATTTTAATAAAGTTACTTTCCAACTATCGGTATCTGGGCATAATAACTAGTTACTTTTAAGTAATTAGGCTACTTTCGGATGCAGCGGATAAACGAACTCATAACTTTGGTAAAAAGAAAGTTTATCTTTTATGACTTTCAATATTTTAATGCATTTTTATTATCGGCTATCAACTTACCAACTTACTTTCAAGTCAAGTTGAAACAAAAAATATTCTGAAATTAGATTAACATATTTTTAGACATTCTTGGGTTTATTACCCTGGTTCCTTTTGTGTTTAATGGATTAACACAGTAGATTAAGGTATCCTAACAAAGCACGAGTTACTTAGCCGCAGAATAATATTTTGTTACTTACTAATAAATTAGGTTTTTTGATTAAAAATATTAAGTAAATTGCTAATGGCGTTCCAGTTTCTTTTTGGAATATCAATTACCAAGAGATTAATGGTCTGAAAATCAAATTACCATTAAATTATAAGATAAAGAAGACTAGGAAACTAAAAATGTAACGAATTGCAATTACTCACATTTAATGGGGTGATTGAACCATAGCTTTATGCAGTAATGTTTAATATTTTTGACGTTCGTGGTTTAGGAATTATAATCCTTAATTTAGGGACGTCAAGGTACTCGTACGTGACTTAAAACTGTCGTTTTGAAATAATACTACTTTAAGCGATGGCAGTAATCCCCCTGAACTGTGAACATAATTGATTGATTCATTTATTTGTAGGACAGATTTTTGAGAAATAAGTTTTGGGACCCGAATAAAAATCAATTGTAACTGTTACTTATGTAACTCATAAAACGGGGGCGGGCGCTAATGTGGGACGCAACATGCGTAGACACATTGGCCCCGTGTCATATCAGGGAGACTGCATCAAGGCCGGGAGCCGCAGCAGAAAAGGCTGAAACCGGCAAGCGGCGGAAGTATGCCTCTCTCATAGAGAGTTACATATTTGTTCCGTTTGCCGTGGAGACCCTTGGGCCGTGGAGTCTTAGTGGCAAAAAATTTTTGCGAGATATTTCACCGCGGTTAATTGCCTCATCTGGTGACAGAAGGGCTGGCTCATTTTTTGCGCAAAGGATCAGCCTGGCTGTCCAGCGCGGAAATGCAGCTAGCATTCTTGCCACCATTCCACGTGGGCATGATTTATATAGTAATTAGGTTAGGCTAGCTAGCATTAAGTTCTATTGTATTATTTTCACTCATAAAAACTTAAGTTTGAAAATTATCAGTGCCCAAAAACTAAATCATTAGAAATAATTTGAAAACGGAAAAATAAGTATATTCTAAATATTCTTTACGAAAAACCTAAGGAAGATTTATACATAACTAGCTGATGCCCGCCACTTCGTTCGCCAGGATTGAGGTTTTTTTTGGTTCCCGCGGGAACTCTTTAATTTTCCGGGATAGCAAGCAGCCTATGTGTTATTCTATAATCTATCCCCATGCCAAATTTCACCCAAATCCGTTAAGCCGTTCTGGCGTGATTGAGTAACAAACATCCATCCATCCATCTATACTTTCGCATTTATAATATTAAGTATAAATAGAATAGATAAAATGAAACGCACGTTGTGTAACGGTCTTAAGGGGCCTTATACAATCAGGCCGCAGCCAACTTTAGGTATATAACTCGCCACACTACAGCATATATCTGTACGCATATATAGCACTACGCTCTACGCTCGATTTTATAGCCAACTAATCAATTTTGTAACTTGAAATATTTGATTATTTATTTACTACATAATATCTATGCCTCCGCGCCACATTATTATAGTAAATACTAGCAGACGCACCCCTGCTTCGCTTGGGTGAAATTTTTAAAAATTCCTTGGGGGTGGAATTTCCAAAAATCCTGAAACACGTGTTTCTTAATTCCCTATAGTAAAAATCTGGTAATAAATTTTAAAAAGCTAGCGCCATTTTGAAATTCTCTGTTATTGTACCGATTTCGTTCAAAATCGATATATGAGGATCCCTAAGATCACAAGACAGGAAACTGTTACCAAAATTTAAAAAAATCAGCGCCATTATGAAATTCTTTGTTATTGAACCGATTTCGTTCAAAATCGATATCTGAGGATCCCTGGGATCACAAAACAGGAAACTGGTACCAAACTTTTAAAAAGTCAGCGCCATTTTGAAATTCTCTGTTATTATACCGATTTCGTTCAAAATCGATATCTGAGGATCACAAAATAGGAAACTGTTACCAAACTTTAAAAAGTCACCGCCATTTTGAAATTCTTTGTTATTGTACCGATTTCGTTCAAAATCGATATCTGAGGATCCCGAGGAACACAAAACAGGAAACTGTTACCAAAATTTTAAAAAATCAGCGCCATTTTGAAATTCTTTGTTATTGAACCGATTTCGTTCAAAATCGATATCTGAGGATTCCTAGGATCACAAAACAGGAAACTGTTACCAACATTTTAAAAAATCAGCGCCATTTTGAAATTCTTTGCTATTGTAGCGATTTCGTTCAAAATCGATATCTGAGGATCACAAAATAGGAAACTGTTACCAAACTTTAAAAAGTCACCGCCATTTTGAAATTCTTTGTTATTGTACCGATTTCGTTCAAAATCGATATCTGAGGATCCCGAGGGACACAAAACAGGAAACTGTTACCAAAATTTAAAAAAATCACCGCCATTTTGAAATTCTTTGTAATTGAACTGATTTCGTTCAAAATCGATATCTGACGATCCCTAGGATCACAAAACAGGAAACTGGTGCCAAAATTTGAAAAAAATCAGTGCCTTTTTGAAATTCTTTGTTATCGTACCGATTTCGTTCAAAATCGATATCGATCCCAGGGATCGTCAGATATCGATTTTGAACGAAATCGGTACAATAACAAAGAATTTCAAAATGGCGCTGATATTTTAAAAATTTTGGTAACAGTTTCCTGTTTTGCGATCCCAGGGATCGTCAGATATCGATTTTGAACGAAATCGGTACAATAACAGAGAATTTCAACATGGCGCTGACTTTTTTAAAATTCTGGTAAAAGTTTCCTATTTTGTGACCCCAGGGAACCCCAGATATCGATTTTGAACGAAATCGGTACAATAACAAAGAATTTCAAAATGGTGCTGACTTTTTTTAAATTTTGGGTAAAGTTTTCAGTTCAGTGATCCCAGGGAACACCAGATATCGATTTTGAACGAAATCGGTGCAATAATAAAGAATTTCAAGATGGCACTGATTTTTTTAAATTTTTGTACCAGTTTCCTGTTTTGTAATCCCAGGGATCGTCAGATATCGATTTTGAACGAAATCGGTGCAATAACAAAGAATTTCAAGATGGCGCTGATTTTTTAAAATTTTGGTAACAGTTTCCTGTTTTGTGATCCCAGGGATCGTCAGATATCGATTTTGAACGAAATCGGTGCAATAACAAAGAATTTCAAGATGGCGCTGATTTTTTTAAATTTTGGGTAAAGTTTTCAGTTCAGTGATCCCAGGGAACCTCAGATATCGATTTTGAACGAAATCGGTACGATAACAAAGAAATTCAAAATGGCGCTGCTTTTTTAAAATTTTGGTACCAGTTCGCTGTTTTGTGATCCCAGGATCGTCAGATATCGATTTTAAACGAAATCGGTTCAATAACAAAAGAATTTCAAAATGGCGCTGATTTTTTTTAATTTTGGTACCAGTTTCCTGTTTTGTGATCCCAGGGATCGTCAGATATCGATTTTGAACGAAATCGGTACAATAACAGAGAATTTCAACATGGCGCTGACTTTTTTAAAATTCTGGTAAAAGTTTCCTATTTTGTGACCCCAGGGAACCCCAGATATCGATTTTGAACGAAATCGGTACAATAACAAAGAATTTCAAAATGGTGCTGACTTTTTTTTAATTTTGGGTAAAGTTTTCAGTTCAGTGATCCCAGGGAACACCAGATATCGATTTTGAACGAAATCGGTGCAATAATAAAGAATTTCAAGATGGCACTGATTTTTTTAAATTTTTGTACCAGTTTCCTGTTTTGTAATCCCAGGGATCGTCAGATATCGATTTTGAACGAAATCGGTGCAATAACAAAGAATTTCAAGATGGCGCTGATTTTTTAAAATTTTGGTAACAGTTTCCTGTTTTGTGATCCCAGGGATCGTCAGATATCGATTTTGAACGAAATCGGTGCAATAACAAAGAATTTCAAGATGGCGCTGATTTTTTTAAATTTTGGGTAAAGTTTTCAGTTCAGTGATCCCAGGGAACCTCAGATATCGATTTTGAACGAAATCGGTACGATAACAAAGAAATTCAAAATGGCGCTGCTTTTTTAAAATTTTGGTACCAGTTCGCTGTTTTGTGATCCCAGGATCGTCAGATATCGATTTTAAACGAAATCGGTTCAATAACAAAAGAATTTCAAAATGGCGCTGATTTTTTTTAATTTTGGTACCAGTTTCCTGTTTTGTGATCCCAGGGATCGTCAGATATCGATTTTGAACGAAATCGGTGCAATAACAAAGAATTTCAAGATGGCGCTGATTTTTTTAAATTTTGGTTACAGTTTCCTGTTTTGTGATCCCAGGGATCGTCAGATATCGATTTTGAACGAAATTGGTACAATAACAGAGAATTTCAACATGGCGCTGACTTTTTTAAAATTCTGGTAAAAGTTTCCTATTTTGTGATCCCAGGGAACCCCAGATATCAATTTTGAACGAAATCGGTACAATGACAAAGAATTTCAAGATGGCGCTGATTTTTTAAAATTTTGGTAACAGTTTCCTGTTTTGTGATCCCAGGGATCGTCAGATATCGATTTTGAACGAAATTGGTGCAATAACAGAGAATTTCAACATGGCGCTGACTTTTTTAAAATTCTGGTAAAAGTTTCCTATTTTGTGATCCCAGAGAACACAAGATATCGATTTTGAACGAAATCGGTACAATAACAAAGAATTTCAAGATGGCGCTGATTTTTTAAAATTTTGGTAACAGTTTCCTGTTTTGTGATCCCAGGGATCGTCAGATATCGATTTTGAACGAAATCGGTGCAATAACAAAGAATTTCAAGATGGCGCTGATTTTTTTAAATTTTGGTAACAGTTTCCTGTTTTGTGATCCCAGGGATCGTCAGATATCGATTTTGAACGAAATCGGTGCAATAACAAAGAATTTCAAGATGGCGCTGATTACAATGACAAGAATTTCAAGATGGCGCTGATTTTTTAAAATTTTGGTAACAGTTTCCTGTTTTGTGATCCCAGGGATCGTCAGATATCGATTTTGAACGAAATCGGTGCAATAACAAAGAATTTCAAGATGGCGCAGATTTTTTTAAATTTTGGTTACAGTTTCCTATTTTGTGATCCCAGGGAACCCCAGATATCGATTTTGAACGAAATCGGTACAATAACAAAGAATTTCAAGATGGCGCTGATTTTTTAAAATTTTGGTAACAGTTTCCTGTTTTGTGATCCCAGGGATCGTCAGATATCGATTTTGAACGAAATCGGTGCAATAACAAAGAATTTCAAGATGGCGCTGATTTTTTTAAATTTTGGTAACAGTTTCCTGTTTTGTGATCCCAGGGATCGTCAGATATCGATTTTGAACGAAATCGGTGCAATAACAAAGAATTTCAAGATGGCGCTGATTTTTTTAAATTTTGGTAACAGTTTCCTGTTTTGTGATCCCAGGGATCGTCAGATATCGATTTTGAACGAAATCGGTACAATAACAAAGAATTTCAAAATGGCGCTGATATTTTAAAAATTTTGGTAACAGTTTCCTGTTTTGCGATCCCAGGGATCGTCAGATATCGATTTTGAACGAAATCGGTACAATAACAGAGAATTTCAACATGGCGCTGACTTTTTTAAAATTCTGGTAAAAGTTTCCTATTTTGTGATCCCAGGGAACCCCAGATATCGATTTTGAACGAAATCGGTACAATAACAAAGAATTTCAAAATGGTGCTGACTTTTTTTAATTTTGGGTAAAGTTTTCAGTTCAGTGATCCCAGGGAACACCAGATATCGATTTTGAACGAAATCAGGACGATAAAAAAGAATTTCAAAATGGCGCTTACCGTACTAAAATTATTGTGAAAAAGTTTGGTTAGTAGGATTGTTCTTCAATCACGCCGTAACAGACTAACGTATTGACCAAATTTTTTTGCATAGGTATAGTTGGCTATAATAATAATTGACTGTAGTTATGGGCTCTGGAGTGTCATAGACTTCAATTAATACATTCATGCATACATCCAACATACATACACACTCACCCACACACACACAAACACGCACGCACGCACACACACATATACATACATAGACTCCTAATCTCGTACCCTTTCCTTTTGGCTTTGCCGTAATCGGGTAAAAAAAAAAGGGTAATTGAGAACTTTCTTCTTTGTGTCGGATAACAATATCAAGTTTTATCAAGCGCAGTATACAACACGGTGTTAAATTTGTCGTAATAAATTTCATGCAAAAAAGCGATACACCCACCCGTTCACGAGCGCATCTCAGCGCGTACTGAGCGCCAAACGCCAAGCGGCCGGCTTCTTTCCATAGAAAAATGTATGAAGAATTTTTTGTGTGACACATAAATGACAAAGTATTTATTTGTATGTTTAATGTTCCAGCATTTGGGTAGAGGACTATATAAGCCCCACTCTTTTGTGATTTTCAAGTTAAAATATGTAGCCGATCTAGCTTTGTGGGTTCCTATCCAGACCCCATTTTTCGTCATTTTCAGCAGTTCTTGCGTTCGTAGAAACGTATTTATTCCGAAAATTTGTATGGGAGTGTGCATTTTTTATGAGGTCTAACTAGAGATGAATACATTACCTTTAATTTAATACCATATTATCCCAACAGCTGTTATTCCATTTATCTATAAATGGTACTTGAAAAAGTATGAAATCCGTATAAGGACCCTTAACATAACTGCAGTTGTCGATAAGTGAAACTGGGCCGCCATAACTTTTTATCACAATGCAAGACGGTGCGCTATCGACGTGCTAATTATACTTTATTGGAGCTTTTCTCTACATCATTCGAAGTACAATAAGTAACCATTGATTTCTAACGTTTAGGTGTATAAAATTAACCGTATAGTGACCTACGTTTCACATTCTTCAATCTTCAATATCTAGCCCACAACACTAACAATCACAGGTACGATCTATTTCATTCATACCGAGATTTTCCCGACTTTTGATGTTCTTTCGCAAAAGCGATTCGTTTTAAACGGAAGAACTATTCCTTTCCGAGCTACTTAGTCGGAAAACTGAAATACCTGTCGATATCAGGAATGGAAAAATTCTCCCTTTAGATTGGAGTCGCGTTTGGAAGAAAAAATCACAAGGAACGTCAGATTTCTTTCAATTTAGCACGATAGACCGAAATATAAGAAGACGACGTCCTCAGAAGACTGAGGACTAAGTTTACTTATATGTATATATTATATCCACAGGTAGTTCCAAACATATTGTGATATTTTTAAAATAGCAGACAGGAGAATACTCTGGTGTCGCAATGTTGCTACAAAGGTATATCATCTATATAAGAATCTTTAAAGTAATCTAAAATTTGAAATAAGATGCAGAAGAAACTATACTCTAGATTAAGGTAAAGAAAAAGGTCCCGAGGAAAGTTTGATTTCAGTAATAAAAGTAGCCTGTCACCTATGATGTGCTAAAAGGTGTATGTCGCTTCCCAGATCTATAATTACTAATTAGTTAAACCATGCAACTACGCCGTTCTGTAGCTCTGTTGTGACGCGATTGAAGGACATACCAACAAACAACCACGTTCGCATTTATAATGTGAATAATATAAGTATGATAGTGAAATTCATGTCAAAGTCGAAACTAACATCCGACCGATATTGTCACCATACTAATTAATCATTAGCTTTGTTAATTGGAAGTATATATCGCATACGTCTTGCGTGATAATAAAACGTTACAGCGACCTCGTTTTACTTATCGACTGCAGTTATACGAGTATTAGGATTGATCACACCGTGCGTTTTCTTAAAACTAAACGTTCCATAGTAGGGATGGTATGGGGGTAGGTTAAGCATGGCTTAGTATTCGGAATTATGTGTGTGACACAATCAAAACATACCACTTGATTTATCAGTGAAGCAAAACATCGTGAGGAAACTGCATGCCTCAGGGTTCCCATTATGTTCTTAAAGGTGTGTGTGAAGTCAGCCACGTCAGCGGGGTATACTATGAGGTAACCTTCATATTCCGAGATCGTGCTCAGCAGTGGACTTACGAACAACGGGTTCTGATGAAAACGATAATGAAGGAAGATTGTATAAGTGTAAAATTTTGATTTTGTATTGATTTCTCAGAGGCAGAGAGTTTAACGCTTTCGTGTCACGAACGCTTTTTCCTAGTCCTCCGCCGTAACCTACCAAAAGAAAGTTCCTTACAAAATTGAAAGATTTACCATTAAAGTACGTTTATTATATGTCTAGGGCCCATATCTCTCTGTACAGCGTCCATGTAATGCCTGCTTTGATCAATTACTCGTGTAAATCGGTCCATTTCCATTAATGTTAACCAAATAACAGGATTCCATTGCGTCGCATTATATTAACGGAATAAATTTATGACGTGTATTGCTGTCCGCGATCGATGCAGCTTACATGATTTATGCTAATTGCTTCGTGGTTTTGATGTATTGTGTTAATGGGCCGTGTTTTCAGCGGTCTTTTGTCTTAAGGCGAGATTTACGGTAGGAACGGACACGGGTGAAATAATTTAGAACAATTGTAGAACCTATGACAATAGGCACCTGCATTACATTGTTTACCTACTGAGAATTGTGATAAGAACTAGATTAGCTCGATTCCTATAGGTTGACGTATGAAGACCTCCCTGGCGCAGTGTTGAGCGCTATAGTCTTAACGTGGGAGGTCCCAGTTTCAATTCCTGGGTTCGGCCGTAGCTAGTTCCTACTCTACCGGCAAAGACGTACCGCCAAGCGATTGAGCGTTCCGGTACGATGCCGTGTAGAAACGGACTAGGGGTATGGGTTTAATATGACTGCCATACCCCTAACAGGTTAGCCCGCTACCATCTTTGACTGTATCGTCGCTTACCATCAGGTGAGATTGCATTCAAGGGCTAACTTGAAGTAGAATAAAAAAAGTTCTTATTAGATTTTACATCATCATTATCATAATTCAATCCATCACCGGATCACTTCTGAGTACGAGTTTCCTTACAGAATGAGGAGGGCTTAGGCCACTCACCAACTGTCCAAGGACATATTGGCACACTTCACATTCAAGACCTTTCAGAACATTATGGAGAACAGAGCAATGTTTTCCTTCTGTTCTACACAGCTCTCTAAACTAAACTATAATGACAGAACGAGCAGAGCTGCGTACGAAATTTGAATCGGCTATACGTGTCTAGTAATTGGGTATTTGACTACCACTCAAATAAATTATTTTTTAGTCATTATTAAATAGAGAATCTCCCAAAAGTCGTAATATCCACGTCCCCTGAAAGTTTTATGTTGAATAACCATTTTGAACAATCGATTAAAGTAAAAAAGTGCGTCGAACTTGACTGGCGTCACATTTTAGTATTTCATATAAATCCCATACATATGGCGCGTTTTGAAGTTTGGAAAAAGTTGCTGATTTGACTATTTGTCAAATACCCAATTCTTCAGACCGTGCTGCATCAGTACCCTGAAAACAACAGAGCTGTAAGGAAATAAGTAGCGAAAATATGTTGCTATGGCAAAAGCTATTATTGTTTTGTTTAACACTGTAATGACGAGGTTTGTGAAGTCACGTGACGCAATGGGGTGGGGGTGAACGACCCAATCAATGGTTTCTGAGCAACGGAGTGCCAACAATGACGTCATTTGGCTCACTAGTACCTCCCTAGCCTACCTACAACAGGTTCTTGTTACACCGTAGTGTAATAATCAAAAGCTCTTCTATTTTATCCAGGACGCTTTAACAGTTCAGTTCTGTCTTGTTATGTTGTGCTATGGTTATTTGAACGAGTTAGGAAGAAGATGTCCTTTTGTAGACCTGATTTCGATTGCGTTCCTGTATCTAATGCCAATGAATTTCAAGAGTCTAAGCAAATCGTAATCATTTGACAGCTTAAAACGTATTACACGAACTGTTTAGGAAGTCCATACATGCTTTTTGACTTGAAGTCTATGAACTACTTAAACACGCCGAAATATCCGTTTGACATACTATTCGTTTTCCTTACACAATCGGGGGGCTGTTACAAAAATTAGACGCTATGATATTTGTACCAAATTAGATGCATAATACAATATTTTTATTATTGATAATAAAACATTACAAAGCTATTCTCTGTTATCCATAATAATTCTGATATTATAAATGCGAAATTATCTGTCTGCCTGCCTGCCTGCCTGCTTGCTATGATTTCACGGCCATCTATTCAACAGATTCGAATTTGGTATAGAGAGAAAAACGGAAAGCACATAGGCTACTTTTTATTCTGAAAAATAAGTTCCCTATGGTATTTTTGAACTGAAAAACCAGACTCCATGCATAGTGTGCATACCTAAACAATATTATACATATAGCATTTTATGAAACTGTAGGAGCAAAACGCGAAACAAATTATACGAAGCTAAGGCTACCTGGATGATGACTGTCTAAACTTCTAAACGAACGTGAAAGGAACTTGGGACTCCGTTAAGAAAAAGCAAGTCATTGAGCGAAATTGCGCCAAATTATGAACACATATTCCGAGTCTGAGCTAAGTTACAGGAAAATTAGGGTACAAATAAATACCAGCTCCATTCCCCGCTAAAAACGCATCTTTGCTAAAAAGTACCAACAATATGTATTATGTACATACCTACATACATTTCAATATGAAACGTAATTGTCAGACGTTGCTGTAAATAATAATAATCACGATCAGATAGTTGCCATTTTTTGGGGTCAGGAGAACAGTACATTTTCAAGTAACTATATGTGTACAGTGAATATTGTCGTTGGATGTAATAATGATAACTAATTGTCAATATAGAAATGAAAATCATGGTGGAGACTAAACACTTAGGTCTTAAGATATCTTGTTGTCTTAGTATGTATAATAAGTCAATTAAAATGTGAAAAACGTCAAAGCCGCTGCTTGATTAAATTTTGCCGCAATAAGTAAGAAGTATCTTAACAAAAGTTGAAATCATGACTCCCTTTTAACCTTGGAGTTGCTTTAACTTGGACTTTATGCACACTGTTTGTGTAATGATTTATTAAAATGTCTTTTTGTGCCGTGTTTGCGAAATCGCTTGCAATAACAGACCAAGCGCGACACTACCATAGCAAATAAACAAATATCTAAACAAAACAGTTGATTCAATATTTAAAGTAGTTTTTGATATTGCTGTGAGTATGGTTTGTGTGACATTGCACTAACATTACCTATTTCCATTACGTGCTTTTTGTACCAGTTGAGTCATAATACCTAAATAAACAAAATAAATATACAACCTTATTGTAGTAATCGAGTACTGACTATTGAGTAGATAAGTAAGTAATAGGAAATTATAAGTGGTTAGGTAAGATTTTTTTTGCTGATTGATGATTTACTTTTCTTTTTTAAAATTTCAACTGTAATGGAGATGGTTATAAACCACAAACTGAATGCTTGAACCTTAATACAAAGTCTTGTGATTACCTATATTGCTTGTATCTGGTATTTGTTCAGAGTGTAACTATGTCTGTACAATCGAAATAAGATTCATTTTTGCTGAAGATAAAAGAAAACGTTATTATTTTCAGTTAATTTCAACACTTAGTAATACGAATGTGTGTTTGTTACACATCGTTGTGATGCATTACCCGGAACAATACTATAGCGATATGAGTGGTTTTATACAAAAGAACTCTACGTTCCTGCTGTAATTGGAAATGGAAGTATAGAATTTTACATTCAGCAAGATCGAGCTTATCGAAGTGACAAATCTATACAGTGGGTGCGACATGAAAAAGCTTTACAATGAAAGCTACCGTATATGTAAAATACACGAATACAGTCTAGGATCTTGTTGTGTAATATGATTTTATTTGCAAGTTACTGGCATGCTTTTGTAGTGATTTTTTACAGTCAAATGTACAGCTATCTGGTCTAAATATTTTTTTAAAACAAATAACTTATTTCTTCTCTTCTTTTATCTAAATTATTCCGTACGGATGAACTCTTTAATAAGTATAGAGTTTGTCCAAATGGACAATCATCAATATTATTTATTTTCAATGCATTTGCTCGAAAAATGCAATTACAGAGGCAGTAAACAGGACTTGTAAGTTAAATTTACTGCCCTTGTGCAGTAAATTTGCAGTTTTTTTTGTAATTTTTGTAAGTCCACTTTACTTCTAAATAAAAAGTTTTCTTGCAAGAAGGTTCATGATGATATTGACTTTGTATGTAGAAAACCTAAAAAATAACATTTAGATGTAGATTAATGAAATTATAAAATTAAAAATATAAATAATTTAAATAGTTTTAGGCTTTATAAATCAAAAAGCAAAGGCTGATTAGTCCAGGCTGGGAGTTAAGAGCAAGAAACTAGAGCCATGAAGTCAATAAAAAAATTATAACAACGCGCCGTAGTCTATACTTAATCTTTAATCTGTGCACGCTATTTTTAAAAGCTTCATTGAGTTTTTCTTATGACTTATTATTAAATATTGGGATAATAACAATAAATCAGCAATTTGGTATTTTAGATGTGAGAAAAAATCGCGCTAATAATAGCCGCCAAAAATCTCGAAATAAGTATGGGCATGAAAAACCATTTTCTAGTGAGTACCTTGTAAGTACCTACCTACTCGAGTTTTATTTCCAAGTTTTCTCACAGATTATTGAAAAATATTGTATGATACATGGGCGTTAAGGTTTTAACAAACTTGAGTCAACTCGTATGTAAAAACCTACTTACCGCTCTTATATCACAAACTACTATTGTCTATTTGAATAAATTGTGTACAATAATATTGTAAGCGAACGCTAATTAATAACGCACTAAAATAAGGAACTATTAAAATCCAACGGTCGTCTTTACTCTTTATGTACAAAGACTCTTTTTACGTCTAGGTATTTGGATTTACCTTTTAGAATATTATCCCAGTGTGAGAATCTGGAATTTGAATCTGCAATTTAATAATTAAAACAGTCTTGTGAAAGCTTGCTCAAGGTAGCCAAATTACATTATGAGCCTGGATTTGAGTTTGGGAACATTTGGTATGAATATAAATACGGCTACAATCAAAACAAGAACCAAGTTGGAAGCGGGGAGTTTTGTGTTTATTTGTATGTCTGCTACCGTTCACACGCACTCGGCTAGGTACCGTTGGCAAGAACAACAGCGAAGTGTTTTATTTGTTTTCAAAAGTAGCTCCTTTATTGAAATGTTTTGATTAGTTGTCTGGAATGTTTTAATTTTATACTTACACAATTGTTTTGTTACTTCAGATGATCTCTATGTTTGCTTTGCAAGCTTTATTTTCATTCAAAGAAGTTTGTTACATAATTATGTATTTATGGAAGTGTTCAATGATAAGTCCCGACTATGGCGGGAAGTGGGCGGATGTGGAAGATTGAGGATACATAATCCTCAGTCACATGGTTGGCACGCTATTTAAATGGTGTACATCTAGTACTCCACATGTGGAACTATACCCATATGCAGAATTATGGATAGATCCATGTAACTAAACTGGGATCAATATAAGTAACGCTAACAAGGAGGACGTCTGATAATAAAACATTAATCAACATCTTAAGTACTCAAATTAATTTTAAGTGGAACCTTAATTAGTATGCTAATTAAACACGCTTTGGAAACTAGGTTGCGGTTGCAGCGATTAGTTATTTTTTGGATAGTACGAAATTAATTTCACACTATTCATACTAATGTTAAAAACTGTTTCATACCGATCGGGAAACTAAAATTTTCGTTTGGTTACTGGATTACATTAATTAAATGTGCAATCCTATTACAAGGTATTACAGCAAATTTACATGCTTATAATATGCAAAGACCGACTTATTTTTTTATAATACCTACCTAGGTATATGAAATAAAATAAAACTTACTGACAAACAACACAAGGCAGGATAATTAATATTATGTATTTATTTACTAACTAGATGATACCCGCGACTTCGTCCGCGTGGATTAAGTTTTTCAATTCCCGCGGGAACTCCTTAATTTTCCAGGATAAAAAGTAGCCTCGGGATTCAAACTATCCCTGTACCAAATTTCATCAAAATCGGTTGAACAGGTAGGCCGTGAAAGCGTAGCAGACAGAGACAAAATAACACACTTTCGCATTTATAATATTAGTATGGATAAATATTATTTAATATTTCGTTAATAAGGTAGTCCGAAGTCTAAAAACGAAAATGTTTTACTTATTTTATAAAATACCTAAAAAATTCTAACAAATCTATTTTTTTCTGTCTCTCCTTGACACTCCGATGCGTGTGCGCATCCGCCCTACGCTGCGACGCACAAAAATAACTTCGGCTTTGTTTTGTCGAAGATCCTCACTAATCGAAGTTTATATCACAATGGAAGCATTTGTGATACAAAGTTTTTTATAAAGATACGCCCTTGGGGCTCATGCTTATAATGTGCGCCATTTTGTGAAACTATCACAGTGGCCCTATAATCAATATTTTATAGCCGAAATAGTATTAGTTAAATTGATACAGAGACAGAAAAAAATGCGGAAAAACTAAAAGACCCTATACCTATTTTAATTCAGTTAGGTACTTTTGGTATGTCCGTTTTCATAAGAAGAGCAACTTTTTCAACAGTTAACTGAAAGCCTCTAAAAATTAATACTTGACGTAACAGTATTCGACTGATAGAAATTTGGCTTTCCAAACATGAAACAAAGGAAAAGCTTCGTAACAATTTAGAACTCTTGTTAAAAATTGTTTATCTTTGTAAAGAACAATTTACTTAACATTTTACACATGGCAAACTGGCGGGAGTGAAGCAATTCAATTTCACAGAAATTTCGATGTCTCAAACAGTTGAATTCTCGGAATTTGTTAGACTCGAAAATATGATATTCAAAAACTTTGGTACAACTAAGTTAAAATAATCTGAGTAAGAGATTTTATTTCGGAAGATTCGCTTTTGTAAAGTCCTGAATGAAGCTTTATCTTTGTAGTATCTTTTTTAAAAGCGTATTTCTATTATTCGTTGTCGCCATCCCAACCGATTGACGTCTACTACAAGAGGAATGTTTCCTGCAAACAACTGTATATGGTCTTGTGCCGCTAGTGTCCAGCAAATATTGTATTCTAATAGCTTAGCTTAGCTTTTGACTATATTGGCACTAAGTAACATTAATCAGTTTTCAGTTGATCAAAGTAGAAACTTTTAAGTATCTTGTCCCAGATAACCTTCGTTTCTAAAGTGCTAAAATCATTAGTAACGACGAAACGAAATTTTTTATTCTACATGACATTAATATCTAGTGGCATTGTCGTTTCTATTCCCTAAAGTCAAAGCCAAGCATCATACATTCAGAGTAAATCAGATTATTATCCAGAGCACGAGCGTCTGAAAGTTTGCAGCTCGGATATTATGATGTTATATAACCAGATATAGCCGACATATGCTTTAGACTGTAGAGTGTAGAGTATCCTTTAGACTTTAGAGTATCACTATCAAGAAGCAACGACATGTAGGTTCTAGGTATGACCAGTGTTGCCAGACTCTGGCAGTCTCGTAAGCTAATTACAGCCAGTCAGGGCTTTAGCTATGTTGGAATTTGCGACTTTTAATCTATGCTGCTAATATCTATATGTAGCCTAGTCCTCTAAGCCTAATAATCTATGTGTAGACCAATGGTTAATCCTCTTCAGTTTAGGGGGTTGGGTCTGGGGATTGAAACTCATACACAGTATTACTCACATACTGACTGAACGCTTTGACTACAAAGTTGAAGTTCTGCAAAGATGTTTCTTTTATATTGTTTGTAGACAAGGAATAAGAACGGATTTTTTCAAATTCCCTCGAGAGCGAAGTCGCGGTACGTTTACTAGTAATTTCATATACCTAGATCGTTCCAGTTATGAAAAGATGAATAACAGAAAGACAGAAACAATATTATCGCATGAAGTAGTATAGAACGGAGACCCTACCCGTGGTTACATACAAAAGGAAAACGCCAGACTATGTATAGAGCTTTGCCCCACTTATTAAATATCGTTTACAAGCATGCCGTATGTAGGATTTAATAGATTTTTTATTACTGATAACTATACATATATTTTGAAGCCTCTAACACTTGCGGTTTTTTTTAAACTAAGTTTAAGTTGCAATATTATTTTAGGTTATATGCATTTTTAATTGTGAAATAAGTAAAAAAATGCTGTGTATCGTTACAATGCTCTTGCCAAGAGATATTATGGCTTTAAAATGAAGTAGGATACTCAAATGCCTGCGTAGCTTAAGGTCTGCCTGAAGTAATATGATACCTAGTTAATAAGCTCGTGCTATCTTCTCTAACGATAGAATGGTTGACTAATTGGAAATAAAACAACTGTTAGTAATCATTGATTTATTAATCTTCATATTAAATATGTAATCAGTCGCTACATTATCAAGAAATACTGCCATGCACCACGGCACCAATATCATTTTGATGGTAAGCCCAACATGGCAACATGTCTTAGGATCCTGTTTACACTCCAGTGACAATTTATGCACCTCAACGTCGTTACCCAAATCGCAAACAATGGTCATCCATGGAATTTAGCGTAAAGTCGGCGAGATCGAATCAATATTATAGAAGTTGTAGCAAGTTTTTGGTGAAACATTCAAAACAAGCACGGTTACCAGTCGACTTCACTCTGACTTCACTGAAACCACGATTTATACAATGATCACAAATCACAATGACATTGACATCTTCAAATACGTTTGTCAATGACGTTTCATTGCACAAAATGCGTGAATGGAAGGTAAGGTTTTAATGCAAAGTCTATTTTATTAGTCATTGTTATTTACATTAAAATAATAATAATGTGTCATTTTCAATAATTAACAACACAAAATAACGAATTTAAACAAAGATCTGTAGTATGATTTATGTAACTAATAGGAGTTTTGTTTTATTTAAAAACTTAACAACTGTAGTTTTATTTAGTCGTGTATGCGTAGAATGTAAAGCAAATTGCCGCAAGAGAAATAGGAAGTGGACGAGGGGACTTGAATTACTTTTTTTTTACATTTTTAAATCCGCAACTTTTTTATCAATAATTATTAAATCATACGTGGTCATAATTCCCTAAGATAATTTTAAAAAGTTTACATTTTGTGTAAATTATGAAAATTGGTGGGGCAAAATCTGGCATTCTCTTTTCAATACCGAGTCGTTAGAAAATTGCTTGAGAAGAATGCACGAATTCTTTAAGGAAAACAAGATGCTTATAAAAGTACATAATAATAACTTTCGTATCTCCTCGCTGTCTCTACCTTCGCCTTTAAAAAATGATCTCTCATCTTTTTAAGTCCATTAAATTTTGACCTTTATAGCAACGGTTCCTAACCGAAAACCGTTTATGACGAGGCATTTTCAAAGGTCAAGTTTCGTTGGACGCTCAAATTACATAATTCGAAAACATCTTGCCTTAAAAATAATAAAAAAGACGTCCCTACAATCCTACATAGTTGTGTTTTTTGTTACAGGTTAAAAGCGACAGCCTAACGTCGCGTGAGGAAGTGAGAGGGGACGAGTCCAGTTTTACCAGTTTGGGAAAGGATACAGTTTTTTTAGATAGAGGAAAAAATAGTGACCACGTTCGTGTGTCTAGTAATGCGAGTGTTCAAAATCAGTGTTTTGTGAGTGATTTTGTTTTCGCCGTGGATAAAATGGCCGCCCTTCCCGCGCTGTTTGGATTGCTTATGGCCGTTGTAGTAACAGGTGAGCGCACTTTCACTAACTTTTAATTGGTACTTTACCTTTTTTTACCTGCCTCAGGTAGTTGCAGGTTATGAAGCCTATTCAGACTGCGATTTGGATAGCGTAGAATGGCCACATCCCACGTTGAATGTGTCTGAAAATTACCGGTAAAATGACGTACTACCGTACCACAGATTTGTACCTTTTTAAATGTTCTAGTCGTAATCGTGTCATGTGACACCGATATTCGATATCAGCAGCAGGCTGAGAGCTTTTCAATCTGTTACTTTAACCGTGCGTATGATTCCTATGTATTTTAGTAAGGATTTTACGGAAAAGATACTTTCGTGACTCTTGAGATAGGTATGAGATTTCCATTTATTGTAGATAATTTACGCACAATTAACTTAAATAATCAAAAGAAAACAATGGGCCAAAAGTCCGTAAGAAGTTTTAAAACTGAAATCTGATAGTTACTTACTCCGCGTGGTCTGATTGAGGTGTCGTAGATAAGACTGCTAGCCTAACCAGAAGCAGGTTCACGTGCTATGAGATTTGCTTTATTCACTTTCAATTATTTAAGACCCTGACGTGTCATGGAAGTTCCTACAAGAGACCCATATCTAGCAATGGACGTTTATAATTCTATGGGCCACAGACACCCTATCTCTCACATTTCATGAAGATTTAAATTAAAGTACCATAAGTTACAGGTATGCCTTACCTGTGAAAATAATAATAAATTCGTTGGGTTTATTAAACGCCGTAATAAATCAGTAAGCACGATAATGTAGACGTTACCTACGTTTCATATTTATTTCAAACATTTTTATATAAATTACCGCAATATATTTTACGTTTTGAACAGCATTTTTTCTTATTAGCATAATGTTGTTGCAAAGTTGGCCATATAAATCACTTGACTTCGGAACGGAGGCTTCCTATAGACGGCTTTAAATTATTCGAAAAGTTTCAGAATTTTTAGAAATATGTTTTCCCCTCTGTTATTAAATCCGTTATGGTGAGACTTTGGTTTTAATTTCAGTACTATTATTTGTTTAATCTCACTTGCTTATAAAAATAATTGGTATGACGCGACTTCTTTGGCGTGGGCTTAGGTGCTTTAAATACCGTGGGAACTCTTTGTTTTTCCGGGAATATAACATTAAATATAACAATAATATTTGCTTACATTTTAACTGTATGATAAATTGATAACGCGTAACTATTGGAATGATAAAAAATGCGCGGATACTAGATAACCTGCATTCATACTATTATCATAATTCTTATCTAATCAGATATCATTACATTGAAGTATGTGTTCAGTTGCCACTTTTCGAAATTAAAAATTAGAAAAAATCACTTTTAAAGGATACTACCCTACTTACTTGTTTTTTTAGTTAGAATTAATTTTTAACTTACAGGTCCTTTAAGACTCATTAATATGATATTTAATTTTTGACTGACGATGTCATCGTGCCAATTTCTCAAAAAGTGGTAGAAAAGCTATTCGAAAAATTATTTTTAATAAGTCTCAAAGCAGCAGATTTTTTTATGTTTACTTTAGACTGGGCGACCGCGTATCTCTGACAGCTACAGTGTAACGATCGCAATCAACTCTGATTGGACAACACTCTTCCACTATTGGACAAAATCCATTGACGTAGCAAGAATACCTAATCCCATCAAAAACATAAATGTTAAATGAGAGCCAAGTTCAAAATTGTGATATAATATATGCCTTGGTTGTTGACTTCAGCGACAAAAGAAGTGAGATCTAAATGGGTGCCAAGTTCAATGGTCAGTCCTGAAATTTATTTATAACAACATATAATATTCTATAACAACTTAAAATATCATTTCTTCTTATAACTTAGTATAAAATGTTGAAGACTAAGGCTTTGGCTTGGCTAGTTTTCATATACGAATTATAGCCTTCACAAGTTGTAAAGCTGTAAGTTCTTATTTTATTCTTCCGAAAATTTGGCTTGCTGGTAGAAACTGTACTTTTAGATACCTACTTAATAATAATTCGTATATGGAAACTAGCCAAGCCAAAGCCTTAGTCTTCAACATTTTATACTAAGTTATAAGAAGAAATGATATTTTAAGTTGTTATAGAATATTATATGTTGTTATAAATAAATTTCAGGACTGACCATTGAACTTGGCACCCATTTAGATCTCACTTCTTTTGTCGCTGAAGTCAACAACCAAGGCATATATTATATCACAATTTTGAACTTGGCTCTCATTTTACATTTATGTTTTTGATGGGATATCATTACTTTTTGTACAGAAATTATTGAACTCAATCTCAAACTCAAAACATATTCATTCAAAATATGTACCTACAAAGAACACCTTCTGAACGTCATGCTTACAGAGCATAAGACGTGATGGTGATAATTAACTACGCTATCTTTAAACTTAAGCTACGAGGGTTCCAAACGTGCCCTGGTCTGAGAAGAACCCGCAATAAACTCCGCTTTTTTTTTTATTATCACCATCTCACAAATATTTGAAATTATATACATGTACAATAATATAACATTACATAATCAGCCGCTGTAACAATTCATACCCATGCCTTGCTATCATTCAAATAATCCTTTACACTGTAATAGGACTTTTCTATTAGTTTAGTTTACGTTTTACATTAGTAGGTACTTATTATTCGGTGTAAGGTCAGTGTGTCACCCACCAGTAATTCTATTGTACGACTCATTGTACAAGATAATTAAAGACGAGAATTCTCAAGAAAAATATATAGTGTACCTAGAGTTACACTGACATTGACAGATTACATCTATGGTCAGACTACCTCTACAGCACATTTCTACATCTCATCAATTTTGATTGCAAAAGTTCAAAATCAAAAGTTTTTAGTGAAACATTGAAAACAAGCACGGTAAACAGTCGATATCACTAAAACCACTATAAACAATGAACACAAATCACAATGACTGACAGCTTGAACTGACGACTTCAAATACGTTTCTTCTTCTTTTCTGTCAATGACGTTTCGTTGCACAAAATGCATGAATACGAAGGTAAGGTTTTCATGCAACTATATTATTATTCATTATTATTTACATTAAAATAATAATGATGTGTCATTTTCAATAGTTAAGGAGTTACTACCACCGCTTAAAGCAGTATTGTTTCAAAATAACGGTTGAATGTCACGTACTTTGACGTCCTTAAAATAATGATTATAACACTACAACATAAACGTCAACAATATTAAAATAATACGGCTTTAAGCAATGGTAGTATGCCCAGTGTCAGAGTTTTGATCTATACCTAGGTAGAGCATAAAAATGACGATTTTTGTACGTTTATATCTAAATAACCATTTGAGGTGTGCTTATGAAATTTGGAGCACATATGTATCTCACGGGTCTCAATATATGCGCCAAATTTGACATGTTTATGTGAAATAGTTTTTGAGTTATGAGGAGGTCAAAAGTGGCTCCAAATGGTTCGTGTAATATTACACACGCTGCTGCTCGCCAGTTTTTTTGAACTTTGGCTGGACACGCTTCCGCGTGTCTTGATAAGATTGATGCAGAAGATAAGCGGTCGACCTGCAGTTTGTCCATGTCACCGTAACATTGTAAAAACCGTTAAATTATAATCTAACTCGCGAAATTGCAAACTATCGAAAGATTACAATTTAACGCATTATTTTTCGGTACATTGTAATCTGTTAGGTATATTAACCCGATAGAACCTAAGTGCCGGCACTATCTGATTATTTATGTCGAACCCTAACCTAACCTACAAGAAAGACACCAAGAAAACGTAAATACAATTAATATTTCAAAAATTGACACTCAGAACATTGAACGGTTCACAATCTGTTGACAGTTTACAAGTTTACAAATTAAAATATTTTTTTGCACGCCAAGCTTGGCAGAATATGTTGAACAGTTTTGATTTTAACACCTATGTAATAATGTGTTGCATGTGCATGCATGTTGTATCATATTCTTGCAAAATAAAAATGATTATGATTATGATTATGATTTCGCGAGTTAGATTATAATCGTGACATCCGAATGAGGCTGTGATAATGATAAGTGAAAATGTTGCCACGTAATTTTCTTACTTGATACTTTTCTCATTAAATTTTACGTCAACTTCTTATTGAATTGGATATTTTGTTATTTGTTTAAACGAGCCGTTAAAAACAACTTGAAAATAATGTAGGAGTAATTTTAAGACCGTCAAACTATCGCTAACCTGTTAACTTAATGTAAACATTCAGTTCCTGTACACTTCGCGCCGGCCGTCACTATGTAGGGTTCCTTAGTAAGTCTAGGAAAACAGAGCTAGCTGGTTATGCCTATAGGTAATGACTACAATCTTGTCATAAAGACCGAGGAGTTATACAATCAAGTTAGGTAATATGATTACCTAGGACTTACAATAAAAAGAGAAATATATTAAGTAAATAAGTAGGTATATAGTTCTTGACGCAAATTCTGTATATGTGACAATTCTCTAATCTAAGCTAAAATGACAGCTCTAAATGTATTTCTGTCCCTTTCGTTAAGTAGCAAAATATTTGATGCTGTAATTTTAGTTTAGTTTATAGACAACATAATTAAGTAGCCTCATTATTAATTCTATCTAAGGAAGTATTTTTGCTATAGTAAAACACTGCATGGATTCTCCTGCAGAACCTATTTAATAACACACATTCTCAAACAATTGGCTTCGTTTAAATTTTTTAGTATAGACGGGCGACGTCTCACTCGTGTTTACGTTATACGACAGTTCAAATATTTATAGAAGATATTGTACATACAGGTTGTTTTTTGTTGAAGTGTAACCACCTGATGCTTGATACCTACCCTCAATATTGCTGCCCGGTTAGAAGTTTGTTTTTGTAAAAGTAGATTCAATCACAAAATGCATTTAAATTTAATCACAGAATAAAAACAGCCCTACGTGCGGTATGTAAAGCCAGCTATCAAATAAAGGGTCATAAATCATAATAGAATCAGATTGAGGCCGTAACTATACCGCAATGTCTCGGTCTTGATTTTAACCTGCCCCCCGATTGTCTAAAAGTTGCCGATGATTCGGCGTCAAAGTAAAATAAATCGTAATAGCATTGAATTAGAGCTCAATTTCGTGTATCCATTCACATCCGTTTAGGGTATCGTACATACATATATAATTTATTATTTAATTTATTATTATTACGAATTTTGAAAAGGAGCCACGAATGATACAGCAATATGAAATATGAGGTAGCTATTCATGTACGATTTCCATTAGAAAAGAAACCCACTGTATATTCCATTCAGTAACCTTCCAAGCACATGGCGCAGTATCTTTCATTGAGGTAGGTCGTGTAAAAATAAACTTTACGGACTGCACTTGTCTTGAAGCGAAAGGTTCAGTGTTTATATAATAGCTCATAAACAAAATCGCCCCTCGTGTTACAAATTTTTTAATGTACTGTAACTTTTTTGAATGGCGTTAGGTATCTTACTGGTAGTATGGTTAAAATGTTCTACTTATAAGATAGGCCTTTTTTTAATCAGGACTTACGAGTGAAATTACCTACCTAGGCAAATACTATATTATGCTGAATCAACACAGCTGTAGGCGCTAATCATTAGCAGGGTCACCGCTAAGAGGCAATGGTGAGCACAATTTGAAACTATGGTAGACATTTAGACATAAAATAATTACTTATCGAGTTTTTACAACTCGGTTAACAAGTGCCTTTATGCCTCTACGACCTGCACGTCACTGTAAGCCTGCAAGCCATTGCTCAGCAGTGCGATGTGGATGGGGCTTGTACTGTTATCTTAATATTAAAAAGGCGAAAGTGTGTTTGTTTGTCCTTCAATCAGGTCGCACGCAACAGAGCAACAGCTGGAGGCATACTTTTTTCCCTGAAAAATAAGGAGCTTCCGTAGAAATTTAAAAAACAACTTATTGCACGCGGATGAAGTCGCGGGCATCAGCTAGTTCGTTACAAATAAGATATAAAACGTTGCCTTATGTTACTTAATATTATTGCGGACTTTAACAATCCACTGTTGGATAAAGGGTATAACCTAACGACTCCGGCCTTCAGCTTTCAATAAATGATTAAATCTTTTAAATTATACTTCGGTAACACCATAGATTCGATACGTTTTACATCTACATATTTAGTTAATAAGCATGGAGAAATGTGCAGTGCTCAGACAAGCCGTCAAGCGCTTACGAGCACAAAGAAACCATAAAATGTAATATTATAAATGCGAAAGTGTGTTTGTTTGTTGGTTTGTCTTTCAATCACGCCACAACGGATCAACGTGATTTTTGGCATAGGTTTAGTTGAGGGCCTGAAGAGTGAAATAGGCTACTTTTATCCAGGAAAATTAAGGAGTTCCTGTGGGAAGCAAAAAAACTTAGTCGCGGGCATCAGCTAGTAAATAAATAAAAATAAATTTCCTCATCAAGCCACTTCAGAACAGATTTTGTTTCGAGCCCTTTTGTCTGTAGCTAACAAAAGGGAAGTAATCTTTTAGAAATTCTTAGAATTTAAGAAACCCTGTTTTTAGCATACTTGAATATTAATGAACTAAGTAGGTATGTAAGCTACAAGATATTTATTCTTGGGAAAAGAATACATTTACATTGTAACCCATAAAATACGCTTTGCCATGCAAACTTTAACACCCCATTTAACTTCTTAAACGAGTAATTTTTCATGAATTCTCTCATAAGGTAGGGGCACCCTTGTATTGCAAGAAGATACCTTTTTATCTCTCGTACTTCTAACCTAGATCAGTATAATATGTTTTCTTATGTAACTACTAGATGATGCCCACGACTTCGCCCGGATAGATTTTAATTTTTTTGAAAATCCTTGGAACTCTTTGGTGTGTCCATCTCCTAGATGTTAGCTATCTGTGTGCCAAATTTCATCAAAATAAGCAGGCGGGCTTAATATATATAATCGTAATGGAACAATTTAAGTAGATGGATCTATTATCCATGCTAATATGGATTACTAGCAGATGCCCTCCATTTCGTCCGCGTGGAATAAGGTATTTTTACTTAATTCCCACAGGAAAACTTTAATTGTCTGGGATAAAAGTAGCCTATGTCACTAGTACTCCAGGTACTCAACTATACCCATGAAAAATCACGTCGATCCATTGCTCTGTTGCGGCGTGATTGAACGACAAACTAATAAACCTACAAACAAACACACTTTCGCATTTATAATATTAGTATAATAGTTATTTGGATCCATGTCATATTTCATGTATAAGTACTTAATCATCATAAAAATTATTACTTCAAATGATATCAAATAACTGCATAATGGTTTCATAGAATAATCATAGGATTTTTATATAACCGCTGCGGGGAAGTGAATCACAGTTAATCATTCATACTGAGTCATTAGTGAGTCGATAACTCGGTGGCTATTGTGGAAACTTTATGCTCTGATAATCGTTGATGCCTAACTCACTATGAGTCGAACCTAGCTAGGTTAGGTTTAAGTATTTATTTATCACAAGTAACGGTGGCTACTTTGACCCCTTTGAGAACTCTCAGGTAGGTTAGGTACCTACAGGTTTCTTCGGCATATTTTCCTTAATCACTTGGAAAATGCTCATCAGTGCTCTATAGCTCCTAAAAGTCCAGGATTCGAAAAGATTTCAAAAGAGGCCCAGGCTTCAGTCCGGACATCCCAAATAGGAGGCCGAAGTCTTATACAACAGGCTATCGCCGCTATCTTAGTTACTAGAGTTCTAAAAGTTTATTTCTAAAAGCAAAGCTTATGGGCAAAGCATTTTACGTTTCACTGAATGTCTAAACTTTTCTCACCAATAAGACCAATAAGGCAGCAACCGCCTGAGGCAAGTGACATACAAAAATTTTACTCTTATATATTTTTACTCCGTTAGTCATGATACTTTTATGAGGCAGTCACGAAGACATTTCCTATCTAACCTACTGAAGAAAAAATGCAGGAAGGTTTACTACAGTATATTTGATGCTTAGCAATAAAAATGATCCGTCAAGCTGTCATAAAGCTTGGTAACCTGAGCAAGGCGAATCGGTATTTCACGCCAAAACAACACCTCACACTTTACCAGGCTGACAAGGTCGTCTGTGTTCCCTGCCACGTACAACTTGGTACCTTTTAGGCAATAATTAATAGGCATCTAGGCAAACGCGCTCCAACCAGGACCATTGTTTCATAATAATCATTGATTTCTTTAGATAAGCGGAAGCCTATCCTGCAATAATAAAAAAGCGAATTTCCATTTTATTCTCACAAGCTATCAGAATTTTCGATATTTTCGAAGGCTATTTCCTCGTACAAAGGTTTTCCAACAGTGCTCCGCTTGGCTTTTGATTTTCCTGACTATGGGCATTTCACGGACCAAACACTTAAAATACTGTCCTATATTTTCTTTGAACCTTCATATGTTGAACTCTAACTAGAATCAAGCTTCAGAGACAACTGAAATTTAACAGATTTTTTGAAACGTCATAGGTTTGTTAGAACCAATACACGTGCAATTACTCATTACCGTAGTTAATGCCGATTTTATCGTTCTGACCTTTGGTTTTGAATCTTATTATGGTGATAATAAGGACGTCTACTTACTAATGGTGGCATATCCTCACATCTTCAAGTAATAGCCTTGCAAACTCCATAGTCTGAGTAACAACTTAGAAGATGCTTCTGAGATCCTATAACTTACGCAATAGCCATAATAGCAATAGATAATTTGTTTGTTTTCTTTCAAATACTAAATAATATTATAAGTATATGGTGCTAGATGATTTCTGCAACATTGTGTGTGATTGAGGTTTCGAAAAATTTGCTACGCTTTCGCGATATACACAGACAGAAACACTTTCACACTTATACAATTCGTAAATACTTAAAAGTGTTCGTTGTTAATTGTTAATCGAATAACTACTTCTGGTTCTTCATTTAAATAAATAAAACAGTTTTGCCGTTCATTGCCACACTTTCTCATTAGTTACCCAAGTAGATGGAAACAAAAGGATGTAATTTTAAATAATCACTCCGCGGCTATTTTAGGTACAAATTCGCTGTTATATTGTGTACAAAGCTTTTCAAACGGTTTCGATTTACGCTCAGCTAGCTGGCTTTTAATTCTTTCATCAGACGGCATAACTACCTACTATTTATTTATTAACGTTTAAAGAACGTAGGGACCTCCATGCAATTCGGTTTCTGTATCTGTACCTAAATTTAATAGTTTCTTGGTGTCGAAAGTAGAAAATCCGATGTATTTTTCCGCCTTAGACTATGAGGAATAAATAATAAGAGGGCAAAAAAAATCACGAACAAAGTTGAGAGTATAAGTTTTTTTCCATTCACTTTTTTTACATTTATTGAAAACCTATACAATATTATAACTTAAAGCTAACTAGCCTAACCTAATTACTATATAAATAAGAGAATTTGTTATAATTTTTGCCAACTGCCTCGTTGGCCTAGTGGTTAACATGTTTGACTGTGGCTGACGAGGTCTCGGGTTCGAGTCCCGGGTCGGGCCGTAATAAGTGTTGGGTTTTTCTGACTAGAAATTCTCAGCCCGGAGATAGGAAGTTGGCGGTGTTTCAACCCCGTGCCTCGGAGAATACGTTAAGCCATCGGTCCCGGTTATTATCACTTACATGATAATAGTCGTTAAAGTCTCGCCAACCCGCATTGGAGCAGCGTGGTGGGGATGTAAGCTCTAATTCCCTCTCTCCTATGAGAGTGGAGGTCTGTGACCAGCAGTGGGACGTTAATGGGCTGTAGTGGTGGTGGAGTGGTGTTATATTTTTAAAATTAAATATATTGTTAAATATAATTTAGGAAAATGTAGAGGAAACCTGCCTCCTTTCCTTATTCCGTCAAAAAGGTCGCCTGGATGAATCGTTATAGATAACACAGTCTATTGTCCGTTATGAATGATCAAGTTATAATAGGTTACTCGATATTTCCATACTGCTTATTATACGAGTAAGAAGAAGAAATAACGTAACTGCGTATAAATAGAAGTAGCAGCTTTATTTTTTGTAAGTATCCATAAACTCGATTGTCTGGAAGAAATGGCTATTTAAGCGACAAGGCCGCCACTTTACGTAATAAATACTCGCACTTTGTTTCTTCTTCCAATGTTGTGTATTTTATGAACTACTCTGTTCTTTCTAATTCTTCTGCCGCTGCCGTCACGCGTGCCTGTATACCTTCGCGCTTTATTTACTGTACACTCTTTACTGTACAGGCGGCAAGGCCTGAACTATTCCGCTGTTGGATAAATGCCTTCAGTTTTGGGAGAAATATTAAGCTAAAGAAAAATGCCAAAGCTAATGAATCTTGCCGTGCTTACCTGCTTTGCAAGTTATGCGTATTCAGAATTTGAGATATCTTCAGAATGTGTTTTATTGAAGCTCTTTAATAGACGTTTTGTTGGGGGACCTAAAGGGACCTAAAACGAACTTGCCAACATGGCGCCTCATTGGCTGGGCAGCGCGTTTTGTACGACACTGGGTCAGTGGGTACAGCTTCGCTTCTGTCGGGTGGTCCACGCTCTACAACGCCTCACGCTTTTTTAATTTAATTAGGTACCAAGTTATGCGTATCCAGAATTTGAGATATCTTCAGAATGTTTTATTGAAGCTCCTTATTATACGTTTTGTTGGGGGACCTAAAGGGACCTTAAACGAACTTACCAACATAGCGCCTCATTGGCTGGGCAGCGCGTTTTGTACGACACTGGGTCAGTGGGTACAGCTTCGCTTCTGTCGGGTGGTCCACGCTCTACAACGCCTCACGTTTTTTTTTATTTAATTAGGTACCTACTTTAATTTCGCAATCGCCATATCTACGGGCTTGCAGGTTCCCATGCTTCAATAATCCAGCAATACCTAGACCCTAGGGCGTTCATTAGGACGCGCTTATTCCCATTTAAGTATTTAAGAAAGTAGTATAAAAAATCACGGTACAAAATAATAAAAGTTATTCCAGGTTTCCTGCTGGTATTTTTCATTGACAAAGGTTTCAAACGCTTGTAGAGAACGCTTGGCTGACTTTTGATTTATTCTGACTGATAGACAGAATAATGTATGGTTCGATTTTAACGGCATACAACTAGAAAATTTTAAACTAGAAAATACACCAAAATGTTTTTTTTGAAGTTAATAAATTCTGTCTACATTTTTAACACAATTTTAAATATATAGCTTCACTTTATGTTTCAGACGAAGAAATTTAGTCGAAGTCATTTCGAAGGCTTTTTCAATTAAGTAAATAGTGGCTTCTAGTTAGGTAATGGAATTTCTTTTAGGAAATGTAATCTTTATGAGTAAGACAAAATCACTTTTACTTTCCTGTTTTCTTTATCTAAGCCTAGCTCAGCTCCGGGTAACTATGTTGTATTTTTCTCATACATTTTCATAACAAACAGGTTCCCATGTGTTTAGCATACGTGTCGAATTGTTATGTCGAGTCAGGCTTAAGCAACGAGCGCCGATAAGAGTTGTGAGAAACACTGCTAATGACGCGGTTATGTATGAACGGACCTCGTAACTCGTAATTAATACTCTGTAGGATATAAGTACTATAATATCATAACATTATATCAAAGCCATAGTTATTATAAAGTTATCTAACTTTCTTAGAGTTATCTAGGCTTATTTCTATGCTTTTATCGTTATATGTATGACGACGTACGTACCTACAGGGTTATCTAATTATTTTGTGTAAAATAATATTCCTACTATTTCGACTATTATTATCGACTAAAAACTCAATAATATTCAAGACAAATAGCTCGCTCATATCAAGTTTGTCAAAACAATCCATAGGGGTTTTTTTTTCTTTTTTTCCTTTTCAGGGGTTGTTTTTATAGCTCGTTTTATAGCAAAATTAAGACTAGGGACACATTAGTTGGTCTATCTTTGTTATGATTTGAAAATTAGCTGACAGTCTTAACTAGAAACACATATTTATTTATTTTGAAACGAAATTCGTAATTTGGTTTAAAAATAAGGTTTATTACTTTAGTACCTAATAAATAGCTCAACAGTCAAAAAAGGTCAAAGAGTAGGCTCTATTTGACGGGTACCTGCAATAGCCTGCTTTAAAGGTTACTTTTTATCCCAGAGAATTTAAAGATCGTTAAGAACCTAAATCCACTCTGATGCTGTCAAGGGCATCATCTAGTTCAGTTCTATATACAAAATATTTATCGATAAAAGGAATCATTATAAATGTGCACAGCAGTAGACAAAACAAATGAAAGTCCTGAAAAACTAGACCATAATAATATTCGCAGTGAAAATTATTAAGTAAATGCGCTATTCCGTTTGTTTGTATTATAATAGTAAACAAAACAATGACCCGGTCCCCTGTCGTCACAGTGCTTGCTCGTCAAAACGGTGACTAGTTTTTTGCTCTTTTGTTTGCACATTAAATCTGGTTTGGAGAGCTGGGTGAAATACAAAACAAGAGGCTTTAATGTCGCACAAAACGACTTCAACCCAGCAGAACTTTTGGTCCTTCAGTATAAGGCATAGTAGTCCAGCATAGTATTCCCAAAAAGATGCATCAATCCTAAATGGTTATACCCTTACGTAGTCGAAATTCCACGGGCACGTTAAAGCGATTTGCTTCCGCGTTCCTAATTTGAACCGCGAGGATATGAAGGAATCCCTTCCGGCTTCCGTTTTACCCTCCTCTTTTAATATAGGTCCTACAAATCAAGAGCGAATAGGCATGTTCTAGGCAAGCGCGCTCCACCTTAGGCTGCGTCACCATTTGCAAGCAGGTCTGATTACAGCCAAGCGTTAGCCTATATATTTGAAAAAATGTTTTGATTGGATTTAATATTGTTGGCTGCGTTTACTATTGGATTTTGGCCACTAGAGATAGAGCTTTGGCTAATTAGAGATGATTATGATCGTAACACTGTACCAATCATTTATCGCCACCCTCAAAATTTGACGCAACCCTCTTACTTGCTTTTGGCTAAAATGCACGCTTCTCGCTAGCAGCATGAATGCCATTAATTCAACCAATCAAAACAATATTGCGTTTACCATTGTACATACCATTTTTCTGATATTTTTCGTGCATTATTATTTGCATATTTCGTACTAAAGAAAGAAAATGATTTTCTCTTGACGTGCAGACCACTTGTTACTCTAGTTCTTCAATAAATTGAAGCTGAATCTGAAGGTCTTTGCTTTAAAACAATGTCGCGTCTAAATCGCGTCATATTTATATTATGCAACGTTCTCTTTTAAAAGCCTGTTTACGTAAATATAACAGGAGTTAAAGAAATGGAAATGTTTAGTTATTTTACTACTAAGTAGGTACTATTACAACCTTCATAGTTATCGCAGATAGAATTTTCTTTTTAGCAAAAGGATTAAAATGACTAGTTCCCTACGTAAGCTTTGTAATCGCTTGATAGTCGCATGAAGTATCTGGTCTCGGATTCTGCATCTCTATGGTCCAAAACTCATTGAGTTAACCCTGTAGCTTTATGCGGAATTTTCTCTTTACTAACTTTCAGGAAAATGCAGCATTTTTTCTCGTAACTAAAGTCACGTTATTTTTGCCAAACAAAAAGGACAGACGAAAGACATTTGATTTGATGCTATGATAAATATATATACTAAATGATGCCCGCGACTTCGTCCGCGTGGTTTACGTTTTTGATTCCCGGGGGAACTCCTTAATTTTCCTGTATAAAAAGCAGCTGAAATGTCCTTCCCCGGGATATAACCTATCCCTGTACCAAATTTCATCAAAATCGGTTGAACGGGTGGGACGTGAAAGCGTAGCAGACAGACAGACAGACAACACACTGTCGCATTTATAATATTAATATGTAGAAAGCGTGTAAAATAGAAGTCGTTTTGCCTCCTTTTCCTTTTATGAGTTTTAAACAGTTCCACATTTTGTGTTTAGTAAAATTCGCTAGTTTTTCTGGTTGCGTTGTAGTTTGCAAAACAAAAGGGGATATGTAATGATTAAAATAATGCAAGGATTAAAATAAAGATCATTTGGAATTGCTCTATAACTAGTATAATTTGTAAGAGTGTATGATCTCTGTAAAAGTCGCAATTGTTGTACATAATACGGCTGATTAGTAAAGAACCTTTTCTCAAACATGCTTGGAAATTTGAGTATTATTTTGACAACCTTCTTCGAGATAAATCAAACTTGCCGTACTGGCCAAATATATGCGAGCAGCGGCCGGCAAAAGTTGTATGAAAATCCATATCTGTCGTGGTTTAGCGGCCAAATAAATTATATAGTAAATTCATATCTGTCCTATAATTTAAAAATGGAACGACCTTTTACTCCGAAACATGGCAACCAAGGAGGTAACTTATCAAAGGTTATTTAGATTTCGAACTAGCTTGCAAATATAAAGCTGTTTATTGAAAAAAAAAAACTGTTTATTGAACACTACGCGGGAAAAATTATTGTTGTTCGTTGTTCGTCATTGATTTTGAAATATATTTGACAAAATGAGTTGAAGACAATGAGTGTGATGAACTTAGGCCATCTGAAATTCAAGAGGCGGCAGAGCCGTAATAGAAAACTTGTTACCGCCAAAATCGTAAGAAAAATATTTTTAAATAAAAAGTTCTGTCTAGGTAACTACTTCTTAGTTTTAATTTCCGTGCATCATTTGAGAAAAGCACTATACAAGCCTTGGCCACAGCCCACAACTAGACATTGATGGACTCACGTATGTGTGCCTCCGCTTCGCCTCGGCCCACATATACACGTTCGTCCTTCAATGCCTGTCTTTTGCTGGCCGCTGCAGTAATGTACTATTTTACCCTCATAAATGAAAGTGCCACGAATCACGATTCAAAAATGTGAATTTCCCAATAATTTCGGACACCGTAGAGTATTATTTTCTAATTTTGCTCGAACTTGTTTATCCCTAACAAATAACATCGAACCCCATAGTCTAGTCACGTTCGGTACTCATAAGAGCGACTCCCATCTTCTTTTAATAAACGCTAAAAAATAATTGGTACGTCTACGTGCTTCACACTAACATAAAGTGTATATTGTGGTTTTTAGTTGTAGGCAGATCGATTGTTGTCCCTTTTATTGTTGTATGTACACTATATATATGTATATAATATTATATATGATGTTTATTCCTCTTCCACACTAAAGTCTCTTCAACACGAAATGTTCATCTTTATCATAAAATTTTTCTATGCAGGCTTTCAGTGAACAATCATTAATATCTATATATCTAGAGAAATTATAAAAACTTTTCTTCAATTATTTAATGCATAGTTGGCGACTCTACATTTACTTTCATTCTACCTATTTCATTTTTATTTGGAGATTTTGTTATGTAAACACACATACTACACTAAATACTAGAATATATAAGAACACCGGAAAACTATGTATGTATGTACTACTAATTGTAATATTTTTTAGATCATTTTGATATCATATTTACTGACACGTTGTAAGTTGAAATCATCGGCCTTTTTCCAAGTGAACAGGCTTACGAGTATGCAATCAACTGTGAGTAGTGGATTCATTAGCAGTTAGCACGACTAATAAGTGTTTGCGCTACTGATTGAACGCGTTCAACGCGACATGACGTTTCGCTTGTTTGAACTGATTGCAATGCTCAAAAGTGGGGTAATTGCGTAATGAACTTGCAAATCAACGTTAAGTCTGTTCCGATTGGGATGATATATTTTTCAACTTCTTAAACGTGGGATCACTTGATTTTTAATTTCTATCCCATACAAGTTAGCCCTTGCTGCGATCTCATCTGATGATAAGTGATGATGCAGTCGAAGGAACGCTAAATCGCTTGGCGGCGCGTCTTTGCCGGTAGGGTGGTAACTAGCCACGGACGAAGCCTCCCATCAGGCCAGACCAGAAAAAATTCAGAAATTATAAATAACCAAATTGACCCTGCCGGGGATCGAACCCGGGACCTGCGCACGTTAAGTCAACAGCGTTTTGATATTGCGCCAATAGAGATGGGAGTATTGAAAGATAAGTTTGTGAATATTACTTTATTATTGGTTGAATCAGATGTTAACGAAGTGGAAAAAAATGAACATAGCTATTGGAATAACAGACAGTATTAGCTACGATACGATATTATGACGGGCATAATTGCCTTGGTAAAGCCAAGCTTTGATCTTGTTATTTGACTCCTTAGAATTCTAAAAGTATTAGAAATCCTTGCTGTCCTGTAATACCTAGATAATATTTTGCTGATGTTTAGCTTAACTCAGACATACTAATATTTCCTGAGCTTTAGTTCAAAATTCAAATTTCCTTTATATACTCCATTCAAGCTAAGTCTATAATTATAAAACTTGCAGAAAGAAACCCTGGCAACTCTGATACTTGTTGAAGATATCTCTGGCAACACATTTGCACTGTGTTGCCAGTGTTATAAAAAAAATCAATTTTGGCAGGTTTTCTATATCAAAACTTGAAATTGAAAATAACAGCTCTGATTTTGCAAGGTTTTTGTCAGTGCACATTCCTAGGATATACGTGCTAGTTATTGGCCAAATCTACGAAATATTCAGGAGTAACTCTCACTTAAAGAGCTTCTTCTAATAACAAGATATACATCGTGGACGTTCTCGGTACATTTCGGATATATCACTCTATAAATACACAGTCCTTAGTCGCTAAACCGATTTATCCCTACAGCTTATGGGGCAAGTCACGTCCCTCCTAGACAGACATAGCAGTCTGTCCGGTAATAAATTGTAAAAAGTATTACACTGAGTAGAGTCAGACCCTTGTTCTTTTCTTGAAAGCATTAAAGTAACAATAGTAATAAGAAATTTTAAAAGAAGAAATTTATGCGATCACCACTAAAATCTTATCGACTTAGTTTTGATTTTTCAATATAACCCGATACTAATCGTTCGTTCTGACGAAAAAAATATTTAATCCATCAATGTGTTTGAAATATTCCGACCGATAGGACAGAGCAAGAAAGTCGGTGGCCTTGTAGCAACTTTTCAAATATTAACGAAATTGAAATTCGAAACACGCCGTCTGTGAAAACATGAAAAGAAATTCCAAGTTTTTAAATGTAAAGCTTTGTAAACTCTTTTTCTTAAGCCTTTCTAAATAAATTGGGTAAGGGATTGAATTGGGAGGGGAAGGCATTTTATAAGTTTAAAATTTGAAAAAGAAAAAATGGCGAGCTGGCACGAAATTCTAAGATTTATGCCCTAAATAAATCGTAGATGCCATGTTTGGACCCTGGTTGATAAATAATTGATCGTGCTACATAAGTATTGCTATGATATTTGATTATTTGAACTTTAAATTCTTGTAACTTTAAATTTGCAACTTAAATTCTTGTAGTTAGCTTTAAATTTGCAGCGTTTGCGCAATTCATAAGTTGACACAATTCCTGTCTTTCCTATACATTAATTTAAAAGCTTACCGGTTTGAAATCATAATATTCGTTTCATTCAATATTGAACATCTCCGATTTCCCAGGATAATAATTTAACGAATTAAAAATACGACTGCCCTGCCATATTATTTTTGGAGTTTACCTCCATAAGAAGCGATTTATATTTGCATATATAGCCTTTGGAATCTTATTCACATTTATTAAATGATATTTTTTTGTGAATCACTAAATATTGAACTATAGTGTTATATATTTTGGAAATCTAATCATCATTTTCTAGATGATGATTATATAGTTAATCTTATTTTCGTTTTTTTTTCAAATTTTGGTCTTTAATGCGGTACCATGGTCACCCCATCAATTTTTTTAAAAATTTTACTAGCCTATGTCACCCGGAATAAGCTAGGGATTCTAAAGATACCTCATTTATCAAAATCGGTTCAGGCGTATAGAAGTTATGGTGGAATATACAAACTCATATACATACATACATACATACATGAACCCTGAAAACAATATACTCCTTTTTTCAGGCAGTCGTATAAAAAGTACTTTTTTAGTAAGTTTTTACAGGGTGGGCGTGGCCGCTATTTTGAGGTCCTTATTATACAGCAATAAGGACCAATTTAGGGACCCTTTCTTCCTAATTTTTATTACACTACACTGATTCAAGTGTAAGGGTCCCTGTGAAAAGTGCAGTGTAATAGGCCTATTAGTGTAGGTATGTCTCTCTTCAGATGCTCAAATAGTTATCACCATGCAAATAATCCCGTCGATCCATTGCGGCGTGATTTAAAGAAAAACACCCGAACAAACACACTTTCACATTTTTAATATTAGTACTGATACTTTTTGTCATTGGCATGTGTATTTAACTCTAAAGACGAATTTTCATGCAAAAAGTTTAACTGGAGGTTCCGGCGAACACACGCAAAGCTGAAAATTGCATAAAATATACAAGAAGTTTGGTACGATCTACGATACTACATAACAATTTCATTAATAAGACTTTATGCTATTGTTATATATGTTGACTGCATGCTGTTAGAAGTTGCCGTAACTTGGTCGTAACTTAATTAGGCATAATTAAGACTGAACAAGACTTTATAGATATTGCTACAAGTTCTTTATTTAACTTAGTTTTAAAAACTAAGTTTATGTCTCTTGTTACACGTTACATGTTAACTGAACTTTCTACGGCTACGCAATTACATTACTTACTTCTTTAATTAGTTAAGAGTTACAACTGCAATTATATAGATTGGCTGAGCTTTTTTCTGATATATGAAAATTTATCTTTTTCGGTGAAAATTTGATGAAAATCTGTTCAACATTTGTAACATCTCTAAGAACATGTGTCGCGAGACATTTGTCCCCTAGTTAATACAATGCATATTATTAAGCAGATGCAGTCAGCCATTTAAACTGTAATGTAAGTTAAGTTATACGGCTTTAGAATAATTTTATATTCGCACGGAAATATTTTTAACTTGTGAGCGTAGAAATTTCGAAAAATCCCACCCTGTAACGTAGACAAGGAATCTACATTTATAAAAGGAACCTTTGAGCGAAATTTTAGCTTTACAAGGGTTAGGGCTGAGCGTTGATGAGTCAGTCACTGAGTTGGTAAATGAGTAAATTTTCTGTGTACACGAGTAATATACTTACTCATTCAGATATTAATGTGAAATAAAAATCCTTTTTCTGAAAAGAATTAAGTCAACCAGCGCGGCTTTGTCAACGAAATAAAATGAAATGGAATAAAATTTTGTCAATTAGGAGACATTACTTTCGTCAAAAATTGCGAAATAAAATATAACTGGGCAATTTATTTCTCGTCGGAAACAAACCTGCTACGTGTCGGCACTCGCTTTCATTCCGTTTGTACCATTTATATTGCTTTTTACACTTTACGATACGATAACTTTTAAAGTTTTGCTTAGTTTTCTCTAAAAAACTATATTAAAGCTTTCTAGGAATGCGATGGGCCCGGAATGTTGCTAGCTTTACTTCCGTATCATAAATTTCAAACCTTGCGACGAATTACTTAGACTAAAGCTACTTGAAATGTCCACACCCACAAAGAAATTAGTTAATTACAAGTATAGGAAAGCACTATCGCCATACAACATCGTGTCGTTTCCGTGTCGTCTACTGAAGAGCCGCCTATTACCGTTTGCCATTTATTTCATTCACACTCCACTAGACACACGTTTTTGCGACAAATATAATGCCAACTGGTAAAAAAATGCCCAGGACCGTTTTTTAGCCACATTGGTCCCGCAGGAATTGTAGGGATAATTAATTTCTCCACTTATTTTTTGTGGATGATACTCCAGTTTATGTCATATACCTTAATTAGGCGCCTCGATATTACTGTCAGATTCTTATTTTGTTTGATTAAACTCTGCTAAGGGTATAATTCTGAATATTAGGCTATGTCACAAACCTATCCAAAATATCTATACTAATATTATAAATGCGAAAGTTTGGACAGATGTATGAATGGAACTTTCTTACTCTATCACGTCAGAACGGCTGAAAGGATCTGGATGAAATTTGGTGCAGATATAGATTATAGCCTGGAATGACACATGGGCTACTTTTTATCCCGGAAAATTAGGGATCCCGCGGGAACCAAAAGACCTCAATCCACGCGGACGAAGTGGCAGCAGCTAGTTGGGCTATGACACTGTTACATAGTTTGCTACACGAATTATAAAGACACACATAAGCCATTGGGCCCACACGGCGCTACTGTGTGTGGTCAGGGCCTAAATTAACAGCGAATAATTTTTATCTCTTTTTTCTGTTTTTTATGTATAGGGTAATCCAATAATCTCGCTTGTCATTCCAGTGTTACTAAAGTAATTTTCTGTTGATTGGAATTTGTATCGCGATGTTTTATGAATTACGAATAAGTTTTGATAATTTTTCGTTGATTTGTCACAAATATTTATGTAAAAATTTCGATAAAAATTTCATTCCGGAGCGAGTCATTGGCTTTCAATTTTGTGCTGGATAACAAAATATAAAGATGATTTACATTTTTAAGCTGTTTCTCATGCAGAAAATGTTTGTCGGTAGTACAGAGGCTACCAATTCGACTTTTGATAGGTTAAAAGATACCTACTTAATTACGATACCTTACTAATATAGCCGATTAAAGAGCAGAGCACCCTGAAATTAAGCGGCCATCGGCCATCTGCAACACCAGAGGAACTACCAAGTGTTGGTGCTTTGTCGGTTTGTATGGATTTGTTTATTCGCTGGTTCCAGGCGACTTCACTGTTATGAGTGGGATGTCGCAGGTTCGATCGCCGGCAGTGTCAATTCGGGAATTAGGAGGCTTGGGCCGTTGCTAACAGTAGTTACCACCCTACCGTTAGCTACGCGTTCCGCTACGATGTCGTGTAGAAACAGAATAGGGGTGCGAGTTTAATATAACTGCCATATTCCTAATGTTAGCCCGCTACCATTTGAGACTGCATCTTCAATTACCACCAGGTGAGATCGCAATCCTGGGCTAACTTATAGTGGATTGAAAACTAAAGCTGGCTTCCACAATCCAGGTTATTAAATACGAAAGTATACGTAAAAACAGAGTATCTGTGTTAACAACTCTCCACTCCACTGTACAAATTAAAATAAAAATTCTTTCCAAATATAATAACCGACTTCCAACGCCACTGTAAAGTAAAACATAATTTTGATTTCTACACACTATGTTGAAGTCGGGCGAGCCTGATGTCTCAGCTTAACTTATCTTTGTTACACCCACCCACTGCTTATATTAAAAGACTGAAAAAAAAAAAATCGGTTCAGAAACCACGGGGATATGCATCACGGACATACAATAAAAACAAATATACGCGCCGAATTGAGACCTCCTTTTTTGGAAGTCGGTTAAAAACTCAGCTAATGTGCAAGTTGTTTTACAATTTACTCGTAGTTCTGAGTCCCTAACTAGTAAACAACTAAACACTGTTAAACTTGATCTTAATCAATGTCGAATTTGCCCGTTAAAAATTAACAATGGGGACGGCGACTAATCAATTCGATTCCTACGTCACTGAATCCGAGTTACTCGTACATTTTGCCTTGGGAGATTTATTTTTAACCTTCGATTCGCGTGTATTTTTTGTGTTAACGAAATATCTGGTATTTCTGATCAGATAAGATGTTTTTTTGTAAAACTAACGCCCAAATTGATTCGGTTTCATGGTAAAATGAATGGTATTGGTAAATAACTCTAATTAAGAACTGATAAAAATTCGATTTCATTGTTTCAAAATGTTGGAAGATACGTTAAAATCTATCATGAAAATATCACGTTGTATAAAGTTTGCTTATGGTTTTTTCAACGATTTAAATATCACGAATTCATGACTCCTCCCATATATAGCTTGTTACAATTACTAGCTATCCTTAAAGGTACTAGTTGTTATGCCAACAAATATTGTAGTACTAAAATATTAAATAAAATAACAACCTGTAAAATCGCTAAAACTCCAACAAAAAAAACTTGTTGCGAAATTAAATTTCACTAATTCGAACTCTCCTCGAAGGGGGGATGAACCGTTGAACTCTAGGTGCACTGACTCTTAAGAACATTCACCTCGCTTAATCTTGTCTAGCTTTAGGTAGGTTATTTGCGTCGGTGTAAGCTCTAAAGGTTTACGAAATATAATTTCAAATCTTCAAAAACTTCTGACATGAAAACATTTTCTTACCGCGAGAGTAAGTTTCCAATAGCGTTGGTGACTCTTTCCTATTTGGGCAGTGAAAATATATTGCCAAAAAACTACTTAATTGTGCATTGTAAAGTCAACATAGTCTGAGGATGCTCCAGTGAGTGTAATTTGCATAGACTGACTATTGGTGATTTTTTTATGCTATGACAAGTTAACCCGGCTTGACTGCGATTTCACCTGATGGCATGTAATGATGCAATAAAATGGTACCTGCCATCGTAAGTAAGCCAGCTGGCTTACCTACGCGGCATCGTACCGGAACACTCAATTGCTTAGATGCACGTCGATGTCTGTAGAGTATAATTTGCCACGGCTAACGCCTCCCAAAACCTGATCTAAAAGTTACTATCCTAGTTTAGTAAATTAAAATCTTATAGAGGCGCCAGGGATCGCATTTGAAATGTCTGATGCATTCGTCTGCATTCTGTCTGTTCGTTCCGTTTTATATGCTTTTAAACTTACGCATTTCATTCATACCAGACGACTGCATTTTCCCAACCGCCGTCTTGTCCGCCATATTTGATTGTACGGTCACTTTCTCCAGAACAAGTTTTGTGCAAGGGCTTATTGAGTTTAAACCGCAAATTATAACGGTGAGAGTAAAATCTCTCAAACTCGCTCATAAATGTAATTTTCTTTAGTTATTACTTAATTTAATTTCTTATCTTACTTTGAAAAATGTGAGTAGTTGAAGCCGTTGCCCGAGACTCGTAATCATTTTCGTGCAGTAAATTGGAATAGATAACCTCACAGTCTCAAGTCGCTGGGAAGTGAGAAACGTTGCAGGCAGCAGGGCACACGTTGTCAATATAGTTCGGTGAAAAGAAAATAGGTAAACGTATCCATATATGCTTTGAACAAAACAATATTAAATAACTCACCTTCAGCCTTGATAAGCTAAACAAAAACATCATTCATAACATGTTTTCAGCCTATAGAATTTCGCTTCGATATTTTACGCCCCCATATTGTCTCAAAAATTACAATAAAAGAGGATATATGTATTAAAATTGTTATGTGTGCAAACAACGTTGAGTAAACAAAGATAGGTATGCGTCACGCGTATAATAAACGGATTGCCGCCAGACGTGTGATTGAGTGCCTCTCTCTTATTACTTGATATCAAATTACGACCAACCCTTCGTATGATACTGTTCCCTAATTTTTCTTTCGTTAGGAACGCGCTCGTGACCCTTATTAACCACAACCATATTAATAGCTGGCCTCTTCTTCAAGATTTGAGTAAGGTATTTTATTTTATTCCTCTAAATCATTTTTTTGTTTGTTTTTGAAGTAAGTAATTTTTCTTTTTGTGTATTTTTTTCTTTTGTATTCTTTTAAATAATATATTTTGTAAATGCATACTTTTTTATATATAAATACTAAATATAATATGTATATATATTGGTGTTTTTTCTTTGTTGCATATTTTCTGTTAGGATTTTTCATATTTCCATATTTTATTTATGTATTCATATTTAGATGTCATCCCAAACGTGGGCAAAGGCCTACTATCTTACTACTATTATGAACAAGATGATGCCCGCGACTTCGTCCGTGTGGATTAAGCTTTTTCAATTCCCGCGTTCCCCGAGTTCGCTCTTGAATTTTCCGGGATAAAAAGTCCCTATGTCCTTCCTGTACCTGTACCAAATTTCATCAAAATCGGTTAAACCGATGGGCCATGAAAGCATATCAGACAGACAGACAGACACGCTTTCGCATTTATAATATTAGTATGAATGTGACAGTTTGATGTAGTACAAATCGTCGTCGCCTGTTTAAACCCTTTAATTAGTACTAATTTTATTGTTACAAGCAGAAATAAAAACCTATATATAAGCCTTTAAAGTTCTGAGACTCAAAACTACATCTTAACCTCGTTTTGAAGGAGTGAGGTATTTAGCGGATGACCGCGACTAAGCTAACAAAAGACGTCCCGGAAAACAAACCAAACGGGTTTATAAACACGATACAGTCCACCCACGCGGCACTCGGTGACTCACTGGGAAACCGAACCTTCGCCCCCACTTGACTATATTACCTTCGCAGGTAAATATTTTTTATGTAATGAACCAAGACAAACTGACAGACCACCTGTTGCTTAAGAACTAGCCGACTGCCCGGTTTCACTCAGGTGCACTTGGGTACCCTTGCTACTAAATTAAATGCCACGCACACATTATGACTTTTTAAAAAGTAGCTTCTCGCTTGAACGCGAGACGAAAGAAAAGAAAAGAACACGAGAGAATAAAGAGACGCGCTTTGCACGGCGGATAGAACGTTTTTACTACGAACTAACTTAAATCGTCATAAGTACGATTGAAAAACCTAACCCGAAAAGGCTAGAACGTCTAAAGCGCCGGGAAAAGCGAGTCGCTTGCGAATTTCGGTGTGAAGGTTTCTGTGATTTGGTTACATCAACTATAGATGTTCAAAGAATATTTTTAAAACTTAATTAAATAACTCTCACAATTTAAAAAGTTACGTTCGTCCGGCTATTATTATACGTACGTCGTACACGTTTATTAAAATAGTATTCATTTAATTTATCCTTTAGTTATTCTTTATTTAAGCAAACAAGTCTGTGGAACCTTCGGGAATTTGCAAGCTCATTTGAATTTTGCAAGCTCTTGATGTTGCTGTAATACAGACTGCTTTCTATCAGTTCGTATAATTTAAAAGCATTCTCAGAATTTGCCTTTAATTCAGATGTAATAAATGAATAAAGATTGGTTTAACTAGGTCTTAGTAACTATTTGCTCAACGTACTTGAAAGACCTCCACAAAGGTCGACTAATGTCATGTACATAGCTAAAATATCTTCTCGTTCATTTTAAATTCTTACGTAGATTTTGAATGACACAAAAAGTTGTCAAAAGAAATGGGCCAGTGCAGTGGGGCAAAACGACCCCGGGTCGAAGAGAGCCGACCCTTTACCTCGCGAGATGCTACGGCCGCTACGGGCAATGACTATCACCTATCTGTTTGATAATGGACGTAGATATGCTCTATTTGAAATAATGTCTTATATCCTGAAACGAAATTACGACTGTAATTAATGGCCGGCCTTAAATATAAATTGACTGGTTGGTCTAGTGGTTAGCATGTTTGACTGCGGCTGACGAGGTCCCGGGTTCGAGTCCCGGGTCGGGCCATAATTAAGTATCGGGTTTTTCTGATTAGAAATTCCCAGTACTAGCCCGGAGTTAGGAAGTTGGCGGTGTTTCACCCCCGTGCCTCGGAGAGCACGTTAAGCCGTCGGTCCCGGTTATTATCACTAACATGATAATAGTCGTTAAAGACCGCCAACCCGCATTGGAGCAGCGTGGCTAAGCTCTAATTCCCTCTCTCCCATGAGAGTGGAGGCCTGTGCCCAGCAGTGGGACGTTAATGGCTGTAGTGGTAAGTATAAATTAAAAAAAAATTGGCATATCCTCTCTTTGACGTGATGCATAACTAATAACTCGTCATTTTCTTATTTTTACGAGCAAAAAAGAAGCAAAAGTTAAAGTTACGTAAATCACAGTGGATTGCTAATTTTACACTGTTTGAATACTATAAACGATTTTCAACGTTGTCTTTATTGCAGCTTAATGGAAAAGCCCGCGAGCTTTACGTAGAACTTAGAAGGAATGTAAGAGATACGCGCTTCGTGATGTGGAATGGTTGGAATTAGAAAGGCATGAAGATAGATACGGCATGCACTTTTGTTTTGGTTTTATTTAGGAACTGAGATCCAAATAATTTGTTATTATAAAATGCTTAGAGACAACTAAGCGTAAGAGCTTTAAAATCCATATCAATATTTAATATCATAAATATGTGAAAATGTCTGCGTTTCACGGCCTATCAATTTAAACCGATTCTTCATACAATTTCTTTGAATAATAATGTCCTCTATTCAGTGTTGTAAGAGTAGTAAATGGAAGAAAGTCTATTGTTTTGGTTTTCACTTTTCGGTGTACCACGTAACTAATAAAGTTAGAAAAATTCGATTGTGAACTACTTTAAGTAGTTACGAAGATTACAAATGAGTACTGACATACTCTTTCTGATTAAAAGAAAAATCTTTGAACAATTTGTACTATTTCTATACGATTGCCTGAAAAAAGGAGTGTATTGTTTTTAGGGTTCATGTATGTATGTATGTATGTGAGTTTGTATATTCCACCATAACTTCTATAGGCCTGAATCAATTTTGATAAATGAGGTATCGTTAGAATCCCTACCTTATTCCGGGTGACATAGGCTAGTAAAATTTAAAAAAAAATTGATGGTTTGTATGTGGTAAACATGAGGCTCCTGTCGAACTGCAAATCGACTTCCCAGTTCAGAATTACGTGACACGGTTATATGTCAACGTAAAATCGATTCCGATTTTAATTAAAAATAAATAATACCAGCGCAGTTCTCTTGAGTTTCCATGGAAATCGGAATCGAATATTAAACCAATTAATTAACATGAAAGATCATTACAATGCTAATTGGGGATATTAAAATTATGTTTTAACTGCCAATATCTACCAAAATAAGGGCTGCCAAAATTTATGGAATTTTGAATTACCGGAATTTCGTTCTTAATTTTAATTTCCGTCCGCGATCTGAATACGAATAGCTACATGTATTTAAATAATAATTATGTTACGTAGAAACGAGTTAACTAGGTATTAATAAGAGTTTCGTATTTTTTTGAATGCCTATTTAGTCTAGGCAACAAGGCGGTCCGTTGTATGGAGACCCGTGCATTAAATCCTCAGTCGATGAAACTTGGCTGGGTTTTAGTATTGGATGATCCAAAACTTACACAAAAATATCTATCCAACAAAAAAACATCCGGAAGTTAGGTATTTATACCTAAAACTTGATATTTATGACTAAATATTTTCTCGATTTCTTTTTAAAATAATAGTAGGTAATTTATTTACACTCAAAACCAAAATATCAAATGAAATAATCATGCAGAACATCGATATTTAAACCGATTTTGTGATGAAATCTAAACTGCGTTTACGCGATAATGTACCTTCCTGCTTTAACAATTGGGTATAACATAAAAAACCTTATTTCCTTTCTGATTTTTTGTTGGATATTTATAATATAGGTTCTGTATACGTATACGTTTAACTCATGATAATTTATCATACTACTAGCTAATGCCCGCGACTTTGTCTGCGTGGATCGAGGTTTTTTGGTTCCTGCAGGAATTCCTTAATTTCCCAGGATACAAAGTAGCCTATGTGCTATTCCAGACTATAATCTATCTCTGTGCCAAATTTCAGCCATATCCGTTCAGCCGTTGGGGTGTGATTGAGTAACAAACATCCATACATCCATACATCCATCCAAACTTTCGCATTTATAATATTAGTAAGATAAGATAAATGGAGGAACGCCTGAGGAATTATTGTTGGGGTCTACTAGCTTTATTGCCCAGACTAAGTTAGCTCAACGGTAAAACTCTGATCTGAAATCTGGAAAGTCTGAAAGTTTTCGATTTACGACCCTAATCTGTATATATGTCATTTATTTTACCACTACTAACTCAAGTTTTAAAAAAAGAGGAATATTTTCATATAAATACTCGTACATGCAGTAAAAAATTGCTTAATCTTATTTATTCGTGCCGTTGATTCGAATATTAATTTATGCAGCTCAGCTAAGTTGTTTCCACAGGTTTCAAGTAACTGTGAAGCTGATAAGCACGAAAAATTCGCAAAAGCTTAATCCGCGAAAAGTAAAACTTTGCAAAGACAAAAAAGAGCTAAAAGCCCACATAGCCTGATCACGCTACCAGTCATGAGCTTTTACTATGTACTTGAGTATATTTAGTGCTTGCGGGATGACTACGACACGATTTTAAAACAAAAGAGGAAACTTATAAAAAGGAAAGTCTTTTTTTTTATCTACTACAAGTTAACCCTTGACTGCGATCTCGCCTGATGGTAACCACCATCATCTCACTGATGGATGATGCAGTCTAAGGTGGTAGTCTAAAACTAGCTTGTATTCTTAACTGGACTTTGCAACTACTGTTGGCTAAAATATCTTGATTTGTTGCCGAGGATTTCCTCTTGTGTGTACATTTATTTTAATGTTGCCGTACGGGACCATTTTTAATTCAAGTCTTCTCTTTCATATAAATAAACGTTCGATGGAAGAAAGAGAAATAATATAAAGTTACATTGAAACTTATTCCGCGTTCGAGTAGCCGAGAAACTGCTTGGTATCATGACACGAAAACAATAAAAAGTTTTTGATTGAAATGAATAAAGTCGTAAAGTGTAAAACTGTTTTATCTTTTTAAGAGCATAAAAAGCTTTTAGTGCTTCATGAACCTCGACGCATAGTAATTTAATATGTGGTACTATTTATTTTATTTATGCCTCATAAAGGAAATTGCTTATGGGATTTTTATTTCGCTGGAAACGCTATAGCTAATATAAAGCACTTTAGCTGCGAGTCGTAATCATAATCATATCTCATAGGAATTCAGAAATTGTACCTACGCGCTGAAGTCGCGAGCGACCACTAGTATTTTATAATTAACTAATGTTAACTCTCTCCTTTCAGGTAACTTAATTGGTTGCGTATATGATTCCTAAGCAGTGGCAGTCGTAAGAAGTCACGTAAGTGTATCGTCGATTACACCGAAAGCTAATTAAATACTTTGTTGATTGAAGCGCATTAAGGTTTAGTAAGATTTCTGAGCTACCTACCTAATTTACTTACCTAATTTTACTGTGACGTTTTAAATTTAAGAAATTAACGTATTTTTTCTCTACTATCTATTCGAATGGGCATTTTGACGTGATTAATATCAGTAATCGAGATTATGCTCCCTGCCTACTATTATAAACCTTTGAGTACCTATGACCACAACAAAATTCAACTAGGCAATCATAACATAATTTCAAGTTTGATTTTAGGTAAAACTGGTTAAACATTATCGAGATTATTCTCACAGCTTTTCCTGACTTCATTCATTTAGTCAAGATTATCTGTAATATCATTAAATTTTATTTCATTAATTGTAAGTGAAATTTCAAGAGTAAGAACTGACCAGATCCACCTATATTATGCATGTGTACGGGGTAATATCGCATCGTTTAAACTATGTCCTGTCGTATTGCTTAAAAGTCTTTCATATCACGAAGAGTGGAAAGCTTTTAGCATGACGCCGTGGTGGTAGTCATTACAACTTTGGTTCGCTCATTCTGGGCTAAATGACGTGTTATGGTAGGTACTTTAGATTAAATAATATTGTACCTGTATTATAGATAAAGACGCATCTTTATTAGCAGACATTTACTTTACCGTTGTAAAATGATAATAAGAGAAATGCTGATAAGGCTTAGACGACTCCGTATACAAATGGAGACTGCTTGAGATGTGTTTTCTTATTTCATGACATATTTTCGATGTCTCTTGCTCATCTATACCTTTTAAAATCGCTTACAACGATGAAGAAGTATGCCTCTCTCATAGAGAGTTACATATTTGTTCCGTTTGCCGTGGATACCCTGGGGCCGTGGAGTCTTAGTGGCATAATTTTTTTACGAGATATTTCACCGTTGTTAATTGCGTCATCTGACAGAAGGGCTGGCTCATTTTTTGCGCAAAGGATCAACCTGGCTGTCCTGCGCGGAAATGCAGCCAGCATTCTTGCCATCATTCCACGCGGGCATGATTGTTATAGTAATTAATAGGTTAGGCTAGCTAGCATTAAGTTCTATTGTATTATTTTCAATAAATGTATTTTTTCATAATATAAAATTATATGTATAGATTACAAATAAAAATGTGTGTGTGTTTGTGTGTAATAAAAAATTAAAAACAAACTTATAACGATAACATAGCGACGTATTAGTTAGCAGTTCTGAGGGTCAGTTATAATATTATAATATAATTGTTCAGCCTCACATGAACATTGAGGTAAATCTGTCATGAATCATCACCGAATAGTAATCTAATGGTTTGTGTTAATCATTATAGATGTGCGATAATCGTGGATGAGCGGTGATAGCCTGGTAGTTTTGATGTTCGGTTCTATTCATTTGGCTGGGGTGCGATCCTAAGGCACGTATTTCCAAGTTTTCTGAGTTTTGCGTTGTAAGAGATATATTAAATATCACTTATATACTTTAACGGTGAAGGAAAACATCGTGAGGATACCCGGGAGTTTGGAGTTGCCAATCCGCCCTCTTGGCCAGCTTGATAGACTATGGCAAATCCATAGATTTATTATTGACTACCTAATCAATTGTCATTCTGAAAGGAGACTCGTGGTCAATAGTGATCAGGTGATGGGTAGAGAAAATGAACAGTGAACTCAACTCTAAATCATTGGTTCTTAGGAAGCCTTATAAAAATGCATTTACAAGGTTTATTTACACGCCAACGGAACCCTAAGACAATGAATCCTATAACAATGGCGCGACGAATAGAATCACGTCGCTTCGTCGATCTCCTATTTGGCACTGCAGTGCGTTGACCCTAAAACGATCATTGTGCCACTAAACGGATTTATTGCTATTAATTCAAGCATTATTATAATTATTAGGTGTTTGCTTGTAGCTGTAGGTACCCTTTATCTTTGTCTATTGACAAAATAAATCTGCCCTTGGAGGAAAGGGAAACTATTTTTTATAGTGCTTTTACGGCGCTTTTATAGGCGACCTTAATAATGTCAGACCCATCCTTAAGTGTGCGTTTTCAATAGAGCTGTGTTACGTTGCTAAGGTACACGGATGTGTGTCGAACCCACCAATTGGAGCGCATATTTTTATATGCGCATAGCTTCGATCGCTAGATTTTAGATCAAGCGCTCCCATTGGTGGGTTTGACACCACCTGACCGAATTTCAGCAACGGCACTAGCCTGTAGCCAACTACGTAGGAGAGCTCAAGTGTGAGTACAAACACTGGTGCACTTTCGGGGTTCGATGTGTTGCCAATCCGATTTGACCGGAAAAATATCAAGCGCAGGAAAAACCAACGTTTTACGTCTCTTCCGAACCTCAGTCTATCCAAAAATACAAAAAATCACGCGGACATCACCCGCGACTTCGTCCGCGTCGCTAGTTAATTATATTCAAAAATCCAGATCAGAAATTCTATGAACGCGAACAAAAAGTTTTTTTTAAATTACACGTCTAGAGTTACTGACAACTATCATTAGGTTACAACAGTCGTCAACAAGATAAGTTAGTTCTGTTTGAGTTTTATCTGACTTGTTTAATATCATACCTGTTCTTTCGCTTAGCTTACTGCATTTACTTTGTTTTGTTACATTATACGTCTTGTTAGATCATTAGTCTTCAAAGTTCAAGCACAATCCAAATGATGATTGATCGATTTTATATTCATTTGATTAATTATTTACTATCGTAGGTATAATATTGTACGTGCCTAAATGTCTCTATACCTAATTTGGTATGATCCAACCACCCTTCAATAGATGATATTATAAAATGTACTTCAAGCAAATGGGTTTATTACGGCTGTATTCATCTCAATGTAATGTATCAATCAATTTATTTAGTTCCTAACTATGTGTTTAACAAAATGTGTGTATCATTAGATGATACCCACGACTTCGTCCGCGTGGTTTAAAGTTTTTTGATTCCCAAGGGGCCTCTTTAATTTTCCGAAATAAAAAGTAACCTATGTCCTTCCCCGGGATACAAACTACCCCTATACCAAATTTCATTAAAATCGGTTGAACAGATGTGAAAGCGTAGTAGACAGACAGACAGACAGACGGACAGAGAGACACACACACTTTCGCATTTATTGACCGAGCGAAGCGAAGGTGTCCGAGTCTACTTGAGTGAATTTGCACTTGTCCGTCCGTCCGTCCGTCCCTCTCTCAGAGCCTTATAACTTCTAAATTACTCAAGGTAATTACTTCAAATTGAAATATAATATGTAAACCGATGGCCTCCAGCCGAATATGGCTTAAAAAGTTATAAATATCTTTATTTCAGGGAGGCTCTCATAGAAGCGAATGCGAAGTAAAATATTATTTATAGCGTTACATAGAGTTGCGGTCCTTTACCAGAGATAATTAGGAATAGAGTACAAAAATATTTTTTATTTTTCCCCTAAAATTGACGAAATAGGGGGCTTTCAAAGTGGAGATTTTCTAACGTCCAAAGTTGACCTCAGAACTCTCAATTTTCTGAAAGGCTGAGCCTGAAAATTGGTCAATTACCTATTTGAATTTTATACTGTACTTGAACAACAAATACTAAAATAAGATAAATATTATAAGGAAACGAAATTATTTAATTTTTAATGAGCTTCAGTATTTTTAACAGAACTTCACAATGATGTCAATAGATGGCGCTCTGTAAAAGTTTATTCGTTTATATATGTCACCGTAAGATTGTAAAAACCGTGAGATTATAATCTAACTCGCGAAATTCTAAACTGTCGAAAGATTAGAATTTAACGCATTATTTTCCGGTAGATTGTAATCTGATAGGTATTTAAAACCGACAAAACCTAAGGGCACTACTTGATTATTTATGTCGAACCCTAACCTAACCTACAAGAAAGAGACAAGAAAACGTAAATAAAATGAAACCTATTTCAAAAATTGACACTCAGAACATTGAACAGTTTACAATCTTTCGACAGTTTAGAATTTCGCGATTATAATCTAACGGTTTTTACAATCTTACGGTGACATATACCTATAGTTAAAACTATCTTATGGATACCGCAAGGTCTCAGTTCGGGGCGAACCACTAGTAAAATTAGTATGGATCTAGTTACGATCATTGTTTTACCTTATTTTTTCCGCTGCAATATTTTATCATATTAGTAGTTACTCACCAACTTTAAAAAGGACGAGCCAGATAAAACAAATGGCTCATGAAAAAATATCAAGTCAAAACGGTAGGCAAGTCATTTAATCATTATTCATTTCTTATTCACACAGTATATACGAGATGTTAATCATACTACGTGTAATGAGTAGGTAATCAGGTGCTTACTCATAAGTCAATTTTAACAAAGGCTTTTATTAACACTCGTACATGAATATTTTCAAAGGCAATTTGAATAAATTCTTTAAGGAGCAGAAATCAATTCAATTTTATGCAAATGCTTTGGTGAATTGAAAAGGTGGCTATGCTTCAAAGGCGAAAAATATTTCACCTTGTTCGTTATTTGTCTGTAGGATGTATGTACGTTATGTAGATGAGACCTACGAGTACGGAGTATACAATACGGGTTTTTATATAGTTTTAAGTTCGTATCTCATTGTTTTTTTTTTTGACTTTCATTGAGACCTAGAAAGCTACGAGGGTTCCAAACGCGCCCTCGTCTAATACTAATTAGTGACGTGCACGACATAGAGGCATAAAAGCATTGCTTACCCTAGTTAAAAAAGCTTAACGCTTATTTTTCATCATGCCCTGCCTGAAAATAAGTATCTACCTAAACATTGCCTACTCTGGCTCCGAATACTGTACACGCGACTGCTACTATTGATACACATAAAGCAAAGTGACCAAAATTACGACAATATTCCTAATATGGAATAGGAACTAGAATCATGCTAATGTTTGTGTTTGTTTGTTGGTTTATTGGTTTGTTGGGTTTTCCTTCAATCACGTCGTAACGGAACAACAGATCGCCGTGATTTTTGCCATGGGTATAGATGAGGATTTCCTGGAGAATTAAGGAACTATCCCGGAAAATTAAGGAATTCTCGCGGGAATCAAAAAAACTTAAACGACGCGGACGAAGTCGCGGGCATCAGCTAGTTTGTAAAAAATAATCTAGGTTAGGTACCTAAGGCACCACGATATTATTTTAGTTTAGATTTTGTTTAGAACAAGGTAACGCTAATGTCACCAAAAGTTCTGATACCTAAATTCCCACATTTTTTTCAATTCACGTTCTTTTGCATAAGAACTCATTAAATTCGACCGTCCGGCATTTGTTTGCAGAATCGCAATTGATACGGAAGAGTTATAGTTCGTATGTGGGTTACGACACAACTCCGAAACGAGACGGCAGGTACGGCAGCTGTATCTCGGAATTACAAATAGGTGACGTTTTTACACGTGCTTTCAATGTAAAAAGTTAAGGTTTTTGTGAGATAAGCGGCGCCCGTTGGTAAGATAAACGATGCAAAAGTAGCTTTTGCATTCGTTTCCGACCTGTTAGATTTTTAATGAATGTTGAGCTATTTTGTTGCCTGAAATTGAAATGAGAAAGATGATCAAAATCATTTGATTCTGGAGCTTCTTTATCTTTATTTTTTATCAACTACAATCATCATCCAACTTCAGACGACCAAGTCCTTTAAAGTACAAGCTGTGCTGTCTTGGCTCTGGATCATGGTCGTTAGCTATGATACTGATAAGAAAGCTTAGAATCACTCAACGGGACCATGATGGAGTGGGTTTTACTGTGAGCTAAATTGTGTAAAGTGGTCCTGAGTAAAACGAAAAGCGCAATAAGTAGAGGGAACACAAACAAGGAGGTCGCAAGGAGTCGCTGGTCCCAATAAGCCCAATACCGTATCTTCATCGTTCTCAACCAATAGACGTCTCTTGTTGGTTAAAAGTCTACTGCATGGATCTCCAAGATACGGTCTTGCTTTCAGTCAGCGTCAGCTATACCGTATGGTGTCTGGAATTCCCTCCAAGAGTCTGTTGTGCCTGTGCGAATTGCTGGGTGGTGGGTGTCGCATGTTGCAGGTGAAAGACACGCACTGTACCACACAGATTTGTCTACTGTAGCGGATTATAGCGAATTAAACTTCTAGTTCATTCACTCCAAGAGACCAGTGGATATATGACGTCCATCAGTATTGGGTTGAGATCTGAGACAATAAAGACAAGATAAGCCGTCCGTAAGTTATTTTGCATAATCACTTTTTAAGTGCAACAAAATTTTGGAAAATTGGTGTAATTCTGTGCCTTATTTCATTTAAAGCTACTTTTTGTGGTTTTTTGATCTATGATACAAAAATTGTTGGTAACTGGGAAGCACATGCGTGACCCATAAATCTGTCTAGCGCATTTGTTGTAAGCCGAACTCAAAAAGTAGATTATTGTACAAAATTATATTAATTTTAGTGTGGTTTTGGTAAATGTAAAAATACTCTATGAGTCTTTTTGCTGTAGAGCGTCGGTAGGTAGCCTTCTACATCAATACTCTAAAGCTCTACGAAATCGAAGATGACTGATGAGCAAAGGTGCACCTAGGAGCCGCGTTTTTTACCTTGAATCGTACATGAGTCGGTTGACTCCACTTTCACGTGCTGTCGTAATACTTACTGCTTTCTACGCGCTTTGTCTGTCTAGATCTTTACTATTTTCAACTTCCGCTTACCGAAATTAATAATAAAGTACCGTATATTCAATAATGCAAAACGCTTACCCCAAACTTTATACAGTTGAGCTTCGATTGAAACAAAGTTTTACATTATTAATGATTTACATATCCATTTTATATCCAACCGTTACTTTGTCTGTACCCTCTATTTCATGGTCGAGCTCCCTTACAACCTGACTTCCGGTACAGGTTCTATAATTATTCCTATAAATTGGTCAAAAATACGATTGTAGAGGGTTCCTGGATATTATACCGGAAACTTACCTCGAAATTGAAATAGTATCTGATGGATACGCTAGTGCTTCTCTATAATGTTTACGGACGCAATGGTATTGGTAAGTCAATGGTGACTTAACTCAAGTTATGTCAACTCACTCCCCTAATTTATTATTGTGTACTTGTACTTGTGTACGTGTCAACTCACTTAGTATTGTGTACTTACTTAAAGTTAAGTCTACGTAACTATAATAAATCTTACTAATCTTACTAATATTATAAATGCGAAAGTTTGGATGGATGTATGGATGTCATTAGAGTTCCCGCGGGAACCAAAAAACTTCAAACCAGGCAGACGACGTCGCGGGCATTCGCTAGTATACAATACAGTAATATTGGTTCCGCAACTTTGACCTAGGGCAAAAAAAAATTTATTATGAAATTTCATTTCATATTTGGTGATTTTAACATAATCTGATTCTCATTGTAACAAATAAATATTTTAATGATGAAGTTAAAAAATAAAATCATTGAGCATAATATTAAACGTGCTAAAATAACGAGTGGGTAGATGTCAGCATGGCCCATGACGTTATGAACTTGCATACCTACCAAGTTAAATAAAAATCGCACATAAAAATTTTGGTATTTTAGTAGTTATACGATGTATATTTCTGAAAATATTGTTACATATCCGTTCCATCATCATATCCGATATGTTTGACATATCCGTTACAATTATACCTCTATGGTTATAAAAAATTCAGTACATATATTTTTGGCAGCAATTTCGCCGGCGGCTCCATTCGACAGCAGAATTACAAAAAGCGCTGGATACGGTATATTCGTGTTGAATAATAATTATTCAAATAATTCCCACTTTACCTTTACGCCGCAAAGGGCCGCGAACTTAACATGAGTAGTATGCCAAATCGCACTCCCAATCCGAAGTATTTTTTGTCGTGAACAAAACAAACGTGCGTCGCGTCGGATGGAGAACATTGCGAAGCACCGACACCATTTACACGATTCTTTAGCGGCGTTCGCGGAATTTTGCACCGGGAATGTAGAGCGGGCAATGTAATTATAATAAAAATCACAAGCGGCATAGCCTACGATTGACATAACGGTCATTGTTTCCGGTGTCACGCTCTGATGACATCTGAACTCCTATTCGGCTGGTTTTTGAACCATTTCGCCGTTGACACGTTTGACCGACTGCACTACCAAGTTGCCTAGAAAGCTATGTTTCTAATGATGTATGTTCTAAATACCATCATTTGAGGGTAGTTATTATACCAAATTGCAGTTATTACAGTTGACCTACCGTGGCCTAGGGTTTATTAGCCGGCAGAAACTCTAATGAGTGTGAGGGTCAAATATTTAACCGGTACAAAACACATCCGCCTACGATGTGAATCATTGATCGCAGTCAACTTTGAATTGCTGTCACTCTCTTGCTATTGGTTAAAATGGACTACTGTACAACAAAAACATAATATTAAGTTCTGCCTATTGCAATTCCATAATCAATACTTTCGTACTAACCTTTGATTTCTTACCAAAAACAGAATGGATTATGGAAAACTACCTTTGTTTGCTGAACATTAAATTAAAAATTCATTCTAGAAAGTTCCCAATTCCTATGCGAAATTGTAATGTAGCATAGACAAGTATTATTTTCTCATTCAACATCGTTTATTATAAATTTGCATAAATACATAAAAGTTAATCTATACTAACATAATAAATGCGACTGTGTTTGTTAATTTTTCACGGCTCATCGGTACATAGATAGATAGATAAATTATTTATTGCCTCACAAACAAAGATATAAAGTAAGTAAACACTTAAAAAGTACAGAAAACAAATTGCGTAAGGGTGCACTAATAGTGATCTCCTCCAGACAATCAAAACAGACTTTGAAATATGGCGTAGGGATATCTCGCATCCCAGAGAGCAGGCACAGGCTAATTTTATATTGAAAAACAATTAAGAGGTCCCCCCCCCCATTTAAAAAAAATCAAATCCACGCGGGCAAAATTGCGGGCATCATCTGGTAAAATATAATAAATAAATAATTGACCCTCCTCAAAGCCGGTTGAGGTGCTATTCATTTAAAAACTAGTTTCATATTTTCTCTCCTTAAGTTTATTGGCATTAAAAATTAAATCAGATCGGCACGAATGTATAAAAGGTTATAAATCGTAAGTAATGATTTCATTATATTTTTATTTATAAGCAAAGGTAGTACTTTATTATTTTATTATGTCTTACCTCATTCCTAGTTCTTACCACCACAGGTGAGGTGCTCCAGGTGAGGAATACGGAACGTTTCTTTTAACAAAATACGAGGCCACTGGGTCAATAAATTATTTTGAGGTCGAATAGTTCGAACAAAATGAAAAGATACAGAACTATAGAATAAAACGTAGAGGTCTAGCCAGTCTCGGATTTTTTGATATCATATTGTAATTAGATCTTAGCTGTTGTTTGTAAGTGTCTCCTAGGCTAATAACGTTCTTTTTCACCTATTTCTCTCAAAATTAAAATATTAGTTAACCGTGTGAGCTTTTTACCTAATTACAAGTACGGCACCCTGGCACTCGTGTTATATATTATGTGCATTTAAATGTGACTTAATGATTCTTATGTAGGCCAGGAAGATAATTCATAAGAGCTCCTTTTTGTCAATAATTAAGATATTGAAGTATTTAAGCTATGAATTACTTATGTAGGTATACAATTTAACTTTGGAAGAAATGCTTGTTTGTATCAGAAACGTGTTTAAGTGATATGTGAATGATGTCTTAAAGAAATGTTACTTATCGATATATGATTATTATCGATCACTAAATATATACTTTCAAAGCTCATACAATATAATAATTGGGCTAAAACAAAAATGTTAAAAATATTTTCACGTATGGGTTGGGCCTTGGGAATTCAATATGGCTACAAAAAAGCGGGAACGGGTGACAGCTGTCACTGCAAAATGGCGGACTCATTAGCGTTGAGTACTCACGAAAAATACGCTAATGGTTTTCTAATATTGTCAATATTTTTAATGCGAAACCGGCTATCCGTCACCACTTGGGCGGTCAATATATTCAGTTAATGTGTTAACAAGTGATTGATCCTAGTGATTTTATTATATCGATAATTCTGATATTAGCGGTCTTTCTTGAAACTATAGATGTGACTATAATTTTTTCATTCATCTTGATCTAATTATTAGTACGTCGTTACTATTCTTAATAACACTCACTAACCCATATGTGTAAAAACTGGTCCATGCAGAACCATTTTGTAAATCTGTAAATCGTAGACTTCGTAAACTTTTGACTTATCAATATCTCTGGCATAAATGTGCGTATCGACGGTAAATAATTTCTATGGAATATCTTCATACTCAGGTATGCATACAAATGCATGTTTAATCTATTACCTTTCACTACCACAAATATAATTGATGGGTATACCTATCTTTTGCTGTTTAGAAAGTTGCTCGCTGTACATAATCTATGGATAATTGCTTCCAAAGTACGCGTTCATGGGAAAATCTGTTTATAAACTTGTTCTGACTCCGAGTTTATGCCGAATGAAAGCTGATTTGGCGCGAGTTGGATAAAGAGGTAAGCTGTCAGAAAAATTTACTTAGTTGAAGTAGATTTATTCATTTGTAGGAACATTTTGTGAACTTTTGTTGTACAAGATGATGCCTGCGACTTTAAATATTTACATATTACAAGGTACCTTAGGCATCTTCGATTTTCCAGAATGTTATATTCTGGAAAATCGAAGAGTTATACCTACTTGTAAGAGTAAAAATTTAGCCTGTTTTCGTCTCTGGGATTCAAGGTATTTCTGTACCTTTCGTCTGCATGAACAATAAGTATTATGAATCATATCTTGTGTGGTCATTGTACGGGCGTTACTCGTATCAAAATTCAAAACACAGGTCATAAATACGTACTTATGTGAAGAATGTTTTGTGGAAATGTGGAATTCTTTGTGTGGATCAAGAGTTTAAGTTCCTTTGTACAGAGTTTCTAAAGAGTCGGCTTTAGAAGAACTTAGTGCTTAGTTTTGGTTTTAAGTAAATATGAGTCGTAATAAGGAGCAGGAATCATTATTTTAAGTAAGGCTTTATTTTGTTTAACCTAACCATGACTTAAAACGTAATCGGAGACTGGTACTTTCCATAATCTATGGCCGGGCTGCATCAATAAATTTTGACGGACACCTAACCTTAAAATAACTATGGCACGAACGAACGCTAGTCAAAGAAGGGGTTGGTTCACCATTTTTACCATGAAGCGGTACTTGTAAGTTAACAGACGTTAAAGTTCTTTAAGTGCTAAATTTTTATGAACGTAAGTTACGTAGTCAATGGTTTGAATTAATTCTCCCTAGGACTCAAAGTATACTGCCAAAGAGTCGGAGCAACTTACTTCGAATTTTCTCGGTCAGTGCAAAAATATTTAAAAATCCCTTTAAAAACTTTAAGGTTTTTAAAAATCCCTTTGGAAATTCTTGACTTTCTGGCATAAAAAGTATCCTATATTAATCACCAGAATGCAATATATCTGTGGTAAATTTTGGCAAATTCGATTAACGGTCAAGGCGTGAAAATTGTCGCATATATTATAATACTATCATATTGCTGTTCCTGAAACTATAAATTACTACTTATTCCCACAATGTTAATTAATCCCGCATAATACCAAGCATTAAACTATACTGTGATTAAGGCTCAACGTGTGTTATAGAAATGTCTTACGGATGTAGAGAAAGCTGTGTACGGTAGAGCTGGGATTATTTTTGTCGATAAGTGAAATCTGACGTATACTTTCTGTTATTGTTGTTTGATTTTTTGTAAGTAATCTTTCTGTTACGTTATTATCTCATCCATTTGATAAGCCTTGGCTTTGTCTTAAAATTAATTTTACTTTAGTAAAGCAGTTTAAAATATGGTCGGTATTATTTATTAATATTTTACCAACTTTATAATTTTTGTTAGGTGAGCCAGGCCAATTTAGTCATTCTAAGAGGCATTCAATTATGAAAAAATAAGTTATCGTTATCGATTTCATCACGTCTAACCACATCACTAGGTAACGGTTATTTCGATTCCCACGTCGTGACGGCACTATGATTATAAGGTAATGAACAATAATAGCTTGAAGCTAATGAACGATTCAGTTTTACGTAATTTTTATAGGATTTCCTGGAGTGTGCAGTCGCGTAACAAGTTTTAATTTCAATTCCATTTCTTTATATTATGCATTATGTAGATTGAAAGCTTTTTGCATTATGTAAGTACAAACGATTTTTTTATTGTATCATTCAATGAGACAATTTATTTCCACTTAAAATGAGACATGCATTAGACATGTTTAAGGTAATCCTTAAGTGGAGAAAACAGTCTTTTAATAAGCAGGATGTCCGCTTCAATTTTAAGACTAGTTAAGTATGAATAAGTAATAGGTACTACTTAAGTAATGGAATCCCACCTTTCTATCGGGTGCACAAATAGGCTCTGGCAATATTGATAAAGTATAATTCTGATTCTGATAAAAGTATTGAACTTTCATCTGCATTCTGCATGCAATCTGAATTTAACGGATTTAAATTATTTACCGCCTCAAATTATGCCAATATAGCTTAACCAGTACTGCAGAGATTGAATAAATGTTAAAATTGAAAATGCACCGGAATAAGAACATCGATAATTTTTTTCATTGTATTAGATGGAAGTGGAACATCACTAAAAAAAGTTAGACATTTTAGGGTTAATATTAAATGAGGTGGTAATGCAAGTAAGCTCATCAGTGAGTGATTAAAATTCATGTAAGCATTAAATAAAACATCTCGTACACCTTTCGCCCATGAGGTCTTAAGTTTAATTTCCTTGGGTCAGTTTACAGTTTAGCAAACTAACTTTTCAGAATAAATATGAAAATATATACTGTATGTTTTGGTGTAAGGACAGAACGTTAAAAAATATATACCTGTGTAGTGTGTATACTTTTTCTGGGATAATCTTTTATTTGCTGGGATAAATAGTACCTACTCTTTCTAGTCACTCTCCAGGGCCTCATTTTGTAGTTGTACTAATAAGTATCATACTACCTATTAGTGTATTTAGGACGCCCTTAAGTTTCAAGAGATGTTTCAGCAGAATATTTTGACCGTTATATTTATTCCTTAAGCCATACTGCGGACTTAGTGTGTCCGTGCTTAAACGAATTAAGAGCATTTCACGAATATCTACTCCCTATAATCCCGTTAATTCAGGTTACCCTCCTACTTGCCAGGAGGTGAACCGTTACATAGCTTAAAACTTTGAACCAAAAACATGTCGCGTAATTAGGTTACTACGCCATCATTTTTCTTTAAATAAGGATCTTTTTTGAAGTTATATTATCTAAACGTGCATTGTACTTTTTTTGTCAATAAATCATCCTCATGTCAAGTAATAATCAGGATCAGGTCAGGATGAGACATTTAGCAATAGAAACCCTACCAGTCCGCTTCAAGTTAAAGCTCATATTAAAGCATTCGCTATTTTTCGTGTGAACTAGGAAAATATCATTGTTTTAATGAAAAGTTCTAGCACAATTAGTTTGATACGGTCTCGTTTAATCCATTAACAAACTGGGCCAGGGCGCAGACATACGTCCGCGTCGCGTGATCAAATCGCGTGTGTAATAATCGTAATTACGTCCGTCTGTCTGTGCGGAGTATCAAAATGTTTGGTCCCATCAATATTCAGCGACTGCGAAGTACGGTAGGGATTATAAATTTTAAGCTCGTTCTAAGCCGTCTTAGCAACAACGCAATTCAATACTTACTGGAGTTCCCTGAATATATTCATTACAAAGGCTTAGCTTAATCTGTGGGGACCTATTAATGACGTCATACATGACAGACCTACACAGATACTATACGCGGCCGCAGCGGCACATTGATAGCGTGTAAGATTAGTTAGAGAAGTAACTATTTCTACCGGTAAAAATTAATTAAAATGAGTCAATTATTTCTACGGCATATACGGTTGCAGCATGTGACTGCACGTCTACGGACTCTGAAATACTCTGAAAGCCAAAAGTCGAAAAAGTTACTACTAGCACTAACCCTGTTCTGTGATTAAGTTCTACATTCAGTCACTTGCAGTTTTGAGTTTTCAGCGTTGAAAACCAGGATGGCGTCAGAAGCTAATCGGGTGCACCATAAAAACGCGTCGTAGAGGTCTCGAAAGTGCAGACCATCCATTTTAACAATCCACCTGAAAAAGGTCACATAGGGATGAATAAACATCATTGGGATTTGGAACATTGTCTCCTATTAATTTTCTATTATGAATTATTATCCTGTAAGCCGCGGGCATGTTGGCAGAATAGTAGTTTTATTCCCTGCCCGTTATCTAACAAAATAACCTAAGATAAAGCTCTTCTACGTAAAATCAAATATTCATAGAATCGCGATTTTACATGAAAATCTCATATGACCAAACAGAGAAACTTGGCTTCTATGCCTTTCAAGATAGACTTTAATATTGTGCGCTCCGAAAAAGCTCTCACTATCAGAATTTAAATTCGTATTTTCAATCTATTTGTTACAAAAATCGGGTTGGGAACGGCTTAAACTTGCAAAATACGAGTCAATTTTCTGCGTTTGTTCAGTAGATAGGTCGTGTTCAGTAAAATGTTGCTTTGTTTTAGTGTAATTTCAAATTTCAAAAAGTAGTTATTATTTATTTATGTAATAAAATACCGAGACATTGCTCTTTAAAATTCGTCGTGTAAAATAATAGACGTCCACTGCTGGACGAATATTGGTGTAAACTTTATTAGTTATTAATGTATATGTCACCGTAAGATTATTTATTAATTATTTTCCGGTAGATTGTAATCTGATGGTATTTAAACTCGATAAAACCTAAGTTCCCGGCCTGGGGCCGGGCACTACTTAATTATTTATGTCGAACCCTAACATAACCTACCAGAAAGAGACAAGAAAACGTAAATAAAATGAATATTTCAAAAATTGACACTCTGAACATTGAACTGTTTACAATCTTTCGACAGTTTAGAATTTCGCGAGTTAGATTATAATCTAACGGTTTTTACAATATTACGGTGACATATATATTACTAACTGATGCTCGCGACGCTGTTTTAGGGGTATGAAAAATACATAGTACCCGATTCTCAGACCTACTGAATATGCATATAAAATTGCATAAAAATCGGTCAAGTCGTTTCGGAGGAGTATGGTAACTAACATTGTGACACGAGAATTTTATATATGTCACCGTAAGATTGTAAAAACCGTTAGATTATAATCTAACTCGCGAAATTCTAAACTGTCGAAAGATTACAATTTAACGCATTATTTTCCGGTAGATTGTAATCTGATAGGTATTTAAACCCGATAAAACCTAAGTAGCCCCAAGCCGGGCACTACCTGTTTATTTATGTCGAACCTACAAGAAAGAGACAAGAAAACGTAAATAAAATGAATATTTCAAAAATTGAAACTCAGAAGAGTTTACAATCTTTCGACAGTTTAGAATTTCGCGAGTTAGATTATAACCTAACGGTTTTTACAATCTTACGGTGACATATATATATTAAGATAAAGAGGTAAAGTTTGTGACTTTGTGACGTTGTAGGGGGTAATTTCTGGATCTACTGAACTGAAAATTCTGGTACCAATAGGAAGCCACATTATTATCGGTATCGGTATAACAGTAGTCTAAACTGTATTAGGTATGCCTGAACAGACAAAGCACGAAGGAAGCCGCGACGACTTTCTCAAGTTAAGTTTTTCAATTGCAGTTATCATTTATGTAATTTTTAATCGTTAGTTCGCGGTAACAACTCTGTAGCATTGCTTTGTTACTGCATACTTCAGAAGCTACCTCTTGAGTTATTCTTGGAAAATAGATGTGTTGTCTTGCGTTGTTGGTGGTAATATGCTTTTTTAGTAAAATGCGTGTTCGTAGATATTAAAGGTCGAAGCCACCTAGGTAGCTTGTAATTAATCACCCGTAAAATATGGTTCCGGCTGCACGCTTGAGAGCCAGTTCTCTTCCAAATTGAGTATTTTCGTTAGCCACTGGGACTTTCCATACTTCGCTCTAGATATCCCTAGTGGAACATATATTCTAAAACTAAGGCACTAACCATATTATTGTAAACTAAATGATTCCCGCGACTTCGTCCGCGTTGATTACGTTTTTTTTTATTCCCGCGGAAACTGATTGATTTTCCGGGACAAAAGGTAGCCTCTGTCCTTCCCTAGAATGCAACCAATCTCTATACCAAATTTCATCAAAATCGGTTGAAAAGATGTCTGTTAAAGTGTAGTAGACAGACACAGTTTCGTATTTATATTAGTATGGATAACAAACATTTTACATTTACACAAGCTGTTAATTAAGTAATCTAAACAGATAAGTTAAATAAATATTTTCATTTTAATTTCTAAAGCCTCCGCCACAAATAAAACATTGTGTGTTAATAATTGTGAGGCTACATGCGGCGTAAATATTTTCGCTGTGCCTCCATACAATAATTTTGGTAGAACACGTATTATAACATACTGCTGAAATTTTTATTGTTATGCGGACGCGAATGGAAGCACTGAATGATGATTTACTGAAACCTCAAATATATTGTATTGTAATGTTTCCTTCATCATATTACGCCCCTTTTTATTAAGTCCTTTGACCATGCAGTGATGGTGCAGATTACAATTATTTACAGTATTGCGCCATGAAAAGCAGTGTTGCCATCCATAGGAATCGCGCCGCAACAGAACCACTGATCCACGTGATTATTGGCATGGATACTCCCGACCGAATTTCGGCCACGGCGGCCTATCTCCGATAATTAACCATTTGCGCGGGAGATATGATAGTACACAAGTGTGTGCGCATACACAGGTGCATTCTCTGATACTTTACTCTCATAGCAGGATGAGACGGAACATTCGACACGACCGGTGAGAGGTTAGGCGCAGGACCGACGGCTCAACGTGCTCTCCGAGGCACGGGGGTGAGATACCGCTAACTTCCTAACTACGGGCCAATACTGAGTATTTCTTGCCAGAAAAATCCAATACTTGGTATGATCCGACCCGGGACTCGAACCTGGAAACTCGTCGGCCGCAGTCAAACGTGCTAACCACTAGTGACTAGACCAACGAGTCAGTCGAGTTTCAACGGTATTTTTAAAACCTAAGTAAATAACCACAGGTGCGAAGCCGTGGGCATTATCTAGTCAAGCTATATTTTGGCACCTGAATAGAAAGAAACCTATTATGTCGTACCTAATGATGCGACAAAATAAATTCGCCTCTATATGGAAAATGTTTATCCCATCAAAAACTTAAATGTAAAATGAGAGCCAAGTTCAAAATTGTGATATATATGCCTTGGTTGTTGACTTCAGCGACAAAAGAAGTGAGATCTAAATGGGTGCCAAGTTCAATGGTCAGTCCTGAAATTTATTTATAACAACATATAATATTTTATAACAACTTAAAATATCATTTCTTCTAATAACGTAGTATAAAATGTTGAAGACTAAGGCTTTGGCTTGGCTAGTTTTCATATACGAATTATAGCGTTCACAAGTTGTAAAGCTGTAAGTTCTTATTTTATTCTTCCGAAAAGCTACGAGGGTTCCAAACGTGCCCTGGTCTGAGAAGAGCCCGCAATAAACTCCGCTTTTTTTTTATTATCACCATCTCACAAATATTTGAAATTATATATATGTACTTATAATATAACATTACATAATCAGCCGTTGTCACAATTCATACCCATGCCTTGCTATCATTCAAATAATCCTTTACACTGTAATAGGACTTTTCTATTAGTTTAGTTTACGTTTTACATTAGTAGGTACTTATTATTTGGTGTAAGGTCAGTGTGTCACCCACCAGTAATTCTATTGTACGACTCATTGTACAAGATAATTAAAGACGATAATTCTCAAGAAAAATATATAGTGTACCTAGAGTTACACTGACATTGACAGATTACATCTATGGTCAGACTACCTCTACAGCACATTTCTACATCTCATCAATTTTGTTTGCAAAAGTTCAAAATCAAAAGTTTTTTGTGAAACATTGAAAACAAGCACGGTAAACAGTCGATATCACTAAAACCACTATAAACAATGAATACAAATCACAATGACGGACAGCTTGAACTGACGACTTCAAATACGTTTCTTCTTCTTTTCTGTCAATGACGTTTCGTTGCACAAAATGTATGAATACGAAGGTAAGGTTTTAATGCAACTATATTATTAATCATTATTATTTACATTAAAATAATAATTATGTGTCATTTTCAATAGTTAAGGAGTTACTACCACCGCTTAAAGCAGTATTGTTTCAAACTAACGGTTGAATGTCACGTACTTTGACGTCCTTAAAATAATAATTATAGATTATAACACTACAACAGAAACGTCAACAATATTAAAATAATACGGCTTTAAGCAATGGTAGCATGCCTCGTGTCAGAGTTTTGATCTATCCCTTTGATCATAAAAATGACGATTTTTGTACGTTTATATCTAAATAACCATTTGAGGTGTGCTTATGAAATTTGGAGCACATATGTATCTCACGGGTCTCAATATATGCGCCAAATTTGACATGTTTATGTGAAATAGTTTTTGAGTTATGAGGGGGTCAAAAGTGGCTCCAAATGGTTCGTGTAATATTACACACGGTGCTGCTCGCCAGTTTTTTTGAACTTTGGCTGGACACGCTTCCGCGTGTCTTGATTTGACAGCTGATAATAGATTTCATCCAGGGTGACGACACAACGACATTAAGTTATGGTTCGAATTCAAGCGATATAAACCCAATTTTTTATAACTCACTTTTGCCCGCAGCGTCGCTCACGTTAAGTTCAACTTTAGTACAAATTTTAAACCGCCTTTCAAGTGTTGAATCTTCAAAAATTCATTCTTAGCGGATGCCTATCGTGATAAAAGCTATTATTTATCAGTATGCTACATCTCAGCCCGATCCGTGTAGTGGGTTGAGCTGTGCGTTCATAGATTAGTCAGTCACTCACTCATTCACCGTTTCCTTTTATATATTTAGATTTTGCATTTTTAAACGATTTTTAAGGAATGAAAGATAAGTAGTAATATGTAGTTAGTATTCTGTGGTAAATTCGCATAGATTTGATAATAATTAGCATACAAAAAACAACACTCTTTAACAGTAAAGAGACAGAAAAGTAGGTAGATAGTGTAGTCAAAGAAGCACAATGCAAGTATGAAGGTACATTAGCGGTGCCTCTAATTTTACTAAAAATGTATGAGCGGAAACCATTAAAAAGTAATTTTCCATCTTCCACGATGTAGATTTCCGTACTTAAAGGAAATAAATACGGAGTTTTACTTTAAATGGTACTTTCGCGTCAACCATTGCTTTCATCGAAAGAAACGCCGCTTTGCTCCATACTATTTAAAAAAAAACTGTGACTGTATCATTGTATTTTACATAGAATCAATAGACCAAAGAAGATGGTTTTATGGTGATGGTTATGAGGCTGTTATTGGTAGGGTGGTAAATTATGTGCACCAAATTGGTGACGTCCTTTTCTTGAACTTATACATATAGGTTATTTTTTAAATGTAGTATGTAACGATTATTTTAAAGATTTGAATAGCAATACGATATCTTCGTAATATAATTCTTGGTATAATATATAATTTAAATGTAATTCTTTAATGCCATCGTGTATGAGCGTCTTGTACTTAAAATGTCATTTTATTTTATACTCACTGAGGTTTTAAGGTGATGATTAAGGTTTTTGGTTCCCGTGGGAACTCTTTAATTTTCCGGGATAAATAGCAGCCTACCTATGTGTTATTCTAGATTATAATCTATCTCTGTGCCAAATTTCATCCAGATCCGTTCAGCCGTTCTGGCGTGATTAGTAACAAACATCCATCCATCCAAACCGAATTTTATAATATTAATATAAGTAGTATAGATATAACTAGATGACTTCGAACGTGAGATTCACCTTAATTTTCAGGGATAAAAAGTATGCCTATGTCTTTCCCTGGAATTTAACCTACCTCTATACCAATTTTTTTCAAAATCGGTTGAAAAGATGTGCCGTTAAAGCATAGCAGATGGACAGACACGCTTTCGCAATTTTAATATTAGTATAAGTAATCAAGACACGCGGAAGCGTGTCCAGCCAAAGTTCAAAAAAACTGGCGAGCAGCACCGTGTGTAATATTACACGAACCATTTGGAGCCACTTTTGACCCCCTCATAACTCAAAAACTATTTCACATAAACATGTCAAATTTGGCGCATATATTGAGACCCGTGAGATACATATGTGCTCCAAATTTCATAAGCACACCTCAAATGGTTATTTAGATATAAACGTACAAAAATCGTCATTTTTATGATCAAAGGTATAGATCAAAACTCTGACACGAGGCATGCTACCATTGCTTAAAGCCGTATTATTTTAATATTGTTGACGTTTATGTTGTAGTGTTATAATCATTATTTTAAGGACGTCAAAGTACGTGACATTCAACCGTTAGTTTGAAACAATACTGCTTTAAGCGGTGGTAGTAACTCCTTAACTATTGAAAATGACACATAATTATTATTTGAATGTAAATAATAATGAATAATAATATAGTTGCATTAAAACCTTACCTTCGTATTCATACATTTTGTGCAACGAAACGTCATTGACAGAAAAGAAGAAGAAACGTATTTGAAGTCGCCAGTTCAAGCTGTCAGTCATTGTGATTTGTATTCATTGTTTATAGTGGTTTTAGTGATATCGACTGTTTACCGTGCTTGTTTTCAATGTTTCACAAAAAACTTTTGATTTTGAACTTTTGCAATCAAAATTGATGAGATGTAGAAATGTGCTGTAGAGGTAGTCTGACCATAGATGTAATCTGTCAATGTCAGTGTAACTCTAGGTACACTATATATTTTTCTTGAGAATTCTCGTCTTTAATTATCTTGTACAATGAGTCGTACAATAGAATTACTGGTGGGTGACACACTGACCTTACACCAAATAATAAGTACCTACTAATGTAAAACGTAAACTAAACTAATAGAAAAGTCCTATTACAGTGTAAAGGATTATTTGAATGATAGCAAGGCATGGGTATGAATTGTTACAACGGCTGATTATGTAATGTTATATTATAAGTACATATATATAATTTCAAATATTAGTGAGATGGTGATAATAAAAAAAAAGCGGAGTTTATTGCGGGCTCTTCTCAGACCAGGGCACGTTTGGAACCCTCGTAGCTTTAGTTTTAAGATATCGTAGTTAATTATCACCATCACGTCTTATGCTCTGTAAGCATGACGTTCAGAAGGTGTACTTTGTAGGTACATATTTTGAATAAATATGTTTTGAGTTTGAGATTGAGTTCAATAATTTCTGTACAAAAAGTAATGATATATTATAATAGGTTCTTTAGCTTTGTTATTTATTATCTATTAAGGAATACGTTCAAAAGTTAAAAAACTATAATATGTACCTAACTACTATACTAATTAGCTCGTCATATTATTCGACTAGCTTAGGGAATCGCACCGCGTCTTTATGTATAAAGGGTGTGAATTTAATGGCACCGCACCTGTTGTCAGCGCCCTGTCGTAAAACGCGGTCATGTCAACTTTTTATATTAAAGAATAGCGCCAACGACGTGTATAGGGTAGCGTGACCTAGTTACGGCACTATTGTGATAGACTGTTATGGTGAAGCGTACTCGTATACAATAGGTAATCGGGTGCGATCTTGACGGATTGGCTAAGTCGCAGGATCGCAGTTAACCACCAAGTTATGGTAATCTTGTGCCGATTTCACCCTCTCTTACGTTTAACCTGCGAATTTTATGTTTTTTAAGAAGTTGCAGAAGAAATTCCTGTAATAATTTCTTGAATCGTAGTTTAAATATTATTCGGAGTTGGTGTTCAGTTGCCGGCAAGCAAGGCCCAAGCCTGTATAGTGAAGTGCCTTGCAATTTACGGATCTTTTAAGATATTAAGAAAAAAAAATCGGTAATCTGGTACCAAGTTACTGACTGTACTGAAAACTGAGATTGCATTCTAGTACTGCGCTAAACACTTAAACAGACATCGATCGTGTAAACACTAAACAGTTGTATAGGATATTTGTTAAATAAATGCCATAATTTTGCCACTGTGTTTTGAATATCTCAAGTTTATGGTCTAGTTTATCGCTAAGAGCTAATGTTAAGCCTTAAGTGAAAATAAATGCTAAACTCAGTGGATACAAGCTGTTAGCTCACCATTAATGAGTTTTAGAGGTCAGATGGCAATCGCTCAATGTAAACTGGGAGAGCATTATAGAGCGGTTTTTATGAGTCTCTTTTTTAAAAAGAAAGTAGTAGATTCTCGTAATTCGCGTATTTTTTAAAATTACCGGTATCCCAGTGGGACTAAGATATTTTCTGGGATAAAAGTCGTCTGTCTTTTTAAGTCCATCTACCTCGGTACCAAATTCAAATCTCGCATCAGCACTTTAGCCGTGAAAAGGTAATATAAAGGAAAGAGAAATCCTGGACTTTCGCATTAAAAGTTCGATTAGAGATAGGAGCCGTACTGCCGTAAAGCTATATTAGTTCATTATTGTTGACATTTGTGTTTTATAATTATAATCCTTATTTTAGGAACGCCAAGATAAGTGACATCAAACTCATTCTGAGTAATATTGCTTAAGTATTTAATTAAGCGTTGGCTGTATGGCTCCTGAATAGTTTACTTGATCAAGATTGAAAATTCCAGATCCATAGTGTTCAGATCAACACAGTCATCATGAAGCCTACTCCTTAATGATGGTGTGGTTTTCCAGAGTTCTGCGAAAAAGTGTTTAAAAATTATTATATAAAAATATTACACCAATTTCTGTGTCGTTTAAAACAGCACACCGAAATATAATAATTAATTCTCCAAAAAGGTGCAGCAGTTTTGACAGCTCACGCGGAACGCCTACCGACCGCCAGTTTAAACTGAATTATGACTCTTTAATCCAATTAACATGTGACCCGGATAGGTGGAAAAATTAACCTTATTTGGATATGAAAATATTTTTCATATGAGTAATGACGTTCTCATTACCGAATTTCGGCCACAGTGGCCAATCTCACGGGGGCTAGTTATCTCAAAGCTGTTTTACACATAAACCTAATGACTTATGTTGCCTCACTTAAGAGTCAGGACTCGAATCCAGGACATAATCATCATGATGTCTTTCAAATTGGCGCACAATTGTTTTTTATGAGTTCAAATTCCAAGCCCTTTCCGAGTCAAACTCTACCACTCTAGAATGTAGACAGTGAGTTCGACGCTCCATTACTTAAATTGAAAATAAATATGTATAATAAATATAAATATTTTTAAAATAAACTCTTCGCCCTTGCATAAATACCTACTATACACGATTGTTGGGAATAGTACCCTAATTAATCATTTATAACCCCCGCCACGATTTAATGGCCGTAAAAATTTTATGCTCCTATTAGCGTCATGATTATTTATTTATTCTTTTGACCACAATACGTATTGGAAACTTGAAAATACATACAAAATGTGATACTATTTTTACGTATTAATTGATATATGCTCAATTTCAGCTTTGAGCTATCAAGAGCAATCCAGTGGAGCTTTTGCGAAAGGACGATTACTACATGACTTATATATGGTATATTATAAAATGAGGTCAGCTTGAAATTATTAATGCGAACTTTAAGTATACCTACTGTAAAATAAAAGTGTACATTTTCAGCAATAATTACCAATTGCACATTTAAACAGGAGCCAAATAAGTAATTTTATGAATAAGTTTCGTTAGTACGCAGAAAAAATATTATAAAATGTGTAAGAAAAGTAGGTAACTAGCTATTATTTCATCCTGTGGCCTATTAATGAACACTGATGAAGAGGAAGCTGCACCGACAAGAGCAAGGTCCTTTTAAATAAGATGATGATGATACAAGCGAATGACGTCAAAAGTTACCTTCCCTAGAACGCAGTCAATTAAACGCAAAGTGCACTTTTGTGCTCAGTTTAACTAAAAATTTTCTAGTAAAGTGCAAACACACTAATGGAACCGAGTAACTCCCACACTCCAGCGCGCGTATCCCGGGGACAAAAGAGCTTTTAAACAATTTTTTCATATAATAAGTGTTATTTTTACTTTAGACTGAAGAACCGAAACAAATTCTTTTTTAAATTAGCCGAGTCGTATGTGAATGGATTTTGGAGCTAGGTGTCTATCGTATTATTATCATAAGAAAACCTCTACCATTACCTAATTAATGGTTGGGGTCACGGCCCACAGCAATAAGAAACACGATGCAGTGAGTAGAAAGGTACAACTTAAGTGTAGGGTTATTATTATGACAGTATTCCAAATTGAAGGAAATTAAAGGTCTTTGAATCGATCCCCCTACGAGATAGGACGTCATTACACGCACGAATGGATTGCTATCTAATTTGTGTGTGTAATAAATAATAATATCTCTAAAATAATAATATCTATATTGGAAAGTCTGTATAATATAGATTTTTACAAAGTATACACATTAATTAATGTATTCATACTTTTACTCAACGACTATATCTGGTACTGATCTATTTTAAATTTTCCATTTTTTTCATGATATTGACGACTTTTTAATCGACTTCCAAAAAAGGAGGAGGTTCTCAATTCGGCGCTTATTTTTTTTTTTTACTTTAAATTAGGAAGAGTAGAGATGCTTTTAAACTTATCAGCTTGGTCACAATGGCCAAGTGTTGATTGGTAGTCTTCACAGATCTTTGAGAACATTATGAAAAACTCTTTGGCATGCAGGTTTCCTTACGATGTTTTCGTTTACCGGTGACCACCCGAACGGTCACATAAGCCGACGACTAGGCTATCACCGCTAGATTTGACCTCTTCATACAATTAACCAGATTTACGATCAGTAATCGTTAGTGTAACTCGAAAGTTACACTAGATCCCCTGTAGCATTTAACTAAGTAACCAAGTTCCATTTTCGTAGTCGCTATTTGGGCTAGTCGGGTAGAAAGAAGCGCGCAATAAATTGGTCCTAACTAAATTACAGAGGTCCCCCGCAAACTTTGCCAGTTACGCTGTTAGTAGTTGGAGGCTAATTTAAGGTCCTTTTAAAATAGTGGCCGGTAATTATTATCTTTGAAATGTTCTTTTAATTATGTTTGGTATCAAGATTGTGACTAGACACCTGGTGGGTTATTATGTTTTATACATCGATGGTTTGATATATTTAGAACTTCTGTATGGCTCTATGGATATTGGTCTCAGTACTAGTGATAATAAAGTACAGATTGTACAGTCAGCCGCACAAATAGTTTCAGACATTGACTCATTTTCAAAAAGGTCTGAATCGTGTTTTCTCCATTTCACACCACATTATCATATTGTGTTTTCTTTCCTCAACACGAAATTTTAGGAATTCCTCGTATCAAGTAAATCCCAAGATGGCATTTTCAACGCAAATCTTCCAAAGGGTTCGCGGATTACTACAGTATCTGAAATATTCAACATTTCTTATGAAACTGGCATTCTATGAGATTCAGAATTCTTAGAGTGGGTTTATTGTTTATATAATATTTACCTTCCTTTCCTTTTAATTATTTAGAACAAATTTTTTCCTAAGTTATAGACTAGGAGGACTACTGCACCACTCTTATTTTCGTAATATTTTAATCCATGCAATCCACACAATATCCACACAAATATTATAAATGCAAAATGGTTTCTGTCTGTCTGGCTGCTACGTTTTCATGGCCCATCCGTTAAACCGACGTCGACAATTTTTACAGAGATAGCTTGCATCTCGAAGACCTACAGGATTTTTACAAATCATAGTCCAAGCGGATGAAGATGTTCATATCAGCTAGTTTAACATAAACACCACAATTTTCAATTTATTAGGAAACATCATCAGAATTTATTTCCGTCTGTTTTAAGTGCAGGATAGTTTGTGGAGCGCTCGATGTTTAGGCTCTTTAGACTACATAGTAGTTAAAACACACTGGGGTCAGCGCTAGCCCGTTGGCGTCGGCCTGGTTCGTGCTTTCAGTTGTTTGCATAAAAATTAAAAGCCTTTCTCACTACGGCATGTCAACAGCTGTACATTGATGTACAAAAGACAATATACGCAACAATACGTCTTAAGAGGCGCACGAAACGCAGTTTGTAATCCTGAAATACAGTATCATATACAGCCTGCCGTACACGTCTTGGCCAGACATTCGATCATCCTCTTCCTGGGTTTTTGTCGATTTGACCGCCCGATAATTTTCTACGTAAGACTGCTCTAGTGCTGCTCCAGGACTAGTGGCGAAGCTAGGGTAGGCATTAGTTAGTCAGAATACCTATTTACTGACTGTTATAATGAAATTGTTAGATGAGCATTGATGTATTTTCAATTGGGTAAGCAGTGTTTTTATGCGTCTATGAATTGCACGCCACTATCCCGGACCACTGCCAGCTGAGCCACTCCAAAAACCATCCAACTCGGCGAGTACTCCGATGTGTATCCTTACACAGTTCTAGTTTATCCAGCTCTGAAACAAGGCCGACCCCAATCTACTACGTATTTATTTTTCATACAATAAAGCGCTAAACAAAAACCTACAGACCGTATTCTTGAGCGGCGAACTTTGGACCATTTAATTTTATTCTCCCGGTATTAACATGGAAACGCTTTCAAGCTGCACTGTGCCGGCCACCTGTTCCCGGGGATACTGTAAACTTTGTTTTATAGCGAAAACTGTGCACTGATAAATCGCGGATATTTGCGTAAAAAGGAACTTAGGTGTTATAAATCTTTTTGAGTTTGTAATAAAGCCTATTTTGTGTTCATTATTCAAATTACGAACCATACTATTTATTTATTACTAGACGATGTCCGCGACTACGTCAGTGTGGACTCGGGTAAATAAAAATCCAGTGGATACTCTTTGATTTTCTGGCATATAAATTCGTCTTCGAAGTGCAAACTATGACCGGTACCCAATTTCGTCGAAATCGTAACTAACGTAAACTTTGGTACGGATATTTTGAAATAAATGTAGATAGGTATATTTATTTCAAAATAAACTTATGTCAAAAACGGTGGAGTGTTATTTTTGTCTTTTTTTTCTTCCACTTATATACCCGCTTGGGTGTGATTACTGAATATAACTTAGTGGGAGTCTACGTCTACAAAACTCACATGCAAGAGCTTAAGTTGCTTTCATTATATCTATAAAGACCGAATCTTGAGAACCTGAACTTGAGAATCAGTTTATAAAAAAAAGAGATTATAAATACGAGCACTATTAAGTATAAGTCAGTAGGTTTATCTTTTTACATTTGCCTATGTAGTTTTTTTAAAATGCACTACAAGCGACACTTGTTTACCCTTACCCACGTGGACACATGAGATGTATCTGAAATTCTAGTTGGAATAAGCGAGTCTGAATAAATACTATGACTCAAAGCCTACATACCACGGGTAACAGCCTCGCATTTCGCCACGCATCATACAGACACCTCATCCAATGGCATTCACATACATCATACATTCACTGTTGTAACTCCGGTAACAAGCTCAGTGACCCAAAGACCCACTACTTGCCACCAAGAGTTACTCATGCGTGTATTGCATTACTAAATTACGTCTACGATCGTTATCACACTCTGTATATGCGCTATAAACATAGCGTAACTGTAATGTAACGAGCTGCACTAACGCTAACTTGTACAAATTCTTAGAATAATAAGTTTTTGCAAGATATTTTTAACAAAAAGACGGATCATTCTATTGCTGTGTGAATAGGGTTATGCTTAGGATCTACATTTGGAAAAGGCGATTAAAAGACTAGTAGACTCAATAACTTATTATAAACTAGATGATGCCCGCGACTTCGTCCGCGTGGATTTAGTTTTTTGATTCCCGCGGGAACTCTAATTTTCCGGGCCGAAAAGTAGCCTATGTCCTTCCCCTGGTTACAAATTATCCCTATACCAAACGTCAAAATCGGTTGAACAGATGGGCCGTGTAAGCGTAGCAGACAGACAGACACACTTTTGCATTTATAATATTAGTATGGATTTACTATAGGATTTTATGTTTATGGTACTTCATACTTAATTTATAATGTAAATACATTTTATAATAGCCTTAAATCAAGCAATTGTCATCAGTTTTGTGGACTTAAAGAAAAGGAAAGCTAGACTACTGCCTAAGAAAGTTAAATTTAAAAAATCACATTAAACACTATTAAATTGGTATAATTTATAAGTAGTAGGCTAGTTAAATTGGTATAATTTATAAGTAATTTCAACATTTTTTAATAACCTATTCTATTTCTTTTCCAGGTAATAAAACCATCATGGCCACGCTTCTGCGAAATAAAGTTAATTATTACGAGAGGTATTTATACAAGTAAAGGTATACCTAGCTAGTAGCTACCTAGTTCATATAATATTTAAAGTTTTAACAAAGATTAACCTTTGTTAAAAATTAAACCTAATTTGAACAATAGCTCTATTAAAAAAATGCAGTGGGCGAAGTGTTTTGTTCTATATATTTTAAATAATCGGCTCATTCTGGACTCCTATAAACGCAAAACAAAACCGTAATTTTCTCTTTTTTCAAAATGCGACTGTTCTAGTCAGTGGCTCCGACACTCCGATGGCCCAATGCGTGCGGCAATATCGGCAGATGTGTAAATTCTGGTAACGGATTGTACCGTGACCCAAATAAAATTGATCCTTATATTTAAAATCCACTATAATAAGACGGCGAGTGCAAGTATACCTAAGCCCTGTCCACGTCCACCGAGTGATTAGAATGCGAAAGTGTGTTAGTTTGTCCTTCAATCACGCCGCAAAGGAGCAACGGATCGACGTGACAGAGTGACATAGGCTATTTTTTACCCCGGTAAATTGGGGAGTTCCCGCGGGAATTAAAAAAAACAACCACGCGGACGAATTTGCAGGCAACAGCTAGTTAAAAATAATTTCGGTGTTGTTCAATGAACAACGTTCATTGATACATTACCATGACTAAACGAATTTTTATAAACAATTATTAGATTGCTGATGCAGTCAAGTGGTCAGATACCATGACACAGTTTATACGATGTTGTTCAAGACGCGCCCACTCTATTTTTCTAGTGACATAGGCAATTTATCCTAATTACGTGTCCAGTCAACTCTGTAATTGATACTAACAATTGTCCTCAATTGGACATTCTCACGGTTTGGTGTCCTAAAGTTCTTAAATCCTTGGATTGCTTATGGAGAATTTACACTGGCCATTGACGTTGGGGCTGAGGCCAGAGTTCAATTTGAAGTTCACAAACGTATACTAGCAGCTTCTGCAGATATTGTTTCAGATCCCATAAGCGAAATAAATAAATGAAATAGGCTTTATGTAGACAACTTCTGTCCATCCAAAGAACAGTCAGCGTTTTATATGAACGCTAACTTCAGCTCCGTGAAATAAAATGAAATAAATTTTTATTTGCTAAATCGGACCTGCCTCGTTGGTCTAGTGGTTAGCATGTTTGACTGCGGCTGACGAGGTCCCGGGTTCGAGTCCCGGGTCGGGCAATAATTAAGTATCGGGTTTTTCTGATTCGAAATTCCCAGTACTAGCCCGAAGTTCGGAAGTTGGCGGTGTTTCACCCCCGTGCCTCGGAGAGCACGTTAAGCTGTCGGTCCCGGTTATTATCACTAACATGATAATAGTCGTTAAAGCCCGCCAACCCGCATTGGAGCAGAGTGGTGGGTCTAAGCTGTAATTCCCTCTCTCCTATGAGAGTGGAGGCCTGTGCCCAGCAGTGGGACGTTAATGGCTGTAGTGGTAATCGGTACTTATATAAGTGGTTAACAAAGTTCATAAAGTTATTAGCTTATTAGTACATCGATACATTCGTTACAGTATTCGGCCCAAAAACTTATGACTTCTTACTAGCTAGGTATCTAGTCCTAGTACTATCTCTGGCCCTGTGGTATTTCACAGTTCTTTGTAAATACGACTTTAAAAAGCGTATTTAAAAGCTTGTGTACCTAATTATTTACTGGCGGCTTCGTTTCTCTGAAGTCGACATTCCGATCCGACCGTAGATAAATTACCAATAGACGGACGTGTGACGCTTGCAAATGTATACTTTGAACGATTCGCGTCGATCCGTGCTTATTCCTTTTGCTTCTGCATGCTTACTCTCGAAAGCTATTCCGTCGAATTGACAATCCGATTGTGAGCCTTGAGATTCTTTTCCCGTCAAATCCTCTCAGTGTATAAAGCAGTTTTTCCGTTTGCATAGTTAAATAGAATTCGCACGTAGAGAAAGGAAACTGGACAGTTCCTTTAAGGAACGAATTTCCGGTTTTATCATCGATGCTACAGTCCTTTTTGGGTCCGGGCCTGCTGCAGTCGATTTCTCTGTTCTATGCGTGTCTCCTACTGTCAGTCCGATAGCTTTTCTATTTCATGTTCTTTATTACGTGTGATGATGTCATCGCTTTCAATCAGTCTTTTGCATTCACGAGAGGTTAAAATTTAATAAGTAATTAAACTTAAGTTAATTTTGTTATCAGTTGCTTACAGCTTAATATTTGGTAAAGCTTACGGGCGCAGGTAAGGCTAAGTAGGACTTCACTGACTTTTTATCTGGATTACGACCTTCTTATAGCCAGTAGATCTTGTTAGAAGGCACAGATGACACCTTTGCCTTAGAAGGATAATGTATTTATCCTTTCGCCTTAGTTGTTGCAGGGATCACATTCCAAGCACTTCTTGTCTGGTAATGCAACAAATGGGCCAATAGGAAAAATAACGAGTTTTTGACAAAAATTTCCTACTCCTGACATTCGTATACTTGAAATCTACATGCTGCAAAACGTATGTTTGTCGTTCATACGTAATAAATATGTGTATTGCTGTTGCATCGAAACTCTATAAACAACGAATAAAACTCGTAGTCTTTTGGTAGCGTTTGTTAGATCAATGTTTTACCCTAAATCGTGCAATGCAGGCGAACCCGCATGTTAACAGGTGAGTACTGCAGCAAATAAATTATAAAGACAAAACATGTCAAAATTTGAGTTTGAAAAAGCATAAGCTGCGTGTATAAAATCGTAACCAATACTTAGTATTAACCAGAGATATATCATTATTACTAGAGCAAGCAACGCGCCGCAAAATTACGCAATTTTGTGGCGCGTTGCTTGCCTTAATTCAATCAGAAAAAGGTAGCGTCCATTTTCTGATTGAATAAATGCACGACTGACCTGATTTTATTCATCTTATCAGCTATCCTTATTATTTGAGCAAATTCTTATGGTAATATTGAAAAACATAATATGATAATATGCTTGTGTAATGTAGATTTGTTCACTAAGGTGACACGAGGCATTTTTGTAGCTCCTTATACTCATAACAAGCTTCACTTTTCGGCTGAAGAAACGGTCATTACTCGGGTGGAATTTCTGAAAACCAGTGTGGTGGAATTACCTAAAATCCTGAAACAAATCTTCATTTTTAACCGGAACCTCAAGTACGTTCAACTTGAAAAACACAAACTTTCTCCCCTGTATCCATAATTCCCTTTAGGGGTGGAATTTCCAACAATCTTTAATTATTGCGTGCAGTAAAAACCAACTAATCCGTCAAAAGTTCCCTGCGTCAAAATTTCAAGATTTCAAGATAAGTCAGTCAGGACAAATCTTTTTGCTTGTCCAGACTGGCTGACTGATAACGAAGCTAGTTTCTGTCTACATGGAACAATAATTCGTTTCACTTTCTCACAATAGAAATAGAACTGATGCTGACACGAGGCTAGTTTTTCAAGAAACGAGTTATCAAACAAGTCTTTGTACTTCGTGGCTTAATTTTCAGGCCAAATTAGCATAATGTACGAGTTGTGCAGAATGCCTATTATGTAAAACCTGCATCAATCATTGTTACAGTCTCAATAGTTGTGATTGGCTGAATTTATGGTATTTTTACAGCGACAATGGAAGTTGGCCATCAGCGAAAGAGTGATGCGATCGTTACACTGTAAGCAATCATTTTTACGGGCCCGGTGTGTGTTAATGATAGTATCAGAAGTTAGCAATAACTTCTATAAACTGACACTATAATGAGGTTTTTGTATAGTTTCCTCGTCCAGTAAAAAGACATCTCTCTGGATTAAGCACAGAGGCGCGTTTCTCTGAGTGCAATCGAGTGAGATGCGTTGCTTGCATTTAATTTCCTGTTAGAAACGACTTGGGGCTATAAGCTACGCTATACGACTTACGAGGCAGTTATAAGTTTTAAACCCCAATATTCCCACTAACAGTTCACAAAGAGTAAATAAGCGTTTTCTACACATGCGCGATCTAAAATAACTTTGCGTAGTCATTCTATCAAACATTATAAATAGTTTTTTAAAACATTTACCCAAGGACACACCGAGAGAAGACGAGCCAAACATGATGCCAGTAACTTTTCTCGCCTGTAACAGTAACATCATACCAGCTGAATGATACCATCTTATATTGTCATCAAATTTACAAGTTTTTAAAATTAATATATAAGTAGTTTATCAATAGTATTTCAATTATTAATTAGAAGTGGGAGAAATGTAAGATTGTCTAACATTGTTCATTAGTTACGAAGTTATATCTGTGGTTATAGGTAAAACTAATAATTTTGTAACTAAGTAAAGAGCACAAAATGCCTCTGTCATTGTATAAATCGTCGTAGTTTGTCATCAAGTTCGCGGTATTAGCAAGGGTCTGCTTATTATTCTAAACACAGTTGGCGGGGCTACTGGTTCTTACGGGAGACGATTCATCTGACCTTCACAATCGGCTAAGGGTATAAACGAGTAGCTAAGAAGGCTTTTCGAGAGCTTTCCGTGTGCAACACCTCGTATTTACTATCGTTATAGTAAATCTCGTCTAGTGTTGTGTTGAGCGCTGTTGTCTTAACGTGCCGTTAGGGTCAATTTGGAAATTTATAATTTCTGTATTTTCTCTGGTCTGGCCTGGTGGAAGGCTTCTGTCGTGGCTAGGTACCACTCTAACGGCGAAGACGTGCTGCCAAGCGATTGAGCGTTCCGGTACGATCCCGTGTAGAAACTGAATAGGGGTATGGGTTTAATATAACTGCCATGCCCCTAACAGGTTAGCCAGCTACTATCTCAGACTGCATCATCACTTACCACCACCACAGTCAAGGGCAAACTTGTAGTGGTTAAAAAGAAGAAGAAAAACTCGTCTAGTTTACTAGAAGAGAGAAGAATCCTTACCCTTCTACTATTATCCCATATCTATGTGAGATCGTAATGTTGTAGTGTGTAACTAAACCTGCCGGGGTCCCTAAGAATCTACACCTTACTCTACCAATAAAATTGAATATTTCTTTAGAATGGCACGTGAATCATCTAGCAGTAAGACCCTTATACATCGTTGCGTCCATAATAAACCAAGATCTTTTAGAGTTTCGGAAGCTTCGAGTCCAATCAACCCAACGACTTGATTATGTACCAATTTAGATGAAATTTAGCTTACATATGACTGGTTTTAGAAGCGCGTTCGAGTTATAGAAAATCTATAAAACGCGTTCAAGCATTGATTAATGTCAATGCTTAAATTCAGTTCGAGGTTATATATATATGAATTATAATATGCGTGATCGAGTATTGATTCATGTCTAAACAATGACACGCGTTTTATCCGCGTGTTCGAGTATTGATTCAATACTGCCATGCTTTCAGTACAAGTATACGCGCTTTGCTCGTTCTAAGAACCTTACTTCTTTACCACATACACTAAGTGAGCCAGTCATTATTGTATAGGATCATTAAAGGATCATATATCATACACCTTTAGAGACATTTATACTTTGGCTATAAGAGTGAGACATTTTATACTATAAGTTTTAAACCAGGGTTAAGATTTAATAACATAATATATTTTTAACAACATAAATGTTGTTCCATAAGGTCACCGTGAAACGAACTAATCCTAGTGGTAGCATCTTCCTTTTATAAGATAAGGAAGATGCTATGAATGGCATCATTTACTTTTCTAAAAAATAAATGATGGTTGGCTGGCTCCGCCCCGCCACCAACGGTAGGCTTCTTCCCTCCCTTGGTATCCCAAGAGGCATATTAATGCGTGGACTAATAAGTCTCATAGAATACCAAAAGTCAACAGGTAAAATTCTTTGAATTGCTCCCCACTCGCGCCATCATGAGGAGGAGAAGACCCAGACATAGTGTGGCGGCCGACACCACCACCGCGCTTACTACTACAGCTACGCATTATTTCTTGCGTCGCGTCGTCTACTCACTTCCTCCCCTGGCGATCGGTCCGAATGACGGAAATCGCTCTGGTGACATGTAAGATCGTTCCTCATCTAGGTCGATTATACTATTTTTATTTTATTATTAATTTAATATGTTTTTACTATTATTTTATAATTTATGCTATCAAATATAAATATATTTTATATTTTTTTATTAACTGAGATGTATGTATAGTTACAAGTGGAATAAAAAAGAAAAGGATGTGTTGATTATTTCTTTTGCAATTTAAATAGTATGAGTATCTATTGTTTTCTTTATAGAAAGTCTCCATACATAAAACTTCAGCGAAGTTCAAAAGTTTTTGGCTATATTTATGTTTTGCTATGTAGAGACTGGCAGTTCATTCTGTTACACACAGTCTCTAAACTAAAATACCAGTACTAATTTTAAAGCTATATCCTTTTCATAATCCTCCCCGCGGAGAGCGTCAGCACTAGATTTAGTCTTTTAGCGACCGTGTACATTACGTGTGAATTAGCCACTTATACCCATCGAATTAGAATTTATAGCACAGAATACCAACTATATAGTCAGCGTACTGCAAATTGTCGATATTATTACTTACTTGTGCTTTTAGCAAATGATGTCGAGAAAATAGCTTTTAACTTGATTAGCTTGAGGACTGATCGATTTGTTAGTGGTATAATTATCCATATATGTCGTTATGTATAACTAAGGATCAATCAAAGCCAAATGCATTAAAGCACTATGCATATTGCAAATTCATTCAGTTTAAGACGGTATTTGGCATAAAGCCACGGCGAGTGACCAAGTTCAACTATCATCTAGCTAAGTAATTTCCTATAATAATAATGCCTAGAATACCATCCCTGCTTCAATAAAAGCTGAAATCTAAAGACATTTTCAGTTCTCCTTTCTATATACAGTTGGTTAGAAATAACGATTATTGAAATATTGAAAGTATTCAAAACGATCCTTTCCCGTAATGCAATATGCATAAAGCTCGTAAGAAAATGGACATACAGGAACATATTTCGCACAGTTTTATAAACGCCTGTTTTTATGATCTGTAATGCTGAGATCACGAATACAGTGTAAAAGTATTTAATCTCCCTTTCAACAAGAAAATATATAATCGAACATATATAATATAAATAAATAAATAATTGTTAATGATATATTATTATTCAAATTTTAATAATTTTAATTTCTGAGATCTTAATTTGTGTTAAGTATTTTTTATTGACAAAATTTGTATGATTTTAATTAATTATTACTGTTATTAATTGTTAGTTGTGCTGTGTCATTTTTGTGTCGTTGCAATATTGTTGTACTTACACTTCTTGCACATTTGCACGGGCACATTTTTACGGGGAAAGAAAGGTGGTTTAGCCATGTAAAGACAGGACCATTACACTTTTTCACAAACTTTATGAGTTATCGACGTCTAAAGACGTTTTCTTAGCCAATGTGTTTGCAATATCGTAGAAGGAATGAACTCATACTGTATGCATAATGGGGTAGACGTCTTCAATTGCGTCTGTATGAAGCGTATGTTCAGGATTTGAAGCTCGGAATCACAATTGATGGGTGAAAGATCTTTGTCACTAAGTATACTTTTAACATTTTATGTTGCGCTAAGACATTTTTCTTTTCTGTTCAATCAGCCACGGTCACCTAATTACTTTTTATCAGTCGCGATAATCTCTGGAACTACTGTACGGATTGTCATAATATTTTCACCAAATTCGCCATCTATCTTCGAGATGGTTAAATTCAAATATTGTTACTATAATATAAGTACATATTCTTGCAAATTTCTAGAGGATACTTGAAGACCAAGACCAAAAAGCTCTCCTGGTGCATTTAATTATATCACAGGAAAATATGTTACAAGAACAAGATAAAATCACACAAGCACGACACACGACTACGGATGACAAAGGAGAGAGCCCCTGCAAACAGCGCACGCATCCTTTTATAACCTCGTCTTCGACGTTCGACTCTAATATCGTTATCTTCTTAATCGCAGGGAATTAATTATATTCTTGAATCTTTACTTTTTCTTCTAAAATGAGTTTCTGCAATAATATATATAAAAAAACTATAAAAGTTGTAGGTAAGTAAAGTACATATTAACATATGAAATGAATGAAGTTGAAGAATCAGTTAGTCCGTCTGTCCGCATATTTCTCGGAACCGTTTGACAAACACTATCATACAAACACAATACACATACGCTTTCTTTATAAGTACGTGTGTTCATTGTAATCATACGTCCTTTATTTGATAGAGTTCTCTCTTTGTTCTTATGATACAGACGATGCGTTGTGGTACAAATGCTAGGGCCTAAGAGCTATGCTGGTCAACTCTGCAAGTTTAATGGACTACTTGATGATACCCGCGTCATTATCCGCGTGATTGAAGTTTTCAGGAATCACGTGGGAACTCTTTGATTTTCCCGGATAAAAACCCAATATTACTATCTAGATCTTTAATAATATACATGCAAACTCACGGCAATCCAATGCCTCCGCTGCTGCAGGATTGACGGAAAAACCAACAAGCCTATACACAGACACGCTTTCGCATTAACATATAATATGGGTGGTGAGCTAGACCATTGAAATAAATACGTTTTGTATTAAGCTGGAATAACGGTTTATTTACTCATTTATTATACCTTTTTAATCATAAAAAGTTCGTCTGGTCGTAATAACTGTTTTGTGTGCTTCTGCGATCACAATAACTGTTTATTTCTCCTTAAAATTGTTTGTGGAAATCCATTATCCTATCTCGGTGTTTTCATTACAATGCCGAAATGAATAAGTAGTTTCACTTACTGAGTCAGTAAGTTTCTATCTGTTTTGACATTAAATCACTACTGGGTTTTTGTATTACGACCGACTTTATGATTAATTTTTGTTTCATAGTAAGTAAAGAAGTCTGTATCAGAATTAAAAGTTATTCATATCATAGCCTTTATAAATGTTCACAAAAAAAAGGTTTATAAATATTTACCTAAAAAGTACTTACACTATATAACGCGATCGATCTATTACGAGATCTAACATCAATTTATTCATGTGGATAATTTTTGAAGTGAAACTTCTTTAGAATCGTTATGATTTGAAAAATCGATGAAACGAAAAAGTGAGACCAAAAAGAGACAAACATATTCATAATAGGATTTAGCCTGCGAGAGAATGAGATAGAATACTAATTATATTTATCTCATTCTCTTGTATTTTTCTGAAGTTTGATTTCTGCCGTGTGAATTGCACACACGCACTTTTTTTTAAATATAATTCACATGACATTTGGGTACTATTATGACCAATTTACGTTTTTCACTATAAAATATTGGTAGGCAGAGTTAGATTTTGTTACGTTATTTGAGGTGACGTTGGACAATGGAGCCGTGGTCTGGTAACGGTAGATTAACCGTGTCAGATGATTGGTACGATTCATTCGTACACTTTGGTTGGCTTCTTTCGAAGTACTACATGTAGTTTTATTCTTTCATTATTTATACATCCTATAGTAGCATTTACTTGTAATCAATTACGTTTGCAAGTAAGTATGTAGTTTCTAAAGCAAATAAAAAATCAATTTTTTTTAACTCTGCTGTTCATAATAAAAACCAAGTAGGTATACAATATACATGATACAAATATTCTAAAAGCGAAAATTAATTTATGCCTGTCCTTCTATAAAGCCTGTCTGTTACCTTTTCCATCCGATCTTATCGAAACCTGGTAACTACAGAGAAAACCCCGCAAACACGACGCTACTTTTATCCCGGACAACGATCCCTCGGGATTTTTCAAAATTCACGCAAACGTAGTCGCGATTATCATCTAGTCTAGTCATAGATAAAATCTCCACTTAATGCCTACTAATACATTACAATATAAAAAAAATAAATGCCCCCATAAATAACCGCGCCCCAAATACGATATGTCTCCAACAGGAAGCGAACACAATATAAGTCGTAAATAACCACCGAACCGGAGGGTACTCAATGACTTCCTTAGGAAAGCATTACGTGTTTTATTGGCAGATGCACGTGACATCGTCCGAGTATCCCAACTTTTAGTTGACAGTAATTATTCTAATAGCAGTTCAGTCCGAAGACACAATCCAGCACTGGATTTATTAAATCGTATATGAGGGAAAATACGGAAGATACGAGAATAAATAGGTAATTGCTATTTAAATATTTAATCCTCAATTAATTATTAGCGAATGAATTTATAAAAATGATGGTCTAAAGTATACCTACGTATATAAATTAATAATGATTATTTGATGTTACGGTGTAAGATGTCGATATGTACAGTTCACTGACTCGCAATTTATTCGTTTCCTTTAAGAAAATGTAAATTCTTGCGTATTTTACTTATTAAATTTTACATGAGCGTTAGTGCGTAAAAGTCATTTGTAATTTTACATGAATTGATATAATCCCAAATTTCATCAATCTCTATTCTATCTATAATATTATTAGTCCTCATGGATATTTTAAAAATAAAATTGTCGATTGTTTGTGTCCGAAAAATGTTTATCTAACTTTACTAGTTTTGGACCTACCATATAATATTGGGTATATTCATTAACTTCAAATAAAATTGTTGAGTTCTATAATTGTAACAAAATAATTTTAAAAAAGTACAAGTATTATTATTGTGTATTATATACTTGATATTATACAGTCATAATATCTGTGTCTAACTCAAGTTCAGTAATAAAACTTTGATGTTTATATCTGTTACGAAAAAAGGTATAACCACAAATACAAAATATTTTTTGCGGACAAAAACAAACAAACTTTCAAAAAATATAAGATAGGTACGCGTTACGCATTCGCAAATCTCATTATGTGGACAACCCTCACGCACTGCAGTTTTAATCCGTTTTTTATTAGTCACCACAAATGGAACGCGGAACCCTCTAGCTACACTATCTGTGGGTAATATTAGGTAAGCCGTATGAAGATAAAAGCCGCAATCCAAAAAAGTTTAATCCAAATTAATTGTTACAAAAAGTTACACATTTCTTATTTTGTTTTTGAGTCTTTTTTGCATGAAAATACCGTCTCAGAAATATCTCCGATGTATTTTCCTTTAGTTATTTTTATTTTGTGCAATAGACTTACTTAATAAGTATATTCTAAAGGATTCATACAGTACTATAAAATAATAAATCTCAATGGGTATGTTTATTAAGTTATTATTTAATGGAAATAACGTTATAAAAAATTTCCTCATGCGAGCAGTTTCGATTGCTCCATTTTGCCATAGTTGTCAAATTTCACTATCTAAGGAGAATTTTTTGTTAAAACTTACTTGAATCTTTGTATTCAACTACAGTTTAGGTTACCTACTTTACGCAAGTCCATGCTTAATTCGTTAAAATATGATGAATTTCTATGATACATTGTGGGGTATGCACCGTACACCGTTGAGTTACTGTGTGTGTGGATCCAATGAATATTTGGAACATTACACTATAAAGCACTTTCAGCCATCAAAGATCGCCCCAAAGTGATAATACTCATTAATTCCATAGCGACTGAGTACGTAAATAAAGCACGTATATTGCTTCTAACTCACTGACTCCGGAAGGCGGAAGCTGGCACCCCTGCTCTTCATGCGTAATACACTGGGAGTCTGGGACACTTGCGCTACAAAATAGCAGAGTTAGTAATAACTATTTATTGTAGCCACAGCTTCAGGATAATGGGAACTTTAAGTAAAAACCAGCAATACGATAACATTTTCTATATTTTACACTTCTTCGAATCACAACTCACACGATTACCATCACAATGCCATAAAAACAAAAGACAATCTGTCGTAACTTGTTGGCGCCAAATTCAAATACAGTTTACGAATTCATTATGCTAATAAAATATTATTAATGACTAACTTTAATAATATTTAATCTAGGATATTTATAAAATAATAGAAAAACAATTTAAATAAAGCTGAACGATAGCAACAGGCGAATATTAATTAATAATCAACTTAACATGACTTAAACTAGCAAAAAGTAACTTCCTCGAACATTCACTAGATGTCGCTACAATTCTGACACGATGAATGAGTTGTTCCGAGAGGTTGTATATAATTAATAAAATAATATTAGAAATCACAAACGCCGACTTAGACGATATAAATCTATATGCCTAAAATATGCCCAAAATGATAAGTGGGCTTACAGCTCGGCCTTCCTGTGATGAGCGAGTCCCTTCGCTCTGAGATGCAAAATCTATAATTTATGTTAATAAATAATTAAAACATTATACAATCTACTAGACTAACTCATTCCAACAAGCAAACTAGAAGTTCTTTTTAATTTATATTAAGAATGAAAGTATTTAGCTAATTATCTTGACATAGTTTATTATGTAAGGTTTGAACTAATACAGTGCTATCTTATGATTGTTCAAGATTAAAGATTCAAGATTAATTTCTTTCAAATTTGAGTTTCCATAAGGTCTTATTATAATATAGTTGCTTACATCCAAATACTTTCAATATATTACATGCAATATTATAAAGTAGATACATATTCATTTATACAATGTTATTTTACTAAGAAAGTTCATCCAGTTATTCATTTTTTTACTTTCAATACAATTTTTATATAAAGTTATTACGTGTCTGATGTCACAATATGCTAATTATTAACAATGTCACTTAATACAATTACTTGAAATACAACAATGTCAATCCATGAAAGTCAAATAATAAAATCAAATTTATCTGTTTAGAGGTATTCAGCCACACTGTAAAAACTATGATATAAAAGACACTCAACAAGTTTACGTTTCAGTACATAAAGCTACATTGTTTCACCTTTATGCGGATTTGACAGCTTATTAAACCCATTGCATAATAATTCTTACTGTAGAATGCAGTGTTTATGTTATATTTTAATTTTTTTTTTTTTCATTTGAAATTAAAATCTTTGATGATTTGTTATATTAGAAGGAATATCAATTAACCATTTAGTTATACTTTTATTTAGCAATTCACTTTCCTAGAATCAGAGCCAGACTCCATTACCGAGTACCATAGAACAGTATCGCCACTCTGGACTACACAAAGCCGTATAGGACAAAATTAATGCCTCTTTCAATTCCTAATAATCCTAACAGTTTGAACACACTACCTAGAACTTTGTTCCCGAACTGTACCTAACAGCTGAAGCTACACTTCCATTAGAAGTATTATCGTTGGTATTTATAGCATAAAACAGTGATGTTAGAGCACTGACATTATAAACCTTAACCAAGTAGAGTTTCAGATAACAAGGTTATATTATAAGTGACAAGAGCAACATCGTCTTTTCACATTACAGAACATCAACTGATAAGTAAAGATCGGTTTTTTTAACCCTGACACAATTCATTAAGTATATTTATCCAGAAAATTTATCTCAGATGAATGTAAGTGTAGCAACAGTTTGAAGCAATTGAATTGACATGTTTCACATACAACAAATGTTTCCCAACCATGTAAATTTCGTGAACATCACTTTTTATTTATTCGGATTAACAAACATTAGCACGCAGTGCATTAAACAAACAGAATATAGCTACCAACTGAGTTAACCACAAATTACTGAATTATTTAATACAATAAAAGCTACACATATAAAATTATTAATTATTAACATAACTTACCACAATGATGTACAATATTTATAATCTTAAATCTTTATATGAATATAGTTTTAAAAATATTCAAATTTTTAAGTTAACAATAAATGTTCTTTGATCTGAATTTACTAGTTTCCCAGCATTGCACTGAGAGTTTCAGTTAATGACTTTTCCCTTACTTATTTTGATGAACCCAATGCCAGTTAATCTTTAGGGTACCAATTAGTGAAAATTTTAACTTTGTCTGACCAATGACATGATACATTTGCTTACTCTTAACTTAAAGTTCTATAAGTGTAATTGGTAACAATTTCAACATTCTCAAAGGTGAGACCATCATTTGATCAAATGATAATAAGATTCTTATAGTTTTAATTATATTATTACACATCTATGATTGTTTTCCTACGAGTATGAGGATACACATGTTCTTCTTTAATTAGGTACTTTCCAGAATGGTTATTCTTACCCACTCATTTAATCTAAACTAATATTTTAAAGAGGAAAGATTTGTTTGCTAATGTAAAACCTAATGTGCTGCCCAGTGCCTACTGGTTATAATTGGGTATGGACTATTATGATGATTAGTGATACGCGTGCGAAGCTCGGGCGAACTGCTAGTCTTATCTAAAGAGGCAACTGCAAAATATCTTAGCATAACCTTAGTGATACATCTTAAATGGTCAGCTCGTATTCAGAATACCTATAATAAAATTAAGAACTATAATAAACTTTTTTTCAATTTTTTTCCAGAAATCAAAGAGATATTGCACCTATTGAGACGTCAATAATGGTTTATATGTCGCTGTGGCTTCCGATCATGACCCATATTGTATCTGTGCATGGGGTGGGGTTGGAAAAACGTTTTTACTTCAGTTAGAACGAGCGCACAGAACCTTACTACTATTTTTTTTTTAAACATTTAGATACCCCACTGATAACTAATATATAAAGAGCGCAATGTACTCAACGTTCATTAACAATATTTAAATTCAATAATTTTACGTTTTCCACAATCATTTGATCATAGCACTATAAATAATTATAAAAGAGTAATAAAATTTACAATATCAGTTACTAACACAAGTTTTGTTCACTCACAATTTGAATTCAACTCTTATTAGTATGCATTTAATGTATTCATTAGAATTAACAGGGATATTTCTTTTGAAAGAAAAATAATAATAAAGGGAAAGGTACATTTTTGGCCTACTCTTGTACATTCTACCATGAATAGAGGAAAATACATAGATTTTATTATAAATATAAATAATTTAGAACAGTAAAATAAATAACGAGCAAAAAAAATAAAAAAGTATTTCAAGTTTTCGATACATTTCCAAGATGGCAACCTTCAGCCATAGAGAAGGCAGCAGGCGCAAAATGTATCAAATGTAATTTCTGACAGTCACTGTCAAAATAACGTGTTTTTCTTTTGAAAACGTCAAAAAAATATGAATCCGCCTTTGTTAACCACTCATGTTTAGTGTTCCATAACTTGGAAAGATTAAATAATTTACCACTGAAATAATAAGCCGAATTCATAGATTTGACCAATAAGAACTGGTCTAGTATTTTATTTTTCTTCATTTCTCTGCTTGTACAAGACTTGGCCTACGCCCCATACAAATCTGAACCGTCTCCTTTAACCTGACTAAGAGCTACGACGCAATTGAATATATATATTTTTTTTTAAATTGCGATGCGTGCACTTCACACATGACACAGACATGCTCAGTTTTTTTTTTACACCATAAATAAGTAATTAGTTTTTTAGTAATATTATCCTGTATCACTGGAAGGAACTACCCTCTGCAGTACAGGTTATCATAGCATAGAGGGCAGGGGACAGCTATATAATTTTGTTACACTCTTTTATGAAAATAATATTATTATTATTCTACCATAATATACTTTCCTATACACATGAAATAAATGACCTATATTCTGTGAGTCTCAGACAAGCACTACATCCGCCTTACACAATGATAATAATCTTATATAATCCTGAGTATATTTTCAATGTTTTACCGTTAACTTCATTAAGACGCAACAACAGCCCACTTTTGACCATTCTCCTTTATAATAAACTGGACATAAATATACAAAAAACAACTACCGACAAATCTCTTTTAAAGAAAGCTCCTTAAGTGGTTGTGCGACAAGTCATTTTACTGTTTTCAGATTACCCTAATAACCTATCACGGAAATTGTAGTGTTATATACTTGACATATCACAATTTTTATAACTTTATATTAGTAACATAGTAATTCCTAATTTCGCTTCTTTCTATAATATAATATTATAATTAAATTACTTGAATTAGCGCTAGACGAACAACCTCGAGTTGAACGAAGAAATCTGTCCATATTTTTCTCCTTTGAAATTCATTTCATAGCTGACGCTCTCCATCAAATCAATTATTATCTGTATTAATCTCAACCTCGGTATGGCCACTCGCCATACCCTTGGTTTCCCGGATAATAATGTTTTTCTCTCCTGACCTGACCTCCATCAAGCCGATTATATTTGTATTATTCTCAACCTCGGTATGGCCACTCGCGATACCCTTGGTTTCCCGAATAATAATGTTTTTCTCTCCTGGCCTGACCTCCATCAAGCCGATTATTATTTGTATTATTCTCAACCTCGGTATGGCCACTCGCGATACCCTTGGTTTCCCGAATAATAATGTTTTTCTCTCCTGACCTGACCTCCATCAAGCCGATTATTATTTGTATTATTCTCAACCTCGGTATGGCCACTCACCATACCCTTAGTTTCCTGGAAAATAATTTCTTTCTCTCCTTCGAAGCTGAAACTGACAAATTTCAGCTTAGAAATCTCATTCGCAACGATAAAATATTAAGCCTACCTTTCCTTGCCCATAATAAATTATTCTGGTCAAACTTTAAAAGATAAATAGACCGATAAATTCTTTATTGCCACACAAAACATAGAAATAACTGATAAACAAAAATAAAAACGGAAAATAATGCGTGCGCAAGGGCAGTCTTATCACCAAAATTGATTTCCTCCAGACAACCTGTTTTCTTAAAAGAACTTTAAAACGGAGCGGGATAGTGCAACAAAAAATTTGAAAGTTTACAATACCAATATCTGATTCGATCTTCTTTTTATTAAACTTTTCTTATAAATTAACATAAATTATTCTCATATTGTGCCAAAAATCTATACTTAATATTATAAAAAAGTAAAGTCTGTGATGTTGTAGGGTCTCTGGATCTACTGAACCAATTTTTGAAAATTCTGGTACCAATAGAATATAAAGCCACATTATATTATGTCATAGTCTATGTATTAATGCGAAAAGTTAGGGAGTTCCAGTGGGAATTTTTAAATAAATTATTTAACGCGGACAAATTCGCGGGCATCTGCTAGTACAATATTAAGGTTATGCCATTGGCATTCGCATCTAAAAGTGGTCATTGAAAATCAGCGTTGCACTGATAGTTACAAACTAACAATTTCTGATATGATGTAACTTAATTTACTTTTAACTTTTTGTTATAATTTGTACATTAAGTGAATATAGTTCAATAAAGATTTTTCTAATAACTAACTAATAAATCTTATCATGTAGCTTAATAATTGCAATATGCATTGCAATTATCATTATGTACAACACTCTTGTATTTGCAGTATTTCTTTTATTTGTGTTCTTTTCTTAGACCACCTAGGTATAATAACTTTAAAATGTTAAGAAGTACATATTTAATTTGATGATAGTGGTAATCGGCCAATAACTTCAACATAAATTTGTTTTTACCATCGTAGACTGTATGTTTACTTCGTAAGTTATTGTAAAGATGTAAATTACTTTGAGGATAAACCGAGATGGAAAGAAAAAAAAACATGTCGGATGTACGCGTTACTTACACTTTACGTCATTGGCGTGGAACAGAAAAAAGTATATTTTCCTGGTATCCCACTTCTGAAGCTGTAGCCACAGCTTCAGGATAATGGGAACTTTAAGTAAAAACCAGCAATACGATAACATTTTCTATATTTTACACTTCTTCGAATCACAACTCACACGATTACCATCACAATGCCATAAAAACAAAAGACAATCTGTCGTAACTTGTTGGCGCCAAATTCAAATACAGTTTACGAATTCATTATGCTAATAAAATATTATTAATGACTAACTTTTATAATATTTAATCTAGGATATTTATAAAATAATAGAAAAACAATTTAAATAAAGCTGAACGATAGCAACAGGCGAATATTAATTAATAATCAACATAACATGACTTAAACTAGCAAAAAGTAACTTCCTCGAACATTCACTAGATGTCGCTACAATTCTGACACGATGAATGAGTTGTTCCGAGAGGTTGTATATAATTAATAAAATAATATTAGAAATCACAAACGCCGACTTAGACGATATAAATCTATATGCCTAAAATATGCCCAAAATGATAAGTGGGCTTACATTATACTATGCATATAAAGGGATTTCATATCAAAGAATTTGCATGGTGATAGGCTTCTTCAAAGGGTTTCTTCGCTTATTCATATATGTTAAAATAAATTCATGATAAAATATTTTTACCATTAACCTAAGGGTTTAGACATCGGCCTCTCATTCGGGTCAATCGTTCGGGAGTCATTCGGAATATCATTTGCAAAGTTACGTGCGTTTTATTGCTTGCTTTAACGGCGAAGGAAAACGTCGCGAGAAAACCTTCATGTCCGAATTTTATATTTTTATTTTTATACTAGCTTTTGCCCGCGGCTTCGCTTACGTTAGCTTCGATTTTCAAACAAATTTAAAGCCCTCCCTTAGGGTTGGAAGTTTCAAAAATCCTATTCATAGCGGATAACCATCATATTACTCGCTAGCTAATGCCCGCGGCTACGTTCACGTGGTTTGAGGTTTTTGGTTCCTGCAGGAACTTCATAATTTTCCGGGATAAAAAGTAGCCGATGTGTTATTCCAGACCATAATCTATTTCTGTGCCAAATTTCATCCAGATCCGTTCAGCCGTTCGGGCGTGATTGAGTATTAAACATTCATCCATACATCCATACATCTATCCATCCAAACTTTCGCATTTTTAATAGTAGTATAGATGTACTCAGCCGCTCAGCGATTTCAGTTTTAAGACATCCAGTGGACGTTTAGATAGGCTTATGTATCCCCATACATAATCCTATTTAAACGTATATAGACGTTTTTTAGGATTAATAAATAAATAATAGCTATCTACCCAGTACATTTGCTATTAAATCCCCCAACAATAGTCAGCGTAACTCGATATAAACCGCATCTGCGCGAAGTGGCTATTGTGACAGATTTCAATGACAAAATTGTAAAATAAAAAATAGAGAGCTCTAACCGTGAATTTTTAGCACCTCTTGCGTAAACATTGTATTTTTTATATAAAAAAGAAATAAAATTCTTTAGCAAAGTATGTAAGTAAGTAAATGGAATATATATTAATTTACCTCTTTGCAGAAATATTAGATAAATCCTACTAATTCGTTCTCTTGAATTCAGTTTTTGCAAAAACCTGTGTTAGCCCGTTTTTCGGCATAAAAATGAGCCTATGTCCATTTCCGGTATGCAAGCTGTCTCTGTACCAAATTTCATCTAAATCGGTTAAGCGGATAGGCCTGGAAAAGATAGAGCCTTGCGTGTGTGTGGAGTACTTTTTATTAAACATTATTTCGCAGGAGTTATAAGAGATAGGTAACTTACCTACTTACATTTAACCGGTTTGAAATTTACGTTAATATTTCAGTTTCATTATTAGTTTTTTTGTATAACGATTTTGAATTTAATAGTTAACCTCTCAACTGGACTAATTTCAACTGTCACTTTTTGCACTGTTCCTATTTCGCAACCCGCGCAACTCGCGCCTTAGTACATTTGCACCACTTTTCAGAAATACCTATAAAAAAAGATCTAGACGACCTTTCATGGTTCTGTAAACGGCATTAGCTTTCTAAATAGTTTATCTTCATGAAAGTAATAAATAAAGAAGCTATTGTGTACAATCAACGATATAAAAACGCAAAGAAAGCGACAAAAGTCGCTTTTTTTTTAGAAGAATATTTCTACGATAAAACTTATCTTATTTTTATTGGAATTGAATAAGAAGGCATAAAGAAAGGCTATTTATCACATTTCAGTAAAGATCTGGTCTAATTCTATACAAAAATAAGCAAAATATTCATAACGAAAATGTATAGTTTTCGTATAAAAAGTAGGGTTATGTTTTAGTGATGTGCTACGTAGATGTCGAAAACTGTCGATACCTAGTTTGCCCAAGATTTTATTGAATGCTTAGAAATAAATGAAAACACTTTTATGTAGCATTGTTTTAATTGCAATATATATATATATATACATACTAGCTGTTGCCCGCGGCTCCGCCCGCGTGAAATTCGGTTTTTCAGTCCCGCGGGAATCTTCTCCATTCCAATTTTCAGCCAAATCGGTTCAGTATTTTTTGCGTAAAAGAGTAAGAAACATTCATACATTACAAACTTTCGCGTTTATAATATTAGTAAGGATAAGGACAGACTAAAAAGTATCTGTTTCTGTCGATCTTAGGTTAAGGTTTCACCACCAAAATTGCGTGCAGGCAATTTTATGGAATAAATAATAAACATTTATTTATATTTCATGCTTTATTTTGTTTTATATACACGACATAAGTGAAAAAAAAAAATTAAGACTAAGTACGAATACGTATACGAATTTGGTGGCCATATCGCGATCTTTTCTAGGCAACCATTTGCTTAAAAATCACTACACTAAAAATATGACCACTTATTGTTATTTAGGAACCCGAACGTGAACATTATTATTACCCCCAGATTACCGATGAGACATTTACTGATGATTATTACATTACAGATGAGATTACCTCCCACTGAACCTCATCATCACCATAAAGCTCCGCCAAAAAATCTGGCGGAGCATCGCCTCTGCTTGGGTACCATGACATCTAAAATTATATAAAAATTTGAACTGTCAAACTAAGGAAAGTACCGTTCTATAATATAAAAATACGAAAATAAGTTATACAGAAAAGACCCAAACTAGAAATGAATCGAACCCACTACCATCTTGACTTAGCCGGCTATTTACCGTATGCACCACGAAGGTCGTCTTTTCTTTCAGCTATATGCTACACTTATTACTAGCGGACACCATGGACGTTTGTCCTGATTGCAGCTCCACCTACCGGGTCCAATTGTTAATCTAAGCAATCCAAGAAATTGTAAACAAACACGTACAAAATATTCCATCACAATCGGTTCAGCCGTTTGACGCACAGTAACATACACACGGACTTAGAAAAAACATTCAGGCAAATATTTATATATTATATACACCTATATGGTCGAAACGATGATGCAAAATGTCGATATCTGAAACGATCGATACCCCGCTCTATAGGTGTATAGCCCTGCAAAGCGTTCACGGCAAAATGTCACAAAAGTGTATACTATTGTGAACCCTAACACCCTACATATAAAGCTTAGATTCGCTTCATTGGAATTTGAATTCCGTAAGCAAACGTTTTTCGTAGCTGTTATAACGGAAACAAGCTTCAGTATTTTCGTTTTATTTACACAATTATACAATTATTTGCGTAAATAACTATTCCAACATGGGTTCTTGCCGTCCATTTCAATCGTATTGAGCGTATTTTTACGGAAATCACATGAAAATGGCAAAAATTATCTCGCCGGTTTACAGTCTCATAGCGATAAAAATATAACGTAATTCAGAAATACAAATACAAAAATAGCTTCATCGTTCTTATAAGACACAAAATACACCTATTTATTGCACAAAACACTGTACTTACCTTGATAAAATAAGTTTCTTTCACGACACTGCACTTGGCGCGTAGAAGATTTATCACAGATCACAGACCATTTTCAAATTTGTTTTGTTTTGTTTTTTTTATTGAAACGTAATTTTTTGAGTATTGCAGAGTATAGTAAATTTTATATAGTTCTCTATGGGCAAAGTTGTTCAAAGGAAAATGAATTCTAACATAAACAAAATTCAGTTTATAGTCGTTCGGACCGGCCGAGCCGCCCGCGGCTCGGCGCCTGTATCGGCGATTTTCGTTTTTTAATAGCCGAGCCGTATACGGCTCGGTGCCGCTCAGCAGGTTAATACCAGGACAATGACGGTTCAATGGATGCTTTGTCAGTCTACAGATTAGGTTTGCTATTATAAATAGATATAAATAAATAAAATATTCTAAAAAAACACTAGAAAACCAGTCCGTCGGTTGTCACATCTCTATTGACAATAGGGTGTCCATCAGAACAAGTAATTGGACACGCGTCGCGATAATCTCTCAGCAAATAAGCGTATTTGCTATACGGGGAGCTTGTTTGGGGGATTATGAGTAGGGTGTCCTTGTGAAAAAAAAAACGCGTTTCTTTAAATATTTAAGGACATTTCTGTTTGTTTTCAAAATTTGTATCATCCAGTCGGCCAAAAACCAGATAGATTCATAGAAGTAGTTGTCATAAAATAATTCCTATTCCTATTACTTAATACTGAATAACTTGGTTTTATACCTAACTTCTTATATTTTTCTCGAAATCGCAGCGATATACGCCTATACTAAGCTCTGTTTTGTCATTAATATTGTGTAACAAAAAAGTTCTTCGATCAAGAGTCGAACTTGTAACATGGTAGTCATTTATTAAAATTAGTCTAATTTTAATTTTACAAACCGCCGTCAGAGGGGCTTCATTAATAACCGGCTTAAAATTCTTCTCATCACAATATCCTATTATATTATGCTCACCCCATCAACGAGCACAGTAGCGGTCGGGGTGCATACATTATTGTCCTTTTGAGATTGCCACCAATTTCAGTGCGGTCGGGAATAATGCGTTCATCATCATATTTGAACCAGATTGCTATACATTGCACGGATATTTTTTCGATAAATCAAATATTGAGATTCATGATATATTTGACACATTTTTTCCTATAAATCGACCTGGTTAGACTAACTTCTAAACACAATCTAGAGCTGTCTGAAAAATTAATATAAACTTATAGAGATTAACATTAAGTGTTCATATCATAAAGATAGTATGCCTTAATCTCAGAAAGTCAGAACTAAAGATACTTCATGATCTCTCAAAGGTAGTTTCTATTCTGTACAAGAATCTCACGTGGATGGAGTCGCGGTAGAAAATTCTTTAGTGCTGCATTATAATACCAACAATATATTTTTAACAAGCCCAAAAATCAATACCTGTCCCGTTATTAAACCGGTAGCCAAATATCTCTTCACATCATACCCCTGTGGTAACGAAGATAAACATCCCATCAAACCATGTGACATGTATATTGAATAGCGACTGGATAATCACCATCTGCACTAACCGCTCGTAGGACAATGGCTTACAAATGAGGGGGACCACTTGTATAACAAGTACGTACTTATGGTGAATTTGTTTGGAATAGTATTAGATTTTTTTTCTTTTTTTAGTGATGCGACTTGCGTGTATAATGTAAAGATAAAACGTCACACGAGCTATCGCATTGGTCACAAATAGTTCTCGGTGTCGGTGTCCATCTAATGCGTTTTATTTAGACCTTATTTAAATAGACAACGCCTAATAAGGTTCTGAAAGGAATACTATGAATCTTACATTCTAGAATGTTCGTTTTTTCGTTTTAAACAAAGTGTCTACAAAATGGCAAAAGTTTCAACAATTTTATTCATGAGATTGTAATTTCTGACTATTGGAAATATAATAAGACTTAAAAACTACTGTCCAATATTTCATAACCCTGAGGAATATACTAAATATCTAGTTAGTAACCCCGAATATTAAGAGTTCGTCTTTAAAAATATATATAAAGTTTAATTAAAGATTCAAAATTAATTAGCTAAATTCAATAGTTTACGTATTGAGTGGATTATAAAAATAGTTACTTAACATTTTTTTTAACTTTCTTTTATCTGACAAGTGTCTAAACTAGTCGTTTTATATAGTTAGTAGCTAGACGAGTTCCATAAAAAACTTTATACAGGGTTACCCCAGCTCATTTATCCTCCGTCACGCGTCCATCCAACATTGCATATATTATAGCAGATCTGTGTTTATACAGACTGGACGTGTTACGGAGTTATAATTACTAGTATACTGCTCAACTACTAGTTTATATGAAATTTCAATTTAAAGTTTAAATTGTTTTTATATTTATTTTAATTAGTTTGCTGCGAACATCATCAAAACATTTCGTGTCGCACTAACAGTATTTCTCAGAGCTAGCTTTATAAAACGAGACGCGAGTGCTTCCCAAAATACTGTTTAGCTAGAAAATAATTATACCAGTACCTTTGCTCAGGTTTATTTGCCTAACTTGTTTTTCGTTGCTTGAACAGATAGTCATTATAGTTGTTTGATAATACTTTATAGATCACACTTACCTATTTTGTGCATTTCAATTGCTGTAATCTATTCTATTACTTTCTTTCATAATCACGGAAAGAAAATGTTAGCAATAAATACAAAACTTAAGCAGCTTCAACGTTTTATGTAGGTTTGTATTGTAATTTTAGAATATAGCTGCAATACCCCTAACAGGTTAGCCTGCTACCAACTTATCTACATCATCACCCCCAAATGAGATTGCAGGGCTATAATCATCCTAGTACATTTAAATAAGTGTACTAAAGATATATTTCTAAAAAATGATATGAAATGTGCCCATTTCATACCCTGTAAATGAGTTCGAAAGTTAAACTTCCCGGCCTAGGCCAGTAAAGAATGTATGTATTTTCATTACATATCATAAGTTTGAATTAGGAATCTTTCTTCCTGAATATCTTGTAACTTGTTATAATGTTCTTTGGCCTAAATAGTTTAAATCAAGACACGCGGAAGCGTGTCCAGCCAAAGTTCAAAAAAACTGGCGAGCAGCACCGTGTGTAATATTACACGAACCATTTGGAGCCACTTTTGACCCCCTCATAACTCAAAAACTATTTCACATAAACATGTCAAATTTGGCGCATATATTAAGACCCGTAAGATACATATGTGCTCCAAATTTCATAAGCACACCTCAAATGGTTATTTAGATATAAACGTACAAAAATCGTCATTTTTATGATCAAAGGTATAGATCAAAACTCTGACACGAGGCATGCTACCATTGCTTAAAGCCGTATTATTTTAATATTGTTGACGTTTATGTTGTAGTGTTATAATCATTATTTTAAGGACATCAAAGTACGTGACATTCAACCGTTAGTTTGAAACAATACTGCTTTAAGCGGTGGTAGTAACTCCTTAACTATTGAAAATGACACATAATTATTATTTGAATGTAAATAATAATGAATAATAACATAGTTGCATTAAAACCTTACCTTCGTATTCATACATTTTGTGTAACGAAACGTCATTGACAGAAAAGAAGAAGAAACGTATTTGAAGTCGTCAGTTCAAGCTGTCAGTCATTGTGATTTGTATTCATTGTTTATAGTGGTTTTAGTGATATCGACTGTTTACCGTGCTTGTTTTCAATGTTTCACAAAAAACTTTTGATTTTGAACTTTTGCAATCAAAATTGATGAGATGTAGAAATGTGCTGTAGAGGTAGTCTGACCATAGATGTAATCTGTCAATGTCAGTGTAACTCTAGGTACACTATATATTTTTCTTGAGAATTCTCGTCTTTAATTATCTTGTACAATGAGTCGTACAATAGAATTACTGGTGGGTGACACACTGACCTTACACCAAATAATAAGCAGCTTTACAACTTGTGAACGCTATAATTCGTATATGAAAACTAGCCAAGCCAAAGCCTTAGTCTTCAACATTTTATACTAAGTTATAAGAAGAAATGATATTTTAAGTTGTTATAAAATATTATATGTTGTTATAAATAAATTTCAGGACTGACCATTGAACTTGGCACCCATTTAGATCTCACTTCTTTTGTCGCTGAAGTCAACAACCAAGGCATATATATCACAATTTTGAATTTGGCTCTCATTTCACATTTATGTTTTTGATGGGATATATAAATTGCAGGACTGACCATTGAACTTGGAACCCATTTAGATCGCACTTCTTTTGTCGCTGAAGTCAACAACCAAGGCATATATATCACAATTTTGAACTTGGCTCTCATTTTACATTTATGTTTTTGATGGGATTTGGAACTCTACCGTATTACGCGTTCAGCACTCACAGCGCAAAAAGATATATTTAAAAAAAGTCACTTGTTTCATTTTTTTGAAAAGCACTATACACACCTCGACCGGGAGAGCATTTCTGGTCTCGTATATAGCCGGCCTCGTGTAGCTCGGCCGTCTAACTAACACTCGACCAGCAAACGCGTACTTCCCGGTCTCGCGATGTAATGTACTATTTTAAATAAAAAAAGCGTCCTACAAACAATGTAAAAATATTGCCACCCCACGCTCATTTATCCCTCGTCATGCGTGGAATATATTATGACCCGGTGCAGTTCTTTTTATATAGACTGGGCAATCGACATGCTATTGAGGTGTTAGTCTAGCTGACCGCTAAGTAAGTACCTAAAGGCCAATATACTGGAGCAACAACACGGGACGACACGGCATGCTACAAATAGATACTTAAATACGGCCATAGGGCCCGGACTCGTCCAGAGCGGAGACGAGACGAGAGGAGAGGAGATGTGACTTAAACAACCAATAGAATTTCGTTATTCCCACAACATCTCGTTTCCGCTCAGCTTCAGTGGGTACCACTGAGCGGATATGTATCATATTTGTATGGCGCGATTGATGCGGAAGCTGGCGATGGCGCGCAGCGGAGACGAAAAGAGATGTGAGCGGCGTGCAGCGGAGATGAGAAGAGATGTGAGCGGCGTGCAGCGGAGTTTGTTTAGCTAGTAAGCAATTTATAATTTCTGAATCTTCCCTGGTCTAACCTTGTGGGAGGCTTCGGCTGTGGCTAGTTACCCCCCTACCGGCAAAGACGTGCCGCCAAGCAATTTAGCGTTCCGGTAGGTACGATGCCATGTAAAAACCGATCAGGGGTATGGGTTTTTATATCTGCCATAACAAGTTATCCTGCTACCATCTTAGACTGCATCATCACTTATCATCGCAGATCACAGTCAAGGGCTAAAAAAAAACATCCAACGCTCGGCGCGTGCAGCTCAGTCCCGTTCTAGCCAGCACACATCTCCACTCCAGTCTAGCCAGTATGCATCTCTGCACAGCTTCGGTGGATACACCCTAGCTGAAAAACCTCTCTTCTCGTCTCCACTTCGGACATCTCCGCACTTCTCCGCTTTGCTGGAGTCCGGGTCTAATGCGGCCAAGACAATGTCGTGCTGAAGAATCGGATTATTACGGTGCGAAAGATTGCCAATGACAGCAGCATGAGCAAAGTTGTTCTGGTATAAAACAGTCTTATACGAGTACCTACATTTTTAGGTACATACCTACCTTTGAATCCGCGAAATAGTTTGAAGCTTACCTGTACCCTTACTCTTAGTTTTAATTCGATTGATCGTATAAGAATTCGATGACATTAGCGTCACAGTAAAATGGACCCAATAGCGCTTGATTTAAAGTCACAAATTCATTACAACAAATTTAAATTTGGAAACGTATCGTATACGTAAACGTATATGAATGCATACACGAAATTGAGCTCTATATTCATACATTTAAGTTCATTTTACTATGACGCTAATGTCATCGAATGCTCATACGATCAATCGAATTAAAACTCAGAGTAAGTACTCTGTGCCTCCATTTTTACGTGACGGGCTGAATTCTGCATTTAGTTACGTGATATGAATATGAATACTCTACGAACTATTTACCTGCTTATTTTATTTTCTTACTACACACTTTCGCACAGTAGATTCTGAAAACCCTTCTACGCTTTAATGAAAATCTAGCTACATACTTACATGTAAAAATCTAACTATTCTAGACTCAGTGCGGTGGCTGAAGCTGTACGATCATAAAATGTCAGTCAGTCAGTTTATACTTTTAAACTACGGATTTCAATACATTAGAGTTTCCATAGAGCGCGTACCATACAAAAAAAGTTTCATCCTCATTATATCATTATTAAGCAATAAAATCTAAAACATTCTGCAGAAGTCTATACATTTATATTAATATGAAGTCGTATTTCCGTGAAAATTTATGGTTCGCAAGTCACACGTGACAAGAGCCTATACAATTTTAAAAATTGCGCGCGGAGAATTTCTAAACTTTGTCATCATTCATCGTCTAACATCAAAAAGAAAATTGACTCAACAGCATGACAATTCGTAAAAGGGTTTTAATTATGTGAAGGCCTAATAATTACAAGCGAGATATAGATATGCACAGTCCCTCAATGTGTCAGGCACAGGGCCAGGGTTTTTCAGGGCCGAAACTCCTTTGAAGTCAGTATCTACATATAAAGTGGGCTCCCATAAAGACTAATAAAACGCCGCTGGCAATTTGCCCACGGAACTTCATTACGTAGGGACTTTATTAAGGGACGTTATAACTTATTCTCACCTCGTCCATGTCGTTGGCTCTACGCAAGAACTCTATTTGCACGAGTTTAATAAAGAATAATGTCTGTGACGCATAGGTGAGCGCCGTTAGTATTTACTACAAGTGGGAGGTTCGAGAGCGTTTCCCAGAAGGTGCAATTTTGAAACCGAGTTCAATTCGGAGAAGATATGATACTCTTAAGTATAATCTTAGGGGAATCTTTAATCAGTCTGAGTTGCAAAGCACTAATTGGTTGTTAAAATTCTATCAATGAAAAACAAATTAAATACATATTATATTGTGATTTCGTGATCATCCTTAATTATGGTCAGAAAAAGAAAAACTCCATATTAACAGGTAGACATTAAAGCCGACATCCAATCATAGCAACTAACAGACTTTCCCTTATAGGTCTAATATTGGCGCCCAGAGACTCAATCATCATACCCTCAAAATTACCCTTGAAAACCCAATCCTGCCAATATTCGAAAACACCACAAAGCCACCCCTATCAAATATTCATCCCTTGTGCCACAGAAAACCTAATTGCGAATACTATATCGCCACTTTAATCACCCTTTGTAATATAAAGGGCGGGGCGACATTGGCTCCGACTTTGTATTGGTCATTTGCAAAATGGACTGTCTATATTTTTATTGAACGTCAGTATATTTTTTACTCCAATATTCACGAAATATTATTTGTTAGGTCTTCTTATTTTGTTTACAATGATGTATTTTCGTTTATGATACCTATATGCTTAGAGCGATAAAACACTGAAAATGCCATTTGAACTATTGATCTTACTTGTAAGCATGCTTGTAAGTCGTAATTGTTTCCTTTGAAGATCTCTATGTAGATATAGATAATATAGCTGTTGATAGCATCACCGATTGAAAATGTCAATAGATTTTTAACATTACACAGAATAAAAATTGGCCAATAGGTACTTTAATTATATCTTTCGTTACTATTTTACCAACACAGTTTCACAAGAGTTATAGTATTCATAATATACCCAATCGGATAGGTTATATTGACAAAAATCACAAAATAAGTTAAAAACTGGCCTTCGGATTCACCACAAAGCCGTTAATTACCATGTATTCATCTCTTTTGGCGCAGTATCCTATCCGCAATTGCAAAATACTGAATCGCCACTTAATAAAATCACCCTTTTTGTAATAAAAGGGTGTGGCTTAATAAAACCACCCTTTATAATAAAGAACGTGGCGAAATCGCCGACGGCATATATCCAATGTTTTTAAAGATAGAGTGAGTGGCACAGACATTCTTGAAAACGGATTTAAAATATCTACGTAACTAGGTGTAAGTATTTTCAAACTTAAGTGACTTATGTTATGTAGTATGCTGATATTCTCTGATTTCTTTAATCTAAGATCTACTTAAAGGCCTTCTACGTGAGCGACAAACGCGAAAACGTGACTCGATGCGACGCGACGCGACATTATCAAGCAGTAACTGACTCTTAACGTGGCATTCGTTGTCACGTAGAAAAGTTTGTCACTTTCTATACAGTCGTATCGCGTCGCTTTCATCGCTCACCTAGGCCAACGGGTAAGTTTCTTCTTACGCTTTATTAACTTGTTATTGATAGTTTTGTGTCTGTTGTAGGCGATGCAAGGCAAGGATTGTTAAAAAAAATATCGACTTAAATAGAATGTTAGACAATAGATATATCACGAGATTTATTTCGCTATGTAACTCGAAGGTATTGAGGAAGATATAGTTCAGTTGAATATGGGTACATATAAACACTCATGTGACCAAATATACACAATAACTTTGTCCCTTTATTTGTTATCCGTAGCGTGGAAAGCCGGAGGCAGGCCTTAGTACCCAATAAAGTGAAGCCGCAGGGTATTTTGGACACCCTTTATTACAGAGGGTGTTCCGTCTACCGAGGTGATTTAATTTACGATACACAGTACAGGATTACCAAGTTGACTATATTAAGATCCGTTATGAAGTATTTGATACCTAATTGTCAACTAGGTTAGTAAGTTACTAACAGCCATAGTCATATTTTTCATAGATGGAAAAACTGATTTCATGACTAACATTGACATGACACTGAAAGGCAATGCGAAATCAGTTGAATAATTCTCTGTTTCGGTTTATATGATTCATTCAAAGGGCGGTGGGCCTAATTTTGCTAATATTATATGACAGTGACTAATTAGTAATTATCAAAAAACTTAGATACCAGTAATGAACTAAGAGCAAGGTATCTTTCTTATTTCTGCCTACTTGTTTCCGCACTTAAACTTCCAGTTGGAGGTCTGTTGTACGTGACAGCTAGGCAGGATAGTTATATTATTTTAGCAAAGTTAGTCAAGTGAACTTACTTCACTTGTAATTTTTTCGATTAATTTAGCTAAGGCTGTAATATTTTTTAAATACTTTTAGATATATTATTTAACGTTGCATGACACAATTGTTTGATATATCACGTAAACGACTAGACCAGTCTTTCCCCCCTCTAAAAATTATAATTAATGAACACCCACTACACTTGCTACAATATTACTAACTCATCCAATCAAATATATTCAACTCCCTAAAGACTTGCTCAATGATATGAGTGCACCGTAATATTTTACGTTCTATCCTACAATAATTTGTTTTTATTACGTGGCAACCCTCTGACAATTGAGGGGATGGATTAGGGTTGTCACAAAGCATATTATACTTAGTTTATGGCAAAACCAGCTTGCCACCAATGTCGGAAAAAGTTCTAAGAAGTCCCATAGATTATTGAATAAACGCAGGCGTTACTTTACGGAAGTCCATGATAATGAATGAACTAGAAGTTTAATTCGCTATAATCCGCCACAGTAGACAAATCTATGTGATAACTGTGGGTGTCTTTCACCTACAGCATGCGATCCCCACCACCCAGTAACCCACGACACAGCACCACACTACACAAATCCTCCAAATCACTCTCAACGTACGTTTCACTCCGACACCGCGGCATCTTCAGATGTTGACTCGATAATGCACGATTGTACATTATTGATTCTTTACAATCTTGCATTGTCGAGTCAACATCTCCTTTTTATTCATTCCATTCGTCCCTTATATTAAAGATGACATAACCCAGAACTTCTTTGAGGTCACTACGCCAAAGAGGTACCTAGTGAAATAAAAAATATATAGAATTGCCAATTTCTTCCTTAAAAAGGGTTTCCAAATAATCTTAAAATTGTCGGTTTTCTAACGGTAAGAAATTGGAATTTACACAACAATCCGTAGATCGTTTCAGTGCAGGAATTTCTCACACTGCTACGTGAAGAATGACGTAGAATCGTGATTGAAAATACCGTTTTACGGAATCCAATCTGTTAGGTTACGCTACTTTAACGTATGTAGAGTAAACCTTTAGACGATATCTACACTCTATACCTACCTAGTATTAGAGGTGTGTGAGCATATCGCTAAACGGTTAACGGCTTATCGTTAAAAATATTAGTAAACAATCTTTACTCCTGTGCACTAGCGAGTGAAAAAAACATTGTTTTTATAGTATCGTTTGTTAAACGGTTAACGATAGTAAACCATCCTTACTCCTGTTGAAAAGAAACATTGTTATTATAACTACCGTTTACAGCCGTTAACCGTTAACCGTTTAACTGTTTAGCGATATGTTAACACCTCTACCTAGCATAACTACGTTAAGTACGAATAACGTTCTATCTTGGACTGCGTTGAATATTGTTAACATAGCACCTAACCAGAAGGCTTTATTGTTTCTTGGTATTTACCTAGGTAAAAGGGGTATCAGGAGCGGCCAGAGCCAATTTAGAGAGAACAAGTAAATTATAAATCGGCATAATATTTATGTTTATTGTGACAACCCTAGCTTGCCATAATAATGAAATCAGTGAAAGTTACCACTTAAATAATTTACCCATTATCCTTCATTTTGTTTGGGGAGAGCCTTTTCTAAGAAAAATAAATAAATCAATTTACAATGTGTAAATTGAATTATTTATTTTTGGGCCTTTTAAAATAACCTTAGTTACGATAACGATACTACCTAACTATTAAGTAATACTTTTAGCAAAATGCTATACTCACTTACATAATATAGATAGGTAAACTTTTCTTTAAAATGAGTTCAAATAATTACTTTAATATTCATTATTTACTTAAAAATTTGATCATAAATTAATATAATTGATAGTAATTCAAAAAACATTACTATGAAATTAAAATACGTAGACATACTCGTAGCTATTTAAAATAATTTAAATACTACCTACAGTTCATATTACAGTTCAAAGTTTAATAGCAAGCATAGTGTCAAAATCTAAATTAAAGCTAGCTCTAATAATTGACCCAAAGTGACTCCCATGAGCTGATAAAAGCTTTAAGCTTCCCGCTTTAGCTTAGCTTCGAAGCTTACTAACATTATTATGGTAATTTCCTAATTCCTAGACTGCTTTCATGCTGTGCCTCTGCCAAATGCTCCCTAAATCGGGATATGTTTCGTTTTAAACGGTATCAGGCTCTAAAAGCAGAGGCGTGCCGTAGGGTTCAAACGTAGGCAAGCCAGCCGCTGCCCATCGTAATCTTCCGTCTACTTTTTTACTCATGTCTTGTCGTGCTCAACAAAGCACACAGAAGGCATAAGTTAACTACTAGACAGAATTAAGTCAGCAGTGGTACACTACCAGTGTGATCTAGGTCAATTATATGATTTGAAATTTCATTTGCCAATAATTGGAAGTTTCTATGCGTTGTTTTCCGAAATTAAAAAAAGAAATAACGGAAATCATATGTTTTTGGGAAACTTGATGCATTTTTATAGCACCAGTTAAATTATTTATATCATAATTTCTAACGAAAAGAAGCTTGGAATGCGACTTTACATTGACTTACTGTACGAATAAAACCGTATACAACACTAACAATTAGCTTATTAGTATGAGAACAACCAAAAATCTATTTAGTTTTATACCCGGATCTGTTAAATTGCCTTTTTCTACTTTTACAAGTTTGTGAAATACACAGGTCTGGAGTAGATTTTGGTGAATTTACCTTAATTTAATTATTGTTCAAAAGTTATACATTTTACCATCAATATTTGCACACACTTTAAATAGTAACAAGGAACAATATTAATTAAATCTGAACTCATTTTGTACAAAATTAACTATTAATTCACGAATAATATTATTATTTCAATAAACACTGTCACAAAAAAGCAAACGACTAAATTATGAAGGTTTAGTCCGTATCCCGATTCTCCTAGAGGCAGCGTGCGACTTCTTAAATCAGACGTATTAGATAATCAAAGCATAATTCCGTCTTAAAAACCGCTATACTATTTGTAGGAATCTATAGCGGATTATACAGACAATGGTGCCGATTCTGTAATGTAACATCTCTAAACTAAACTAAAATGGCAGCTTTAAATCTAGTTCTGTCCCTTTCCGTAGGGAGTATTATGAAAGGGTTAGCAATATTTATAATGCTCTAATTTTAGTTTAGTTTAGAGATTGTGCACTACAGAATCAGCCCCAATATGTATGGAAATCAAAGCCACAGCCCCTCTCACTCACTCAACTAGGTTGTTCGTAAAACGTTCGCAAGCGCTCGGCGCCCACCGGTCGGCTTAGCAGTCATTGAAATGACAGATTGTAGAACGCGCGAAATTTAAACACGTAATTTAAACGGATCGATTAATTACCGAGTTAATATTGAGTTTGTATGTTTGGGTGTTTGTTTTGGGCAAGCCAGGCTTTTTAACATTTATTGAGGTTTCGCCACTGTCTAAAAGGAGGAACTAACTGATTGATGTAGGTATCTTATCGTTTTCTCTATTTTACATTTCAAATAACATCTTCTCGTCCAAAATTCCTCAGTGCCTGAAGACGAAAGTCTTCGAGCAATGCGTTTTGCCAGTGATGACTCACGGACCTGGACGAACCATAGTCGAGAAGGTATGGATCTAATAAGAAGGCTGAGGGTCACTAGTGGTCGATGGAGAAGACTTAAAGTGTCCTTACCTGATCAAATTAGAAATGAGGAGATCCGTATGGGAACCAGAGAAACGAATAGGCATGATGACAGTATCCAAGAATCAATGAAATTATGAATTTATCTAATGAAATAGGATTCAAGGAATATAAAAAACGTATTTATTTTTCTATTTCGAGTGAGATTGTTATTTATTTTGATAAAATAAAACTATGAAATACAGCAATCCGCCATATTGTATAAAACACCACTGAAGCGAATGACGTCACTATTGTTTTCGAGCTTTGACAATCGGCAAACAATCTCTATAAGTACAGGTGTTTTAAATGTTTATCAAGTATTTTCGTGTTTCTTTGTTTCCTTAAGATCATTTCCATAATGTAGCTTTGTTATACCGAATCCAAAATCAAGAAATTAAAAATCGTTAGCCATGGATCAAGGATTTACCAAAGCTACTGGCTCTAAATTGCCCAGGATTGATTTGTTGATGCTGGTTATCTTGCATCTAATAAAGACTTTTGTTCAGCAGAATTTCGCAACGTCAAAACTTCCATCCAATAATAACATAATAATTTATAGGTTCTAAACCCGTAAAATCTGCTATTTTGTATATTAAGTACTTCATGATAGGTATTAGAGGTATGAAATGTTGTTTTTTAAAACTATACCGTATAACTTAATATGAGCGGTGATTGCCTTCTAAGACGTCTGCCTCCTATTCGGGGCGTATGGGGTTCGATTCTAGGTACGCATCTCTCAACTTTTTGCAGTTATTTGTGTTATAAGCAAAATAGCATCACTAGGTACATAGTATAAAAAAAAATCCCTTTCCGCTATCTGTCCCTATGTATGCTTAGATCTTTAAAACTACGCATCGGATTTTGATGCGGTTTTTTTTAATAGAAAGAGTGATTCAAGAGGAAGATTTATATGTACTTTTTATCCATGACAATTAAGAAGTTCCCGCGGGAAACAAAAAACCTCAATCCACGCGGACAAAGTCGCGGGCACCAGCTCGCCGTGCAAGATTAAGCTACTTAGATCGCATTGTTTTTTAAAGTGGCGCATGAATAAATAACTTGCTTGGAGTTAATTTTGATGTGTTATCACATCGGGGGACCGCACACGACTTACACACTTTAGAATTCATATTATTCACACAAAATATCTAAATTGCTGTACGAAGACTTAAGTGTTTACTGCACACAGTACATTAGAGTACATTGGTAAAAGCAATAGTGACGTCACAAACGACGCCATGACACCTGTGAGCGTTCTGGCGTTATTTTTAAAATTGAAATTTCAAATGCCAATTTTATCTACCAAACCTTTTTTTTCTACTGAAATAAGATATTTTTCCGAAATAGTAGATACTTCCGAACATAATCTGACCATTTTTCAAAATCAGTCATCATGCTTATTCTACCTATTCTCCTACCATTTGTATAATTCTTCTCGGTAGAAACGGCATTCCGAACCAGTGGTAGATTCATTCGACTATTGAAAAGCACTTGATAAAAGTCTACTTGAATAAAAAAGATTTACATTGGTTGTCATTGTGTTTCTTTATTTATACTATATAGTATATATACAGACAAAAAGTATACATGTACAATGTTATATACAACATGACCTCGCCCTCATAAGATTTCATCGTTGTTCCCATTCATTCTAATAGAGACAGCAATTTTGACGATCTAAGAAAATTAAGAACGTGGAAATACGTAGAGACTTCTCATTGCATTAGAATTAAAAAAAAGAAACTAAACCTTATGTTTCAAAGCAACTGGACAATGGTTCATACAGTATTAATTTAACAAAAACTTTGAGAAAGATTACTAAGTAAATACTTAATACTTACCTTTATATAATATTATAAATTGCTTTCAAAGCTTCTTATTATTAAACGAAGCTTTTTAAGGCTAAGCCGATTTTTGAGGGTATTTTCACTGAAAGGTAGGAGTTATTTCTTTGTTATGGCTGACTGGAGGGATGAATGGAGCGGGGAGGGGAAATAAAAGCACAAGAGACGTCCAGCGGAACGTTTTTTAGTGCGGAAATCCGCCTAGAAAAAAGAAAGATACAATGAGTTACCTAGATTACTTTTTATTACGAGTATTAGTGGATATTGGATAATCGGGGACGACGGAGGCGCCTAAAAATTTTCTTAAATAGGAGAGTAGACTGTTCCACGAATTTTCCTGTTCCATTAAGAGGCGACTCAAGTCGATTGTCTGACGTAATACGAGCGGTGTTTTTTCATCAATTGTCGCACTTATTAGAATTCCTTGGGAATACGCAATGGAATAAAACGCTCATGAAATGGCCTGTTCAATAGCCGATATAAATTTTCGGGTAACGTCGGTAACCAACCAAAATAACGTCATACATTTGTAACATTTGGTGATAGACACCGGAATTAATATGGACACTGTAATTTGTAACACAGGAAATTGTTATTGAGATACTTTCCCTAAATAGAAATGACATACGGAATAAGCAAGCAGAGGCCCCATTATGGAAAAACTGTGTCAATCATTATTCTAAATCAAAATTTGTATTAAGGTAAAATTATTTCTATAGTGTAACTATCGTAAACACTCTTGCTATTAGCCATAATCCACATTATCCATGGTCGTAGAAATAACAACCATAAATTCAGCCAATCACAACAATAATTATTAAAACTGCAACAGCATTTGCAGTAGATTGATGCAGCCTTTTCGGAATAGGGTTACCATACCACAACTCAATGCTCACGAACGAAAAGCTAGCTCTGCAGTTTGCAGTATTTTAATATTATGCTCAACTTTGCTAGTAGGTTTAGCAAGTATTTCAGAGATTATTATTCATACCCACATTCTGGCATACAGTGAAATTCGCCGGGTTATCGAGTTTTATCGGAGCAGGCGAACTTTCGTGAACACCACGTTTTGGTGCCATTTCAGCGGAGTTTCCCTTTATAGAACAAAAAAATTATAACTTAGTAGAAGTAAAAAATTATAAGTTAATTAGTTTAATTATGCTTCATATATTCCGGGAATATCAATAAAAATTATTTCCAAAAACCGACTTCCAAAGCCAGTGTGTAGAAATCAAAAAATATTTTTGATTTCTACACACTATGTTGAAAGTCGGGCGAGCCTGATGCGTCCACTTTGTTATCCTTGTTATACCCGCCCGACTTCAACATAGTGTTTAGAAATCAAAATTCTTTTTTTCTTTAATGTGGCTTTGGAAGTCGGTTTTTTGGAAAGAATTTTTATTTTTAACTTTTTAGGGTCAGGGTTGAGGATTTGGAGTCAGAATTTTTCATGGGACCACCTCGAGAGTGTTCAAATCGGTTCAGAAACCACGTAGATATGCACCGACGTAATTTAAAAAAAAACATACGCGCAGAATTCAGGACCTCCTCCTTTTTTGTTTCAATTTTTTTTTTTTTTTTTTAATTATCAAAATAAAAATCGATACAATTTTGTTGGGTAGCACTGCGAAAAACCACGTAGGTTTATGAAACCCCCAGATAAACGCAGGTATAATAATATTACAGTGTGCACTGATCAAAGTTCGAATCAAGAATGCAGTCGCGTCTCAACACCCGTTGCCTTGTCGCTACGCCACCATCTTTCCTCCGTGGAGGGGCGCTGGACGTCACGACCACAGACAACTCGCCCCAGTCGCGAGCGGCGTGAACCTCAGACGCGCAAAACGGTGTTGCCAACGTGGTGTTGCTAACACGGCCATGCTGCATGGTGCCTGCCCCGGGCACCCCACGAGTCGGGATAAAATCACTGCAAAATAAATAACCATTAAAGTCTGTATCAAGCTACATGCTTGTATGGGTTAATTGATGAAATATTACCTGTTTACGACCAACCAACGACCTTGCAGCTCAAACAACCAGCCCACCCCACCTAAAGGGACTTTGCCACACTTAGGAGACCAGGTTTATCATGGTTGAAAACCACTTGCACTTAAAGAGCATTTCGCTCACTCAAGTGTACCAAGCTCATCTTCAAGCTCAAGCGTCGTTTTCCACAACGATAATTTATATCTACAACGCAATATTCTCAATTAACCTTTATTATTTTATCACGGCTCGCTGAATAAATAATATTATTATGTGTAATGCGTAAAACATGCACATAATAATAATTACAACAACCAAAATTCTAAAGTATGGTACATTCAAACAATAACTTGAATAAACTGTGGTAAAAATATAATGTACTGAAAGCGATAGTAATTCATAACATACTTACAGTTTTTTTTTTATGTTTGATTCAATTAATTAGCAATCAACAACATAAGAACATAAATTACTACAAAATTTCTAAATATTTAAAGAACATAACCTTGCTAACACGGTTTTTGATTTTTAATGATTCATAAAAAACCCCAGTCATCAATATTAATCCATGGTTTCATATTCTCCGCCACAGCAGTACCATTATACGCTTTAGAGGTACTTTGAAGGATCAAAGTCAGGTATTATATTGTTCAAAGTACTCACAGTCTCGGCATCCTTACGAGATACCTTATTACGTTTCCTCGGAGGCGAAGGAGTCCTGGCACTTGAAGAGCTCGATGTGGAATGAGCACGTTTGCGTTTCGACCGTTTCCTCCCCATAGCGTAAGTTACTACACACTTCTGATTTCAAATGAAACCCCCAGATAAATAAACGCAGGTATAATAATATTACAGTGTGCACTGATCAAAGTTCGAATCAAGAATGCATTGTCGCTACGCCACCATCTTTCCTCCGTGGAGGGGCGCTGACGTCACGACCACAGACAAATCGCCCCAGTCGCGAGCGGCGTGAACCTCAGACGCGCAAACGGTGTTGCCAACGTGGTGTTGCTAACATTTGGAAGTCGGTTAAAGAAAATAACTAATCAGTAAAGTGAGAAAAATATGTACTAAACTAGACTAGATTATGTCCGCACTTGAACTAAGGTTTTTAAAGTATCCCGTGAGAACTCTTTGATTTTCCCTGTATATGTCCCCGGGAATCGGGGAATCGGGATGATGCAACCTATCTCTGTAATTTTACCAAATTTTCACTACTTACCAAATTTTATATAAATCGGATGAACAGATGGACACGTTTTACAACACACAGATTATCCCATTTATAATAATATCCGTGTGGAGTTATTAGTCACGTTATTAGTTTTAGGGTAAATACGTAGCCGCAGCCGACAAGTTATTTAATTAAACTTTACTTCGGGAATAGCAAAGAAAATAACTAATGAGTAAAATAACAAAATTATGAACTACTAGCGGTCGCCTGCGACTTCGTCCGCGTACAATTTCTGATTTCCTATGAGATTTTCCCGCTGCAAAAGACCTACTTATAGCAGCTATATAGCATCGGCAGGTTTTTATTATTTAAGACTAATAAGTCCTTAATGCTGACTTCAAGAACTTATAACCTTCATGCAACCTTAACTGAACTACCAAAGGTTAACTGGAAGAGAATACCTCTAGGTATTAAGTTCGCCTTTGTGCATTGTAATTTTCTTATGTGCAATAAAGAATTTAAAACAAACAAACAAACAAACTTTCAGCCCCTATTTCACGCCCTTTGGGGTGGATAATCGTAAAATTGCTCATACAGGTTATTATTACTTAAAATTAATAATCTAAATCTTGATGTTCAAGCCTTTAACTACAAAAACATAGGACTTGCATACAAATTTTAAACATTTTTACAAATTTTGCAGTTTATTATTACTTAAAACTATTAACCTTTAAGCCGATTTTCAAGTATCTAACTTCAAAAACTTAGAAACCCCATGTAAGCTTCCATCCGCCATTTCACCCCCTTTGAGGTGAATTTTCGTAAAATTGCTCATACAGGTTATTATTACTTAAATCGAATAACCTAAATCCCGATTTTCAAGTCTCTAACTTCAAAAACACAGGACATTCATACAAAGTTACAACCCCCGTTTCACCCTCGGCGGGATAGATTTTCCTAAAATTGTTTATACAGTTTATTATAACTTAAAACTAATAACTCTACTAAATCCCGATTTTCAAGTCTCTAACTTCAAAAACTTGGGAGCCCTCATGTAAGCTTCCAACCCCCATATCACCCCTTTGGGGTGAATTTTCTCAAAACCGTTTATTATCGGATGGATGTGTCTGCACCATAGAAGGAACCTACCTTCCAAATTTCAAGTTTGTATGCTTTATAGGTCCTGAGATATCGTGATGAATCAGTGACCTTTCGCTTTTATACATATTATGTCTCACTATTAGTTTTACTTTCGTCCTTCGAGAAAGTGTATAGTTAATTAAGAAATAATTCTATAAAGGCGCCAATCCAACTTTATTATAAAATAAAAATAGATAATGGCCGCGATTTCGTTAGCGTGGATGAGGTATTATTATTCCCACGGGATCTCCGAGATAAAAAGTAGCCTTCTCCGGATAGCCACTATTTCTACAAATTTCATTAAAATCGGTTGAAACGATGGGCCGTTAAAGAGTAGCAGACAGGCAGACACTTTTGAATTAGTATGGATCTTCTCACTCTCACACACACATATGGATATTGTTATCGTATTGCACTGCTTAACTCATGTTCAAATTAATTCCATAACCATATAACTGGCGTCACCCATACGAAGCCGGAGACGACTCAGCCAGAACGGAACACTAAAAACGTTAACCAACAGTAACAACTTCTAAGAAGAAAGATATCAAATATGTTAAAATATAATTCAATCTCCAAGCAGCTGCAGTAAGGGCATTACCACAAACTACTTAATTCGAACTCGGCCGCGGGTGGAACTTGTGCACAGGCGGCGCAACTTCTGGAACTTCGTTAGCGCTTCGATGCCGCCATTTTACTGGAATTATCCTTGTCTTGAATTTGCAATTATGAACTATAATTCACTAAGTATTCGAGTATCATTTAATTCTTCATTTCTACTCATTAAATCGCACTGAATACTGAGTACGAGTCACCTCTCAGAATGAGAAGCGTTTGGCTAAACCGCGCTGGCCAAGTGCGGATTGGTAGGAGAACCTTTAAAAACATTATGAATAACTCTCGGGCGGGCATGCAGGTTTCCTCACGATGGCTTACTTCAAACCAACAGGCTATTGAAGCCGAATAATTAATCCACGCGCTAAATAGAATCTACGCGTATATTATTATTCATTATACGACTGCCTGAAAAAACCCTGAAAACAATATACTCCATAATATTGTTTTCAGGGTTCATGTATTAATTCACAAAAAAATATCATTTAATAAAAATGTGAATAAGATTCTAATTTAACTAGATTAATTTAAATTTTTAACTTTTTAGTTCGTATTTGGCAGGGCATTCGTGTTTTTAAATTTTTTCAATTGACTTGTTCGTTCTAATTATGAAATTAAATTGACATGCAAAGACGTAATTAATCAAAATTCTTTTATAAAGAATTAGAACCAGTTTAAAGCGGTTAAACCAGTACAAAGCGGATCAAAGCAGATTGGAATGCTCGGAGTAGCACTCTGTGTAGTTTCACTCGATAGACTCGGAAATATGTCTATAAGGCGTTCACTGGATAGTTGAGAGAGGATTTTGTGCATGAATTGTATGCTACGAGAACTAGAAATGTGCTCCCATTTCTCATTGATTTGTTTTGTTTTGAGTTCTTCTTGATATGTTTATGCTTTCACTATTTTACATACTTGTTTTTCAAGGATACCAAGTATTAACTTCTAGTATAACTTTTCTACTTGGAGGAATATCCTATCGTCATAAGACCTATTTATCTACTGTCATTGCCTTAGACTACTAAGGCTTAGAGCTAATCCTTCCTTCTCTTTTCAGACTTTTCTCTAGTGGATGTGTTTCCCATATTAACGCCGATCACTTTATGGACAGGATTAGGCCTTAGAAGTTTGTATAGACTGTAGAGGTACTTAAAACTTTTTACTTTTTAAAAGAACTTTCTCAGAAAATCAAAGCTAAAGAAAAGCTACTGATGAATGTTTAACTTAGTATTTACTGTACTCAGCATGTACCTAACTTTAGTTTTGTTTATTTTCAGGTCAAAATCTGGACATCACACCAAGAGAGGCCGTGCGACGCGTCGGAGATGATCTCACAGTGCTTTGCAAAGTACCCTACCCCATTGACGCATGTCGGTTAGTACAACATACTTTATACCATAAAGCCTTCTTAATTTTCGGCTCAGCAAGGTCCCGACATTTGAACAACTTTTCTTCTCGGTCACCTTAGTCCTTATATTATGTTCCTGATGTTTTATCAGAGTGCTCATTATTCTTAACGAATTTATGGGCATATTATGTTTTTATTTGGAGTGACAACAGTTGAAGATCACAGAAGTCAGGGTGTAATGATCAGGTATATCTTCAGATTTTAGAGGCAATTACCAGATTTTGTGGGTTCACGTGGTACTTGAGAGTTGAGACACTAGTTAAAGTATATAATCTTAATTTCCATTTCCAGAATGACAGTCGGAACAACGTCGTACAGACTCATCCCGAACAACCAAGCTGAGGAAATTAACTACGCTGGTCAAGGACTGCAGGTGAGAGCGGGTGCACTTAATCATAAAAAGTATAAAAAGTAAACCATCGTATGCATACGTAAGATTTTCTTTTTACGATTATGTAAGTGAAAAAAATGTGACAAAGATTTTTTTATATTACTTTTTTTATACTTGGTGGTTTGAAACACCTTCATAAAAGATGACGACTTCAAAAGAGCTGATCTGTTTCTGTCGAAAGTTACAAAGATCTAAAGACGTTTCACTTCAACAAAAAAGCCGTGAGGAGTCCTGGATCACTTGATAGAAGCAAAGCACATAATATATTTTACGTATACACCTTTATTGCGTGATATCCGATATATTTTACAGTAGTTCTTAGAACAGAGTAATAACAACCCAAGTTCAAATAACGCTTTCCTATAAGGTGGTTCTTACTTTAAACGACATCATATATTTTTTGTTCTGCAGTACGGAGAATGCGGCGCCCATATAAAGCACATAAAGGAAGAATGGAACGGTAACATAACGTGTACACTACCGCCGCACACGGGACAAATTGAGGTCACTGGGACCATGAGGCTACTCGTTGCCAGTAAGTATTTTCAGATCGTCTTGTAGCGACTATCGATAATTTCAAAGCAGAAGTTTCAAACTTCCTGTGTACTATTGTTGTGACTTGTACTCCAGATTCACAACATGAAGTATTAAGATACAAGCTGACTGGCTTAGCTCGAGAGTAATTTTGGTTTAAGTTGTTTGTTGATTGTAATCTAACGCTTTTTATCTCGATAGATTGTAAACTGTCGAAAGATTGTTCAATGTTCAATGTCACTTCAATGTTCAGCAGGGCGACTGCGTATCTTTCTGCATCAATCATTGTTACAGTATCAATTGTTGTGATTGGCTCAATTTATGGTATTCTTGCTGTGTCAATGGATTCTGTCCAATAGTGGAAGAGTGTTATCCAATCAGAGGTGATTGCGATCGTTACACTGTAGCTGTCAGAGATACGCGGTCGCCCAGCTGACTTCTGAGTGTCAATCTTTGAAATATTCATTGTTTTTACGTTTTCTTGTCTCTTTTTTGTAGTGTAGGTTAGGGTTCGACCTAAATAATAATAGGTTCTATCGGGTTAATATACCTAACAGATAACAATGTACCGAAAAATAATGTGTTAGATTATAATCTAACGGTTTTTACAATTTTACGGTGACATATATTTACAGATACACAGTTTAATAATTTCAGCTATAACCTAGAGTATCTGCATCACGCATACGTTTTTACACCCCAAGTCTGAAACCTCTATAACTATGCGAGGTATAAAGGTGGTTCGGTCCGTCGCGATTTAATTGATCTAATTCGGATGTTGAGATTGGAACGGTCGAAGTCTAACAATATGAAACTGTAAATTGATAGATGTTAAAATGATAATTCATCACCACATGATCTGATCTGATGACTCAATTCACAAGCCAATTCTGTTTACAGGAGCACCAGGCAACCCCCAACTGCTTCCACCGCCCCAGTCCACGTTCAGGGAGGGGGATGGCTTCATGGCACAATGCATTGTGCCTAACGGAAGACCAGCGGCTAAGATAACTTGGTATTTGGGTAAGTGGACACATTTTTTTATTTTAATAATTCCGAAAATGGGTCGTATTAAAGCCAAAATTAAGTAATTTCAACGGATCCAAAAGGTATGAAATACTGGGTTTGGAAAGGAAAGGAGGAGATTGGGGGCAGTTTTCAGGCTGATTTTAAGAGTAAAGTGCTAAGTTACCTCAATTCACAGAGCCTGGAAAGTATTCAGCATATTCACCTTACTCACTTTCAAGGAAGGCTGAAAGAGATTTCTTTTTAGAGATAAGCTTTACCTTTGTCCACTTTTTTTTTTTATTAGTTTTAAGACGATATCTTGTACAAAAAAAAAATTAAAAATAAATATATTTTAATTATTAATGATTTTTATTATTAATGGGTATGCAAATAATTGTTTTTTTTTCTAGACGAGGTCCAACTCCTAGCTGGTATACATCAACCAATCATAACCGCGGAACCTGGTAGCGATCTGATGACCATCAGCCAAAACGTGTCCAGGACTCTGGCACCTGAAGACAATGGCCAGAAACTGGTCTGCAGAGCTGAACACGAGGCTTTGGATGCCCCGAGAGAAGCGACTAGACAACTTGTGGTACATTGTAAGTATTACGACTCTAATAAATGGTTGCATTTAGAAGATGTATCTCCTTAATTTAACAGGTCCAGACGGACGATCGGGAAAGCATCTGATTGGTTGTCGCCAGCTGTCACTTAATTACTTTTGGCTAAAATGCACAGTTGCAGCGTGAATTTCATTATAACAGCATGTGATGGAATAAGCTGATCCCTGTTATGTGATAATGATAATTACAATTCGTACTAAGCTTTTCTTCCATAACCTAAGAAAAGTAATTATGATATCGCGGTAAGAATAAGCTTGCCCCTGGCTAGAAGAATTTTGAATAGTCACGTTACGAAACGTAGCTACAGGAAACGTGACCGAACGAATTATTACTAGTAGAAAAGTTTCTGACTGTTTTTATTTTTATTATACGACTGCCTGAAAAAAGGAGTATATTGTTTTCAGGGTTCATGTATGTATGTATGTATGTATGTATGTATGTATGTATGTATGTATGTATGTATGCATGTATGTATGTATGTATGTATGTATGTATGTATGTATGTATGTATGTATGTATGTATGTATGTATGTATGTGAGTTTGTATATTCCACCATAACTTCTATACGTCTGAACCGATTTTGATAAATGAGGTATCGTTAGAATCCCTAGCTTATTCCGGATGACATAGGCTAGTAAAATTTTAAAAAAATTGATGGGGTGACCATGGTCCCGCATTAAAGACCAAAATTGAAAAAAAAATCGAAAATAAGATTAACTAGGTATATAATCATCATCTAGAAAATGAAGAAAAGATTCCAAAATATATAACACTATAGTTCAATATTTAGTGATAAACAAAAAAATATCATTTAATAAAAAATGTGAATAAGATTCCAAAGGCTATATATGCAAATCGCTTCTTGGAGGTAAACTCCAAAAATAATTTGGCAGGGCAGTCGTATTTTTTAATTCGTTAAATTAATTTCACTTGTTTGATTTTCAAGATGCTACCTAGAAAACTTATTAAACTTACTTCTTATTTCCAGACCCACCGAAACGTCTCGAATCCGGGCCACTCACGATCTTTGGCCTCAAGCTGGGCGCTGAAGGGCGTCTCAACGTGACCTTACGAGCGAATCCAGCGCCTACCGCCGAATGGACCGTCGGGGACCTGGTGCTAATACCACCCAGGAGCAATGAGGATAGATCCATTACAGCGTTAGAACCCTTACATTTGGTAAGAAAATAAACTCTCTACCTTTAAATTACGTCAGATAGTTAAGTTACTAGTTTTTTTTATTCATTATAGGCTAACGCTTGACCACAATCACGCCTGATGGGAAGTGATGATGCGGCCTAAGATGGTAGCGGGCTTACCTTTTAGGAGCATGGCAGTTATATTAAACCCATATAATCGTTTTCTACACGGCATCGTAATTCACAGCGGAAGGCTAAATCGCTTGGCGGCACGGATTTGCCGGTAGGGTGGTAGCTAGCCACGGCCGAAGACTCCCATCAGGCCAGATATGGGAAAATTCAGAAATTACAAATTCCTAAATTGAACCTGCCGGGAATCGAACCAGGGACCTCCGCCCGTTAAGACAACAGCGCTCAACACTGCGCCAGGGAGGTCGCCACCTACGTTCTGCGGACTGGGTTGTAAGGTTTCCAAAGAAGTTAATCCTTTCTGTGGGTGAAATAAGTCATTATAATTATGAAGGCTACAGGCAGGACTACAGAGTGATGTAAGCACACAGGTGTTAATCGCTCCGGTAGTACCTACGTAACTGTCCACTTTCTGATCTTTGATGCCTAGAAAATATCGTTTTTTTTTTTGACTGCGATCCCACCTCATGGTAAGTGATGATGCAGTCTAATATGGTAGCGGGCTAACCTGTTAGGGGCATGGCAGTTATATTAAACCCATACCCCTATTTGGTTTCTACACGGCATCGTACCGAACGCGTAATCGCTTGGCGGCACGTCTTTGCCGGTAGGGTGGTAACTAGCCACGGCCGAAGCCTCCCACCAGGCCAGATCAGGGAAAATTCAGAAATTATAAATTCCCAAGTTGACCCTGCCGGGGATCGAACCCGGGACCTCCGCACGTTAAGACAACAGCGCTACACACTGCGCCACGGAGGTCGGAGAATACAGAGAATAACGTCATACTACTACTACTACTACTATTACAGCCTATTAACGTCCCGCTGCTGGGCACAGGCCTCCACTCTCATAGGAGAGAGGGAATTAGGAGCTTAGACCCACCACGCTGCTCCAATGCGGGTTGGCGGGCTTTAACGACTATTATCATGTTAGTGATAATAACCGGGACCGACGGCTTAACGTGCTCTCCGAGGCACGGGGGTGAAACACCGCCAATCGTCATAATTGAAAAACCCAATACCTAACAATTTTTTGCCCGACCCGGAATCGAACCCAGGACCTCGTGATCCGCAGTCGACTACGCTAACCGCTAGACCAACGAGGCAGTCTAATAACGTCATACTAATTATCAATTGCAGGGTGGCGGATTTTACAACGTGACGCTAGTACTAGCGCGCGTGGCCAAAGAAGATGTGGAACGGACGTATTACCTTCGCGTCACCAATGATTTGGGAAGGGAGGAGTTTGCTCTCCGGTTGTCTACCATGGATGAGCCCGCTGGTCAGTACAGGATTGTTATATACCTAAAAATATTTCTATAAAAGGCTGTTTTATGGCCTGGTAGCGTCTATTCTCAGCGGTAGCACGGCAGAAACAGATGAACAGATGAAACTCGTATGATGCACGTCACGCCGCGGGTGAAGTTTTTTACATAGGTAAATAGGTCATATATGTCACCGTAAGATTTTAAAACCCGTTAGATTATAATCTAACTCGCGAAATTCTAAACTGTCGAAAGATTACAATTTAACGCATTATTTTCCGGTAGATTGTAATCTGATAGGTATTTAAACCCGATAAAACCTAAGTACTTGAATATTTATGTCGAACCCTAACCTAACCTACAAGAAAGAGACAAGAAAACGTAAATAAAATGAATATTTCAAAAATTGACACTCAGAACATTGAACAGTTTACAATCTGTCGACAGTTTACAATTTCGCGAGTTAGATTATAATCTAACGGTTTTTACAATCTTACGGTGACATATACAAGTTATAGGCCTATTATACTAGGGCGTAGCCGCAATTTAGAGCGTCGCTTTTACACAGCAATAAGGACCAATTTAGGGACCCTTTTTCTCTAAATCTCATTACACTACATTGATTCAAGTGTAAGGATCCCTGTGTGCAGTGCAGTGTAATAGGCCTATTAGCCCTTGACTCAAACTCAGTGATTTATTTACACAGTTTAAGATGGTAGCGGTCTAACTTTTAAGAGGGTTGTTTTTACCATGATACCCCTTGTTGATTTCTACGCTGCATCGTACCAAACCACTTCACACACCACTGGTAGATTCACTTGACGATTCAAAAGTACTTGTAAAAGTTTATTTGAATAAAAAACATTTGAATTTGAAACCCAATTTAAAAAACCAATAAGCCACTGCTGGGAATCCGACCCGGGAGTAAAAGTGGTACAGTAAGGCCGCGATTACACTTTTAAGTTTTTACGTCAGTAGCGTACGTGAGTTACTTAAAAAAAACTAACATTCGCAGACGATTCGCGACTTACAAAACTGTTTACATTTCCTAAGTTACTCATTTAAGATACTTGCGTGAATAAAACTTACTGGTGTAATTGGTGCCTTAGGCCCAGCTGATTTGTAGTTTTATGAAATTAAATGTAAATATTTTCAACAGCGCGCAAAGCAAAATCGTCCTATTTGATTATCGACGTTTATGGTAAGAAATGAATGTATAGTTAAGATGTCTGGCATAAAATGGATGTTATTTTGTGCAGTAGTTCCCAGTATAGCCTAGCTAGCTACCTCTGCATTTTAGATTTATTGAGTAAGGTGGAAAATAGGTACCTACTGCTCGTTCGATAAATAATAAATTACTTATTTATTTAGAGTATAATGTTATTATTTTGAGTTACTGTGATATTCCTATTCATAGTAGTCCTTCCTCATATTATCATAAAAACAGTTTTTGTAGTTCGTTATTTTGCTTGATTTATTTGAAGTAATATAGAGTAAGTATTTATATAATATAAGAAGAAAAATTCGTAACTTTCTTCATAACTTTTTCTGGCATGTAATTTTATGAAGGATTTTTAAAGATTACCTATTCTGGAATGTTTTATTTTCTTATAAAGCATGCATTATTTTATAATGAATGAATTAACGAATGACATTTGAAGTTTTTAGCAGTATGTCAATGTTTTATAGTAATTACTTACACTAGCGGCACGCTATGATGGCCGGTTTGACACATTACAATAGTGATGTGGAATGTCAATTTATTCTCGAACAAAAAACAATTAAGTTTTGTTTTTGTACCTGATTAAATAGGTTTAATAAAACAAAAATGTATATGTTTATTTAATTTATTTGAACGAACTGAATATTTGAACGAAAATGAATATACATACTTTATATGCACACAAGAAACATATGAATACAAAAGATACCAAAAAAGGTGCCACAAAAGGCCATAATTAATCAGATTCGTCCATACTACTATTTTCACTGTCGTCACTGCTATCATCACATACATTAATAATTATATGTTCGTTTTCTATAATATTATCTATTTTCACATCTCTTTCATAATCTTCCCTTATTAATTTAACAGTTCTTTTCACAACCTTTTCCCAGTCTCCTTTAGTCACATGTTCACAAGCTTCTTCTAATAATTTTAGCATTTTTTTGTGGTAAATGGGGCTGTATTGTGTCTTGCAGCATATCCCTTAATTTGAGCCCACACCAACTCAATCGCATTATACTCACAATGGTAAGGCGGTAACCGTATAACTCTGTGCCCATGTTCTAATGCTATTTCGTCAATGACGTATCGGATCTTGGTTGGTTTGTTTTCTTTTAAAAGACGTACTAATTCCGCTTTTAACATATTCATGTTTGCATCTACGCCATTTTTACGAAGCCATGCGACGATATCAGCTTTCTTTTGGGATTGGGCAGGTGGCTTGTCAATTTGCATCGAGTGGTATGGGGCGTTGTCCATAATTATAATAGATGGTTCAGGGAGGCTACACAACATTGAGGTAAACCATTCAGTAAACTTTTCTCCATTCATGTCTTCATGATAGTCTCCAGTGGTTTTTGACGCAAAAGCCATGAGAGAACCTTCGACAAACCCGTTGATGGTTCCGGCGTGACAAATTATAAGTCGCGATCCTTTTCCTACAGGAACTTTGGAAGTAGATGCTGCTGTGTCATCGTTCCAAGAACGGCCTACAGTATGGTTAGCATTAAGCCATGTTTCATCCAAGAACACAACATTTTGCCAATTTTTGATTTCTTTCACTTGCCGTAAAAAAGTATACCTTGCCATCGCTATATCAAATCTTTCCATCAATATTTTGCGTTTGTTACATTTTTTGTATCGAAATCCAATGGTCTTCAAAATCTTCGTTAAAGAACTTTCCCCACCGAAGAATAATCCAGCTTCCTTCAGTGAATGCACCAACTTTTTTCTTGTTGGATACTCCTTCTGTAAATAGTAGCCGTAAACATGTCTTCGGATAGCATCGGCATCAAAGCTATCGATGCCTACGACTGGTTTTGCTCGTTTTCTCTTTTTTGGTGTGTGAAGTTTATTTTCTTCTGTGCCAGTCTCGCCATATTTTTTTTTAGTTATCCGTCTAACAGTTCGTTGTCCAATATTAAGCGCATCAGCTACGCGTTCAACCACTGACGTTATAGGTAAAATTGGCCCTCCATTTTGAGCTTCACGATCGAAATAGTTACGAAGGCGTATTACGAACTCACGTGTCTGACTATTTAGAACAGTTCTCTGCGTACGTTCGGTCATATCGACGAAATCCACAACAAAGGGCTTGAACAGAGTCCAAATTAACGAGCAAGGGTCAACAGTAATGCAGTATCAATATTTGAAATCCAAAGCCAGGTCAAAACTATATCACAATCGCATTGCACTGACAGTTTATACTTTTCGAAGCAACGTCAATTCGAAACTGCTTTGTTTTGCATTGAGCATTGACGCGAGTTTGCCGGAGGTAGTAGTTGTGCTAGCCAGCGATCCTATGTGACGATCGTATTAGATTCCATTTTTAAAAATTTATTGATATTTTTTTGCGATTTCAGAGGTTTGTCCACATAGTGAAAATTGTTCATATTCACAAGTACATTCACCCCTTAAATGGTGCAAACTGATTTTTCTACACTTGTATACATTTAAGAAATCAATTTAATAAATAAATTTTGAGTCCTAAACCTAAAACTACATTCGATAAAATTTATGAATCTCTGCACATCACTATCGTCAATAAAGTAATACAATTATTTCCTTCAAAGTCGTTATCAATTAATACGGAACTTCATGAGCGGACAAACGTCAAACCGGCCATCATAGCGTGCCGCTAGAGTAGAGATTAAAATAATGGAATTGAAGATAAGTAAAATGCAGCATGTAAAATTAAACTTTTAAGTATAACTTAATTATACTACTTACGAGTAGGATATTCTTATTAATTTACAAAATTTTGTTTTTACACTAACAGTCGTAGTAGCAGATTCAGGACTTGTATTTGAAAGTGCTTTATTTTAATACACAAGCACATCAATGTTTCTTAACCAAAAGTGTAGTTTTTTTACAAACTACGACCGAACGAAGTTTCTATGCCGTAAATATTTATAAAAGGAATATTTTTAGTGCGTAAATGATTAAGTTGCAGTAAAATTTGCATGATTATGGCCATATTTAAAATATCATTTCTTTTGTAATGGTTAAGAATTACAAAGATATTTATTAGAGATCGCATAATAAATCATGAAAAAATATTAAAATGAATTTATTGATAAAAATATTCATCGTTTCACAATTTCTTCGCTTAAGTAAGTTTGAAAAACCTGTATCTTAGTGCCTGCAGAATTATGACTTCTCTGTAAGATCATTGGACCTGAATTCTATAATTCTAATCTAGCAGTAATAGACAGCATTATGTTAAGTGAAGATGTTTTTGAGTTTACTGTTCAATATTTGTTTTATCCCAAGAATAGAAATTCCCTATTAATATTTGAACACTTTTCTGAAACAAAATATTTTTATCAGGTGTGGAATTAGATACTGGCGCAATCGTCGGCATCGTCATTGCAGTACTGATACTACTGATCGCCATTGTCCTCGTAGTCTTCGCCAAGGCAACTGGCAGGTGGTTCTTCGCAGGTTAGTTGGATTTCGTTTTTATTTTATTTATCTGTGGTATGAATTGTTTGGATTGTAAAAACGACGTCATATTGTTTGTTGCTGTCATCAATATCATAGCTCAGAAGAAATTATATCTTTTTACAGTTGTTACAATATTGTGTAAAAACCATAATCACATTTTACAAATTTTGTGTAAAATTATGCCACTTTTTTACAATCCGTCATAAATAAGCATATATCGTCGAATGAGTCGTGAATGAATATTAATTTGTCGTTTGATCCCCTTTCGTTCAGAACAACTAACTTTAAATTATTGCGATGTCGCAACAGTAATAGCCATTTTCGATTTGTAGAAAACTTAATGTTTTATTTATCTTATTTAGAATAATTAATACTGTTGCTATATTGTTAAGATATCGTTTTAGTAATGAATATTGACAAAACTTTATTTGCATGATTTCCGCTCAAATATGAACAATTTGTTTGCATGAAAATGTAATTATTGTGTCCGTTGATATGTCATAGTATTTAAGTGAACGTTATACCTACTTATAGATACTTTTAATGGACTATTTTCACATAAACTTTTGTCAATATTTTACTCTTATTGCATTTTTACTATAGTCCATGCTTACAATATTTGCTTTAATCTATCTCTTAGCAATAGGCATGTGATATTTACGAAATCTGAATAATAATCTAAAATTTTCGACAGGCTCGCGAGCAAATCGATAGGTAAATTTATCGAAATATAAATCACCGAATAGATAATGCATTTTTTCGTCACGCATTTTTTTAAAATTTGTAATTTGGCAGTGTTATTTCGCATTTTTTTAACGTTTAGTTAAATAGTTAATATTTTATTATTGTTCTTTTTTACGGTTATGCCATGTACAATATTTGGAGCGATCAAGAATTTAAAATTAAAGTATGAATTATTCGCATGAAGATTTTGAAATTTACTAATTGAAGCATGTATTTTGTGTCTTTTCTTTCCTAAACTATCATATTTCTTATCTTCTGACGCATGTTTGTCTTGAAATAGAATAAAATTGCATGACTTTGGATTGATGGCCTATCCATCCCAAAGAATTATGTTAAAAATTATTTATTCTTGTATGTCTGTAACGGCTTTTAGTTAAAACAATGGTTCGCTTACAATAATTTAGTTACGTGATATTCAATCAAGAAGTTTAATCTTGATAGTAAATATCACTTAACGTTATTTTTTTGGTGTTGGGATCTCTTTCACAAATCAAATTTATGTTGATACAATACAATCTTTTAATAACTAATGTTATCTTAATCAATATTATTTTCTTAGTAACAAGTGAAATAAAATCAGGTGCTGGTTACGTCTGTTAGTTAACAGTTTTATTGCATATCCTAACTTTATGTAATCAGAACTGAGCAAGTAATTGAAATAAACTTTAGGTAGACACATTAATGTGTTTTATCTAAGTTAGTTTCTCTCTTTGATGAAAAACATTAGTTCTATATTCTGCGAGTAAAGGAATTTTAAAGCACATTCCTCGCAAATTTTTTAAAGCTCTAAAGCTTTCTATTAATAATACCCAGTGTTTTAGGCTTACTGAAAGTCTCAGTCTTAATGCAAGCATTTTTTAAATATTTCAAGATCGTTTATAAAATCTTTCTACCAAAACATTTATTCAGCTAGATTTACAAAAAGATAAGTTCACAGAAAGGTACCGAAAGATAATATTTCAAAGAACTGAAAAAACTAGGTTCTTTGAATAACAAACAACCCTCCTAATTTCCATTAGGTACTGTTAGACTTTACTTAATATTATACACTTTGTAATATGAAGAATGCCTATAAGTTCTAAGTCATAAACAATTAATTACACAAGCGAATGTTTTTGGGTAACACGAGTCATTTTAAGAGCAATGAGCAAGCGACTATCACGCTTCACACAAATCCACGCAAATCAATAAAATCACAGAAACCGCTTAACTAACAACATTATCCATGGAATGATAGAGTTCTTGATCGCTTAACTTATTGGTATGTGGCAGGGAGGTCCCATCGTACCGACATTCCTGATGGCGCTGATTCCGAAGCCCCCCTCCCTCCTCATGATGACGTCAAAGGATCCGAAAATCCCTCCCACGACCACGGGGAATACATCAGCAATGGGGACACAAAACACCCCGAAAAGAAGCCGGACACCGCTGTCTAAGTTGTAAGTTAAGAAGCTGTCACTCGCTGAATCGATTTTTGACCCTATGTGGCAACTTTGTTCTTTAAAACGATTTTGAAATTGTAAAGGTTTTTATGGAAGAAGTTTTTAACACTACATTTTCTGAAATGGCATTTTAAAAGAAAATTCTCAAATAATTATAGACTGTACTTAATGGTCCTGCATCCTGTCGATTAATTATTGTTATTAAGATGATAATCTTCTTAAGATACTTAACACGTAAACTGCAGCCATTTAATTTCCAAGAGTGACAGCTTATTAGCGTTAATATGGACTCAAAATATTTTATGTAATTTCGTTTAGTGCCAGATGTGTTTACAGTTACAGAATATAACATATTGTTAGTTATTATAATAATTTTAATGCCAACGAAATACAAAATTAAATTTGACAATTATACAAATTAATTGATGCACTTTGAATTAGACAAATTTTAGTGGCAGTCTAAGACTGTTGATAACTGGCTCTCTTAAATACTATATTAACTTGAAAATTGTACTACTTTCTCTAAACTTAATATTGCTATCACAATCGAGAGACGATAATCTCTTAGATGTAAGACAAGAACTTTCTTCTAGCCTAAAACGTTAAAATATATTCGTAGAAAATATTAAGAATCTCACATGTTGTCAAAAACAACGAATCCCATCGTATATTATGTAGTTAAGGCAGGTTTTCAGAATAAATATTGATAAATAGTAATACTTAATAGAAATATATTTTAAAGCTGGTTCAATATTTTAAGTTTTAACGTAAAAGTTTTAACTACTGTCGTTATACATTTTTGAGAAAACTTATATTAATTATTACAATGAACTAATAATATCTACATACATATATTATCGGTCTCAATACATTAATCGTGCCTACGTAAGAAGTCCTAATGACACGTTTACATTAATTTTTATACTTTTTTATTACGATACGAGATTTTTGTAAAATAAACTGGCCATTTTTATACTCTTATTAGGTTTTTTTATAACTTTTATAAAAAAGTACAGTTTCTTTTTTCATAATTTTAAGACTTAATGTGTTCGAACCATCATTTTTTATTTGATTTTGTATATAATCTGTCATTATTTTATAGCCTACTTAAAATAGATTTAATATGGATAAAATAAGATTGTTTTATTTTCAACATAAAACTTGTCACGATTTTTTAATATTTAATTGTAAAAAGCAGAGTCTAGGTTATTAAGTTATTAACTGTCATAAATCTCACAAATACGTTTTTTTACAATTAATAGAAAAAAGTCGTGTATTTTATTTTGTAAAAACATAAGGTATGAAATGTCACTTTTAGTTTAAGTTAGTGATTTAGGTCACCGTCATTGTGATGATTTTAGTATTTTTATAATTAAACGCAATTATTTAATAAGAATTTATTTTTGTACCAATTTAGTTTAAATGTTTCCTTATTGAATTTTGTTGTCATATTTGTCTTTTTATGTCCATTCAAAAACACTGCCATTCTGCACAGCCAAAAATTAAAGTAAAATTGTTCTACCTTCAATAGTTACCTAATTAAGTTTCTGTTATTCCTTCAAATCAATGAGTTATGATGACAAACCTATTTTTTTGTGTTTTACAAATTCTAACGAAATACAATTTGTTTGTTAATTCTACAACCTGTAAAATATTAACTTAATTGTAAAGTTCTTCACATTACATAGATAGCCAGAATAATCAAGATTGTAACGTTAATAAAATAATATACCACTGCTTTATTAACGAATTATTATCATTGAATATAAAGTATTTATTAAATAAGGAATATTAGTTTTATTTATTTTACACAATTTACAATTCATTTATAAGATTCATCAACTCATAACTTTCGTATTTATGAGTTGAAGAATCTTATTTGAATTTTCCTCAATTGACACAACGAATTGAATGTAACAACAAAACGTATTATGAAATGGGATTTTACGATGATTTCTAGGTACTATTGCTGTTATTAGAAATAATCATATTAAATATTTCTATAAACAAAGAGAAGATGTCTATAGGTTTAGCTTACTTAGCTACTTAAATATTTTACGATTTAAATATTCTTTGGGTTCTTATATTATAGGAAGCAGAGGACGTGACCACACGAAGAGTTCAGGAGAATCGTGAGTAAAACCCATACCTTCAAATTTTTCAGTAGTAGTAGTGTCAGTAGGCCAAGTGTCCACTGATCTGCAGGCAAATAACTTTCGCTATTCTTGCTGAAGGCATCTTTTTCCAGTGTTAACACTCGCAGTTAGTATGTATAATAGGGATGATGACAACTCAATCAAATCAGCAACTCTTTATCAAACTTAAAAACGCTCTTCTACTATGGAAGTTGTATGACATTTGCAATTGTGATGTCATCAAATTTCAACGCACTTTTTATCTTTAATCTTTATTATAAAATGGTTATCAAACTTAAAACTAACCGAGGATATGAATTTATGGGCTTTTTGAAGGCCCTCTATTTAATAATAAGTTAGAAATAATTTAATTTTGATATAGGCATCATCCCTATTCTGTGAGTTATGTATTATGTACTAACATCAACTTGCAGAAATTGACAAAAAAATGTCAGCCACTTTTGCAAAAGATGTTCTTTTAGCTAGCGGACACTTAGCCCGAAATGTAAATAATATATTATATATGAAAGTATTTGGGTGGTTGTGATGGTTTGGGTTTTAAACATTACTATTAAAAGCCAAAACGGTTTAAATGAATTACTATAGATAGGCAATGATGGGCTTCTGGAGGTGTAAAAGATTTGTCCGTGACCTAACTAAGAACCGTCACCGTCAATTCTATTATAAATAATACATAACAAAATTATGCTTTGCAACTTCCGTTTCCCTTAAAAGCTTGTAAAATACATATGGCTACATTTTTTTGTAAGGACTCCGGCTGGGGACGTGCTTTTAGAGAGCGGGACCCTTCCTCCTAGAACGTATGTTTAACCTTCTGTATCTTGTATATAAATAGAAAATCACATATGGTATACATACATATATAGAGCTCAGTGTGGAACAATTATGTAGATTCAGTATAACTCTGGCCTTTGCAGCCAACTTGTATGATATGTTACTTCGGTAGCTCAATAATGTTGTAATTTTTTTAACGTTATACATTATGTGCCGCCGATATTGCACTATAAACGGCTGCACTCCACCAGGATATAGTGTATGGAGACCCCAACATTAAATCCTCAGTCGTTGAAACTTGGCAGCATTGCAGTATGGTATGAGCCAATACTCATACAAAAATATCCAACAAAAAATCCATCCGGAAGTTAGGTATCTATACCTAAAACTAAATATTTATGACTGAATATTTTATCGATTTATTTTTAAAATAATAGTAAGTAGTATTTTACACTCAAAAATAAAATTATCATGCAGAACATCAAAAATAAAATTATCATGCAGAACATCGATATTTAAACCGATTTTACTATCAAACCTAAACTGCGTTTACGCGATAATGTACCTTCCTGCTTTAACAATTAGGTATAGCATAAAAACTTACTTCCTTTCTGATTTTTTATTGGATATATTTATAATATACAATTAAATCATGATATCATACTGTACAATTTCGTCGACAGAGGAATTATTGTTAGGTTCGACTACCGCCTATTGCCTAGACTAATTATTATAAGAGCTTATATGAAGGTAGATTCTGACAAGCTTGAAAGTGTTCTAATTTGTGAGAACGTTTCGTAATCTTTTAATTTTTTCTTTGGGACCTCACAATAGTAAGTATTCAATTTATTTAAAATGTAAAATAGGTATATGCCTGCACTATTAAATTTACTTCTGTGTGATTTGGAGTGTTTAAAAGCTAAGCCTATTTACGAGTTTAACTGTCATTTATAGAGATGGTCCAGTTATAAAGATGTTTTTTTTGTATCCTTTTCATATTTACATTTAAGTATAATTATCTTGGATATAGATATATGGTTTAGATAATTTTGTTTACTGTATAATATGGGACTGCTTTGCATAATTAACCAAAACTTATTGATTACTATATTGCCAATATTAGGGCAATGTTTCAAATGTTTAATGGTGTGTTGTATGCTAGTAGCGACACTGAGAGTGCGGCAGGACAGCGGTCGCGGCTCAGCGCTCTGAGCGCTAGAGTCAGGGCAGTGTTACCGCGCGGCCGTGACCGCGTACAGGCCACGGAACCTATACCAGAAGTTGAAGATAAGGTAATGAGTGACGACTGTTGTGATTACTAAAATTACATTTCTCTCGGCGGAAGCTAAGCTGCACTTTATCTCACTTGTTCATGATATTATGCACTACAATTTACGCGGTCCATGCCAATCAGGCGACGTTTGTTTCTTTCCAATATTTTGAGGTACGGAACCCCCTAAAAGCGGATTTTAGGGGGTTCCGTACCTCAAGTGGAACAAAGGAACGCTTCTAGGATCACTTCGTTGTCCGTCTGTTTTTCTGTCCATCACCTTTTTCTCGGGAACGCGTATCGGGTTGCAATTAATATCAAACACTTTAATAATTGAAATACTTAATTATTAATAAGTATATTGTTTAAGCCCGCCAACTCGCACCGGAGCAGCGTGGTGGGTCTAAGCTCCTAATTCCCTCTCTCCTATGAGAGTGGAGGCCTGTGCTCAGCAGTGGGACGTTAATAGGCTGTGGTGGTGGTGGTGTGGTGGGGATATTGTTTAAGAATCATGTTTTTTGAAATAAATAAATTAAATTAAATTATAGGGTACTTCCCGTTGACGTACAATCATGAAAGGCAAGAAGCATGGTCTCACAGCAAAAGTATAGGAAAAATTCCGAAAATCGTTAATTAGGGATCATAAAATATTTCTGGTTTTAAACTAAATGAATATTTAATATTGTGTAGTGGTACGAAACCCTTATTGCGCGAGTCTGACTCGCATTTGACTTTTTTTATTACAACTTTTACTATAAGTCTAATTAATTCTGCAATAGGGATGATGACAACTCAATCAAATCAGGAACTCTTTATCAAACTTAAAAACGCACTTCTAGTATGGAAGTTGTACGAAATTCACAATAGTGACGTCATCAAATTTCAACGCACTTTTTTTCTTTAATCTATATTTTAAAATGGTTATCAAACTCAAAACTAACGGAGGATGTGAATTTTAGGTCGTTTGGAAGATCCTTTATTTAACAATCAGTTAGAAATAATTTATTTTTGATATAGGCATCAACCCTATTTACAGGTTGTTGCAGATGAAAAGAAGGGGGTAGTTTACGCTGAACTCGCTCTTGGTGAGCAAAACGCAGACAAGCCTCCTCCTCCTTCAACTGAGTACGCTGAAATCGTGTACACCGACCAACCGGCACAGATTAAAGAGACCAAAGAATAAATTTATGAGGAACCTTTTTCATCATAATCTGATTCCCAAATTTCTATTCTTTGCGTTATAAAAAATTCATGTGGCTTTTTATTACAATTGAATTATGTAATAACTCAAGAAGTTTAAATGCAACATATTTTTTTTATCAGATTCAATTAATTGATGATTTTGGTACGTGAACCGTTTATTTCAAAAATCTGTGTACCTATTAGTTAAAATAATCATCACAATTAACAAAGATAATATATTTGATGAGACCACCGAGAAAATTGTAATATGATTTATATTTATTCTGTTAAAGTGAGAGAGGTAAAACGAATTTGCGTAAATTGTAAACGTCGATTTTGCACACAGTAATATATTAAAATTATCATGATAAACTAGTTGTTTTGATGTGTGCGAGTTTGATAAATTTTCTACATTATTTTATTGTAGTTGTCAAAACATGTGGTAATCTCATTTATTCTAGTAGTATTAGGATAATAATTTAATGTGTGCTTCGATATTATTCCATATTCCTATGTATAAATTTAAGATCTTTTTAAATAAATAACTGCCTTCAGGCATTTATTGAAGCTTAGTAATTAAACATTATAATAAAAATATTTAATATTCTAAAAAATATTTATTAGATTTTTTAAAAATATATTTGTATAATTTTTCAAATGTTGTTTTTGAAGACAATGACTTTAAGCATTTCTGTGAAAGATTTTTTATATGAAAACATATGAGTATTGAGTTACACGTGCATTAAACTATTCTTATGATTTTAAAAATTATTTACAAAACGAAAATAAGTATATACTTAAGTAACATCATTCTATATTCGAATAAAATTATATTTATAAAAAAATAATTATTACAAAGTGACTTATGTTTATGTTATATTTTAAGTAACAACAGGGTTTCAATGGAGGCTCTATGTGAAGGCGTCCCATTATTTACACTGTTCAGTAATTGTAAGGTACAAACAATTTAAGTTTTTGCTTGATATGAATCTGTACAGTAGATAACATCATAATTATACGAGCTTATTTCCTTCAATAATATGGCGGCTTTTATGTCGTTTTTTGTCTTTTGTGTCTATTGAATAAATACTTATGTATTTATAGGGTAAAATGAATATTTACTGTGTAGGTTCACTTTAAGAGTTTTAAGTTAGCATACAATTAAAAGCGGCTCAAATTCAAGAGTCACTCGTGTTTTCATCTTTTATTTAGTTTAAAATCCGTCCATAATTGTATAATTTAGTTTAAGCATTGCAATAGGTACCAGATATTATTTACAAGACGAAAGACTCCAAGAGGTTTCTCAGCAGATATATTTATTATGTCATAGTACTTTGTCGAGAAAAGGTGCTGAATTAGATCTTCAGTTAATTTAACATTCATTTTTAATTCTACCCATGTTACCATTCGTATGGTACCATTTAAAGAGTATCAAAAGTTAACACATTTCGGTCATACTAATTATAATATCACGTAAATAAATAAGTATACTTACAGTAATATTTATTGAGATATTTTGTAAAGTCTTTATCGAAAAATTAATAAATAATTTTGATCGATATTTATTAATAGATGTAAGATGCTTTAGAAACCACGCACATTTTTTAACATAAAATATTTTCACGCAAAAGGATTTGTATCAAAGAGTCCATTCAAATTAAGGTCGCAGGACAGCTTTATGATGATCTTATTCATTCGCTCTCTCTAATTCATAGCTCTCTTAAAAATTCTTCCTAACATTTTTAGTCTTTTCATCACACGGTATATTATCCTTTCACCTTGTATAAGTATGATATTATTATGGCGATATATTTGTAAAGCTTTTTCAGGCAGCATATATAAAATTCCATATCTGCAGAAGTTTGATTATACCCAGACTTAGGTAATAAGTAATAATACCTGAGTAGTGTGTATAATATGAAATGTATTGTAATCTTTGTGGTACTTAAACGCCAATGTAAGTGTATTGTTTTGTTTATTGTAATAAAGATCTTGTGTCATAAAGTTAAAGTTCTTTTATTTACCCTCAAATATCATTTAATTCTACAATACTTATTCAGACTCATAAAGTAGGATTTTCTTACTCGCTTATGATCTTAGTTCATACTAAGTGGCGTAGCTAGTATTGAAGGCACCCGGTGCGGTAATTTCTTGGTATGTTTTTGAAAAGAAACTTCTTTAGAATCGTTGTGATTTGAAAATTCGATGAAACGAGCGACACCAAAAAGAGACACATTCATTATTCATAATAGGATTTAGCCTGCGAGAGGATGACATAGAATACAAGTTATATTTATCTCATTCTCTCGTAGGCTACTTTTCTGAAGTTTTCCGAGTGTGAATTGCATTGCACACACACACTTTTTTATAGGACAGGCTTACGTTTGACGACAATCATGCATAAAAAAGCAATGATGAGATGGGTTGGAGCGCACTTGCCTAGTGAAAGTATATTCACTCTTGCCTTGAAGGTACTTAAGTCATAGCAGGAAACACGGTCGCCAGAAGGACGTACCAATCCTTAGCGGCTCGTATCAGGAATAGTTTCGTACGACTTGATTGAACATCAACCAAACAAGGATGCCAACGGTTACGGTATCTCGCAGTTCTGTGGTGAAGAAGAAACGACTGTGTTATTATAGATAGTTTTGTTTGAGTAAAGTGATAGATCGCCAGTAGGTAATTCCTTCGGGCACAGCGATCTATCGAGTTTGTACGCGTTATAACATAAGCGTGCTAAAAAATTATAGTTTATAGTCCGTAACGTGCTATGGATTTATAACAGTTTTGAAAAACTCTACTCCATAGCTACGAAGTTCAAACTCAAACGCGACTGCTCACGTCATACTCGTAGTATTTGTAAGTATTTGCGAAATAATACATTTCGAACTCTGTAGATTTCGAAATCAATACGTTTAAACTTCAATTAACTAATAGTTTACCGAATTTCTTGCTGGCTCATCTCGGAAGGAATGGCATTCCGACCCATTATGAATTCATTTGACGATTCAGACACTTTGTGAATTAAAATGTTGAAATTACAAGTAATAAAATATATTTGAATTTAATATTTGATTTCTGTTGATTTGATAATAGCATCCTGGAGACGAACAAACCAATTTTTTATGCAGGAAAATCAAAGAGCCATTGGATTTGAAATAACTTCTAAACCACGCATACGAAACAACAGGCATCATTTAGTTAATAATAAAACGAAATGTATGAGATAGTTAAGAATTTTTATTTTTCGCCAAATAAATAGTTAGTAGATACTAGCATATTGTAGCTATTGTACCATAATAGTACAGTATTCTTAAAATTATGTAAGTAATACTAAAATTATGTTTAACGGGCCTATAGAGCAGATATTTACTTATCACATTAATTTTATTACGAAAAAGATAAAGGAAGTCAAAAATAGGAACAATAATACATATATGGCATCCTTAATTTAATTCTGAATTATAACATCTATAAAAAACTAAAAGTACTCGCATAACCGGAATAAAAGTAACCATTAACTATAAAAATTCAAAACGACGCAATCAAACCCTATACTTAATTACAATACAGATAAATGTATTTTGTAAATAATGTAATTTGTCATGTTTTCTACAATTCTACTTTTTAATACTTTACATTTTAGAGTAGGTAAGTAGTAGTAGGTACCTTTACCTAAATCATAGTAGGTAAAGTAGGTTATAATAATATTATTATTTTAAAAAAATCTTATTGTTTTAGTTTTAGATAATATTAAAGTCTAATTATCTAATTTGGAATAAAATTCTTCATGAATATTATTTATGAAGTTTACAAACATTTATAAATAATCTTTATGTAATTTTTATGCCTAATGCCAATATGGAGCTAATTCTTTAAATAAAATCATAATGTTCTGTCATCTAAGTAACTAGTTCATTTTAGAACTGTAAAATAAAAGAAGCTAGCTGTGAGCTTATATCTTTAGCCTTTTAACATTTATTTCTAGTAGTAAAAATGCTTACATAAAGATTTCAGCCGTACCTACCGAGTTTTGCGTTTTTTTCAATTACAATTCAAGTAGACTGACAAGTGCTTTTGAATAGTCGAGTGAAGTTATAAGCGTTACAAGGAACGCAGAACTCAGAACGGCTGAACTCTTTCTTTCGGCGCGCTCTCATAAGTATGCAAATATATAATTGTACAATAATAATTGTACATAAACAAAATAAAAAAATAAAATAGGCCAAGACATAAGGTAAGTAACGAGTATATGAGATAGCTTTCCATTTTAACAATACCACATTTCCAGTATCAATCAAATTAGGTATCTATAATTAACTACATACAGTCCATCAAAATTATCTAGCGCGGGGGCCGAAATTGGAACTAATTTTTATGCCTGTTAAATTTTTTTTGTTATTTTATTTTTAATAGATACAAGCGACGCGGGTCAGATACGTTTGTGTGTATACCTAATTATGAATATTTCAGTCCTAAAACTACATTCCATTATATAATTTAATTTGACAAAGAATGGCATACGAGAATATTACCTGTAGTTGTATGTAATAATTCTTGATATAATAATAATAGCCAGACAGGTAATATCTAAAACTTGGCAATAGAGATCTTAGTAGTATCAACAAAAAAAAACAAAAAACGACATTTATTTACAGCAAAATCTTTTGGCTGGTCCGATATTAATCCATACCAATTATTGCAAAAGAAGCAGTTTGTATCTTGATGCAATTTGAAAACTAATAATACTTTAAAATTTAAATCATTAAGATATATGAAACTTTAGGAAAATGATGAAAGGTCAGGAGCAAAATTAACTAAGTAAGTATAGCTATTGTGAAAATATATGTACTAGTGTTCTGAAATCTTTAAAAATGCTTGAGAACTTACTTAATTTCTTAACTAGGCTACAATCATTAACTTACTACAACTACATCTATATTCTTTTCATTATTGCTAACAATTTACGCATAACAAATTAAGGAGACTCCTCGAATTTCTATAAACCAAATTACTACACAAAATAATAATTTATTTACTTTTTTCTAGAGCATCGATTTCAAGAAATAAAATTGGGTATTTGACAACTAGTCAAATGAGCAACTTGTTTTTCAAACGTCAAAAGTCTTGTAGTATGGGATTTTGTATGAAATACTAATTGTGACGTCATAGTGTCAAATGGTTTTTCAACATAAAACTATTTATTATTATTATCCTCTATTTTTTTTTATTAGTCCTCAAAACTAACTACAATTGTGAAGGTTAAAAAGCATGATAAATTAAATATAAACTGTACAATTGTGTCTTCTAGATGAGGAAATTACATGCATAGACACATTTAATGATCACTAAAGAATTTATTTATTTTACTAGCAGTAAAATACACAATTTCTATTATTATTGTTATATTATTTCCCTATAATCTCCTCGGTTTTGATATTCGTTAGAATTTCATCATCACTGCTTACAACATGTTTGACATCAACTTCGATTTCCAAACCCTTTTTCAACACCACATTCTCCCACACATCTTTGGCTACACTCGCATCAGTGTCTGTACAATTGTATGTATCATTCGGATGCTTCCTACTGTAATGCCTTATTATATTTTGTCTATGTGAAAACGTTTTGGGGCAAACACCACAGGTAAAAGGCTTTGCATTAGTATGCGTCCTCATATGATAGATCAATCTACTTTCTTTTGGAAACTTTTTATTGCATACGGAGCAAACTAAATTTTTTTGTTTCGCATGCCTCAACTCGTGCCTTTGCATGTTATGTTTGTGACCGAACAATTTGTTGCATATCGAGCAAGCATAAGGCTTCTCCCCGGTATGCTTCCTCATATGTGGTTTAATAAGCCCCGAATGGGTAAACTTTTTATTGCATATATCGCACGAGTACGGTTTAATGTTATTATGTAGTTGCACATGACGTATTAATGTAGATTTGTATTTGAAACTCATATTACATTTCTCACACGTGAACGGGCGTTCAGTAGTGTGTTTGCGTAAATGACTTTTCAATAAGAACTCTTTTTGGAACACCTTATTGCAGACGTTGCAAATTAATGGTTCAAGGTTTGGAAGTTTACATCTGCCAGATCCTTGGTGTTTCAGCAGATTAGCTTTGACGGCAAACTGTCTTGTACATGTTTGGCAATGGAACGGTTTTATTGCTAGATGTATTTTTTTATGTTGTTCTAAATTTGATGTGGTGCGAAACCTTTTACCACATTCTTCACATTTAAACCGTTTTTCCGTTGAATGTGAGAGGATGTGATTTCGATAGTGGGCATGTTTGGTGAATTTCCGAAAGCACACATTGCATTCAAACTGTTCCCTGGTGTGAGCTCTTATTATATGACGGCCTACGTTGCCCTTGTTCACAAATATCTTCTTACATATTGGGCACATGAACCTTCCGTCGAATGTAGTGTTCAAGTCAATGATTCTGTCAGAAACTGAAACAAAGTATCATAATACTAATATTATAAATGTGAATGTTTGGTTGGATGGATGGATGGGTGTTTGTTAATCACGCCAAAATGGTTGAACGGATCTAGATGAAATTTAGTACGATTATAGTTTGGAATACCACATAGGCTACTTTTTATCCTCGATAAAAAGTAAGCAGTAAGATAAAATTAATTAAACAGTTCCCGCTGGAACCAAAAAACCTCTAGCTAGTTCAACATAATAAAACTATGACCAGTTAGACCTTATAGTAAGACCTCTACAAATTTCAAATAAGTTAATCTCCAAACCGTTTGGCTCAAATGTATGATTATAATATTTAAATAGTTCAACATAGTCCAATCTAAGGAATACTACACTATTCAACTTAGTCCAATGATCAAAAGTAGTGTACGATGGCATGTCTAGTGTCTACCAATAAAATGTATGTTTTGCACAAAAATTAATATGAGAGATATAATTGGACGCACAATTTGGCGGGAAGCTAGTTTACTGCATCAACTTACCATCACTTATAAATATATTGCATGGTTTCTGTATTTGCGGCACCTGGGAATCTGGTACAATATAATCAGAATCTTGTTCCTGAAATAAATAAAATGGTTTTCATCTCTCTAGCTCGAAAAGCGCTGTAAATACTTTTTCTCGCTGAATGAATCAGCGAGAAAAAGTATTTACAACTAAGTGGATCGGGTATTCCTTTTCTTTGTTTCATGAAACATTCAGAAACTCAGTCACATCTTATGCAATATTTAATTGTGCTTATAAAATATTATTTTAAAAACTAATCAATTTTAATGCATTATGCTTTTGAGTATTAATTTGTTTATACTCAAGAGGGATTCATAAACATGGTATTAAATATTTCTTTCACTCACAACACTTGGCATTGCTGACTCATTTGGTTCCTCTTTTATAGACACTTCAACATTAACATTCTGATACCCAGGTTCATATTTGATTGGTACATTGTGCCAGCTTGCTGTGTCGACATTTGGTGACATTGGTTCCGACTTGATGCTGAAAATACAATAATTTTAATACAGATTCATGTTCGCACTTGAGTACTATCTCGCCTGGTGGAAAATACGATACAGTCTCGGATGGAAACAGGTTAACCTATTTGGGGCAGTTGTATAAAATTCACACCACTAATCTGTTCTAAACAGCATTGTACTGGAACAGTATATCACTTGGCAGTAGCCAGTGAGGTGGTGCCTACTGCATAGCCACTTTGGAAACCTCCAGACCAGAAACTTTAGAAATTACCAGTCTCCAAATTCTATGCGACTCCATTATAAGCTTATATGACCATAGCACTCAGCAATGCAGCAGGGATTAGAATATTCCACTTACACTTCTGTTTATCAGTGCCCATGTACTGATAGTAAAATTGGGTAACTAGTGAGATAAATTATTTTTTAATGATTATGTGGTACAGAAATAGTTTGCATCCTGAAGGATTTTTTTAACACAAAACTATTAAAGACTTCCCACAGGAATCAAAATTTACCTTTATCTATACCCCCAAAGCATAATTTTTAATTTCACAAACACAGCTATTCTAACTTTAAAATACTTATGTATCAGTGATATAATAATATTATAAAAATATTGATTAAAGTGGATTAAAGTCCACTAGGCACCCATAGCTACTTTCCAATAGAAAGGAATAAATAAATTTTAATAAGTAAAATATTAAATACATAATATACTAGATGATGCCCGCAACTTCATCTGTGTGGATAGCTTTTTTTATTGCTGGGGGAACTCCTTCATTTTCCAGTCTAAAAAGTAGCCTATGACCTTTCTCGGGATGTGACCTACCCCTATAGCAAATTTCATCAAAATCGGTTGAATAGATGGGCCGTGAAAGCATAGCAGACAGACACACAAACAGTACACTTTCGCATTTATAATATTATTAGTGTGGATTATATACGACTGCCTCATTGGTCTAGCGGTTAGCGTTGTCGACTGCGGATCATGAGGTCCTGGGTTCGATTCCCGGTCGTGCATAAAAATTTATAGGTATTGGGTTTTTCAATTAAGAAATTGTCAGTGCCAGCCCAGAGTTGGAAGTTGCCAGTGTTTCACCCCCATGCCTCGGAGAGCACGTTAAGCCATCGGTCCCGGTTATTATCACTCACATGATAATAGTCATTAAAGCCGGCCAACCCACAGCAGTGGGACGTTAATAGGCTGTAGTGGATTATATAGCTGTTTTTTTTTAATTTGTTTTTTTTCATTGATTGCCATTGGTATAGATAAATTATTGTGGTAAATTCAAGTATTAAATTTATTAAGTACTTATGAATAACATTATTGTATGTTAATTTGCACATCTTAAGATTGGTAGTGTGGCTTGATACTTTTACTCTATAATAAGAACTTCTTATGTAACCTACAATCAGCAAATAAATATTATGATTTATGATTTATTTATAGGTATCGCCTTTGCAGTTTTTTTACCGATTGATTATAATGTAATACATACGTGTCAGAGATGCCTGGTTCCTTCTTAACGCTGACAAACTCCGGCTTACACACAGGGTTTCTTCGGTCTTCCTCTCGTCTGCTATTATCATTTTCACTATTTTTGTAGCCAGTAACTGCAATATTATGATCAGGCTGATCGGATGATGGTTCTAATGTTTCGGTTTCTATTTTAACTGTAATGCACGCTATTCCTGTCTCCATTGTGCTAGTCATATCTTGATTTCATTCATAATGAAAATGTTGATATTTATTCAGGGATACTTATTCATTATTAGTGTAATTTTGGTATTTTACAGCTCAGATTCCGCTTGTTCCGCTCCCAACAGTTTTTTTTCTGGTGATTTGATGTTTTGACTTCTCACCATTTGACAAAATATCTTTGACATAGGGTTGGGTACATAGAGTATATCGATTTTAAATCATCGATATTTTTTATCTCGATTTACGAAAAAAGATTTATATTTTGTTGGTAGGCCTTTTTCTGTAATACTCTTATGTTGACAAACTAACTTCAGGGTGTCGAATTTGGGTGTCGGTGTGCGCGCGCATCGTAAAAATTCACTCTGATAATTTTTTTTCTAACACGCCAAAAGAAGTATTTAATTTCAACTAATAATGGGGCCGATTCTGTAGTGCACAATCTCTAAACTAAACTAAAATGACAGCATTAAAAATATTGCTAACCCTTTCATAATACTTCCTGCCGAAAGGGACAGGACTCGATTTAAAGCTGTCATTTTAGTTTAGTTTAGAGATTGTGCACTACAGAATCAGCCCCAATGCTTGTTTTTTTAAATTTTGGCCACCGGGTCAGATAAGTTTGACGGACGCTAAACACTTGAACGATTAAGAAGCCTTGTCATTCCTCCATGGGTGAGCCAAAATATCAATGTAAAGTGAAAACTTCTATAGGCGCGTTGAGCAGTTTTTGGTAGGGGGCAAAAATGTAGATTCGCGTGACCGTGACCGACATGCTCGCGAGACTGATATGCTCGTGAACATATAAGTATACTACATTCGAAATTAAACTTGAATGCCTTAGTGTTATATCTTAATAATAATTAAAATTTTAAAAATAAATAATATTAAGAAATATGATGCTATGAAGTTTGACATTCTTCAATTGTTATTTTTTTTCATTTTTAGCCACCAAAAACCTTTGATTAAGGAAGCCATAAAACAAAAACTGTCTATTTAAAATAATCGGTGGAATTTTTCTGTTGTTATTCATTAAATACCCTAGGTGGCGGATAAGAAATAATTATTTATACTTATTTTGACGATTTACTTTATTTTGACTTTGTATTGTATTGTATGACTTTGTATTGTATGACTTGAGCTGTGTTGACTGATATTTTATTAGATTAAGGCGGTGTTCTTTGCGAAAAGGTTAGGGAATAAGATATTAATAGATGATTTACAAAGAAAAGTTTTTATTGAAAAACTTTTTCCCTTTTCCCTGTGAAAAGTGCAGTGTAATAGGCCTATTGCGGAAGGTCATTTTAGAAAGAGTGGTAACTAGATGGTAATACACTCTGCATTCAGTTTCTGCAGGTCATTTCCTATTGCGGAAGGTCATTTTAGAAAGAGTGGCAACTAGATGGTAATACACTCTGCATTCAGTTTCTGCAGGTCATTTATTTGTTTAATGCTGTTAATTGGTGTGGGACGATATGGTAACGGCTGAAAACCGTCATCAAAACCAATTTTATACCAAATGTTGCCATTTGGTCTGTATACTAGCATACGTGCATCTGTGACGACTGGGCCACCTGTCTTTTTAACAGGCCGTATAGATTTATAAATAAAGTCGGTAAAAAATGTATAGTCCAAATAACGAGCTTCATAAGACATAGAATCACTCCTAGCTATTTTAGCTGTAATAGCCATGCATTGTTGTGGAAGGTAAATTTCTTTACCTTATAATTTACACTCTATTGTACTGCGTACGGAATCACATTCCATTTGATTCACACTTTTTTCAGATACTTTTGAGTAATCATAATATTGTTTTCAATCGCTAAATGTACCTAATAAAGCATTGCATATGGTAACATTGCGATTTTGAGCACAACAACCATCGGAACTACGACAGACTAACACTAACGACTTGTGCGGTGTTGAGAGGCCATCCGACTTGCGCGCTGTCACTACTTTTCGAATTACGGCTTCTGATTGGCTGAAATCTATATCATGTGACCAATGGTTAGACGCGCAATGAGCAGCTCCATCGAAAGGCATTCAAATGTGAAAACCGCCAATTTTCGACTTGAGCGGTGTTGTAAGAGACGATACGATATAGATAATCAAAGATTTGTAGATTTCATTGCTTGCTAGATTTCCATTCATTTCTGGATTCTTGCATTTTAACTACTCGAATAGTCCAATTTTTTCATAGAGTTAGGAACTCTATACTCTTGGCAGAGGAGTCGTTTTTGTGTGATTTGTACCTATTAATAAATCTTAATCTGCGCCCTCTGCGCCATGCTCACGACTTCGTCCGCTCCGTACAGATTCGTTTAGACCAGTGTATCACCTTACTCTATGGTTCAGACATTCTTGCATTCTGGCGTGACAAACATCCATTCATCCAAACTTTTGCATTTTATTAGTATGGATTCCTTGATCGGAAGGTAACTCACTGTATGTTCCCAGCTTCTATTGGTAATAACTATGTAATATATAACTATAGCTAATTAAAACAAAAATGGCAATGTATGTAAAAATAAGTATATTTACTATTGAATAGAAGCAGGCGTTACTTTGCGGAAGTCCATGTTAATGAATGAACTAGAAGTTTAATTTGCTATAATCCGCTACAGTAGACAAATCTGTGTGGTACAGTGCGTGTCTTTCACCTGCAGCATGCGACACCCACCACCCAGCAATTCGCACAGGCACAACACCACACCACAAAAATCCTCCAAATCACTCTCGACGTACGTTTCACTCCGACACCGGAGCATCTTCAGATGTTGACTCGACAATGCATGATTGTAAAGTACTTTACGTTGACGTTGAGTGATTTGGAGGATTTGTGTGGTTGGTTGTTTGTGCGAATTGCTCGGTGGTGGGGGTCGCATGCTGCAGGTAAAAGACACGCACTGTAACACAGATTTGTCTACTGTAGCGGATTAAAGCGAATTAAACTTCTAGTTCATTCATTATAAGTATATTTACACGAGTTAACTTATAAAATTATGTTTAACTATAACTAATCCAGTCAACATTTTTTCGACGTGCTGCTACATGGAAATTAAAAACTAGTTGCAAGTCACAGTGGTTCCACTGGCCACTGGAAGAATTATCCATGTAAGTTAAAATTCACTTGCAAGATGTCAGCACTAAAGAAAACATCTGGCTTCTAGGTGTTTTATGTTGAATAATAATTAATAAATTGAGAAAGTACCCTCTTCGTTAGTATTTTTACATAACATGGTTTAATACTCTGTTAAAAAGAAGTAATAGTTTTTGAAATTTATAGACTCTGACACACCTGAACCACACAACTATTCTAATTCTGTCACAATTCAAATTCCCATGTTCATACTAAGGCTAAGGAACATAAATAGTCCGTCAAACTTATTTTTAAAGTGAAAACTTCTTAGATTATTGATGGGTCTCGGACCCATCCCAAACGGGGACCCATCAATAATCTAAGTGAAAACTTCTTTAGATGCGTTGAGCACTTTTTGGTAGGGGGTAAAAATGTGGATTCGCGTGAAAGAACATGCTCGCGAACATATAAATATACTCCATTCGAAATTAAACTAATTTTAGCCTTAGTGGTAAAGTTATTAAATAATTTTAATTAACTTAAAAAGAATTAAAAAAATAATTATTTAGTTTTCACTGCCAATTTTTTTTTAAATCATAGAATAGGCGTGCTCTTTACGACACTCATGCTTAAAACAAATTTAAAGCAAGGATGAGGTCTAGGTTTAGCGCGCTTGCCTAGAAACTAGAATTTTTATGCCTATTAATTTTTTTTTAATTCTTTTTTTTTCAATTGTACTAGCGAAGCTGTCAGATAAGTTTGTGAACAGTTTGTGTTACAACAGAGAATTTCGTTGCTTGCTTTCGCAGAGTATTGTATTGCTCATCAAAGGCGGCAGGTTGTATTTTAAATGCTTGTGTAATACAACATTACACTAGCAATAGAGCCAACACTCCTGTAGTACACAATTAAGTGATAAAGAAATGAAGAACCAAGAACTTCTTGGTATATCTCATGATGAAGAGCTCACTATAAAAATCATACTATGAGTGAGGTATTAGAGAACTCCGTGGTTAAGGAGAGAACTTCTTGGCAAGAAGTTTAATTTGTTAATCATAGTGAGGCAGCTGCGGAGAGCTCATACACCCTGCAACAGGGGTGGGCAAACCAAATGGCTTTACTCGGGAGCTCTGGGCACGGAGGTGGCACTAATGGACCTGTAAATAAACAAAGTAATTCATTTAGATATTAGGTCATTTTTAGTTACAAACTAGGTTTAAAGTATTATATTTTTTCATTATGATACAGAAATGATTTTATTATTATAAGCACATATATGTATATGTATGTCACCGTAAGATTTAAAAATAAAAACCGTTAGATTATAATCTAACTCGCGAAATTGCAAACCGTCGAAATATTACAATTTAATTTTAATTTAATAACAGATTACAATTTTATTAAATTGTAATCTGTTAGGTATATTAACCCGATAGAACCTAAGGGCACTATCTGATTATTTATGTCGAACCCCAAACTAAACTACAAGAAACAGACAAGAAAACGTAAATACAATGAATATTTAAAAAATTTACACTCAGAACATTGAACGGTTCACAATCTGTCGACAGTTTACAATTTCGCGAGTTAGATTATAATCTAACGGCTTTTACAATCTTACGGTGACATATATACTACAAGTGAGACCCAGACTGCAATTTCATCTGATGGTAAGTGATGATGCAGTATAGATAATAGTGGGCTAATCTGTTTGGTACCCCTAATATATCAGTACCGGTGTGCGGGACAGTTAAATAAACAGTTATTAAATATTATAGTGCTCGGACGCGTAAACATAGTTATAGTAAAGTAAGGTAATAATTTGTAATAGGATAAGTTTTATAATTGTATAAACTAGTTGTATAAAATAAATTGTTAGAGTAGTACAGGGTAGAGAGGGATAGCAGACAAGCGCTCCCCGCGCCTTCACACCCGCGCGACCAGAACCTCTCGCGCTCTCACCCCCTCTATCCTGATTGGACATTAATAAGCGTTCTGATTGGTCGAGTGCCAATAACCAATCAGAGGGCCTTTATTTTCCGGGCTAAATTTGTATATAAGCGGGGCCGAATCTGTGGTCGGACACAGTTCGCCGGCAACAGGCCTCGGGAGTGGTAGCAACAGAAATAAAGAGGAAGAAACGAAAAGAAGTGTTTTCTTCGGAAGAACCCCAACCAATCCAGCGACAGCTAATGTACCATCGAGTACATTGAATGGTCCTTCGAGCCGGATCCGTTGGGAAATTCTGAAGAACAAGCGGGCCAGCTTCGGGACAGCACCGGGCCAGCTTCGGGACAGCACCGGGCCAGCTTCGGGACAGCTTCGGGACAGCACCGGGCCAGCTTCGGGACAGCAACGGGCCAGCTTCGGGACAGCACCGGGACAGCTTCGGGACAGCACCGGGACAGCTTCGGGACAGCACCGGGCCAGCTTCGGGACAGCACCGGGCCAGCTTCGGGACAGCAACGGGCCAGCTTCGGGACAGCACCGGGCCAGTTTCGGGACAGCACCGGGCCAGCTTCGGGACAGCACCGGGCCAGCTCTGGGACAGCACCGGGCCAGCTTCGGGACAGCACCGGGCCAGCTTCGGGACAGCACCGGGCCAGCTTCGGGACAGCACCGGGCCAGCTTCGGGACAGCACCGGGCCAGCTTCGGGACAGCACCGGGCCAGCTTCGGGACAGCACCGGGCCAGCTTCGGGACAGCACCGGGCCAGCTTCGGGACAGCACCGGGCCAGCTTTGGGACAGCTTCGGGACAGCACCGGGCCAGCTTCGGGACAGCTTCAGACAGCACCTAGCCAGCTTCGGAAAACCTGAACCCAGCAAGGATGCCAGTCACACGTCAAGAAATCAAGAGCCGCAAGGCATCCTCCGAACAGACGCCTTCCACGTCGGAAGGCACCGCTACCACCTCACCGAGCACAACTGAAACAAGCACGGAAACAGGCGCAACCTCTACAGCCACGGGAACTGTCGCCACGGAGACTACAGAACAGACTACAGACACCTCTGCGACGTCAGCGCCCTCTACAGTGCCATCCGCTGCAACAGCAAGAACGAAAGTTTCAGTTGCCGCTGCCTCGACTACACCCTCCATCGCGCCGACACTGCCGGCCGGCGCGAAACAGATGGGGCTCCCTGCAACAAGGGGGGTACCTACTACAGTACAGGGGCGTAGCCAGGACACAGAAATTTCAACAGGCAAGATAAGGCGAACTGTCAACCCACAAGAGCTGAGGCTACCACAAGACCTCCGTCCTCCTAGCAAAAAGGGGGGAGGGGGTGGATCAACCTATAGCAAAGCCAAAGCTCATAGAATATTGAAAGCAAAAGAAGAATTACTGCGACTTCAGGTCGAGCTAGCTGCCGCACGCATCGCCGCCCTTGAAGCTGAAGATACAGAAGATGAATTATTAACAGAAGAACAAATAGAAGGTGTTCCCGTTCAAGAAGCTAACGAGCATATGGACAACTGGTTCAACAGTCAGCCACCGCCCCCTTTGTTGGCAATCACTGAGGCACCACACTACCCTATAGAAGACCCGGTGGTCATCAACGTGGAGCAACAGAAACAGCCAGACGAACACCCTCACACCGAGTCACAGCTTCAAGCACCGGCGGGAGAGCAAACAGAGATATCGAAGCTAGCTACAGCCATCACACTTGCAGTCAAAGCAGCTCAACGCCCGAAGTTCACCGAGCTGCCCAACTTTAGTGGATCACATCAAGAGTGGTTACCTTTCCGCGCCGCTTTCTTTGAAACAGAAAGCATGTTCACAGCAATAGAAAATACAAACCGCCTACGAAGAAACCTCATGGGCAGAGCGAAAGAAGCAGTGGAGGGGCTACTAATCACCAGTGCACATCCTACAGAAATTATGAAGGCCCTGGAATCAAGATTTGGAAGACCAGAATCCATTGCCATGATGGAAATGGAAACTCTTCGAGCACTGCCACGCCTCACCGATTCAGCGCGTGACATCTGCATATTCGCAACAAAGGTCTCCAACGTAGTAGCAACATTGAAGACTCTCAGCTGCATGAACTACATGTACAACCCTGAAGTCTCGAAGACCATCGTGGACAAGCTCACACCCACGCTGCGTTACAGATACTACGACTTCACAGCAACGCAACCAAAGGAAGATCCAGATCTAGTGAAGATGGAGAGGTTCCTCAAGAGAGAAGCGGAGCTATGCGGACCGTATGCGCTACCTGAACAGGTAGCCTCACATCCGTCAACCCCTCAACAGAAGAGAACACAGAAGATTCACAACGTAACAGAGAAGACGACGTACATACCCAGATGCCCGGTGTGTGACGAAGAAGGACATAGCGCGGTGGATTGTGAAAGATTCAAGAGTTTAGATTCCAATGGAAGATGGGATACAGCGAAATCCAAGCGCCTATGCTTCCGATGTCTTCGATACAGAAACAGAACACATAGCTGCAAAGCCAAGGTGTGCGGTCTCGACAGCTGCAAGAATTATCACAACAAGATGCTGCACTACACCAAGGCAACAGGGAAAAAAGAAGACAAGGAAGCTGCAGAAGTAATCAATTCCACATGGACTATTAAGAAGAAGCAATCCTACTTGAAGATTATTCCAATACAAGTTGGAGGTCCCAAAGGAGTAATCAACACCTTCGCCTTACTGGACGACGGTTCAACAGTAACATTGGTCGACGATGATGTAGCCGAGCACGTCGGAGCAACAGGACCCGTCGATCCGCTGAAGATAGAAACCATCAACGACATGAAGACTTCAGAAGCAGCCTCAAGAAGAGTGACCATCAGATTAAGGGGTCTCAACAATAAGGAAGAGCACGTACAAGCGCGAACAGTGAGAAACCTGCAAGTATCGTCGCAGCGGGTCTCAAAAGAAGTGGTGGATGGGTGCAAACATCTGGCAGACATCCGGGATTACCTCATTTACGCAAACGTGAAGCCGCGAGTGCTGGTCGGTCAAGACAATTGGCATCTTCTGCTGACTACAGAAGTGAGAAGAGGAGACAGAGATCAACCAATAGCCTCTCTCACACCACTGGGGTGGGTGCTGCATGGTACACAAAGTCGCAACTTTGGGCGCAGCATCGACTTCGTATCACACGTCACAGAAGAGACCGAAGATAGCCTGGACAGCCTAGTCAAGCAGTACTTCGAGATGGACGCACTTTGCATACAGCCCAAGAGACCGAAGACGGATCCAGAGGAACGGGCCTTACGCATCCTCGAGAAAACCACCAAGAAAACGCCAGAGGGAAGATACGAAACTGGTCTGCTTTGGCGCAAAGAAGAGGTCACGTTTCCCGACAACTACCACAATTCGCTGAAACGGCTCTTAAACATAGAAAAGAAGATCGACCGAGACCCCGAGCTGAATCTAAAGTACACTCGACAGATGGAAGCTCTTATCACAAAGGGATATGCCGAACTCGCACCAAAACAGAAGACTGCAGGCAAGACGTGGTACTTGCCGCATTTCGCAGTATTCAACCCAATGAAGCCCGACAAGCTACGAGTGGTGCATGATGCAGCAGCCAAAACGAAGGGAGTAGCTCTCAACGACATGCTACTCAAGGGGCCTGATCTCTTACAGTCCCTACCTGGCGTAGTAATGCGATTCCGGCAGCATGAGATTGCAGTCACAGCAGACATCAAGGAAATGTTCATGCAAGTCAAGCTACGACCTGAAGACCGGGATGCACTCCGATATCTGTGGCGCGGGGAACGACGAGATGATCAACCGCCCGAAGAGTACAGAATGACGTCGTTGATCTTCGGCGCGTCGAGCTCTCCGTCAACAGCGATCTACATCAAAGACCTGAACGCCAAACAGCACGAGGAGGAGCATCCTGAAGCCGCGGCTGCCATCGTACAGAAACACTACGTCGATGACTACTTAGACAGCTTCAGAAGTTTAGAAGACGCGGTACGCATCACGAAGAGCGTGCGTGAAGTGCACTCTCATGGCCATTTTGAACTAAAACAGTGGAAATCGAATTCATCATCTTTACTGGAAGCATTGGATGAAAACGAACAAGCAGAAGACCTGGAACTCTACAAATCAGAAGATAAAACAGAACGAGTACTGGGCGTGATCTGGAAGCTCAACACAGATGAACTCACCTTCAACCTCAACTTGGCACGAATTGCACCGACAGTCATCAATGGGAAAACACCGACGAAGAGAGAAGCGCTGCGAATAGTCATGTCACTATTCGACCCCCTCGGTCTCGCATCACCCGTAACCATAAGGGCGAAACAGCTGCTACAAGAAGTATGGCGAAGAGGTACGCCGTGGGACGACGAACTTGATCAAGACCTGGCTGAACAATGGCAGGACTGGATGACCCATCTGAAGAATCTCAGCAACGTGACGATCCCAAGGCGGTATCTCCACTACAGCGACGCCACATCATTGCAGTTGCACGTGTTCACTGACGCCAGTGAAGCAGCCTATTCAGCGGTCCTTTTCTGGAGAGCAGTAGCACCGAACGGTGAAGTCAGCCTATCTCTCATCATGGCTAAAGCGAAGGTTACGCCGTTGAAGTTGACGTCCATTCCGAGGTTGGAGCTACAAGCGGCAGTCATGGGAGCTAAGCTCGCCGAAACAGTTATAGAACAACACGAAAAGAAGCCTGACTGCAAAATATTCTGGACCGATAGCAAGACTACACTCGCTTGGATTCGGACAGGGTCGCGCACGTTCAAACCGTACGTAGCGCATCGCCTGGCCGCGATCGAAGAAACTTCTACAGTCTCCGAGTGGCGGTGGGTTCCGACGAAGTTGAACGTTGCGGACGACGCGACGCGAGATGTGCCAGTGGCTTTCGACAAAAATCACCGCTGGTACAAGGGGCCCGACTTCCTCTGCGAGGCAGAAGACCAATGGCCGATAGAAGTTTCTCCAACAGAAGAGCCAGAACCCACTGGGGAAGAAAAGACGAACCATGTTACAGACAGACTGAGGCCGAAGCTTACAGAGGCACTTCCTGAGGTCTCTCGCTTCTCCAGTTGGGACAGGTTACGATACGCGACAGCGAGGGTCCTACAATTCATCCAGCTCTGTAGGCCCACAAACAGAAGGTTCATCCCAGTCTCGGCCAAACACCTTAGAAGGGCGGAAGAGCTCCTAATGCGTTCCTCACAGGAAGCCTCCTTTGCAACCGAAATAGAAAACTTGAAGAAAGGCGAAGCCCTAAGCAAGGAGAGTCGTCTATACCAGCTCAGCGTCGAACATATCGACGGTGCGGTTAGGCTCAGAAGTCGTATCCAAGCGACAACAGATGTAACAGAAAACTTCAAGAGCCCTCTGGTACTAGACGGCGATCATCCCATAGTCAAGCTCTGGGTGAAGGCCGTGCACCAACAGCTGCATCACGCCGGTGTCGAAGCCACGATTAACGAATGCAGGCAGCAGTACTGGGTGCTACGCGTGCGTCCCGTCACAAGGACAATACTACGGAGCTGCCTGTTCTGCAGGATGAAGACGCAAACGCCACCGTACCCCAGGACGGGGGATCTGCCAGCATGTCGCTTAGCGCACCATAAGCGGCCGTTCACCTTCACCGGTGTGGACTACTTCGGGCCGCTATCAGTGACCGTCGGTCGGACGCGACAGAAAAGATACGTAGCCGTGTTCACTTGCCTAACGATGAGAGCCATTCATTTAGAAATTGCCGGCTCACTCAGCGCCGACTCGGCGGTGATGGCGCTGCGACGGATGATGGCTCGCCGAGGCTGTCCTACTGAAATTTGGTCGGACAACGGGACGAATTCAAAGGCGGCGGACAAAGAACTTCGACAGGCGATGGACAGCGCCGCGTCAGAAGAAGCAGCGAAGAAGACGATCTCCTGGCGGTACATACCACCAGGGGCCCCGTTCATGGGCGGGGCCTGGGAGCGCATGGTCCGCTCTGTTAAAACAGCCCTCGCTGCCACTCTTCATGAGCGCCACCCGACGGAAGAGGTCCTCTCCACTCTGCTGACGGAGGTGGAGTATACAGTAAATAGTCGGCCACTGACACACGTCTCAGTCAGCGCCGATGACCCAGAAACATTGACGCCGAACCACTTCCTGTTGGGCGGGCCAGGACGAGTACCACAACCGGGTTCCTTCAGCGAGCAAGATACTGTTTCGCGATCAAGTTGGCGAGCAGCACAACGGCTGGCAGACGTTTTCTGGACGCGCTGGGTGAAGGAGTACCTTCCCGAGCTTCAACACCGGCGGGAGCCTTGAGGGCGAGGGCTAGCCATCAAGAACGACGATCTAGTACAAGTCGTCGACGCCAACCTGCCACGCAACGTGTGGATCCGAGGCATTGTCATCGCGACGTACCCGGGACCAGACGGCGTCGTACGCGCAGTGGATATCAAGACAAAGGGAGGAGTGCTGCGGCGGCCTGTGCGGAAATTGGTGGTGCTACCCCTGGCAGACAACGTGCCCGCACCGCCAGAAGATGCGACGCAGTCGCACGGCGGGAGAGATGTGCGGGACAGTTAAATAAACAGTTATTAAATATTATAGTGCTCGGACGCGTAAACATAGTTATAGTAAAGTAAGGTAATAATTTGTAATATGATAAGTTTTATAATTGTATAAACTAGTTGTATAAAATAAATTGTTAGAGTAGTACAGGGTAGAGAGGGATAGCAGACAAGCGCTCCCCGCGCCTTCACACCCGCGCGACCAGAACCTCTCGCGCTCTCACCCCCTCTATCCTGATTGGACATTAATAAGCGTTCTGATTGGTCGAGTGCCAATAACCAATCAGAGGGCCTTTATTTTCCGGGCTAAATTTGTATATAAGCGGGGCCGAATCTGTGGTCGGACACAGTTCGCCGGCAACAGGCCTCGGGAGTGGTAGCAACAGAAATAAAGAGGAAGAAACGAAAAGAAGTGTTTTCTTCGGAAGAACCCCAACCAATCCAGCGACAGCTAATGTACCATCGAGTACAACCGGCAGTCACACCCCTAATCGGTTTCGACACGGCGTCGTACCGGAACGCTAAATCGCTTGGCGGTACGTCTTTGCCGGTAGGTGGTCTCGGCCGATCCCACCAGACTGTACCATTGAAAAAATTAAAAAATTATATTTTTATTAATTGAACCTGCAGGGAATCAAACCCGGCACCTCCCACAGTAAAATCACTGTGCTCACCACTGCTCCATGGAACTCGTCAATGTCATCTACACAAATAAGATTTTTTTTAAATTATACTTAGTTGGTCAGTACAAAATAAAATACCTTTCTATATTTCGTAAAATGTCAACCGCATCAGAAACACTCCGAGCGATCCTCTCCAACGCTTTTGCAGTTCTTTTGGCAGCATCTGCCTTTTCTTGTGAATGTATAAGGGCACGTCTTATAGCATATTGTGATGGCGGCAGCTCTTGCTTTTTGCGCTTGCGTCGGGGCGAACGTGCTGTTTCAGTTGTTGAACTGGGTTGCAAGCGTGGAGGAGAACTGGATTTGGGAAGGCGGAGGTACAGCTGTGGGGAGCGTTGTGGCGGATGTACTGGTGCTTTTGCTTCTGGGGTCTGTTCCCTCCTGGGGGTCTCTACAGCAGAGATTTCCTGATTACGGATGTCGTGTGAGACAGACTCATCAAAGAAATTATTAACCCCTTCACTTGCAGCTCCATTTTGTGAAGGCTGTTAACAAAGTAGAAAATACTATAGTCAATGATCTCCATTTACATAGTGAGCCCTGTGAAACAAAGAATGTGGACTTATTTTACTAACGCCATCTAGTCCGAAAAGCGGGACGGCGCTATGTGCGGGGACAAAGACAGGCTTATACAGGTGTATAGCTGTATAGGTTGGACATCCAATTTTTTTCTATGAAAGGGCCCATCTAGTACCTACACATATGATGACTATAGTATGTACTTTGGTATAGAGTGAATTTTGGATGGCCAATCCTAAAGGTCAAATAGATTCTCCAATGTTTATGGGTATCCATCCTTTCAAATATAAACTTAATAATACTATTAAAAATGTCAATTAATTGCTAATACTTACTTCTCCAAAGGTTTTCTCCTGATCACTGCTCAACCCTTGTCCATTATCGTTCGCAAGTATTTTAAGAAATTTTGCTTCTATATCTGTTAATGGTGGCTCTGAAGCAGCCCCATCACCATTTTTAGCTTGTGAAGCACGTAAAGTGGATATTCTTTTTTTCAACTTCGCTTTGTAGTCCACCCAGTACTAAAATAAAAAATTGTATTGAACATTAAATGTTATGCATACTTAATGCACAGTAATATTATGAATGCGAAAGTGTGTCTGTCTGTCTGTCTGTCTGCTACACTTACACAGCTCATCTGTTTGTGTAATAGTTTGTATTGTAATTTCAAAACCTAAAACTGAATGAATGAAGTTATGTATGTGTCGCTGCCACATCATGAAATCCGCCGTATTACAAAAGGGCACCATTCTGTATGTATGAATCAATGCAATCTAGTTGACCGTCTAACCACCACAAACCATTGCAAAACAATGCTTTATAATATGACGGATTCTAAAATCGGGCTGCAACATGTCCACATTGATAAAAAAAGCATATTAATAATTACTTTAGACCAGCCTTTCCAGTCTTTACGGGTTCCATCACCCTGAGAGTTGAGGATATGTGCAATTTCTTTCCATCTCTGTTTTGCATATTCTTTGGATTCCAGAGACCGGTTATGGGCTGTAGCAACTTTTTTGTTGGAATTCAAATATTCCAACAAAAGGTCTAGCTGCCGCCCCGAAACTCTTTTACATCTGATGCTGCAAAAAAACAACCACTTGAAATGCAAAGGCACTAAAAACTTTTGTATCACTGCCATGCCCCTGACAGGATAGCTCGCTACCATCTTAGACTGCATCATCTCTTACCATCAGGAGAGATTGCAGTCAAGGGCTAACTTGTAGTGGAGTAAAAAAAAATGTGGCACAAAAATTCAGCACAAGAGTCAACCTTTTACTTTGTGAGAATACCTTAATGAATATATGCAGTAATTATGCAGGGCACTTGGACTATCAGAGAAAATAAAAACTTTTGCAAGTTTTGTGCAAGTTATGAGACTCTACATACTTAGTAGCTTGCAATATTGCTACAGCTTCACTAGTGAGACTATTGTCTGAAGGGGGTATTTGAAAGATAAGAGCCAGCACCCACACAGGATTAGATGATTAAAAGTAAGAGCATTAAAGCAAGTTGTGAAAAGAGAATATGTCGGAGACACGATTTAAGGAGAAACTGGTTTGGAGAATTAGAAAAAGCTAATAAGTAGGGCAGGTAAGTGAGATATATGCACAAGTACATTTATGGTCATAAATTATACCACTGTGGACACACAACACCAAGTGATTCAAATGTAAGCAAAAATGTATTATGAAACATAGCTGTCTTAGCTGTCTCTATAGGTTTGTAAAATAGCAGCTAACTTGATGAATTTATGTAAATTAGTGTCCGAAGAGGTTTGGGCCTGAAATCAACCTTTGGTCAGACACTAGTGTAAATTCAATCAATGCCCAAACAGTAAATACTACAATATAACACATGAATATTACAATATAAATTTCAGGTTAACCTGTATTATTGGATTTTGATGACTCAAAGCCCAATATGCAGTGGTCTGCTTGCTGCTACTGCCACACTACTGCTTTAGCAATAACCACCTTTGCACCTTTCTTTGTAGTTTTTACTACTTCTGTAATTGTTCTGTGTATAATATATGTGAAATACTGTCACAGAGTTTTAGACATATACCACACAATAAGTTCCTTCAAATCATTCCACGCTGAATGCAATCCCGCTTCGACAATCGACATCCTAAATGATGCACGTCATCAAACTCATGATAATACTTTGAAGCCGAACTTTGGGGTTGATATAGAATACGTGAGCTTTAAAACAGTTTTGCTTTGATGTACGCATTTAAACTATGCATTGTTTCCGGATTTCTGCATCTTTTTTACCTACTGATCGTATAATACTTACTTGTACTCCGGCACAGGATTTTGGTCTTTATTATAGCCAGAATCTCTAATATTATGGTCAGACTGATCGGATGATGAAGATTCTTCGGATTCGATTTTAACCGCGAACCCTATTCCTGTCTTCATTCTGCTAGTCAGATCTTGATTTAATCAAGGTTAGTTTTCCATTAATTATTTCATTAAAGTATTGATTAAACTATTGGTAATTTAGGTATCGCTATAAGTTACTTGTTTCTAATTTTACGTTGAACTATTTAATCCATCTACCAAGGCTCAAGCACAGGCCTCAGCTCCTAAGCTTTTTTGACTTTCTTCATTTATCACCATATCTAAAAAGTACTCTGTGATTTATCACCGACCAGAAAAAAAAGCTTAGATTTTGATAAATAGTTGGCGGTTCAGATCTTTGTATAAATAATGTACTCTGTGGTTGGCTGGTGGTGGAGCTCAGAGAAAAGTAACAAATAGCTGTGCTTTTCCAAAGTGCTTTTCAGATTCAGATTCAGAGACAAGTTTGGTGCTTTTTAAGTTTTTTGCTTTCTAAGCTTTGTCCCTTCTTTGCTCATCCTTTCGTCAGGCTTTGACGAGCGCTGATTTTTTTAAAATTTGGTTTAACGGCTCTGGAGACGGGCGCTAAGCTGGGCTTTGACCATAGAGTACATTAAATGCTTTGACGATTTAAGCCACAAAGGTGTATATAGGTGTTTAGGCAGATGGAGTACGTATTCTAAATACCGTAGACGGAGAACGCCAATCCCATTTATCGCTATCCCACTTTAATTGCCGAGCGAAAGCGAGAGATCTACTCCCTTTACGTTCTCGTTCAGGCTATCTAGCGCCTGATTGGTAGTGTATTGTAATAATTAGGGGCCACGCCAACCTTTGATCAGGGCCCTTGAAATCGGGTAGTGGTGGGTCGTTATCGTATTTTCGACAAACGAAACGTAACCGTTTCGCCGACGACGAAAACGGTTGCAGAAAACGGTTATCGTTGCAACTGGTTTGCAAACCAGTTGCGACGACAACCGTTCTTTAGAACGAAACATATTTGATATGGAAAGAGTTGCGTTTTTTTTAGTGAAACGCGTTTTTTTTAGTGAAAAGTAATACATTAACATTATCGACTGTATTTCATAGGCATAAAGTTCACTTTTGATTGTAAGAACTGTTTTGAGAACGAACGTTTCGTTGAATAAATTCATTCTCGACTGTATGTCATCGACATAAAGTTCACTTTTGATTGTAATAACTGTTTTGAGAACGAACGTGTCGTTGAATACATTCATTTTCGACTGTATGTCATCGACATAAAGTTCACTTTTGATTGTAATAACTGTTTTGAAAAACGAACGTGGAACGAGGACGACTACCAGTTATTCGAAGACTGGTTTGTGCAACGAAAACTGTTAACTGTTTTACCCAGGACGTAAAAACGGTTTCACCGTCGCAGAGCCGAGAACGGTTTTTTGAAACGGTTTCTCGTCGCAACGCCCACCAGTAAAATCGGGTAATGTAATTATGGAATTGAGGCCTTGGACGTATTCTTGAAAACACATATTTTCTTTGTAAATAATTATTTTATTGTTCAATTCATTGTACAACCATATTCATATTTTTTCAGTAAGAGACAGCAAGGTGACATATCGATAATAGACAATATTATAAATAAAAACTAAACACAAAACGAACAAACTTTTTTTTTGCCATGCCTAGCCTATAAAGTGCTACACCAGCCTCAGTTTGTGTTGTTATCGCCGTTGACCACATTGTAAGACGAAACGCTGCCTAATTGTGTGCAGAAAATACCGCGTGATTGAGCGTGATTATGCAGTTTTGTATCTTTTATTTCCGCCCACTGTTTCAATAATTATATTTATTAATATAAGTAGTAAAACGATTAACAGACACCTTATGTCATGTCGCTAAAACATCTCGCCATGTATCAATGAAAGCCAAATTTGACGTAACGTTTGTCGAGATCCACGACGACATCTTACTTCAAAAGTCTTAACCCCTGGGCTGTCACCAATTTTTAGCAATTATTTTTACCGATAGTTACTGCATCAATGTCAAAACGTTTTTTTGTCTTCGACGATCCTTTACAGACAGTCTCAATGATACGCGAAGCCAAAACCATGTTTTGGCATTGATTGATGCAAAAGATACGCGGTCGCACTCTTTGATTTTGAGATTTGAAATCAAAGAATCAGAGAATCCTATTCAAAGGTCGCTTGCGATCGCTGTAGCTGTCATTTTTAGCCGGTCGCTTTGCACCTGAACTTGCATCAACCATGTTACAGTCTCAATTGCTTTGATTGGCTAAATTTATTGTATTTTTGCTCCGTCGTTGGATTGTGGCCAATAGTGGAAGAATGTTAACCAATCAGAGGTGATTGCGATCGCAATGTCGCATCGCACTGTAGTTACATTTTTAGGCAATCGCCATTCGCCGTACTGCTTAGTGCTTCTCTGGTGCTTCTTGTCTCTGTCTATCATCCTATCATGGAAAATGGCGATCAAAACCCAAAACATATTTTGCGCGCAGCTCAATCGATCGACAATTTTAATATTTTAATGTTTAAAAAATGCCTGTTACTATTCTTGAAAGTGCCCTTTCGGGAAAATTGGAATGTGATTTACTTTTCAGATGGTTAAATAATGATCCAATTGAGGTAGGTATATAACCTATTAAAGAGTTTTTAGTATTTTGTTGTTTTTAATTCCTTATTATATTGTTAAATTATCTTTTAGGTTGCTTCAGATGACTGTGTTTTACTATGTTTGAATAGAAATGAATTTGTGGTGTATTTTCTATCTTATCTGAGGAATCAAACGGACAGGTAGGTCAAAATATGGTTATTTATCACATTGACTTGCCTTTGAAACATGCCCTGATTTCAGTAAATAAATAATTATTGCGAGGAGTCACTTATTTATTTTTTAACTTTTTTAAAAATTATATATTTTTTAATATTTTTTAGGGAAATAGCTAGCGGCGAGATGTAGGTATACATCTAGCTCGCTAATAACAGGGTTGGATTTAAAAATCGAAAACTTTTCAAGAGAGTGCTTCAAAGTTCCATTTGTTCATAATTTTTTTAACTATAATAAGATTTATACTAGTAAAATATATTTATGTTATTACTTTTAGCATTTTACAAACAAACAGCAATGCCTTACCCCTACTACAGCACCAGGGAACACCAGAAAAATCTCTTGGGCAGCGTCAACACCACCGTTCAATCAGTGACCCAACCTGTGACAATGACAAGTCAAATAACAGTCTCACAGTCAAATCTGATAAAAAAACCCAGGAGTCCCCGAACAGAGACCGTAAGAAACAGGGACGGCGTGTCAAAACAAAACTGTTCACAGATGATAAAAGCAAAGAACACAATCAGTCACTATCCTCCGATGAATCAAGAGTCAGTGTTGGAGTTGAAAGACTCATGCTATCAAGCACCCCAATGAAAAACGGTTTTAAAGAGTATCCCCAACCTATGACAAGTCCTGTAACACCTTATTCTCGTTCTTTCAACTTTGAAAGATGTGATACCCCTAGACTAGTAAGACATTCTAGATCCCAGGACAAAAGCGTCAGCTTAGCTGACTACTTGGTCAATGTGCAGCCTAAAAGTTCCAAAAAGAGACGTTCAAAAAATACTTCAAACGATGACAGCGAAACAAAAGTCGATTTAGATTTGAGTAATTCAGAAATTTTCCCAGAAATTGGTGCAAGAAAATCAAGTTCACTTAAATCTGACAGGAGAAGGATAAAGCCGACCAACATAGACAGGAGTAAAAAAAGTTATTCATTAAACAGTTTCACTCCAGAAGCATTTCAGCAACCCTCTCTAGGTTTGGAGGAAAATTTGGCATTCAAGTCTAAACTACAACTGAAAGAATCATCTAATACTTTTGAGGCTGAAAGAAATATTCTTAAACAGGAAAGGCATAAATTAATGGAGAAATTCAATGTATTAAACACATCCACCGCACCAAAAGTGATTATGCCACAAATCAAAATAACTCAAAAAGATTCCATCGAGAAAATCCATAATTATATAGAAGCAGATTTTAATAAAGTTGTGTTTAAAGACAAAATAGATATCTTGGTTGAAATATATGATGTTTTATTGAAAAATAACCTGATTTTAAATGTCAATACGGAGATATATTTTCTTATAACTATTCTGCTGTCGAAACAATTAGAGGAAGATTATGGACGCTCTGAATCTCAAATGCAAGTAAATATGTCTGATAATGTGCTTAAACCAATACACAACAGTACATATTTTGCAGTGAAATCATTATGGAATGAACGAGGAAAATTGGAAGTAATCTTAGACAAGAACTCCCTAAAAATATTAGGAGAAAATAAAAAAGTACGAAGTTTTTGTCCAGAGTTGGCCAAATTTTTGTTGAATTCTTATGGATTGAAATGTGAGGCTGAGTCAAATTCTGACAGGTCTAAGCTAGGGTCTGATAGTAGGTGTTCGAATGGTATGGTGTGCTTTAACATTGAGACTGACAATGCAGAGAATTTTCCGTCCATAGTTAGCTTCCAGAATTTCAAGAAGCAGAGGGATATGTTTTATGAAATTTTAAGGTGAAACTTTTATTTTTCCTTACTTCTTTATGACTTTAGGACATTAGAGCAGCTGGCCTAGCTAAGGCTTCTGGATCAAAGATTTTTCCACAATAGTCTTTCATCCAGAAGTTGATGTTTCATTTATAATTAGATGATATCCACAACTTTGTCCACATTGATTAAGTTTTTTTATTCCCGCGGGAACTCCATAATTTTCCGGGCTAAGTAGCCATACTAAGTAGTATGTCTTTCTCCAGGATGCAACCTATTACCAATTTTGATAAAAATCGGTTGAAAAGATGGGCTGTTAAAGTGTAGCAGACAGACAGATGCATTGACAGACAGACACACTTTGGCATTTATAATATTAGTGTGGATAAGTGATTCTTGATTAGTGTTCATAATTTTACGAATAAGGATGATGCCTATATTAAAAATAAATTATTTCTAACTGATTATTAAATAGAGGGTCGTCCAAAAGACCTAAAATTCACATCCCCAGTTAGTTTTAAATTTGATAACCATTTTATAATATAGATTAAAGAAAAAAGTGCGTTGAAATTTGTTGACGTCACAATTGCGAATTTCATACAACTTCCTCAATAAAAGAGCGTTTTTAGGATTGATAAAGAGTTTCTGATTTGATTGAGTTGTCACCATCCCTATTCTAGCTACATAGAATATGTTGCTATATTGATTGCTGCAAGATACAAATAAATACTTTTTATTACACATTTTTCAATCAAATTACATTCATAGTATGTTCCATAAGTGTATGCAAATTTTGAGTGTGAAAATATCTATCTATTGTAGATGGTACCAAGACAGCCAGAGTTCGGGCCTGTCAAGGTCCAGCCTGCGGGCTCGTATCAAGGCCCTATTGTGTACGGGCACGAGCGCGGCCAACTACGCACACCTAGCGGCTCTGTTCACGCAGATGCTGCTCGACTCACTGCCGCCCAACCAACAGGTGAGCCTAGCGCGACCATTGCATTGTAGATGGCAACGAGACAGAGTTGAGGCCTGTCTTGGTTCAGGCTGCGAGCGCGTATCAAGGCCCTGCTGTGTAGTCTGTAAGCCAAATTTTGACGTATGCCAATCCACGGTAATTCCGTGCTTACCATTAACAGCCTTATGTCATTTGACGCCTTGAAATTTGATAGTGAATGTGAATACCTTGGATGAAATAAACACGGGTTAAGAAACGTAAAGAAGATGTATGAAATCACCTTCGACGACGGGAGAGTGCCTTGTCATTTTTGTGCCCAATTATTTTGTGCATGAAAGAGTCAATCACATGATAACACAATATCATAATTAATGGCTAAACTGCCCAGTTCGCGACTTTAGGGGTACGGGTAAGGTAAGGGTACGGGTTAGGCGAATATGGCCGATATCATGCGTTCCGTGGTTAATTCGTCCAAGGCGAATACTCGTGAGAGTCCCTGTCGATAGAGAAATATTTTTTGGCGTCCATCCTTTTTACCGTCGTCCGTCAATGGCTGTCCTTAAAATGGTGGTGATTTATTTGAAGTGTGATACACCACTATCTATAGAAAACGTTTTGTTTCATCATTTAACTGACATTATATTAAATAAATCTATTTTTTCTTAGGAATCGAAGCTGAGTAAGCTCCAAAGAAGACTGACCTGTCCATCTGCATCGGAGTCCAATCGGCTACCACACTTTACAGATAAAGAAATGTTTTACAAGTGAGTTACTCTGTTCTTATCAGAAATCAAAATAAAATGTAGATGGTAGTAACACTAAAATTCGAGCAATATCTTTAGAAAGTTTTCCTTAGTCCATTGTATAATATATATTATTACTAACTGATAGCTTCTGCCCGCGACTTCGTCCGCGTATATTGTAGTTTCTGGAACTCTAATTTTCCAGGATAAAAAGTAGCCTATGTGTTATTCCACACTATAAACTGTGCCAAATTTCGTCCAGATACGTTCAGGGGTTCTGCCGTGATTGAGTAACAAACATCCATCCATCCATCCACACATCCACCCATCCAAACTTTTGCATTTATAATATTGTAGTATATGTATATGTCACCGTAAGATTGTAAAAACCGTTAGATTATAATCTAACTCGCGTAATTGCAAACTGTCGAAAGATTACAATTTAACGCATTATTTTCCGGTAGATTGTAATCTGATAGGTATTTAAACCCGATAAAACCTAAGTACCCAAGGCACTGCTTGGTTGTTTATGTCGAACCCTAACCTAACCTACAAGAAAGAGACAAGAAAACGTAAATACAATGAATATTTCAAAAATTGACACTCAGAACATTGAACAGTTCACAATCTTTCGACAGTTTATAATTTCGCGATTGTAAAAACCGTTAGATTATAGTCATCTTACGGTGACATATATATAGTATAGATTTTGTTTTGTTTTGTACCTTCACAGTTCACCGTGTGGTAAACAATTTCATGTTAAAAAGAGGGTAGCTTTCTTTTTTCAGGGAATTCGTAATGTTCTCGGAAAATGAGAGTTTCAGAGTGCATTTACGCGATGCGTTGGCATCCGAAATTATTGCATTGGATTGTACACCACTCGGCAACGAATCTTGTAAGTTGTTTCATTAATATTAATACAAAAAAGAAACAATTCAAGGCTCTACTTTTTTTTTCTTTCAATGCTCGACTGCTAAACCAAACTTGATGTGGCATAGCTGAGATAGCTTGTATTATGGGGACAATTTGCACAGGATACTACAGGTCCCGGAAAAATAAATGGATCGTACTGGATATTTACTGAATCCACACAGATCAATAATAATTTAAGAGAAGAATAAGTTATATAATATTTTAAAGAAATGGTCCTTCAAGCAGGACGTCGTCCGCATAAAATTAGGTTTTTCAAAATATATTAAGTAAAAATTGTGACAGACTTTCTTATTTGTAATATTAGTATATATCAGGTATTTTATTGAAATAGTTTTTTTATTGCAGCCAACATAGCAGATATATCCAAAGAATTCCTCCAGATTTCAAAAAAGCTAGGTCTATTATCCAAATTCCTGGGATACCTAACTTCTTTGCCCTATGCTCAAATACCTGTGGATATTTTACTGAAAACTGGTACATTGGATGTGAGCAGTCATAAAGAGATTTATAATGCGCCTAAATCAAAAGTTTTGGAAAATAATATTGCTTTGAGGAATTATGTAAGTATTAGGATAAAGTTCTATAGGTACCATTAATATCCATAGGCTTAGGATCACCTTGATTTTCATTTTGAAAATCATTTTTGATTTCGAGTGTCCAAACACCACACAGTTCGTCAATAATTCGAAGTACTTACATACAAATTGTTTCACTTTGAATTCTGCCCAGTAGGAAGAAAGAAAGTAACATCTTTCTTTCTTCCTCCTGGGCAAGTTTCTACACTTAAACCTCCAGTTGTAGGTCTGATGTACGTGAAGTTGCCCCAAATTACTTTATTTGTTAAACTTTTGTTACAGAGCCAACCAGTCATAAATCTAAACGGGATTCTAACCACAGCATACGAAAATGGCAGACTCAGTGTAACCCTACCGTGGATAGTCCATTACATTTCAATGTTAGACTACACCACACTACGTCTCAAATACTACCAAAACCTTCTAAACATACTGTTCCACATATACAAACTTAAATTCGACTATATGAAGAAAAATACATTGATATATCTCAAATCTGCATTAGGGTGGCTTTTTGATCTACCCCATTTCCCTCAAGAAATGTTTTACGAAAAATCCGAATGCTCTGTCACAAATTTCAACGCCGACAATATCGATAACAAAATAATCGATTCGTACGATTTGATCGATGAATCGATTTTATTCGAACTATGTCCTTATTTGAAAGACGTTAATGTTCTGGTTTCAACGTCGAGAGTGATTCACGAGAAAGATGCGGGTAGTTTTAGACACATTACGCCCGTTAGTTTGAGTGTGAATACCGAAGATCGAATACGGAGTAAAGAAAAGGAATTGCAGGTAATTGAAAATTCTTCTTTGCTTTATTCCACTAACTAGATTATGCTCGCGACTTCGTCCGAGTGGTTTAAAGATTTGAATCCCGTGGGAACTCTTAATGCTCCGGGATTAAATGCCCATGTCCTTCCCTAGAATGCAACCTATGGCTGTACCAAATTTCATCAAAATCGTTTGAACATATGTGCCGTGAAAACGTAGCAAACAGGCATACAGACAATTTCGCATCTATATTATTAAGTATGGATTTATACTCTGTAATTGCTCACTAAGGACGGTTTTACATTATATGTATATTACATGCATACTAATATGATAATGTAATATCGGCGTAAGCTATAGATAAAGGTGGAATACCTATTTGAAACAATTACCCTTATATATCCCACATCGACTAGCCAATTCTCCCTCTTGCTTTCTAATCGTTAACAGCTTTTTGTTTATCCACCCGTTGAATAACCTATATTGTAATTTTATTTATTTTCCTCTTCTAGATTCGTCTAGAAGAAGAGCTAATCAAGAGTCAGCCGTCATCGACGCGCAGAGTGCTAGAGCTTGTGACGGAGCGGGTGGCATCGGGCGCGGTGAAGGATCTCACAGCGCACGCCTTGGCTGAGGCGAGGCGCAAGGCAAGGAAGGATGCTATAGACATCGTGCACAATTGTAAGGATAAGGTAAGAAATAGATGAATGAATGAAACACTCTTTATTGTACACATAACATAAATAATCAGTAACAATTAAAAAAAATACAAGTCGGTACAATTGGCGGCCTTATCGATTTTAAGCGATCTCTGCCAGGCAACCAAAACACATAGGAATTATAACCAGCGATAGAGGGATATGAGTGTAAAAGTAACAAATAAAGTAAAAAATCGAGCACTTAACTTACAATATAATATTATTATATATATACACACAAATATAAATAAATACCAATACTACATACACATAACAATACATACATGCATAATATGTACATAAAAAATCAATAGATATATATCATATAAAATATACATTCACTTATAAATATAAACCTAAATACGACAAAAATAAGGAGTAAAATAATTCAAAATAGAAGCCATAAGACTTAACATAGACAATAAAGATGCAGTTGTGGAACACAGGTAATTTAGGAATTTAGGGAGGAAGAAAGTGCCCTTTGATGAGTCTTTTGAATGATGCAAGAGATTGTGCATCATCTCTGTGCAGAAGAAGTTTAGTGATTTTTGAACACAGTGCTGGGTTCCATTTCCGTTGTTCAAAAATTTGAGATTGAGTATGGGTAAATCCGAAACCATAGGAGATACAGGAAAACTGTCTTAGGTATTTTTTTGTGACAACAATTTTGGTGTAGTCTTTTAGTTAAGCATGCGTTGTCCCTAAAAACGAATAGAACTGTAATTTTTTCAAATGATGCACGACTCAGTTTCATGTAAATTCCCACAAACTTACCTGACTCGGTGACAGCGTCGCTAGTATATATGTATATTAAAAATAAAATAAAAACAAAAACTAAACAGGCATAAAAATTAGTTCCAATTTTGGCCACCAGGCCAGATAAGTTGATGGGACCTATAAGCATTCTTTGATTCTATTGGTAGAAAAAAATCAGGACAGCTAAAGTTGATCTTTAATAAAATCTCAATGTCAACGTACTGTCGAAGATTATGGGTATATTCCGATATACACTGCGAGCACAGTAAGGTGTGACGTCAATTTAGTATAGCCGTGCCTTTATAGTTAGCTATACTGGTTACTGTTTACGCAGGAACGGAACGCAGTCAGCACTGAGAGCTTCTTACCTCGAAAACGCCAGTGCTCACAGTAAAAAACTGGCGACGATTTATGATGTCATATTTTTCCCTAGGGTACTGCTACAGCATACTGTTAGTACGTAACGGAACGAAGTTCTCCCCAGTAAGAGCACTGAACAGTGCTCGCATTGTATATCGGAACATACCCTATATTATGGTCATTCTTGACCAATAACAACGTTGCTAAACAATTTTATAGACATTTTACAAATAGATAATAATATCCACATTAATATAAAAAATGCGAAAGTATGTCTCTGTCTGCTACGCTTTAACGGCCCATCTGTGCAACCGATTTGGATTAAATTTGGTACAGAGATAGGTTGTATTCCGGGGAAGGACATAGGCTACTTTTTATCCCGGAAAATTCAGAGGTTCTCGCGGGAATCAAAAAAGTTTATCTGTTCAACCGATTTTAATGAAATTTAGTAAAGGGATAGGTTGTTTCCCGGGGAAGAACTTAGGCCACTTTTTATCCCGGAAAATTCAAGAGTTCATTCAGTTAAATTATTTAATAATAGGCGTGATGACAGTAACCAAGAATCAATGAAATTATGAATTTATCTAATGAAATAGGATTCATGGATTATAAAAAACGTATTTATTTTTCTATTTCGAGTGAGATTGCTATTTATTTTGACAAAATAAATCTATAAAATACACCAATCCGCCATAATGGATTAAACACCAAAAAGCGAATGACGTCACAATTGTTGGTTTCGAGCTTTGACAATCACATTATTGTTTACTGCACACTGCACAGAGTACATTGGTAAAAACAATAGTGACGTCACAAACGACGCCATGACATGAATGACGTTTTGGCGTGAATTTTAAAATTTAAATTTCAAATGCAAATTTTTTCTACCAAACCTTATTTCTCTGCTGAAATAAGATATAAATAGTAGATACTTGCGAACATAATTTGACCATTTTTCAAAATCAGTCATCATGCCTATTCCCAGACATCACTGCTGCCGACCCTGCAAGCGATGTACAGTGAAAGCTTAACGCGGCTGCGCTCAGAGGCGCTCGAGGCGTGTCGGTCCAACGTGCGCCAGCGTGTGTCCACCGCGTTGGCCGCCCTGCTGCCCAACGCGCCGCCTCCTCTACATGCGGTGGCCGCTAGGTCCTGCTACAGCCGCTTGACCAAGTGGACCAACGACCACTGGTCCAACACTGGTAAGTTTATTATGCGCCTTGAAATGAAATGGGTTTGAATATTTTATAGGCCTTTTATACTGCACTTTTCACAGGGACCCTTACATTTGAATCAGTGTAGTGTAATAAACTTTAGGGATAAAGGGTCTCTAAAATGATCCTTATTGCTGTGTGATAAACGACGCTCTTAGTAGCGGCCACGCCCACCCGTACCACAAGACCCTGTAGAAAGTGCAGTGTAATAGGCCTATTAGTACTTGCTGATGCCCGCGGAGTTAGGAAGTTGGCGGTGTTTCACCCCCGTGCCTCGGAGAGCACGTTAAGCCGTCGGTCCCGGTTATTATCACTAACAAGATAATGGTCGTTAAAGCCCGCCAACCCGCATTGGAGCAGCGTGGTGGGTCTAAGCTCTAATTCCCTCTCTCCTATGAGAGTGGAGGCCTATGCCCAGCAGTGGGACGTTAATAGGCTGTAGTAGTGATGCCCGCGATTTCGTCCGCGTGGATTGAGGTTTTTTGATGCCCGCGGGAACTCTTTAAGTTTCCGGGATAAAAAGTAGCCTATGTGCTATTCTAGACTATAATCTATCTCTGTGCCAAATTTCATCCAGATCCATTTAGCCATTTTGGCGTGATTGAGTAACAAACATCCATCCATCCTAACTTTCGCATTTAAAATATTAGTCTTCTTCTTCTTCAACTTCGTCCGCGTGGATATTTTAGTATGGAGGCTGGCCTACCCACCAGTACCGTCCCGCCATTTTACTTTTTGCGAAATGACGGCCGCTCTTAAAACCTGTATTATTCGTCTGACATCAATACAAACAAGTTGTATATGAGACAAATTCTTCTAAAGCATCAGCCCCCAAATATGTAAGAATTGTCGATCAAATCGTCTAAGTTCGGTGTTAAAGTAAAATAAACCATATCATTATTAAGTTAGAGCTCAATTTCGTGTATCCAACACGAAATTGAGCTTTAACTTAATAATGATATGGTTTATTTTACTTTAACACCGAACTTAGACGATTTGATCGACAATTCAAACATTTTTTAATTCTTATACGTTTAGGTATGGACGATACCATAAACGTATGAGAATGGATACACGAAATTGAGCTCTATTTCAATGCTGTTATGGTTTACTTTACTTACTAACTAACTTTGACGATTGGATCGGCAATTCTTACATAATCACACCTCTGGTTTTCGAGATATAAGCGTGAGTGTGTGCAATATAACTTACCTAAGTATCCTTTTGTTAAACATTTTGGAATGGAATTAATCCGAATCATTATATTGTGATTATTTTGTGCGTGTCTCCGCGGCGTTGGTCACTCTGCTGCCCAATGCTGCACCTCCTTTCTATGCGGTGACCCTTTAGATGCTGCTATAGCCGCTTGATATTTTTTTTTTTCCACTACAAGTTAGCCCTTGACTGCGATCTCACCTGATGGTAAGTGATGATGCAGTCTAAAATGGTAGCGGGGTAACCTGTCCTGTGTGTAAATCCATACTAATATTATAAATGCGAAAGATTTATTCAACCGATTTTGATGAAATTTGGTACAGGTATAAGTTGTATACCGGTGAAGGACATAGGTTACTTTTTATGGTAAAAAACTGAGGAGTTTCGGCGGTAATTGAAAAAACAGTCCACGCGGACGAAGTCGCGGACATCATCTAGTTAATAATAAGTAACATGCAGCCTATAGTATAACCGAATTTGATATGGAATCGGGGTTGTGTCCTGAGGGTGGACATATGCTACTTTTTATCCCGGAGTTCACGCGGGAATCAAAAAAGGTTATCTCTTGAACAGATTTTGATGAAATTTGGTATAGGGATAGTTTGATACCCGGGGAAGGACATAGGCTGAGTTCCCGCGGGAATCAAAAAACCTCAATCCACGCGGACGAAGTCGCGAGCATTATCTTGTAATAAAATAATTTTGAAAAAAGGTTGTCTGGAAGAGATTGCTTTAGGAATAAGACCGTCTTTGCATCCTTCTGTATTTCCTTTTCACCTTTTTGTTTATTATTTCTGTTTTAAGTGTGTGCAATAAAGAGTTTATCTATCTATAAATTGCTGGGCCTGAGTGATATAATTTGATGAGTATTCTTATGTTTCTAAGAAAATATATTACTTTGAAACAAATATTACAGCGGTTCTATGCAAGAATATAGAAGAAGAGATGAACTCTTTGCTAGCGTTGGGCGACAGTGCAACAGTGACTCCCAACACGGAAACCGCCTCCGTACTCACCGCAGAGTTCGATAGTATGCACAGCCCGGCGCTTACCATTATCACTCTTAAGGTGAGGGGATAAGCGTCAAATTGTTTTATCAACGACGGCATGACAATGACTCCCAACTCTGAATCCAGCCCGGCGCACACCATTATCACTCTTAAGGTGAGGGGATAAGCATCAAAATTGTTTTAGCAATGACAGCATGGCAATGATTCCTAACTCGGAATCCATCCCGGAGCACACCAATATCACTCTTAAGGTGAGGGGATTAGCGTCAAAGTGTTTTATCAACGACGGCATGTCAATGACTCCCAACTCGGAATCGAGCCCGGCGCACTCCATTATCACTCTTAAAATAAGGGGATAGGCGTCAAATTGTTTTAAAAACGACAGCATGACAATGATTCCAAACTCGGAATCCAGCCCGGCGCACACCATTATCACTCTTAAGGTGAGGGGATAAGCGTCAATATTTTTTAACAACAACAGCATGACAATGACTACCAACTCGGAATCCAGCCCGGCGCACAGCAATATCACTCTTAATATGAGGGTATAAGTGTGATATTTAATTCAAGGCGTTTACACCATTTGCGTTCTTAGCTCTAATGGAAACGTTTCTATCTGTAGCCTACTGTGCGACTCTGCTGACTCTGCGTCTTTGAGACCTCACTTTTACAGTAACATTTTAAGGCAAGTCGAGTCTAGACTGGTAAAGAAAGGCCCGACCTTTGGTAATATACGCTCTTCATGTTTTTCTATTCAAATAAACTTTAAAAAGTGCTGTTGAATCGTCGAGTGGATCAACCATTGACAATCAAAAGTAATATATTTCATACTAGCGAATGCCCGCGACTTCGTCTGCGTGGTTTGAGTTTTTTTTGGTTCCCGCAGGAACTCTTTAATTTTCCGGGATAAAAAGTAGCCTATGTGCTATTCCAGACTATAATCTAACTCTGTGCCAAATTTCAGCTAGATCTGTTCAGCCGTTGGGGCGTGATTGAGTAACAAACATCCATACATCCATCCAAACTTTCGCATTTTTAATATTAGTAAGAATTAGTAAGATTTTTGCATCAATGCAGGTTTTGTTTTTAAAATCCGTTTCAGGTTTTCAGGTTCTGCTTAATGTTTTTTAAAATCTTATTTCGGTGGGAGATAAAGCCATGAGGCTTTTCCTTTAAAATCTGTTAACTCCAGGAGCAAATCTGCCTTTTGCTGGACTATGAGGAGATCCCGGATCCGTCTGCAATGCTGGAGTGTTGTGTGAACTGCTGCCAAGCCTCCAACGTGCTTAGTCGGCCGCCCGCACAGAGGGCGATACTACAGCTGTCTATTGACTTCTGTTTGGTTTACTGTAAGTATTACATTTTTTTTACTCTGCATAATTTAATTTTTCCACCTTTGCGAGCTATTTTTAACTCATGTAAATTCTATCTGTGAGAACTTGTAATTGGCGTTATACTTATTTCTGTTGTAGCTGTAAGTTTTCTGTACTAAATAAAATGAAATAAAAATAAATTAATGTTTGCCTCGTGGGAGGCTTCGGCCGTGGCTAGTTACCGCCCTACCGGCAATGACGTGCCGCCAAGCGATTTAGCGATCCGTTACGATGCCGGGGAAATCGAATAGGGCTATTGTTTTAATACAGCGTGGCCCAAATAGTGACGTTCAAAGAAAAAAATTAGATTCCTCGTACCCCAATACCGAAAATACCCCATGTATGTTCAGCGATTTTTGGTAGTTTTCGAGTTATAATTTTATTACATTTTTTCGTGAGATTTCTGAGGGAGTGAGTGTCAATTTTTTTTTTTTATTTATCTATAATTTTATTCTAACGTCGAAATACGCAAACTCGTACTAAACCTACAAGAACCCTAGGTTTAATATTAAATATTCTTTCAGTAAGCAGACATACATCCAATATAAGCGAAATCCTGCCCAAATTACACACGATATGGGACACCTGCTGTCCTGACCGCAAGCGTCACATTCCCGAGGATTTAGACCCCCCAGAAAGGAGGCTAGAACTGTCCCCCACATTCCGGAACTTCGAAGACGATCGCGTCCCCACTCCTCAGTCCGATGAAGAGGTCGTTGAGGTTAAGGAGATCAAGGTCATTCAAGTTAAAGAAGTCAAAGGTAAGCAAGATCCTCACCAAGCTCTCAAAATACACCTTTTGTTCTGTCTGCATTTGCCACATCTCTGAGGATTTGGGAGACCCAGGACAGGACAGGAGAAACATACGTTTCAACTTACTCCTATACTATCCTCATACGGGTCAACTTCAGTTTCAACTTATGATTATCTCTACATTAGCTGATGCCCGCGACTTCGTCCGCGTGGTTAAAGTTTTTTTGATTCCCGCGGCAACTCCTTTATTTTCCGGGATAAAAAGTAGCTTATCTTCAAGGTCCTCAAGTCCTCAACTATACCCATACCAAAAATCACGTCGATTCGTGGCTCCATTGCGGCGTGATTAAAAGGCAAACCAACAAATGAACACACTTTAGCATTTATAATATTAGTATGATACCAGAATTCAACAACGAGCGACGGGTCCCCACCTCGATGAAGAGGTCATTGAGGTTAAGGTGATAAAGGTCATAGAAGTTATGAAGGTCAAACAAGGAAATCAATATTTTCAAGCAAGTACTTTTCGTTAAACATTGTTCCGCCATTTTTTTTATATAAAATGTCAATTTTCTTTAAGTCTAGAAAGCAGTATTCTACCTATTTTTTACGGTAGTTCTAATGTAAATAAATTTGCTTACCAAAATTTATATTTTTGACACACTTACCTTAAGGAATGTTCATGATCGTATACATAATATTATTTCATCTTTCTAGTTTCACCACCAGTGGAAACACCATCAAAACAAACATCGGAATCGGAATCGAATGGCCTCTTGGAGTTGTTTGACCGCATACTATGTCCCCGCAATATAGTGCTACTGAGTGATACGAAAGTTAAGGCCAGCGAAGTTTGGGAGGCACTGGCAGATGTGTTGGTGTTTTTGCTGAAGAACGACTATTTGACTGAAGACTCCCTGACTGAGCAGTGTTTGGCTGTTTACAGGCAGGACTGGCCACAGGTATGTTGGTACACATGTGTGTTTTAATGTCTGTCCCAAAGTGAGGCAGACGGCGTTTACAGTTTTGCGCCATCTCGAGCGGTTGAAACTACAACCTTGACCTCATCCCTCGTCATCCCTATTTTTTTTTTTATTATTTTATTTATTATTATTATCCACAAGTTACAAGTATCCTACAAGTTAGCCCTTGACTGCGATCTCACCTGATAGTAAGTGATGATGCAGTCTAAGATGGTAGCGGACTAATTTAGTCGTTACGAACGTTAGGGGCATGGCAGTTATATTAAACCCATACCCCTTATTCGGTTTCTACACGGTTTCTACTAAATGTAATTTGGTTGACTGTATCGATACTAGAACTTGAATTGTAAAGTACCCCCAAATACCAAATTAAACAGGCACAATAGTAGTGCTTTACTTTTCCACAGGGAACTCCGATACTCATGAAAAGGTGTTTTTAAACTATACCTACCAATATTTTTTTGTTTCAGAATATTCTGGAAAACCTATCAACCTGTATGAAGTCAGTTTCATCGCGATGGTCCCGATCGTCAACAGGGAAGTTTACGTTATTTTTGGACTTCTTAGCGGATTATTGTAATGATATGGACTATGACTTAGTTGAATAAATGTAATATGAAGTTCTAATGATGCCCTGTCCACATTATTCCATTCCACCCGCCCTCTCTTGTCTTAATATTATTTACAATACGCTTTTATTTTATTATACGCTTTTATAATATGGTTCCCAAAGAGTTTCTGGATTTGCCATTACATAGATTTAAAGACTGTGTTAAACAGCATTTGTTAAGTCGAGGTTATTACACTATCGATGATTTTATTAACGATAAAGTTGCATGGAAGCAACCGGCCTCGCATCCAGTAACCCACAAGTCAGTGTGATACTTGTAACGTATGTGTTGTGTTGTCTACATATTGTAACCTTTTCTTTTCTATGAAAAAAGCAACTGCTGAGTTTCTTGCCGTTTCTTCTCTCCGAACTCTTTCCGAACCGGTGGTAGAGTCTTAACGTTTCATAAGTGACACAAGTTGTCCTACATGAAATAAATAAATCATTTATTTATCATTTAACATGAACTCTACAAGCACACCACAAGGCACAAACCTTCCAAAGAAGTGAAATGTACGTTGAGAACATACATTTCTTCCCAAACCAGGAGCATCCTCAGGAGATGTTGACTCAACAATTGAAAATTGTAAACTTCATCCCAAAGGATTTGACATCATTGACTTCCGCAGTCCGCAACGCCTGCCTCTATTCAACACCATTTAGGTGTTGAATAGAGGCACCCTTGTTTTCAAACTTAGTATGTAACTAATATTTAGTACTTCGATAACGTACGAACTTTTGAAAATTTTGTTGTGAAATACAAATCGGCGGTACAGAATTTACGATGTGTTTCGATCCTGGTACTGAAATCTTAAGGCTGTTCCCAAAATCCAATGCTGGGCTGGCATGTCATTGGAATAATGTGGACGGCTTATATGGAATCTAGAGTCGTGAAATTATTAAAAAAAAAGCATAATACAAAGCTAGTTTATGAAAAAAATTATACGTTATATGTATATGTTACCGTAAGATTGTGAAAACCGTTAGATTGTAATCTATCTAGCGAAATTGTAAACTGTCGATATACAATCAAAGAAAGAAATCAAAGCAAAGAAAGAAAAGAAAGATGTCGATTAACGCATTATTTTTTGGTAGATTGTAATCTGTATTAATAAACCGATAGAACCTAAGTGGCACTACCAGATTATTTATGTCGAACCCTAACCTAACCTACAAGAAAGAGACAAGAAAAGGTAAATACAATGAATATTTCAAAAATTGACACTCAGAACATTGAACGGTTTACAATCTGTCTACAGTTTACAATATATCGAGATAAAAAGCGTTAGATTGCAAATCTGACGGTGACATTAAATAACTTTTGTAACATCTGAAATCTAGAAGTCTATGTTCAGGGTTAATTTTGGAATACTAATAGCTTCTTATGGATTATTTCTCTCTTACTAATACTGAATATGTTTCGTTCTACAACTTTCAAAAAACACTTTCCAACTAACTCACATTGATTTTAGTAGGCAACAGGACAGTAGCCGAGTTATAAACGAGTCGCGTAGAGTAATCCTTCTAAGAGCAGCCAAATTTAAATATTTTTATATTTGTATGATAAATAATTCATTTTTAATCAGTTTTTTTAAAGTAGAACCTCTATAGGAGAGCCCCTTGGGTGGTTATTTTTAAATGAACGCTACATAAAGGACTTCGATCGTCATTTTATGCAATATGGTTCACGACACCCATCCGGCCCAGTAATCTGTTTGAACCTATATAATATGTAAACGTACTATTCATTGAACATTTTTATCGTGCTTAAATAGATTATAGAGTTAAAAAAACATGACAAATAATATAACATAGAAACACCAATTTGAATGTCTTATAAATGTAGGATATTTTGTGAAATGTGTAGACTAGACGAAAAAGGCTAGGTTTATAAAACTTTTTTGAAAATATTTTAAATCTTAACCACCAGACTAAAGGGAAAGATAGATAGTAAAGATTTTTTTTAACTGACTTAATAAAAAAGGAATCATTATTTAACGAAATTTATTTTTTTTTTGCATTATTTCACGGTTTTCGGTCCATCAATAAACAAAAATCTAAATGTTAAACTGACTATAAAATAAACTTAATTCTTTAAAAAAATTATAGTAGCACCTATTAACAAAAAAAATCGAATCAAAAAAGTCACCCCAGGTAGCCCCTGGGCCAACCTACCCATCAAGCTCGCAGCATTGCCAGATTTACTAATATCGTGCTTTATTAATATAAAAGTTTCGTCAGGTTAGCTCAGGTTTCTGTCTATCTTTTTTCTTTATTTTGTGATCTTTTTTCATAAACTTTGTCATAAAAATGAGTACCTAGGTACAGTAGATTCTGTTGTCAAAATATGAATAGGGGTGTTGCCAACGATTCATGTCAGCAACTCGCTACTGACGTCATCAACGAAACGAATGTCATCAATGAATCATCCACTGACGTCTTGTGACGTCATCAACTTTCGGCGCACTTTTTTACTTATCATTCATAGAAAACTTGAAACTAACAGAGACGTAAATTTTACGTCTTTTGGAATATCCTCTATTTAATGATCACTAAGTAATAATTTATTTTTCACATAAGCAACATCCCATTTTTAATCTATTCTTGTTCAGAATAAATTAGCATAAGTGTGTCTAAAAAAAATACGATAAAACAAATAAATTAGGAATGTTATTTATAAAATTCGTTTGTATATAAAAGAAATGTTTTTGTAAATATTTTTTAAAGGTTTTAGCATATTTTTAATTATTATTTCTTAGTAATTTCAGTTCATTGATTTTATTAGTCTTAGTAGAAACTCTTTGATATTTCCGGTTAAAAAGTTACATAATGACACTCTTTTTCTCAACAATCCCATGCAAAAAAATACACGTCGATTCGTTGCTCTATTGTGATGAGTGAACATTATCAAACTTAAGTTTCATACTAATATGTATTATAAATGCAAAAGGGTCTTTGTTTTTTTGTTGGTTTGTCCTTCAATCTCGCCGCTATTGAGTAGCTAGAGAGTGACATAGGCTACTTTTTATCCCGGAAAATTAAAACTTAAACCACGCGGACGTAGTCGCGGGCATCAGCTAGTTTTATAATATTAGTACGGATAGTTTGAAGAATAACTTTTTTATATAACCTGCATCGAAAATGCGAGTTTCAATGCCTGTTGAGCCACCTGAAACTAGTCAATTTCAGACGAATACGTAATGCAGCGGGACAGAGTATCATTTGTTTATTTCAAACCCTTTTGTCATTTTGCCCATTAACTAAACTGAAAGCTATATGATATTTGTAAACAACAACCAAAATAAATAAGGAATACAATTTTAACAAAACTCGCACTTTTAATGCAACTGAAAAATAACACTGTTTTTCATGGGACGGGGTGAAACACGATTTCAGATTTCGGGTGATGTCAGCCCTCGCTTCGCTCAGGCAGGCAACTTCTACCTCGTCTGAAATCGTCTTGTTTCACTCCTAAGCACACAATTTGCTATTGTTTGCTGACATTTGCGCGTGTTTGCGTGGTGAATGTTGCAGCTAATAAGGCCCCAGAAACCAACTATCCAGTTATTTTTAATTTAGTACAGTCGACGCCAAACTTCTTGTTCGCTTTGAAGTGTTGCATTAGCATTAAACAGGTTAAACATCATCTTGTAAGAAAAATATCCCGTCATATTTTCTAATTTCTCTGCTTTCAGCGAAATACACAGCTTATGCCAATCACAAATAATTTGACTTTTTATTGGTACCAGAATTTTCAAAATCGGTTCAGTAGATTCAGTAGATTACCCCCTACAAACTCACAAACTTTACCTCTAAATATTAGTATAGATAATCCTAATAGTTAGACATTTTCCTTAACAGAACTACCAAACTCCGTTTACCTACTACAGCTGAAAGCTGAGAGTGCCGAATGACCGAAAAAAAAATAGGTTGGGTACCTATACCTAAATTTTCTAGATTTCTTGGAAGGGAAACCCGGCCCTTTGGAAAAAGAAAATGAGAATGAAATTTCTCTATGTTTTGGGGTGGTATAAAGCGCATGCCATGTTCAAGTTTACCGACGCGAATACGCGGCTGTTGGCACCTCAGATCAGTCAAGAAGTTTGGCGTCACCTATATGAATAACTGCAAGAAAAATACGCACCGAAATGAGAACCTCCTCCTTTTATGGAAGTCGGTTAAAAATGTAGTAGGGGACCCCAAGAGGGGATTTTTGGATTTATTCCAGCGCGGTAGATTAATATAAAGGGGGATTCTTTGGACCCTGTAGAGTACAGATCATAGATCGATCATCAGAAATACTCGAGCGCGTCATCTAAGGTAGAGTGAGTTACTTACATGCTGAAAAGTGTAAATTCAAATAATCTGACGATTTGGTCGATTTTATTTATCTAATATTCTGATCTGCTGTCCTAGACAGACCCACCAATATATAGAACCCTGTAGAACCCTTTAGAATACCTTTGGACCCTGTAGAATACCTTCGCCATATATGAGCTAGGGCTCATGGTGAAGGTATTCTTCAGGGTCTAAAGAATCCCCCTTTATATTTATCTGCCGCGCTGGAGTAAATCCAAAAATCCCCTCTTGGGCTCCCCTACTAATGGTTTCGACGCTTTATAACGAATAAAACGATACAGTGTTTTGTCTATTATTGTTAGAACTGCCATTTTTGTTAGAGCATAGATTTAATAAGGTGTAAATAATGTGACTAATTCTGTATAGCCCAATCACTAAACTAAACTAACACTCTAAATCTAGTTCTGTCCCTTTCTGCACAGATTATTATGAAAGGGTTAGCAATATTCTTAATGCTGTTATTTTAGTTTAGTTTATAGATTGTGTACAACAGAATCTGCCCCATTGTTATTCTTGAGGGTCTTTTTACATTTATACGCATTGATTCGATTCTGAAAATACTTATTATAAACACCGAATAGCCCGCCTTTTTTCGGATGTTCAATTATCGAATCCACGCGATTACCCAAGTGTGAATAGACTCGATACAAAATGTAAAATTTTTAGTCAGTTATAGAGGAAAATAAATGACTGAATTTTGTCTTGCATTGTTACAAAGTACGCTAAGTGATTAAATTATGGTTATAATACATCTAGTGAAAGCTGAGAATGTAAATGGCGGATAAAAAAAATACTAAGTTTATTTCTATGATAAATGATTTATTTATTCCACGTAGGACAACTTGTGTCACTTATATGATATGATACATGATACAATAAGACTACCACCGGCTCAGAAAGATGATTCTAATGAGACGATTCTGAATTTCAATCAATTTATTTATTTGTGAATAGTGTACATATGAGGTGGAATAAGAATAAACGTGCTCCTATTCTACCACAGTGTGGTGTACAAATATATTGATTTTCTAAATTAAAAGTTTCTAAATTAGAAGTTAACCATCCAGTTACCGACTTGGGTCAACGTTGCTTGACGATATGTGTTGTCACAACTAGGTCACACGTCCCTCTGTATCAGTTGCCGGTATCTGAAAACTTTAAATAAAATCTACTCTCAGCTTTCACAAGAAATACTCAAATGATATATAGAAAGTTTTACCAGTTTAAAGTTTTACCTGTTTACTGGCGAGGCATACTTAGTCTGGCATTTTTGGGTTCCGTGCTTGTAGAAAGGGAACCCTTTTCGTTTTTAGGTAGCCTATTTGTATTGATGTACGCTTTTTGTACTATTTATTCTGTGCAATTAAAACTGTGTATAAAATCTGTATAATGTAGTTTTAATATTAATAGTACTTTAAACATAACTACCAAACTCCCATCCCAACTATGAAATTGCCCATATTATATTCAACTTATCTGACCCGATGACAGCGTCGCTAGATATGAAAAATATTTAAAAAAAACTTATCAGGCACAAACGTTAGTTCCATTTTTGGCCAAGGGTCAGATGAGTTTGTGGGACTGTACTACAAGTGAAATTCGACAGCTATTTAGAGCGTCATTGACTTTCCCGTTCTTTTAAACGTCGAGAAGGTGCGAAAATAAAAAATAAATTTACAATTTTTAAAATATTTCTAGGTTATAGTAGAATTTCCTAGCCATGTGGTCAGCCTTTGCAGGATGGGATTGCCGTCGATGGGATGCGTGACAGTGGTCATGTCCGAAGAGCAGTTGCCTTTGTTCGCGGGGAACCAAACTGTAAACACGGAGTAAAATCAAAAGTAGGAACCAGAAGTTTAATTCGCTATAATCCGCCACAGTAGGTAAATCTGTGTGTACAGTGTGTATCTTGCACTTGCAGCTCGCGATATTCACCACATCACAAATCTTCCGAATTATTCTCAACGTACGTCTCACTCCGGAGCAATCTTCAGGAAATGTTGACTCGACAATGAATGGTTGTAAAACAACATTATCACCATATTATCATATTGCGTATCAATTAAACTTCTGGTTCCTTCATGATAATGGACTTCCGCAAAGTAACGCCTACTTCTATCCAATATTTAAAATCATTAAGTAACTATTCATAATATAAACTTTTACAAGTGCTTTCTAATCGTCAAGTGATTTTTAGGGTGCTTTGTTACTACGTACGTAAGCTATGTTGCTAAGCTACGGGTGTGTGTCAAACCGTGAATACCACTGCGAAAGAACACTGCCATAAATGCGAAAGTGTTTCCTTTCACGGTCCATCTGGTCAATCGATTTTGATGAAATTTGGAATAGGGACAGGTTGTTTCCCGGGGAAGGACATTTTACTTTATTTTACACAAGGAAGGTTACCTTTTATGGCGGAAAATTAAAGAGTTCCCGAGGAAATAAAAAAAAAACCTTAATCCACGTGGACGAAGTAGCGGCCATCGTCTAGTATCCTTATAAATAAAATCTATCAAGTTGCAGCTAAACAGAAAATTACTTACAGTGCCCTGCAAAAAAATAAAACGTCATATTTAGACAAGGATTTGGAACTTATTATCATATACTTAACTGGGTGGTAACTGCTAATTATAGCCGCGCCCGAAGCTTTGGACCAGTCAACCAGACCAGACCAACACCTTAGGACATATAGGCCTACTACACTGCACTTTTCACAGGAACCCTTAAACTTGAATCAGTGTAGTGTAATAAGATTTAGGGACAAAGGGTCCCTAAATTGGTCTTTATTGCTGTGTAATAAGCGACGCTCTAACTAGCGGCCACGCTCACCCTTACCACAGGGCTCTGTAAAAAGGGCAGTGTAGTAGGCCTAATAGCCTTGAAAAACGTCACTTTCACTGAAAATAGATGCCAAACAGTACAACTGTTTTGTGGCCGCCATATTTAAAGCTGCGTCACACCACAAACAGGCGACTGCGGTGAGGCGAAGTTCGAACAGACACGACCTCCGTGGCGCAGTGTTGAGCGCTGTTAATTTAACAATCCGCTTAATTGCGGAGGTCCCGGGCTCGATCCCTAGTAGAGTCCCTGGTCTGGCCTGGTGGGAGGCTTCGGCCGTGCCTAGTTACCACCCTACCGGCATAGACGTGCCGCCAACAACCTACCAACGCGCCATACGCGCGTCCTACATATAGGTACTCACTCTTTAAATTGTGCTCGCAGTTTGCAAGTTCCAAATAGCACATGTTTTCGAAGGTCTTGTACTCGTAAGTATACCGATTGCTTGGAACCACGTTCTTGTTCTCGGGTACAAGTCGCATGGCACATACGGGGCCGTTACTAAAATAAACATAAAAATAGGACTCTTTATGTGACCCACTTGCGTTTTGTTTGTCATTGTTAGACATTAGAATAATAGATACGTTCATATTAATAAACTATAAAGTTTATGCAAAACCTTATAAAAATTAGTTCCATTTTTTCCCGCAAAATAGTGTTTTTTTATTTTCTTACTTACTTCTGATAGATTTTCACGCATATTTGATTGCATTCCCTGTGCATTGTTGTGTTATTGTTTAAGATGAACCCTGTTGGTATTCTGGTCGATTCCTTTCTGCGATAAAAATTCAAAACTTAATAGTTATACTGACCAAGAAACATAGATCTTGAGGTACCTAGGTACTTAACCTGTCAAAGTTAATCAAATGGAGCCCAGCAGCTGGGCGACCGCGTATATCTGACAGCTACAGTGTAACGATCGCAATCACTTCTGATTGGATAACACTTCCACTATTGGACAAAATCCATTGACGCAGCAAGAATACCATAAATTCAGCCAGTCACAACAATTGATACTGTAACAATGATTGATGCAGAAGATACGCGGTCGCCCTGCAGTTCTCTCAGAACAAAAAAAATTATAATATGTTATCATATAACTATATAAATAAAACATGTTTTGTCAGCTGTGTGTAATCGCCATATTAAATGAATCACGACCTCATCATCTTATACCATACTAGCTTTTGCCGTTCGATTTTCGATTTTCACTAGGGGTTGAATTTTTTTAAATCCTTTCTTCATGCCTGTCATAAAAGATATCTCGATCTGTTTGTGTCCAGTGCGTCAAGTGGTTTGAGTTGTACGTTGATAGATCAGTCAGTCATTCAGTAGGTAACCTTTTCCTTTTTTATATTTAGATTATTGACACGTGTAATAAAAAAAAAGCTAACTTCAAGTTATAGATGCTTCCTACGTAGTCAATCTAATTAAACAAATTAAATAAATAAAATAAGCACGGAACGGAGCAACACCGCAAGTTTGGTATGGATTGAGGACACGTAATGCAACTATTTATCTTCATTTGATTATTGCACGTTGTCAACTGTACTATTTAAGTCATCGTAAGATTGCAAAACCCGTTAGATTGTAATCTAACTAGCGAAACTGTAAACTGTCGACAGATTACAATTTAACGCATTATTTTACGGTACATTGTAATCTGTTGGCCTGCGGCCGGGCACTACCTGATTATTTATGTTGAACCCTAACCTAACCTACAAGAAAAAGACAAGAAAACGTAAATACAATGAATATTTCAAAAATTGACACTCAGAACATTGAACGGTTCACAATCTGTCGACAGGTCGACAGTTTACAATTTCGCTAGTTAGATTACAGTCTAACGGTTTTTGCAATCTTACGGTGACATATACACATTAAGAGAGGTGAGTAAGTAAGGAATGAACATCCTGAAAGTTTTTGGTAGATTTAAGTCTTTCGGTCGTGAGCGATAACCCTTACCTATAAAATACCCAGTCACCATTTTCCCAGTATGGTTCATAGTAAGTGTCAATTTTCACTTTATGGTTCAATCCTGGGGGCGGCGGGGGATTACCAGGAGCCCTAAAATAATAATATGCATATTAAGTGGCGTAGCTAGGGGAGGGCGGTCTGACCAGGGTGCCACTGTGGTGCCACCCCAGAGTAAATATTTATGTTCCGTGGTGCCACCCATTTGGGTGAAGACAATAGACAAAAAATAAAAAACCAAATTGATTTAGACTAAGTTTACACTGTGTTAATTTGTCGGGCTGTCTGTTTCTGCATCACGCCGAATCTACTAACGGATTAGATTTTTTTAAGTAACCCGAAAAACTATAAGGTTATATAATGCAGACGACTAGTTTAAACTTTTATTTAGTATGATATTACTAAAAATACATAATATATATTAGTTTATTTTCATATATTTATTATAAGTATTATATTATTTGTGTAACAGTTTATGTATTAGTATGTAGGTATTTGTTTGTATGTTTATAATGATACACCACCCGCGAGTTAATCTCCTTACTTCTCCTATTCCTAAGGTTGCCTGGCAGAGATCGCTACTAAGCGATAAGGCCGCCTTTTTGTATACTACTTAGTTCTTTGTTTTCTATGTATTTTTTGTGTACTTTTTATGTGTTGTGGTGTACAAAATAAAGAGTAATAATAAATAATAATAATAAGGTTCCTTCAGGATAGAGACCGAAAGTTTTGGTTGATTCCATTCGAAATTCTTTACTAGCGGTTTTCTTTACAATTTGGTTGACGTGTGAAGTTTGTAATCATCATCAGATGTATGTAGTTCGGAGATGAAAGGTAAAATTCCTCAATAGGATGCAGGTAGTAAACTTTGATGACGCGTTAATCTTTCTATATCAGATACATTTGACCATAATGCCCATAATTATGAGGAAAATATTGTGTGGACGCATGACGCGCGATCTATCATACCTACTACTGGCGCCATCTATTTTAGACATTTCGGTTTTTTCATGCAGCCGAATTCGAGTATTATCTTACTTTTGGGACCGTTTCGAGAGTAATCAAGTGGCGTTGTGATAACCTACATGATATTTTGCATGATAACGATCATCTTCATGAGGTTGTAGGTAGGACGTCGCCGGTAGGTGGGTACTGGGTAGGTACTTTTTACACGGTCTAGATATTTTGCACGACGACATTCTTTCTTTAAGAATTGCGTAATAAATTGCGTAATTTTTTTAAAAATAAGAACTTATCTTCGAAAAATTTTGAGGGTGTCGTTGCTTGCATAAGGTTGCGTTGTCTCTTTTGTTTTGCTTCCATAAGGTCGCGTTGTTCCTTTTGTTATGCTTCCATAAGGTCGTGTTGTTCCATGTGTTTTGCTTGCATAAGGTCGTGTTGTTCCTTTTGTTTTGCTTGCATAAGGTCGTGTTGTTCCATTTGTTGTCGTTGTATTTAAACTCAATAAAGAACCATATAATATAATATCTGCAAAAAATTATTGATTTCATCATAACAAATGTCATATAATTTTTTTTTAAAAGTTGGAATCAAATCCTTTTTTGTAAAACTTTAATACCATGCTGATTTCAGTATAATATGTAATTCTGGGGGTTTACTACTTACTACATACCATCGCTTAAAGCAATATTATTTCAAAATGAAAGTTTCATGCCACGTACCTTGACTTTTCTTCAAATAAGGATCATTCTAAACACGAACGTCAACAATAGTAAAACAATACGGATTCAAGCGATGGTAGTATGCCCTCTGATTAACATATTAAATAGTTAGATACTTTGTATGTACCTACCTATGTAACATGTTTGATACTACGTTACGATAAATTAGTATTATAACGCAGAACGCTGGAAGGAAAAATCATGAAGAAATCTGCATGAACTGCAAGAAACCAATTAACTACTGAGTCTACTTTTGGATTATGGTACCACTACCACACATACTGTGAAATATGATGAAATAGGTACCTACTTATGTAACCTATTCAGTGAATAGACCTATGAGCGCGTCTGTGCTACGTCTTGCGCGTGACCTTGTAGCGGAGTATTACGAGCTGGTTGTAATAAGACTCACAATTGTTGATTAGAGTCACGAAAGGAATAATAATTTTATTTGTAAAACTTATCGATATATATACAGAAAACCTTAAGAACTAACAACCAATAGAAAACAAGATTAAATATTTACAATACAACAACCAATGAGAGAGCATACATTTCAACCAATAAAATCGGCAAACAGAGCCGCGCGAAATGCTAGTTCCAGGTAACGCGCAATTTCCCCGAACTATCGATAATGCAATAATAATAATAATGGAGGCGTGGCTCGCGCACGCAGGCGCGGTGTGGCGCGGGGCGCTCAGTCGAGCGTCGCATTCCGCAGTCAGCCACGAGCTTCGATAGCGCGATGACGTGCGCCTCAGTGCCGGTCCGCGGATCTGTGGTGTTTCGGACTATCTTGTGGTGTTTCGACGGCGTCGCAAAATCAGTGCAGTTAAAACGGTTCTTTTGAGAACTACTCTTTCCGTTTCCATAACTGCCCGATCATTCCTTCAGTCTCCAGCCATCGGTAAGTATAACTTAGGAACGAGACGTTGCTTGACCATTCCATTGAATATCCAGCGAGGTTCTGTCTTTTTCGAGATTGAACTCGCACTTTCCTGTTATCTGGAATTCGCCGGAATCGTGTCAGCTAGGCAATAAAGAATGTAACAGCAAATCCGTGTCTTATTTTCCTCTGTGATGATAAAGAGATTTCCCGTGTACGTTGTCTCTCTCGCTTCCATCTTCCTTTTCCTTCCTTCACTTCCTGGTAAAAGATAGCGCCTCGCGGCGCCGGTAAGGTATGTTTGGTACTCGGTTGGTAAAGGTATATATAGGTATATATATTAAGGAGGTAAAGGTACAGGTATATATATGGAGGTAAAGGTATAGGTATATATAGAGAGGTAAAGGTATAGGTATATTTAAAGAGGTAAAATGCTGTGAGCGCGGGAACGAGTGACGTAAGTATTTCGTAAGTACCTATATCTATACTTTATGTGCGAGGTACGCACAGTATCCCCCTTCAAGCGAAGCGTACGTTTTTCTTCACGACTCGTCCGCTTCGTTTGGTGATATAAGGTGGCGTAGGTAAAACAGCTGGAGTCGAATTCAGTTTTCCATATGATCCGACTGGATCATGGTTCGGTGAACTCGATCTCTTGCGTTTCGACGTAACGTTAGTGTCGCTCGTGCTTACGTCATCTTCGTTAAGTAGGTATGCAGGCTTGAGTCTATCTAGTGATATCACGGTTGTGCGTAGTGGTAACTGGATCTTGAAGTACTTCTCGTGACGTTTTAAAACTTGATAGGGTCCGTCATATGGCGGGGTCAAAGGTGGTTTGACCGCATCGTTTCGAACGAAAACGTGCGTACATGTAGCTAGGTCTTTGTGTACGAACGTAGGTCGTGACGATATCGTACGTTCCGTAGGTATTAACGATGCCATTGTTTCGCTTAGCCGTCGCACGTACTCTGCATCTTCAATTTTCGACTGTGTAGGTACGAAAAAATCGGACGGTATTCGTAGTGTTGCGCCGTAGGTCATTAGTGCAGGGCTGAGTTTATCTTCACGTAGTGCGGTGCGTAAACCCAATAGTACGGTGGGCAACTCTTCTACCCAAGTTGTTGTTGCACCGCGCGCCATGAGAGCTGCCTTCATTGTACGATGAAATCGTTCCACTTTTCCGTTGGCCTGGGCGTGATAACTTGTAGTACGGATTCTGGATATACCCCATTTCTTCAGTAGTGTGTTGAATAGTGCCGACTCGAAATTTTGGGCTCTATCCGTTGTAATTCTGAGCGGGACGCCAAATCGGACTATCCAGTTCTCGTACAGGGCTTTCGCGACGGTTTCTGCGGTGATATCTTGAACTGGAACAGCTTCCGGCCATCTGGTGCATCTGTCTATTATGGTGACGCAAAACTTGAAATCGTTTGATAGTCGTAGCGGTCCCACGACGTCTATGTGTATATGTTCGAAACGTTGAGAAGGTGGGAACTCCGCCAGAGGAGTGACGACGTGACGATGTACCTTGCTGCGCTGACAGTTGACACAAGCTTTGGCCCAATTTGCTACTTCTTTGTTCATGGTTGGCCAAAAGAATTTCGATGCTATCTGTTTCCGTGTGGTTCTAATCCCGGGGTGACATAGCCCGTGTTGCGCTTTGAATGCCGCATAGCGGTATGTTTTAGGTAAATACGGACGGGGTGATGCAGTCGATAATTCGCATGTGATTGGTCGGTCGAGTCCGGGAAGAGTTATTTCGGCGAATTTTAAGTTAGGTTGTTTTTTCAGATTTTCCAATTCTTCATCGTTGCTCTGGTCTATTGCAAGTTGGTTGTAGTCTATGATACTTGGGATCTGGATGTCTTCGATTCGTGATAAGGCGTCGGCGATTGGATTTTCTTCACCTTTGATGTACTTGATACTCGAACAAAATTGAGATATAAAATGTAGCTGTCGTTCTCGTCTCGGCGTGTCGCTACTACTTGCAGGTCTGCTAAGTGCGAAAGAGAGAGGCTTATGATCGGTTAATATTGTTACTTCGCAGCCTTCGATCAATCTTCTGAAGTGTTTTACAGCCGTGTACATAGCTAATAATTCGCGATCGTACACGCTGTAGCGGCGTTGCGTAGGACTCATTGACTTCGAAAAGAATGCTAATGGTTTCCAGTTGTTCTCAACCTTCTGTTGTAGTACTGCGCCTAAACTGTGATCTGAGGCGTCTGTCATTATAGCGAGTTCGCAACCGTGAACAGGGTAGCTTAACGTTGTTGCTTCGGTGATGCTTTGGCGGCATTTTTCAAAAGCTTCGTTCGCTTCCGGTGTCCATTCTATTGGCGTTTTGTCATTCTTTTTCTTGTTGTGAAGAAACTTGTTGAGTTCGTGTTGATGATCAGCTTGATGAGGTAGGCAATCTCGGTAAAAATTAAGCATGCCTAGGAAACGTCGTAGCTCGACGACTGTTTTCGGTTTCGGATACGAAGATATTGCTTCGATGCGATCTTTCGTCGGCTTGATACCGCTGGCAGAAACTTCGTAACCTAGGAAGTTTATAGTTTCAACTCCGAACTGGCATTTGTCGACGTTGAGTGTGACGCCGTATTCGTCGAGACGTTCTAAGACTTGATGGAGAAGCTTCTTATGCTTGTCTTCATCTTCGGAGAATAGGAGAATGTCGTCAACGAAACAAAAACAGTCTTCTATACCTCGGAGAACTTGATGCATGAATCGTTGAAAAGTTTGACTTGCGTTACGTAAACCGAACGTCATGCATGTAAATTCGTATAGCCCGAACGGAGTGATTATGGCTGTCTTCTGTGCATCTTCTTTACTCGCCATAGGTATCCAGTAGTACGCCATCTTGAGATCAAGTTTCGAAAATATTTTCTTGTTGTTCAGTGGATACGTGAAATCTTGAATGCGTGGTATCGGATAACGATCGGGTTGCGTTACTGCGTTTAATCTTCGGTAGTCGCCGCATACCCGAAGTCCGCCGTCTTTCTTCGTTACGACGTGTAAAGGGCTGGCCCATGGACTGCTTGAAGGTCTGCAGATGCCAATCTCCACCATCCGATCAAATTCGGCTTTTGCGGCGTTGTATTTGTCGGGCGGTAGAGGGCGGGCGCGTGCGGAAAGCGGAGGACCCGTCGTTTCGATGTGATGTACGACGTCATGTTTGGCTGGCTGCTTTAGAGACATGGGTCGAAGAACGCCAGGAAAATGCTTCAAGATGTCGTGATATTGTTGGTCGGAGCTCACGATGCGAATGGACTCGGCGTTTGTTGATACTTCAATAGCGTCGACGGTAAGCTTGGTTTCGTCGTCAATTAATTTTTTTCTGTGAAGATCCACAAGGAGCTTGTAGTGACGTAAGAAGTCTGCACCCAATATGGAAGTCTTCACGTCTGCGACAATAAACGTCCAGGTGAAACTGCGCCGTAGTCCCAGGTTGAGTTTAATTGTCTTCTCGCCGTAGGTATTTATCGGTGTATTGTTTGCCGCGTAAAGTTTGTAGGTATGTGCGGCCTTTTTCTTAGTTTTCGATGTTGCAGCCCAAACAGATATGTCTGCGCCAGTGTCCACGAGGAAACGTTCGTGTGAGTCGCGATCATGAACACAAAGGCGGTTGCTGATTTTGGGGACACCGACATCCGCCACGGTCGGTGTCGACGTTAGTTTTCCGTCGTCTTGGTACGTTGTGCACACGGTGACTCGCAGCGTATTGCTTTCTTGCCAAACTTGTGATGATATCTGCATAACCACGTAGGATCGCCAGGCTTCACCCGAGATGATGATGAGCGTGAGCGCGAGCGGTAGCGTCCGCGAAATGGTTGACGAAATGTTTGACGCGTAGTATCTCGTGCTCGCAATTCCGCCACTTGTAATGTGAGTTTTTCTAACCTTGATAGGATCTCTGAATACGCTGGCTCGCAGGTGATGTTAGATGATGCTGCTGAAGAGGTTGAATTTGATACCGCTGCCACGGTGCTGACGGACGTGTTCCCGACGTACTCCATCATCCTGTCTGCCATTGCTGCTAGCGTGTCGAGCGAAGATTCCTTGTTGACAGAGAGCACGCAGCGACAGTGGGCTGGCACGTGATTGAGCCACTCGATCTTCAAACCCTCTTCTGTGATGAGGCCGTTGTTCAGTTCTCGCATTTTTCGAAGCCGCACGCTGGGTTTCTGGTCACCGATTTCTAAACCGCTGATGAGCTTCTGAAAGTTCTCGACTTCTGTTTTTTCGTACACGGTGAGTAGTCGATTTTTCACGGCTTCATATTTCCCCGTTGCAGGTGGGCTGTATAGTAGGTCGGTGATGTGCTGTAGATCTGCCGGTTCTAGCTTCGAAAGGACGTAGCGGTATTTTTGATCATCTGATGTCTTCAAGGGATCGACGACTGCCTCAAACTGGACGAACCAGGCTCTTGGAACAGTGCGCCAAAATGGAAGGAGCCTTGACTGCACGGAGATCGCAGCCAAGTCGGCGATTTTTGTTTCTTCGACGCTTTTTAATTCTTGCTCGGCCATAGCTTCAGCTTTTTGTTGATGGATTCCTTTTTTTCTTATTAATTGTCGGAGGGTCACCACTGTAGCGGAGTATTACGAGCTGGTTGTAATAAGACTCACAATTGTTGATTAGAGTCACGAAAGGAATAATAATTTTATTTGTAAAACTTATCGATATATATACAGAAAACCTTAAGAACTAACAACCAATAGAAAACAAGATTAAATATTTACAATACAACAACCAATGAGAGAGCATACATTTCAACCAATAAAATCGGCAAACAGAGCCGCGCGAAATGCTAGTTCCAGGTAACGCGCAATTTCCCCGAACTATCGATAATGCAATAATAATAATAATGGAGGCGTGGCTCGCGCACGCAGGCGCGGTGTGGCGCGGGGCGCTCAGTCGAGCGTCGCATTCCGCAGTCAGCCACGAGCTTCGATAGCGCGATGACGTGCGCCTCAGTGCCGGTCCGCGGATCTGTGGTGTTTCGGACTATCTTGTGGTGTTTCGACGGCGTCGCAAAATCAGTGCAGTTAAAACGGTTCTTTTGAGAACTACTCTTTCCGTTTCCATAACTGCCCGATCATTCCTTCAGTCTCCAGCCATCGGTAAGTATAACTTAGGAACGAGACGTTGCTTGACCATTCCATTGAATATCCAGCGAGGTTCTGTCTTTTTCGAGATTGAACTCGCACTTTCCTGTTATCTGGAATTCGCCGGAATCGTGTCAGCTAGGCAATAAAGAATGTAACAGCAAATCCGTGTCTTATTTTCCTCTGTGATGATAAAGAGATTTCCCGTGTACGTTGTCTCTCTCGCTTCCATCTTCCTTTTCCTTCCTTCACTTCCTGGTAAAAGATAGCGCCTCGCGGCGCCGGTAAGGTATGTTTGGTACTCGGTTGGTAAAGGTATATATAGGTATATATATTAAGGAGGTAAAGGTACAGGTATATATATGGAGGTAAAGGTATAGGTATATATAGAGAGGTAAAGGTATAGGTATATTTAAAGAGGTAAAATGCTGTGAGCGCGGGAACGAGTGACGTAAGTATTTCGTAAGTACCTATATCTATACTTTATGTGCGAGGTACGCACAACCTACACAAGATACTGAAGAAACTTGAAATTTAATTCGCTATAATCCGCCACAGTAGATAAACCTATGTGGTATAATGACGTCTTCTTCTAAAAAAAAACTTCCAAATTGTTTGCTACGTACGTTTCACTCCGACACCGGAGCATCTTCAGGAGATGTTGACTCTACAATGCACGATTGATTTTTGTGGTGTGAATATTGCAAGATACGCATTGTACCACCAAATTATTCTCAACATACGTTTCACTCCGACACCGGAGCATCTTCAGGAGATGTTGACTCTACAATGCACGATTGTAAAGTACGACGGAAGATTTTTGTGGTGTGGTGAATATTGCAAGATACACATTGTACCACATAAGTTTATCTACTGTGACGGATTATAGAGAATTAAATATCAAGTTTCTTCAGTATCATGGACCTCCGAGAAGTAACGCCTGCTTCTATCCAACCTACACAAGAGTCGAAGGTCGTGGGCGAGGTGCCGCTTCTATCATATTTCATGCGAAATGTATAGGTAGGTACTATCATGCGGGGACGCAAGATAAAAGAAAAACAGCGCGGCGCGGGCACGGCTTTCTAATTCCGCCGCCACGCCTCTTGTATAATCATTGTCCCGCGCCTAATAAGCGCACGCCAATTACCTACTAATAAGTTCTTTAATACATTGCGCCACGGCCAACGTCAAAAGCCGGTCACTACTAAAAATATTAAGAACCTAGATATATTCGAATAATGTAACTTACAGGAAATTAACACTAAAATATAATTCAAGAAGGCTTTACTCATTCTCCGAGATTACGTTTATGCTGAATATAAATTGAATTTACACGGTCAATAAAAATAATTATTAAATCCCTATGTAACAGTATTGTTACACAACTAGCTTATGACCTCGATTTCGTCCGCGTGGATTAAGGTTTTTTTATTTTCCGCGGTAATTCTTTGATTTTCCGGGATGAAAACTAGCATAAATGTGTTATTCCAGACTATTATCTATCAGCCGTTGTGGCGTCATTAAGTACTTTAAATAACTAACATCCATCCATCCATCCAAACTTTCGCATTTAAGTATATCTAATGTGTTGGTGGCATCAGTGGTCATGGTGTCGGTAGTGGTTGTGATGGTGGACGGTGGTGGTGTTGATGGTTACGGCGTCTGTGATGGTGTTAAAAATGGGTGACAAAATATTATTTAAAAATATTTTGGATTTGTCCCAAAACCAAATAAGCACAATCTAAAACCACATAAGTACCTAGTCTTGTCTTCCCTACCCGGAGTGTACCTATAATTAGAACCGCGCGAAACCAAAAGTTTGCGAAGGTGGTCCTGAGTGAAGTGAAGCTGAGTGTGAAGTAGGTGAAGCTGAATGAAGGGGCGACGAACTCAGAAGCGAGTCTTCTGGCGTAGGCCGTAGCCCATCCTTTTTACATCTACATTTTTATGGACACCCTCCATTAGACGCTTGATTTTTGATCAATCACAGTAGTAAATAATATTATAATAAATCTATGATAAAAAATAATATCATTAATTATTGTTAATGATCATTCTTGATGAAAACTATGATCATTCAATACTTATTATAACTAACTACCTACTTGTACGTTTTAACTAATGATTTCATGAAATGATCAATTCTTTCGCGATTTAACGGTGGAAGGTCTATTCCTAGGTAAAGTTTTCTGAAATCATCTAAGAACTCTAACGTATCGAAGGTCAAAAGAATCAAATATATTATAGATAGAATACATGGAGGTAGGAAATTAGTACCTTAACTAAGCCGTTGACCTAGACAGGAAAAGGAATCAGTAGGGCGACCGCGTATCTCTGACAGCTACAGTGTAACGATCGCAATCACCTCTGATTGGACAACACTCTTCCACTATTGGACAAAATCCATTGACGCAGCAAGGATATCATAAGTTCAGCCAATCACAACAATTGATACTGTAAAAAGATTGATGCAGAAGATACGCGGTCGCCCTGCAGCTCGAGCAGGCAGACACGTAATTTGATTTTAACAACGCTTCTGTCATTTGTCAAGCCGATAGTGGTACATGCAAAAAATATTTGTGAATGTTGTGAATTGTATTTAATATGCTTTAATATGTATTACTTTTCAAGAAATATTATTGAAAAAGCATGAAAAAATGTCCGAATTGTTCAACAACAGCGGCATTTGCCGCTGTTGCCACGCGCAAGGCAGTTTGAAAGGCTTAAACCAGACATATATCTACGAAGGGCGCAGAGAAATATATTCAAATATGTTACAACAAACATTTAACATAGAAGTAAGTAACTATCTGCTAATTCTAAAGTACTAAAGTTAAATGTATGAAATACCTACGTAGCAAGTAATAGGTGTGTAGAATAAAAGTTAGTGAAACTTTGAGGTTTAATGTTGTTTTCATGATAAGAAGGTTCTGTTTTCATGATTGTAGTACTTTTAACACAGTATGGTCAATTAAAGCTAACGAAAATGCATAATCTCTAGAAGCTAGTGAACCATCTCAAAAAGTTAGTTGCTAAAAAAATTTGTATTCCATTTGTAAATTTATACATGTCACCGTAAGATTGTAAAAACCGTTAGATTATAATCTAACTAGCGAAATTCTAAACTGACGAAAGATTGTAAACTGTTCAATGTTAATTTTTGAAATATTCATTTTATTTACGTTTTCTTGTCTCTTTCTTGTAGGTTAGGTTAGGGTTCGACATAAATGCGGCTGGGCACTTAGGTTTTATCGGGTTTAAATACCTATCAGATTACAATCTACCGGAAAATAATGCGTTAAATTATAATCTTTTGACAGTTTAGAATTTCGCGAGTCAGATTATAATTTAACGGTTTTTACAATCTTATGGTGACATACACACACAAATTTTCTGAAATGACACCCATATTTACTAAATATGATTACTTTTATTTACTTACTGTCAATTTATAACCAACTCTTGATTCATTCCTAAACATAAAACACCAATAAGTCTTGTACACAAACTTAGATAACAAGAAAATTGTGTTAATCTAGATAAATACAAACTCAATATCTGATTTTGACAAAAAATACATTTGGCGATCAGGACAAATTTTGCTACAGAGATAGGGATTAGGGATTTTCAAAAAACCCAAATTTATGAGGGCAATAGCACAGGCATTATCTAGTAATAAATTAATTAATCTTTCAGATAAAGCCGGGACCAACCCCATTGGATGTATATTCTATATGTGATATGTGTATCCCGAGACTGCGTGATGCAGAACAGTTTAGACATCAAGTTGTTACCTGTGAACAGCTGTTTTATCAGTATTATAATATACATTCACATAGAGGTAATATTATATTAATAAGTAACATGGAGCCTTTGCTATAGCTGAATTTGATGTGGAATATTTGTAAACAATCCATAAATTGTCCCTTAAATTGTAATCATACATTTCATAGTGAAAAACGTCTACTAAAAGCAGAGACAGCAGAATGGTAGCAAATTAAAAATGGTCGGGTGTCGCTGGATGAACTTGGGATCAAAATACTTGATTGTTTTGTATTTACCCAGTGTTGCCAGTAAAAAAATGTTAAGTAGTCCATTACCAGCTTTAATTACAGCATAATAATTAATAATATTTACACACTTTCCTTATTTTCAGGAATTGAATCCTATGATAAAGAAGTAAAGGAAGAAGCAGAAGAAAAAGATGGTGAGTCAAATAAGGAATATAGAAACCTGTATGTAAGATTAAACATTAACATTTAGTTTAAAAATGTTAAGATTAAAATATAACTAGGATATTTATTTATCTGTGGATGAAATAAAAGGCCAACAAAATTAGTTTATATTAGAGATTCACCAAGAATAGCAAAATTAAGTAATTTCGAAATTATTTACAGTTGGGCTGGCCAGACTAGCCTAGTGACTGAATTTAATTAGTCGGAGAAATAGAGATAATAGCATTGCTAATAAAGAGAAAAAGCAAAAAGAAAGCGAATCAGTTTTTAGTGCATTATTTGCTGCAAGAATGGAGAAAAAAAAGGAATGTTCAATTTATTTTATGAAGACAGAGTGCCCAGATTTTTTTTTAATTATGCAAGAAATGTCTTTACATTCATTTCATGGGCTATTGTGCTGTCTGAAAGCATACATAAAACCCCAACCTATTTTTTTAATTTTGCCACCATTTTGCACAAGAATCTTAGGCATGTATTGATAAACCAATATCAGCTACGTACAGGTTCTGAAGCATCAGTGTTAAGCATAGATTGACCTATACATGAGAAAGTATTGTTAGCTAATGTTTGGTTTAGGTTAAAGGCCTAAGATTTGACGGCCTCTATGGCGTAGTGTTGAGCGCTATTGTCTTAACGTGGGAGGTCCCTGGTTCGATTCCCGGCAGGGTCAATTTGGGAATTTATGATTTAAATTCGGCTGAAAATTGATTTTAACCGGCAAAGACGTACCGCTTAGCGATTTAGCGTTCCGGTACGATGCTATATAGAAAACGACTTGGGATATGGGTTTAATATAACTGTTATACCCGTAATAGGTTAACCCTCTTGGACGTCACGGATGCGACTATCAGCTGTTGTGTGTCACAAATATATTTTGTTTTAAAATAAGATAAATATAGAATTTTACGAAGACAGTGGTGTCAAAATAATGATAAGTGGACTTTGTAGTGGAACAGTTATTTGTGAGCAGTGATTATTGCATAAAAACGATTTATCTGCAAAAAACTAATACGTAAACAGAGTTGGTGATTAGTTATTATTGCGGCGTACCCTCATACAGATGAGCTTGTTGTTCTGGTCAAAATTGGAGTGCATAATTAATCCGAAAGGTGGGATTTACGACTCGAGTGAATTTGATTTTCGTAATAAATTTTTGGTGCTTGATTAACTCGTAGAATTAATAAATTTTATGCGCTGGCGCCATCTAGTCACGCGTCTCATAATAACGTTGATCAATATTGAACCATAATGGCTAACAAATGTAAGATTTGTAAGAAATTTATATCACCGGTAGATGGCGTGAAATGCATCAAATGTGTAGCACTTTTTCATCCTGCCTGCCTAAAACTTGGCCCGGGACAACAAGTTTCTAATAAATGGTGGTGCCCCTCATGTAAGGGTGAGAAAATGGTTAACAAGGTGCCGCCTAAGAGTCCAAGTAACCAAAGCCTTCTTGAAGTGCGTGATCAGGATATTGAGACCGACTTCAGTCAGTCTGCGCAGTCGTCTCCTAGTAGTGTTGCTGACGAAGTTCGCCAGGTGATACGGGCGGAGATGTTATTTTTTAGGGATGAGCTGGCGCGCATTTGCGCTACAGTGACAGAGTTTAATAGGCGAGCAGACGCAATTGAGACGAGACTGTCAGCCCTAGAGGGGCGAGTTTCCGCTGGTCAGGAGCAAGAAGAGGCTAGAATATCGGTCCTGGAAGATCGAGTATCTAACTCTACAGTATGTGAGGAGAGGGTCAACTTAAACGAGACGATTACTAAGTTGCAAAGCCAGTTGAATGACCGGGAACAGGAATATTTTCTCAATGATGTGGAAATATCTGGACTTCAGGAGCGGAACGGCGAGAACCTTATCCACATTACCAGTCTTATAGGAAAAAAGCTTGGCGTTGAGATCAGTGAGAGAGATGTGGTGTCAGCTGAACGCCTGGGCCCGCGGCACGCAGTGTTGGAGGGAGAAGGTCAGCCGCGGCCGCGCGCGATCACCGTCCGACTCACGCGGCGGGCGCTGCGCGACGAGTTGCTGCGCGCCGCCCGAATCCGTCGCGGAGCTGACACTTCTGGGATAATTGAAGGAGATGCGCGTCGCTTCTATATTAATGAGCGTCTCACCCGTACTAATAAGCAGCTATTCTATAAAGCTAGGGAAGAGGGTCGAAAGAAAGGCTGGCGATACGTGTGGACGAGCGGGGGACGTATTTTCATACGTCGTGATCCAAATACCACGGCGCACCGCATTCGATCAGATGTAGACATAAAGAAGTTTTTTTCGGATATGACTGGTTAAACGGGAAATGGTTACTTATTTTAATAAGAAACGTCTCTGTTACTTATTTTGAGCACGTTTTATTGTACATTTTACATTGCATAAGAAGCATGTCGTTCTCACAATGTGTAAGCATTTTTGCTATGTGTATTTTATCTAGTATAAGTAAGCTTATTTTAACCATAAATTTAAAATTAACAATACTACTACAATTGCATGTTACATCAGAAAATATACCACTATTTTTGAATAATTATACTATTTTAAATATTATTCCTAAAGGAAAGCAATTAAGTCATTATAGAAAAATTATCAGGGTATACGTAATATATAACTCATTAATTTATAATTATATAATTACAAAAAATATTGTTACTGTGTATTATTTATGTTCTTTTACAAGATGTATTACATATTATTTTCATTTTCCACATTATATATATCATGATTCGTATAATTATATAGTTTATATTGCCATCATAGTCGTGCTGACTCGTATTTTCAATTCTTTTAAAATAATATTATACATAAAAAATACAAAGAGAACAAATTGTTAAAGGTTGGGTTCCTTAATGCTGGTTCCTTAGGGACACGGCATGAAGAATTCATTGTGGCTATGGGACGATTTCAAGTCGATATTATGGCGATTAATGAGACCTGGCTGCGCGCGGGCGACGAGGGGCGCGCGCCTTTTGTCCCAGGGTATCGGCTGAGACACGTTCCGCGCCCGGGGACTGTATGCGGGGGTCGAGGGGGAGGAGTCGGATTCTACATCAGGCAAGGGATACATGTTCGTGCTTGTACGGTGCCAAGGCATGAGTCTGTTGAGCAGATGTGGATAAGTATTAAAGTGAATTCATTTAGAATAGCGGTTGGCACAGCATATAGGCCGCCCTGGTTTGATACCGACCTCTTTCTTGACGTAATCACCGAGAGTATACAGTCTCTCTCGAATCATGACTACATCGTTACTCTCGGGGATTTTAATATTAATTTAATGAATAAGGACGACTCTAAGACTAGAAAACTTATGACTTTTTTAGATTACGTACAACTTAAGCAAATAGTGGACTCCCCAACTCACTTTACGGATACTAGTGAAACTTTAATTGACATTATTTGTACTGATATTGACGTACTGAAGATTAGTGTTAGCCCAATACCAACTCTAAGCAGTCATGCTTTTCTTGAATGTACACTAAATTGCAAAAAAAAGAAAATACCGCCTAAGTTAATAACCTATAGATCATTGCAAAATATTTATCTCGATTTATTTAAGACTCATCTAGGTATGATCCCTTGGGCATTACTTTCATCTATGGATGATGTTAACTTAATTGTGTCGTCTTTTAACAGTTTTCTCAAAATACTTTTTGACGTTCATGCTCCTAAGCGGACGAGACTGGCCAAGGATCATCATGAGCCGTGGATTACATATTCAGTGAAACGTATGATGAAGCTTCGAGATGAAGCTCATCAAAAGTGGCGGGCTATGAAAACTGAACAGAACAAAGATAATTATCTGCAATATAAAACGTTAGTCGTAGAGGCACTTGATAGTGAGAAGAGCTCGTATTTTGCGTATGATATCAATAACAAAATTAAATATCCTAAGGTACTATGGAATAACCTTAAAAGCTCTGTTCTGCCTAAGAAGGTGATAAATCTACCTGCCCAACTTTGTCACCCTGAGGAGCTTAATAGGCATTTTTTGGATATTCCAGGTAATAATGAAGTCACTATCTCGCGGCTTACTTTTTATGAATTTGGTAGATCTACGTCTGCTACGTTCACATTATGTATGTCTAGCGGGGCAGAGATATTGAAAATAATTAAAAATCTGCATTCCAATGCAGAGGGCACTGATGAGATAACACTTGACATGTTACTATTGACCCTTCCACTAAGTCTTGATGTCATAACCTCGATCATCAATAAGTCGATTGAAACTTCAACCTTCCCCGATGCTTGGAAAGTAGCAGTCATTCGTCCAATTCCTAAGACGGATAATCCTGTTACTGTAAAAGACCTACGTCCAATCAGTGTATTGCCCTGTGCATCGAAACTTTTGGAAAAAGTGGTTTACTTACAGGTCTCTAAATACTTGGAACAGAACAATTTGTTGCCAGAAATGCAGTCGGGTTTTAGAGCTGGAAGGGGAACGGTTACTGCGCTTTTGGATGTTACAGACAATATACTGACGGCTCAAGATCAAAGGAAGTGTACTATATTGGTTTTATTAGATTTCTCGCGGGCATTTGATACCATAAATACAGCGCTGCTACTGTCCAAGCTATCGTACTATGGTTTTGACATCAATACTGTTAATTGGTTCAATAGTTACTTGAGCAGCCGTAAGCAATATGTTGAAGTTACTCAGGGGGATGGTAGGAAATGTTGTTCCTCTGTTATGGATGTGACTAGAGGTGTACCTCAGGGATCAATTTTAGGTCCACTCTTATTTATTCTTTATAGTGCTGACATCATAAATAACATAAAAAATTGTAAATTTCATATTTACGCGGATGATTTGCAGGTGTATCTCTCCTTTGAACCAGACGAGTACCAAATGGCGGTTCAGAGGATTAATGAGGATCTCCAACGAATAGCAGAATGGTCAGATAACAATTCGTTGGTTCTCAATCCTTGCAAATCAAAGCTTTTAATTTTCGGATCTAAGGCGCAAGTCAATAAGATAAAATTTGGCTCTGCGAGCGTATGTTTGAAGGGTAATAATTTAGAGCGGGTGTATGAAGCCCGGAACCTGGGATTACTTATGGACTCGGATTTACGATTTGAGAAACATGTATCGATGGTAGTGCGCAATTGTTTTTACCGATTAAAAATTTTGTATAAGATCCGTAAGTGTATCAGTCAAGAGGTGCGAATGCGTCTGGTGGAGAGTCTGATACTATCGAAGCTTAATTATGCTGACGTAGTTTATGGGCCTCGTCTACTAGCCAGAACGTGCAAGATTGTTCAGCGGGTCCAAAATGCATGTGCACGTTTTTGTTTCAGTATTCCTCCTAGAACTCACGTGACGCCATTTTTAAACAAGTATGGTTTGCTAAAAATGAGGTTGAGGAGGAAGATGCACCTCGCTAGCTTGCTGTTCGGCGTGTTCAAGAATTGCAAACCGCCGTATATATACGATAAGCTGGGGAGGTTGTACGAGGGTAGGGAGCATTTTAGAGGGGTGCGGAAGATTTTGAGTGTTCCACACCACTGCACTGCCGCTTTCAGGGGTAGTTTTAAATATGCCGCAACCCGATGCTGGAATAATATTCCTCCCCCGATACGCGATTCCCGGAGTAAAATTACATTTATTAAAAAGTTAAAAAGATTTTTGCTGTCTAAACAGATTGAATTCGAAAATAAAGCGGCCGATATTTCAGTGCTTTAATATTATGTATATGTTATATAATTATGTATCATATTTACTTGTATATTATAAATGTATCGTATATTTATAAAGATATTTAACATGTTTTTCTTCATGTTAAATCTAGTAGGTATAGTGATTATTATTATTATTATTATTATTATTATTATTATTATTTCTTTATTTACTGCTTTCCTTTAAAATTTTGGTTGTAACTGTGACGTCACCCGGGGTCACAGCTGAAAATCAGCGCCTTGCTTTGTATGCATTTATGGGCATATAACGCAGGGCAAACGCTGAGCTGTACACCCTTTCTGGGTGGTGTCACAGACGAAAGTGTTACATTTGTATCTAGTTTTGTCTGTGACATCACTGTTGAATAAACTGTTTTTCTTTCTTTCTTTCTTTCTCTATCATCTTAGACTGAATCATCACTTACCATCAAGTGAGATCGCAATCAACGATTAATTTGTAGTGGAATAATAATGAAAGAAAATATACAATTAAATTATATTTTCAACATAAATAATAATTATGACTCCCCATAATGGTCTTTTAAAAATTGTCCCTTGTTTCCAGAACAGAAGGAAATACAACATTTGCAACTTGAACAGGACAGTAGTGATCAAAAATTTGTTGATGATGGTATGTTTTTAAATTTTGTTCATACTAGATGATACCCGCGACTTCGTCCGAGTGGATTTAGTTTTTTTGATTCCCACCAGGAACTTTAATTTCCCGGGATCAACCTATCCTTGTACCAAATTTAATTAAAATCGGTTGAACAGATGGACCGTCAAAGTGTAGCAGACAGACAGACACACTTTCGCATTTAGAATATTAGTATGGATTTAGTTTCAATTGAGTTAAGGATATTAATATTTCACTGCAGAATTACACAATTATGGGGTCCTAAATAACTTTAGCAAAAAAGTTTTAAATTCGATATAGGGCCTTAATCAAAATATCTGCATACCCTTTCAGGCGTTTCTCATTCGGAAGCTTTTGAGCCAGAGGACGACGATCAACCTCTATCTACCCTCCAAAGTCAATGCAAACCAAATGATAATTGGGAATTATGTGACGGTAAGCAATATTATTGGGAGTCGATACAGTATACTCAGATTTAAACAATTAAGAGGCCGGCGATCGCCGCTCGCAACTTCTATTCAACACGCAAAATTAAATTTGCCGGTATATTGCTATCTCTATTTGGCTGATGACACATGATCGCGTGCAAGCGCGATAGCAATATGAGCGTTCAGAATTTGTTATACATTTAGTCTTGTTCCGTAAATACCAAAAATGAAAAGATGTTGTGTTTTTAACTTCGTGTTGTTATTCTGTAACTTGACAATATAGGTTATGTTCCTGATCAATTAGGACGTAAGATATCGTTGGTTTTAACATGAAACAAATCAGGAAAAAACATGTCATTTATGTCGTAAAAACATGCCAAACGCATTGCGCTTACATATAATTTTAGGAAAGTATTTTGGAATAAATAATTATCCAGGGACCTGCCCCCCGTCGGTCCCGCTTATTATCACTAACATGATAAAAGTTGTTAAAGCCCGCCAACCCGCATTGGAGCAGCGTGGTGGGTCTAAGCTCTAATTCCCTCTCTCCTATGAGAGTGGAGGCCTTTGCCCAGCAGTGGGACGTTGAAGGGCAGTAGTGGTGGGATGGTGATAATAAAAAAATCCGGCTGAGCTTGTTGTGCGCTCTTCTCAGACCAGGACGCGTTTGGAACCCCCCTAGCTTTAATTGTAAGATACTGTCATTAATTAAAAAAGTGTACATACTTACTCTAACTTTGATGCACGGCACAACGTCGTCGTATAGTCATAAAACGTAAATATAATTAATATTTCAAAAATTGCCACCTTAGAACATTGAACGGTCCACAATCTGTCGACAGTTTACAATTTCGCGAGTTAGATTATAATCTAACGGTTTTTACAATCTTACGGTGACATATAGATTGACTTGGGATTTTTATCCTCAGGTGACAACTCCAAACCAACGCGAAGAAAAAAAGACAAGGAGTTCAGCTGTGAAATATGCAAAAAGAAGTTCTCTTACAATGGCTCTCTAGAAGTACACATGCGGACGCACAGCGAAGAGAAAACCTACCTCTGTCGCATATGCAACACTAGATACACACTAAACAAAGAACTAATAAACCATATAAATACATCACATTCAGTTAATGGCGTATTCTGTTGCACGTTTTGCTCGAGAAGTTTTGAAAAAGCGCGTATGTTGAAAAATCACCTATCCACCCACTTTAGGGAAGAAAAGTTTAAATGTAGCCACTGTAATAAGGAGTTCCAGAGAAAAAAAGGCCTCAAAGAGCACATGAAAACGCATACGGGCGAGAAAAACTACACATGCACCATTTGTAACAAATCCTTTGGCCACAATCAAACTCTGAAGTCCCATATATTGACTCACACGGGAGAAAGGCCGTATGTTTGTGACGTATGCGGCAGGAGATTCCCTCAACGTACTCATTTAAAACGGCACATATTCATAATACATACTGGAGTCAAACCGCACCGATGTAAAGTGTGTCAAAAACAGTTTTCCAGCAAAAGTTACCTGTCGATACATGAAAGACAACATACTGGGGAAAGACCATATGCTTGCGAAGTGTGCAAGAAGGATTTCACAGCGTATACAACTCTCAAAGTGCATATGCGAGTTCATACCGGAATAAAACCGTATATATGCTCCTTTTGTGATAGACAGTTTGCACAAATGGCCAGTTTTAAACTCCACGAAAGAACTCATACGGGCGAAAGACCCTTTTCGTGTAAAGTGTGCAAGAAAGCGTTCTCAGATAACGGTTATTTGAAAATACACATGCGCGTACACACTGGGGAAAAACCGTTCAATTGTGAGGTGTGTAAACGGTCCTTTAGAGAGACCGGGCAGCTGAAACGACATATGCGGGTTCATACCGGAATAAAACCGTATACTTGTAAGATATGCAATAAACAAATCGGTAATTTATCGAAACACATGCGCGTACATTCCGACGAGAGGCCATTCAATTGTAATGTTTGTAATAAACAGTTTTCGATTAATGGGAACTTAAAGTTACATATGCGCATTCACACGGGTGAGAGGCCATTTAGCTGCAGTATGTGCAATAGTTATTTTACACAGAGTAGCGGACTGAAAAGACATAAGTGTACTCATATAAGTAAAGCTGAATGATGAGTGCGTATTAAAGTTGTAGCTACACATTCAGCGTCAATACACGTTCTGGTTCCTCACATATTAATCAAATAAGTACAATAAGCGATATTGAATAATTCTTGGTTATTTCAACTCTATTAAAGATATTACGTACTTATCACTGTGAGGACCTTAATAATAGCAAGAAGTTAGAATACAACCCTAATGCTACACGCATTGCGTCAGAAGGCATAAAAGAACTACGCAACAGAAAAAGATATAATATATGAATTGCATTTTATTACGTCGTATTAAGAGCCACTATTTATTTAAACGTATTGGCGGAGTGAAATGAAATGAAAAAATACTTTATTGTACACTATACATAAAACACATTTAAACAAATACAAGATATTATGAAAAACTGTACAATAGGCGGCCTTTCGCTGGGTAGCGAACTCTTCCAGGCAACCTAGAAAAGGAAACAGAAAAAGAATAACAGAAAATTGAATGTGGGTGCACACAAAGTAGGTAATACAATTTAGGGATAAAACACTTGAACAAATGTAACAATTATTGAATAGAATATTGTTAATAATATAATTAAAAAACAGCCGTCAACACAAATTAGAAAAGATCTTTACATGGCTACATCGGATAAAATTAGTAAATATAAAGCCAGTTTGACGTGTTTTGGACCTATATCTGAGCGCATTGCAAAGACGCTCAGATCACATGATGTGCATGTCGCGTTCCAGACAAATAATACACTTCGGAGGATTTGCAATGGAAAAGATAAATTAAAGAATCATCAAAAATCGGGTGTTTATAAGCTTGAGTGTCCTGAATGTGGTGCCACATATGTTTGTCAAACTGGACGCAATTTTGAGACGCGCTATAAGGAATGTCGAATATGTCTGCTTATAGGAACGATCAACCACAAAGGTCCCACTTCGCTAAACATCTTTTGGACAGTGGACATGAGGCGGGCAATAACCATTCATATAAAATCCTGCATAAATGTAATAAAGGGTTTCGAATGTGCGTTTGGGAGCAATTAGAAATAATTAAACACAATAATAAAGGATTTGAATTGCTAAATGAACAAATAAACATATCAAATTCACCTTTACTCAATTTATACAGTAATAGGGGAGGGGGCGGGGCTTCAGTATGAGCAATGCCAAAAAGGTATATAAGCCGGAACTTGCGATACGATAGTCACTTCACAATCGTGCATTGTCGAGTCAACATCTCCTGAAGATGCTCCGGTGTCGGAGTGAAACGTACGTTGAGAGTGATTTGGAGGATTTGTGTGGTGTGGTGTTGTGCTTGTGCGAATTGCTGGGTGGTGGGTGTCGTATGCTGCAGGTGAAAGACACGCACTGTACCACACAGATTTGTCTACTGTAGCGGACTATAGCGAATTAAACTTCTAGTTCATTCACTAAATGTAACAATCTAAAGACGAATAATAATATATCATACACAAATCTGTACTTAAAATTCATAGTGATTGATTCTTCTTCTGAAGTCTTCTGTGGTAATACAATCTTACGCGACTAACATTTTATACGAAATGTTTTGACTGGAGAGCGGAAATAACGGCGGGAGGAGCCGGTGTCATTAGCGGATGAGTGGATAACGGCATCGTTAAGTGCAAAGTGCAAAGCATGTTAGCGTTTATCGCTCTTGTAGGGTAGCTGTTAACATGGGCGGGTCTGCGTATTCCGCTACCGGTCGCCGAATACAGAACTGCGGAACGCTGCGCACTTTAAGGGCAAAAAAACCCAGGGAACAAGCGCGGGCCGGGTCGGGTTGGATTCCTTGTATTTATATGGACGATCACAGAACGCGGGCACGGGTCGGGTGACACTGTGATGTCCATATAATAGCTCAGGCTACTTATGCAAGCTATGTATTGGAAACCTAAAATAAAAAATGTAAAGCTGATTTTTGGCACAAGTTTCTTTGGTTTCTTGGGATCTGAGAAGTACCTCTTAAAAATTCCCATCTGCTAGGCTGAGGGGAAAATATTAGGTCCTTACATATGAAATTAGCGTTTTGTAAGGGAGGAATATAAAGTAATTTTTTTGTAAATATAACATATTTATTTAATCAAAGTATGTACCATTGCTATCTATGCACCTGTGCCATCTCATAGGTATTTCATTGATCCCTTTACTATAAAAACCATTCGGACGGGAATATATAAAATCTTTGAAGGCGCTTTGGAGTGCCCCATCGGAGTTGAATTTTTTCCCTTGCAAGAAGATATCCAAATTTCGAAAAAAATGGTAATCTATTGGAGCACGGTGGATGTCTTAGACATTCCAATTGAAGCTCCTCTAATTTGGTAGCCGCCTGTTGTGCAGTGTGTGGTCTAGCGTTGTCCTGAAGCAGCAGTGGCCTAGAGCGATTGACCAGCCTCGGTTGTTTAGCAGCTAGCTTTTCCATTATGGTTTGCAGTTGCTGACAATAGACATCCGCCGTAATCGTCTGGTCAGATTTAAGAAATCTGTAGTGAACGACACGGGCACTAGTCCACCAAACGCTCACAAGTAATTTTTATTTGGGTCAATTTTCGCTTGGGGCAGGATATGGCTAGTTCGCCAGGGTTCAGCCATTGCGATGAGCGTTTCCGATTATCGTACAGGATCCACGTTTCAGCACAGGTATTAATTCGATTTAAACTCCCTTCATTATTGTGCCGGTTGAGTAATGTAACGCAGCAGTCGACGCGCGAATTCATGAGGTACCCACCTTTCAAGCTTTTTCACCTTCCCAATTTGCTTCAAGTGGATTAAAACAGTTTTATCACTAACACCACAGCCTGCAGTTAGCTCGGACGTGGTTTGCGATGGAACCGCTTCCACAATAGTCTTAATTCTTCATTATCAACTTTGGTCTCCGGCCGTCCACGGGGCTTGTTTTGCAGGTCGAAATTTCCAGAACGAGAACGTTGGAACCAAAAACGCACTGTTTTCTTTTGCGACACTGCCGCCATACATCTCATTAAACCTTCGAGCCGTTTCTGCAGCACTGGTGCCACGATGGAACTCGTACTCGTAAATAACGCGATTTTTCAAGTTTTCCATTTTGTAAACTGAGCGACGCAAAGAAAAAACCAAAAGAGGAAAAACAAATGAATAAGGGTTTTCAAAACACAAACGCATGAGTAAATAGCTGTATAAATTTGAAATTGAAATTCCTAACCAAAGAAGAGATATTTGAGATCAAAGTGGCCAGTACGACAAAACGCCAATTTCATATGAAGGGCACAGGGGAAAAACATGCTATGTCACAAAGACAATGAACTGAGATATTGCTAAATTAATCTTTTGATCCATGAAAAAAGCTACATGAAAACTTGAAATAAAAGAAAAATATAATTATTTATAAAGAAAATATATTTCTTTTGACCATGTAGTAAAAAAAAACCTTTTTTTTTCTTACACATATTGACTTAGAGAAAAAAAAACAAATACAGGCAAAAAATATGCAATGTCCATGAAATACTTATTGTTTAAATGGCATTATGTTTTATATCTGAGAAGTATTCCTTAGCTTTTGGTCCACAAAACTTTGATAGAGCCTTGATATCCATAAATTTAGCTTTTGAAACTGGGAGGCTCTCATTATAGGATTGTTCTGGGAGTAAAAACTCCGAGTCACCAACACTATGAGAGTCCTTGAGGGATTTCAACTTTTTTTTAGGTGCTGTGAGAACAGCTGAGGTCCAAGAGGAATTATAATGTTCTCGGTGAAAAATTAATCTTGGATGATCCTTTTCAACCCTGATTTCTCTTATGGGTCGAGATAAAAAAGGACATGCCTTCCTATACATAGGTGACAGAAAGGTTGTCCATTTTCTGACAAGTGGTTGATCAACTTCAATCACATGAAAGGGACATGGCTTCTTTCTAGCATCACGAATCACTTTTACCCACTCATCAGGCGTTTCGCAAGGTGCTTTCTGGTTTATGCAACCCATATTTCTGTCACATTCCAAATATGAGTGTCCGCGAATAGGAAATATGATTTTGATCACATCCAAGCGTTTTGCACTATGTATAACATAGTACATAAAACGAAACACAGTATAATTCTTGTTTTGGCCCCCGCAGGAATCACAGAATATCACCAGTTCCAGAGTATTTTTATCCAGCATATTAAATATATAGTGATGAAGGAATGAACACACTTCATCGGATCCTTTTTTTGCTACTGTTTCTGGATAGCAGAAGAAATATGATTTGGATGTAGATAGTTCATGGATGTTAAAAAGATTTAAGGTTAATTGTCTTTTATAATAGACATCGTTTGTGGTAATGTTTGGCATAGTTAAATTTTTTTGAAAGTCCATTGCAATAGCTTCCCTTATAGAGGAAGATTGACATTGAACCCTAGTTTCTCTTTTTCGCTTATAAAACACATTAGCCTTCATTTTATGTAACTTATTCTCAATTTCTAACTTTTTTATTTCTTTTTCAATGTCATCTTTTTCAAGGTTAGCAGCATTCTTTAGATTTACTTTAAGAGCCTTCATCTTAGCCAGAAATTCATCACACATACTGCAGGTATCACTTCTTGGATATCCAAATCCTATGTTAAAGTTATTTATCGATATGATTCGTAGGATAGTTGATTTTTGTCTTCGAACATATCATACATTTTCTTGACATTCAACTCCTCTGGTAGATAAACTTTTGAGCTGTTGTGTAAGCTGTAATGACTTTTTCTTCCACGAAATGACCTTATGTGATCCATGGCCTTAGATTTAAGCACTAGACTCAGTTTGTTAGGACGGTTGTAATGTTTTCCTCGCATGTCAGTTGGGGCTTTACCTGTTGTAAGTAAAGATTTTTTTATTGTATATATTCTTTGCCTTGTTATTCCATGGATAGCAATAAATGCTGACGCACACACTGGGACATCAAGCTGGTTTGTTTCGTCTACAAGTCTCACTCTGTAGGCGTAATTTGCGTGATGGAACTTAGCTTCAGACTCTTTTTTTCTAGGCCGTCTTCTTTGAATTTCCAAAACACTTATTAGACCACATAATTACAAACAAAATAAGGTTTTGTTCATCCCTAGATGGCAATAGGTTGAAATCTTTAAGAATTCTAGATCTCTGTTCACCATTGACCACTTCAAAACACATAGATCTTTTACAACAACAATTTTGCCCAGTTTCATGACTTTGAATTCTAATCTTCTTATTAACGTCAGACAAACGACCGTGCAATTTACGTTTTTTTGTAGACGGAATAGCCTCTCCTTCTTCTGAAGACGACATTTTCAATAAATATCTATTTAAATTATCACAACAAAGTACAAACGAATGAATCTAAAACAAAATGATAATAACCACAGATAATAACCAAACATCAAGCTGACAACCATGGACAATGCTTATTTTTCTCCTGTATGACTTTGACTTAGCTTGATATTGCACTGTATCAATATTTTTTTTTTTTTAATCAATATTTTTAAATGAAGATTACACCGGGACCGTGCATGTTACTGCAAAGTGTGTTTTGGTATTTCGTTCTACCACTTATGTACTAAACAATGGCATTGCCAGTTCAAAAACAAAAATGTGACATCGCATGTTTTTCCCCTGTGCCCTTCATAAGTAAGGACCTAATAATCGACATTATCTATTGAACCAAATGGCATTTAAATCATTATGATAAGATAAATAGTTTTGGAAATATGCCGGATTATTTTGCGTATGTTTTGTTTTTTTGCAAAATCGTGTAAGTTTCTTGTGATTTACACGAAATGTATAAGACTGCCTCGTTGGTCTAGTGCTTGACATGTTCGACTGCGGCCGACGAGATCCCGGGCCACAATAAGTATTGGGGTTTTCTGACTAGAAATTCTCAGTACTAGCCCGGAGTTAGGAAGTTGGCGGTGTTTCACCCCCGTGCCTAGCACGTTAAGCCGTCGGTCTCGGTTATTATCACTAACATGATAATAGTCGTTAAACCCGCATTGGAGCAGCGTGGTGGGTCTAAGCTCTGATTCCTTCTCTCCTATGAGAGTGGAGGCCTGTGCCCAGCTGTGGGACGTTAATGGGCTGTAGTGGTGGTATAAGAGCTAGGAAAAAAACGACAAGAACAAAATGAAAGTTCATGAAATCCTCTACAAAATGCTTTTATTTCGTTTCAATAGACCGAATACTTTCGGAAATATGACTATTGAAAACGTGCATGACAAAAAAATATTCTAATGAGTTCAACGACAAGTTTATCGTGGTTAATTAATTTTATTTTATGTATACGTAAATCAGTACTTTTTACATTTTTGTAGATTCCTTATTTATAAGCACTAAGCGTATTAAAGTATTTATTATTATATAGTCTTTTTATATTATTTCCCTAGTAATCCTTCCACGATAATAAAAAAAAACATTACTAGCAAATTTAACGACTGGTGACTGTGCAGGTTTAATACGGAAGTATTAAAAAGGTTGCTCGCCGGCCAGCGTTAAAATACGGTAATTATCTTTATTATAGACTGCAAAAATTCACGCACGTGAAGTGAAAAACAGTTATTTGTTCAACAAAATAGCCAAGTTCGTTTTTCTTGCGAGTTCCTAGAATATAGTCTACAGAATGGAATTCTATTATAGAGGCTATATTCTATTTAAATCTGATTCTAAGCTAGAAACCTGATAGAAGTGAGGGATTTAAAGGCACAAGAAACAAAAAATGCTATATGTGATACATACAACTTACAATGGATTAAAACTCAAAAGTATAATATTAAAATTAAACACTTTTTAAAATAATATTTTATAAGCTTAATAAAATATTCCATAAGAAATGCTCGATCCACAACGTTCAAAATTCTAAACTTTCTCACTTGGGAGAGGCATGTGAGACGAGTGATATGTACTCGTCCGCACCTATAGGAAGATCTTCCTATAGGTTGGTATTTGCCGGGGACCCTTCTGGTCCATTGTAAGTTTCCACGGTTCATATATAGCGCTATTCTCAGAAAAGTTCGATATCGTGATCTAAGAAATGCTCAATCCACGACGTTCAAAATTCTAAACTTTCTCACTTGGGTGAGGCATGTGGGACGAGTGATATGTACACGTCCGCACCTATAGGAAGATCTTCCTATAGGCTGGTATTTGCCGGGGACCTTTCTGGTCCATTGTAAGTTTCCACGGTTCATATATAGCGCTATTCTCAGAAAAGTTCGATATCGTAATCTAAGAAATGCTCAATCCACGACGTTCAAAATTCTAAACTTTCTCACTTGGGTGAGGCATGTGGGACGAGTGATATGTACACGTCCGCACCTATAGGAAGATCTTCCTATAGGCTGGTATTTGCCGGGGACCTTTCTGGTCCATTGTAAGTTTCAACGGTCTATATATAGCGCTATTCTCAGAAAACTTCGATATCGTGATCTAGGCTTGTATGTAACTTCTAAGTTTTTCAGTCGATTATCTATCCTGCGATGTAAGTAGATTAAATTAGCACCATCTAGTTTACACTGTGGTAACCGTTACAAGCAAAAACGAATTGTGCTCTCTGAGGCAGCAAAGGCGCCCTTTTTGAGCTAGTGAGGTGAAAATTGCATTTTATCGCTGCCTGCGATAGTTCTTAATAGCATCGATCCGGGCGCTCGCTTTTAGGCAGATAGCAAGGGTGTTTTATTAGCTTGAATATGACGGTTAAGAAGATTTTATGAATCCGTATTTTAATAGGCTTTTAATTTTGCTAATCCTCTAGAGGATGTCTATGTTCGTCTAGAACTAGAAAGCCGTAGCACTAAATAGGACCCGGTTGGCTCGCGCACAAGAATGAAATGTAAATGCCTTTTCATTAATTACATTTATTTATGTACATATTTATTAATGTTGCCACTTTTTAGCTTGAGTGTAAAGCAAATTTTAGCTTACCTTATAATAACAAAAATGCTTGATCTTTATCATTCAGTGTTCAGAGCCAAATAATTAATAAAAAATAACACATAATTAAAATAGTAAAATACCAGGGCAGTCCTTAACTCAGATGGATTTTGTCACCGTAAAATTGCAAAAACCGTTAGATTGTAATCTAAGTAGCGAAATTGTAAACTGTCGACAGATTACAATTTAACGCATTATTTTTCTGTAGATTTCTTCATCTCTGTCACAAAGATATTTCTCAACGTTCTTGCCAAATCTGGTAGTCTACTGTAGGTCATATATTTGTGGTCATTCTCAGAAGACCTTCTCATTGCTTCAAGGGCCTTGGCAGCTTGTTTAGCATATTAACTTAGGTTTTATCAAGCACGGCCGGGCACTACATGATTATTTATGTCGAACCCTAAGTCCCTAACCTAACCTGCAAGAAAGAGGCAAGAAAACCTAAATACAATGAATATTTCAAAAATTGACACTCAGAACATTGAACGGTTTACAATCTGTCGACGGTTTACAATTTTGCTAGTTAGATTACAATCTAATGGTGTTTGCAATTTTACGGTGACAGTTAAACTTGGTGCAGAAAGCACAGTATATTATGTATAATCGTGTGGCACCAAGAACCTTACCTAAAGCTCAACTTTTAACTGTATATGTGCGTTATGTTTTTTCAGTTTGTGTGTTCGTAGACTTTTCGCTTATATATATCTATATTTTTAAATATAATCTCTATCATTCTCTATTTCCCTGGTATCTTCTTGCTTCACTTTTAACTGTTGTGCGTTATGTTTTTTCAGTTTGTGTATTCGTAGACTTTTCGCTTTTATATACTTTTTATCGCAGAGGTTACAATCATGAGTTATCCCACAGTGGATTTCTCTAACGTGTCGATTCAAGGCACTTGTTTCGGAATATGATTTTGGGCACTGTTCGCACTGAAATAATCTCCCCGTATGTGTCTTCATATGTTTCACCATATCTCTTACGGTTTTGTTGCACAAATTACACTTTGTTTTCACCACAAATTGTTTATTTGGATCGTGGATGCTTTTCATGTGTCGTATCATCACCGCTTTAGTAGCGAAATTCTTATGGCATATTTCGCATGGGAATATTTTCGCGGTACCCTTATGGCGTTCGATATGGCGTTTTAGAGCAAACCTACCCGAAAATTCTCTTTCGCAATAATAGCATTTGTAACATTTGACACCAATATGCCTTCTGGAAGTGAATCTTGACCTACGAGTAGTATTGCACCTAAATTCCGGGTCTGTATGAAGTCTCTCGTTATGGTAACGTAAGGCAGTACTGTGCACGAACGCTTTGTCGCAATGTTGACATACATATGGGCGCTCTCCAGTGTGCCTCCTTGTATGAATTTTCAACATTTTACGCGTAGAGTATGTTTTGGAACACTGGTCGCATTTGAATGGTCTCAGTTTCTCGTGGACAGCACGGATGTGCGATTTCAAATTGGCCATATCGTTGAATGTGTGTCCGCATAAGTCACACATGATTTTTTTATTTCTACCCAAATGGTAATCGATATGTTTTCTCAAACTTGTCTTATACAGAAAATCTTTGTTACATATGTCACATGTAAAAATTTTTTCTCTTGTGTGCTGGTTTTTATGAAATGTCAAACCCGATTTCGTCGTAAATACGTTGCCACATATATCACATTCGGGTTTTATAGTACTATGAATAGGTTCGTGTTTAATTAATGCTTCTTTTGAGCCAAACATTTCTTTACAAATCTTACAAGAAAATATAGAATGCTTTCTCTGTAAGTGATTTCTAAGAGTAATTGCAGATTTGAAGGTACTGTTACAATTATGGCAAATATTAACTGCACCAGTGTCACTATTATCCTTGATTCTTGGCTCAGATTTGGGATTATCTGCGAGAAAGGTACTATTAAGTATTCTGTGGTAAGGACAGTCTAAGAAGATAGGTAAGCTCTTTCCTTTCGTTTGACGGAGGGGTCTAGATAGAGCAATACTGCGGGGTGACAGTCTAATGTCAAATTAGTACAGTTTCCCACCTAGAGAAATGCCGTACCTCTAGGTACTACTGTATGAATATAATAGGCATGATGACAGTAACCAAGAATCAATGAAATTATAAATTTATATAATGAAATAGGATTCATGGATTATAAAAAACATATTTATTTTTCTATTTCGAGTGAGATTGCTTTTTATTTTGATAAAATAATAGTATAAAATACAGCAATCCGCCATAATGGATTAAACACCGAGAAGCGAATGACGTCACAATTGTTTGTTTTCGATCTTTGACAATCACACTATTGTTTACTGCACACTGCACAGAGTACATGGGTAAAAACAATAGTGACGTCACAAACGACGCCATGACACCGGCGGGCGTATTGGCGCGAATTTTAAAATTTAAATTTCAAATGCCAATTTAATCTACCAAACTTAATTTTTCTACTGAAATAATATATTTTTTCGAAATAGTAGATACTTCCGAACATAATCTGACCATTTTTCAAAATCAGTCCTCATGCCTATTATATTTACGCTGTGGTATTGTGACAGTAAACAGGTGAAACAATCGAATAAGTTTCAACAAGTGCAAATGAAATTACCTGGTATATTAATTTTTTTCTCTTCTACACGGTTCTTCTGTTTATGCTTGGCTTTTGATACATTTGATTTTTGCTTTTCTAAGCATTCCTTTGGCTGAATTTCGGAGTGAGTTTCAACAGTTTTTTCTTTTTTCAAGCATTCCGTGAATATTTCAGTACATAGTGTGGCGAATTTTTGCTTTTCGAAACAATTTTGCTCATACTCAATGTTTTCTTTTTTATCTTTGTCGCTGTCATTGTCAGATAATTCTATATTATCTGCATATTCCACGTTAAAATGTTCATAATCGTGAGTATCGTCGTTACATTCTGAAAAAAGACGCAACTTTAGATGATAAATTATAGCAACTAATTAGATGACGATCTCGACGTCATCCGCGTAGATTTAGATTAATGAAGTCTCTTTGTCTGTCGTCAAGGTGCAAGCTATTTACTAGATTTCGTCGTCAAAACCAGTTTAGCATGTGGGCTTGCTACGAGATAGAAATACGCACTTTCCTATTTAAAATTCAAATGTTTTTTATTAAAATGAACTTTATATAGGTACTAGATGATGCCCGCGATTTTGTCCGCGTAGATTAAGTTCCGGGATAAAAAGTAGCCTATGTCCTTCCCCGGGTTACGAACTATACCTATACCAAATTTCATCAAAATCGATGGTACGGATGGGCCATGAAAGCGTAACAGACAGACACACTTCGCATTTATTATATAATATGTCACCGTAAGATTGTAAAAACCCACCACTACAGCCCATTAACGTCCCACTGCTGGGCACAGGCCTCCACTCTCTTAAGAGAGAGGGAATTAGAGCTTACACCCACCACGCTGCTCCAATGCGGGTTGGCGGGCTTTAACGACTATTATCATGTTAGTGATAATAACCGGGACCGACGGCTTAACGTGCTCTCCGAGGCACGGGGGTGAAACACCGCCAACTTCCTAACTCCGGGCTAGTACTGGGAATTGCTAATCAGAAAAACCCGATACTTAATTATGGCCCGACCCGGGACTCGAACCCGGGACCTCATCGGCCGCAGTCAAACATGCTAACCACTAGACCAACGAGGCAGTTAGTTAGTGTAAAAACCGTTAGATTATAATCTAACTCGCGAAATTCTAAACTGTCGAAAGATTAGAATTTAACGCATTATTTCCTTGTAGATTGTAATCTGATAGGTATTTAAACCCGATAAAACCTAAGTGCCCAGCCTGCGGCCGGGCACTACTTGATTATTTATGTCGAACCCTAACCTAACCTACAAGAAAGAGACAAGAAAACGTAAATAAAATGAATATTTCAAAAATTTACACTCAGAACATTGAACAGTTTACAATCTTTCGACAGTTTAGCATTTCGCGAGATAGATTATAATATAACGGTTTTTACAATCTTACGGTGACATATATATTAGAAGAAGATATATTTACGCTGTGGTATGATGACAGTAAACAGGTGAAACAATCGAATAAGTTTCAAGAAGTGCAAATAAGATTACCTGGTATATTAAATTTTGCGTCTTCTAAACGGTTTATCTGTTCATGCTTGGCTCTTGGTTCATGGTTGGATGATTTTTGCTTTTCTAAGCATTCCTTTGGCTGAATTTCGGAGTGAGTTTCAACAGTTTTTTCTTTTTTCAAGCATTCCGTGAATATTTCAGTACATAGTGTGGCGAATTTTTGCTTTTCGAAACAATTTTGCTCATACTCAATGTTTTCTTTTTTATCTTTGTCGCTGTCATTGTCAGATAATTCTATATTATCTGCATATTCCACGTTAAAATGTTCATAATCGTGAGTATCGTCGTTACATTCTGAAAAAAGACGCAACTTTAGATGATAAATTATAGCAACTAATTAGATGACGATCTCGACGTCATCCGCGTAGATTTAGATTAATGAAGTCTCTTTGTTTGTCGTCAAGTTGCAAGCTATTTACTAGATTTCGTCGTCAAAATCAGTTTAGCATGTGGGCTTGCTACGAGATAGAAATACGCACTTGCCTATTTAAAATTCAAATGTTTTTTATTCAAATAAACTTTATGTAGGTACTAGATGATGCCCGCGACTTTGTCCGCGTAGATTAAGTTCCGGGATAAAAAGTAGCCTATGTCCTTCCCCGGGTTACAAACTATACCTATACCAAATTTCATCAAAATCGATGGTACGGATGGGCCATGAAAGCGTAACAGACAGACACACTTCGCATTTATTAGATATGTCACCGTAAGATTGTAAAAACCGTTAGATTGTAATCTAACTCGCGAAATTCTAAACTGTCGAAAGATTAGAATTTAACGCATTATTTTCCGGTAGATTGTAATCTGATAGGTATTTAAACCCGATAAAACCTAAGTGCCTATGGCACTACTTGATTATTTATGTCGAACCATAACCTAACCTACAAGAAAGAGACAAGAAAACGTAAGTAAAATGAATATTTCAAAAATTTACACTCAGAACATTGAACAGTTTACAATCTTTCGACAGTTTAGAATTTCGCGAGATAGATTATAATATAACGGTTTTTACAATCTTACAGTGACATATATATTAGAAGAAGATATATTTACGCTGTGGTATAATGACAGTAAACAGGTGAAACAATCGAATAAGTTTCAACAAGTGCAAATGAAATTACCTGGTATATTAATTTTTTTCTCTTCTACACGGTTCTTCTGTTTATGCTTGGCTTTTGATACATTTGATTTTTGCTTTTCTAAGCATTCCTTTGCCTGAATTTTGGAGTGAGTTTCAACAGTTTTTTCTTTTTTCAAGCATTCCGTGACAATATCAGTACATGGTGTGGCGGGTTTTTGCTTTTCTAAACAATTTTGCTCATACTCAATGTTTTCTTTTTTCACTTTATTGCTGTCATTGTCAGATAATTTTATATTACCTGCATATTCCGCGTTAGAATGTTCATAATCGGGAGTATCGTCGTTAAACTCTGAAAAAAAGACGCGACTTTAGATGATAAATTATAGCAACTACTTAGATGACGAGTTCGATTTTATTTGCGTAGAATTAGATCAATGAAGTCTCTGTGTCTGTCTCCAGTAGGGCTAGCATACGCACGACGAGTAAAATTATGTCTACCCGTTATCTCTATTTGTCTACCGAAGCTAATATGGTTACGTCAAAAGTAGAGATAAAAGTTACTTACCTGTGATATTTTTCTCTACGAACCCTTACATGCCTATTATTTTTTTTCTTGTAATATACCGCATTTTGTGCGTGTAAACGAAAAATTAGCGGGTAACAACATCTCTCTCTCTCTCTCGCGTCGCGAGATATCTCGTTGTGCGCATGCTAGGCCTACTGGGTGCAAGCTATTTACTAGATTTCGTCGTCAAAATCAGTTTAGCGTGTGGGCTTTGCAACGAGACAGAAATACGCACATTCCTATTTAAAATTCAAATACTTTTTATTGAAATAAAATTTTTCTAGGTATGAAGAAGATAAATTATGCAACATACCCTTGATTTTTATGTTCACTTCGGATTTTATCATCTTGTCACCTATAAATTGTTAATCCCATTAAAACAGCAATGTGAAATGAGAGCCAAGTTCAATATTATGGTATTATTTTCATATACGAATTATTATTAAGTACCTAAAAGTACAGTTTCTACCAGCAAGCCAAATTTTCGGAAGAGTAAAATAAGAACTCACAAGTGAGTTCTTATTTTATTATATTATAATATTCTTTCTTAAAATAAAAGAGACGAGCTTTGTTTTAATTTTTAGTTTCAAGTAGGTAAGTACCTAACAAAAGCTGTAAATTTACTGCCATTAGGCTGAATCTCACTCTCACATCTTTTTTATTAATATTTGTATAATTAAATATCTTTATCCTATTCTTAATTATTAAACCTTTCAAATAATTATGTTTTTATTAATAATTAATCATAACTCGCATTAAAAACTTTATCTCGAAATAGGGGCCATGAATTCACAAACTTTGTGATTTGTGGATAGTAATAGCATATGCTAAGCAAATAGGGAATTGTTCCCTGTGAACATAATATATTACATAATATCTGAAACTTGATCTTACTGTGAAATGTCTTACTTGGTTTTATCGCGGCATAACGTTGTTTCTCTGCATAACGTTTACGAGCTTTTCTAACTACTTCAGGATGCGCTCTTCTATAACGCCGATTAGCATCACGCCGTTGTTCTGCACGGGATTTCTCAGACGTTTTAGGTCGACCTGGTTTACGCTTTTTTGGAGGGCCCCTTTGAGACGAGTTTTCGTTTTTCTTCAAGGACTCTTTCTCTTGAAGTGTATCGGGAGAAATAGACGCATTGTTGATGTCTTCTTCCACTGGAATACAAACGTCATAATGACCCGAAGAGAGATTCCCTATAAAGAGCAAGCGCTTTGTAGGACATCTCTCTTCGCCGAACAAACCAAGCAGAACACCATCCTGATGATACACTTCGATCTTAATATTATGCAAATCTACTGCAGCCTTTAATTCAGAAGCAGCTCCATAAGTTGTCGAACAAAGCATGCTTGCTCGATAGTCTTCTTCAGAGCAGTAGACACTTAAATCTTCCCAGTTACGACATACATACTCTACTATAGTCTCACGCAACCTATTGGTTTGTTGTATATCACTATACTCAAACAAAGAGTATGCTATATTTACTAGTATATCATTATGTAGGGTGTCCATACAAATTTAGATGTAAAATGCATGAAGACAATCTTCATTGCCCCTTTATTCAGCTTCACCTAGCCCACTTCATACAGGACCTCCTTCGCGGGCTTCTGGCTTCGCGCTTTACAAAAACACTCTAATGGTAGGGCAGACAAGACTATATTGAGTCGGATTGTGCTGATTCGGTTTTTGGGGCAGATACACATTTTCAAATAATATTTTCATCATTTTATAGCAGGAAATTCACCATATTATTAAACAACTATACCGCCGCCATGACGGATCGTATTAATAACGCACCATCAGCGCCGCTAGTGGTCAATAATTTTGTCTATTTCACGATATGATTACAATTTGTTTGACTATCATGAAATAGTCCTGAGTTTAAATTTTCACATTGTCAAACGATTTTCATTCATTGATATCAAGCTATATCATGAAATGATCAACAAACAGTGTAATACTTATATCATGAAACACCAGTCTCTGAGTCTACTTCAGTGAATTTGCACTTGTCCGTCCGTCCGTCTGTCAGAGCATTATAACTTCTGAATTACTGAACGTAATTACTTCAAATTTCAATATAATATGTAAACCTCTGGCCTCCAGCCGAATATGGCTTAAAAAGTTATAGAATAGTTTATTTCAGGGGGGCTCTCATAGAAGCGAATGCGAAGTAAAATATTTTTTATAGCGTTACATAGGGTTGCGGTATATCATTTTATAGATATTTAGGAATAGAGTACAAAAATATATTTTTTTTCAAATTTTTCCCCTTAAGTTGACGAAATGAGGGCCTTTCAAAGTGGAGATTTTCTAACGTCCAAAGTCGACCTCAGAACTCTCAATTTTCTGAAAGCTGAGCCTGAAACTTGATCATTTATTTGAATTATATCCTGTACTTGAACAACAAATACTAAAATAAGATATTAAATATTATAAGGAAACGAAATTATTTAATTTTAATGAGTTCCAGTATATTTAACAGAACTTCACAATAATGTCGATAGATGGCGCTCTGTAAAAGTTTCCGTTTCTCCAATAACTCTTTAGCTCTTTTGCGTCTAATGTTAAAAGTTAACTATTACCATATTATTATAGTTAAGACTATCTTATGGATACCGCGAGGTCTCCACGGAATTAAAAATCAGAGTATACGACATAAACACGACATTTACATACATAGAACTTGTTTCATATTATTATTATATTTGAGGTAATTGAAAAAAAAGTTAAATAAGTTTGATACCTACTTAGTTCAGATTCGATTTTGATTTCCGTTTGTAAGGCCATCTCATCTGTAACAGAAAATTTCCAAATGTGAATCAACTAAAACATGTTTTGATATTTAAATGGTGACTTTACAGGGTTAATTTTATTAAATATACTAATAACCTCTTAAGGGTAGCTTCTGTACGTTATACTGAACAACTTTTGTCCTACGACTTAAATTCTGAGGAATAAGAAAAAAAATTCATATATAAAATTGTCTGCTGTAAGACAATGTCACTGCTCCACATAAACATATATAACACATACAACAGCCTATTAAAAACATGGATTTGAAGAGTGTCTCGAGTCTACAGTGAAAAGTTAATTTTTTTGTGAATTTTAGTAATTAGGTATTATTGTTATTATTATTTCTAAATTAACCCTTCATAAATCTTTGAGCCATTTACTATCCCGTCTAATCAATGAAAAAATAATTCTTGAATTTTAAATTCCACTACAAGGTATCCCTTGAATGCTATCTCATGTGTTAGTAATTTATGATAGCAGACTTACTTCATAGCGATAATATTAAATCTATACCCCTAATCATACGGGGCAATACACTGGAGCTCTAAATGTCTCTGCCAGTAAGATGATAAACAGCCAAGGTCACTGCACTGCGTAACAGGACACTGCCCTCTGAATAAACACCTGTTTATTCTAGGTATCACAGACAGCCCTCGCTCTCGTGTCTCGTGTCTCGTCGCTCTCTAGATCCTGCATAGAGAGCGACGAGACACCAAAACTCGTGCTGCTGGAGTGCAGCGGTGTTTCCACCCAACGAGAAGCCAACATTGGCTCCACAACAACACTACCGGAAGTCTTCACCGACCTGGGTGGCCTGCTTGGATTCTGGAGTGAGCTCGGCTGGCTGGAATTCAAATGGGGAAAATAATCCCAGGACACGAAGAAGAAGAAGCCAAGGCCGAAGCCTCCCACCAAACCAGACCAGGGACCATTTAGAAATAATGAAATCCTAAAATTACCCGTCGAAAATTGAAACCAATGCCTCCCGCTGATAATAATGTCATCCCAACCGAATTTCGGCCACAGCGGCCTACCTCCAGAGAGATTATGCATCTGCGCGGGAGATATTAAAGTTTACAAGTGTGCATACACAGGTGCACTCTCTGTTCCTTTACTCTCATAGCCCAATGGGATGGAAAATCCGACACAAACGGAGAGAGATCAGGCGCAGGACCGACGGCTTTACGTGCTCTCCGATCCCTGTGCTTTCACGGGGGTGAAAGACCGCCAACTTCCTTACTCCGGGCTAGTACTGAGAATTTATTGTCAGAAAAACCCAGTACTTGTTATGGCCTAACCCAGGATTGAACCCGGGATTTCGTCGGCCGCAGTCGAACATGCTAACCAACGAGGCTGCGTAAACTGCGTAAGGGAGGTTACATTGCAACTCATCAGTCTCATTGAAACTTAGAGTGAACTAACTACAGCTGTTAAAAGCTGTAGTACTCAATAAAATTATTTAGGAAGTCTATTTTCATAATAAAATTTGTGAAAGATTTACTGTTGCAATAATCTGCAAACTTGATTTCACATTCTTGAACTTGTTTCTTGAATTGTAGAGCATTTCTCAATTTTTCTATACAGGTGTCACATATAGAGTAGCTCGCTTCTATAGATGGTTGGTTCAACTGAAATGAAACACATTTTTTTGATTAATTACTTTTCTTTGTCTCATTATCATTATTACCAAAGTAACTACAGCCCTGGGTGGTCATTGGCTTGGTCAAGAAATTTCTTTATGGAAGCAGTAAGATACAGGTTCTTTCCAGCTCCAAACACTTAAAATCCTCATGTCCTTTTCCACTTGTTGAAAAGTATTAATGAGCTCAGTCTGGAGCCAGCTTGCTCATAAGATGCCTACAGACTTTCTTCACCTTAAAGTACTAAGGCATATTATGTAATATTGTGTATGTAAACACTGACATCAGAACAAGGCTCAACATAAGAAGTTTGTAGAAGAAAATTTCAACTAAACCAAGAGTAAAAGTGATGCAAGCAAAAGAAGTTTAATTTTATTAACTTATATAATAATATATTATTTAAATTAATAAAATATATTATTATTATTGAAATTAATAAAATTAAACTTATTATTGATATACTACATACAAAGATTAGATGTCAACTAGGTGCATTATTCTGTGAGCAACTTATTCCTGAACAGGTTTTAATCAGAGCCACTGCTCATTATCTTGCCTTGCCTAACACTTATTCCATTCAGGGCTGCTTCCAGTTACAAGACTAAGGCATGTGGAAGTCCCTACAGGAGATCTATGACCAGCAGTGGGCATCTATTGGTTGATGACAATGACTACAACAAGGGCTGATATTACAATCAGCAAATAATATAAAAATTAACTGTGACATTTTCAGTCTCAGTATAGAAACTATTAAAATGACTTTATTTATTGATGTAAACTAATTGGAACTTGACACTGGGAAGTGCAAGGGTCTAGAAGATTAATAGCAATAAAGGACATGACCAGTAATTGCCCTCCGATTCGGGACAATGCACAGGATTTCCGTTTTTACAGTAAGGTTTAAAAATTCAAAACGAAATTATTATGGATTTATTATTCCAAATAAGGTCAGGGTTCAAATGACAAAAAAAAACAGTACGTTTATTGTTTAAATCTTGAGCGACCGCTTTCCTCTTTAAGCACTACTCCACTTTGACGTTCCATTATATCCATGCCTAATAATAATCTTGTAACCCTACATGAATACCATTTAAGTACCTTAGTCATTATATTATGAATGATTTATTTTTGATCAATTAAATAGTAATGAAAAGGAAATGTATGTTTTGTTTATAATTATTTTCTCAGTCTCAAACTAATAGATCGAACAAAGCATTTTGAAATACGCCCATTAATATTTTGCATTTTAAAGGAACGCCCTTTCATATTGCATATGCTGCCATCTGTGGTCGAATAATTGAACTTGTTAACTAAAAGTAGTGAGCAATACTTAAAAATATTTTCTAGACTCACCACAATAAATAGCGCCATCTAGTGTGGGAAAGCAGTTTTTGATGAAACCTTTTTTATTTATTTTCTCAGTTTTCAGAGCCTTCAGACTCCTGAAACTTTTTTATTTGAAAACTATAAAATATAATAATTACAATAATAAAGAAATAATACTTGAAAATATTTTTTTAGACTCGCTCAACACAATAAATAGCGCCATCTAGTGGGGGAAAGCAGTCTTTTGGTGAAACTTTTTTGTTCATTTTCGCAGTTTTCCGAGCCTTCAGACTCCTGAAACTTTTTTAACTGAAAGCAGTGAAATATTACAATTACAATAATAAAGAAATCATTGCTGAACATTGATTTTTGACACCTAGGCAAGCTGCCATAGTTCCACCGGTCAAGTCCTTTATTTTTAATATAAAGTCAACAAAACTGACTACAATAATAATGGCTTTAGGTATCATTATCATCATCACCAGCCGTTATGCATTCACTGTTGGACATAGGCCTCTTTTAAGTAGCACCAACATGCTCTTTCCTCAGCATTTTGCATCCAATTGATGCCAGCCACCCTCCAGATATCATTGCCACACCACCTTGCTGGGGGGCACCCTATGCTATGTTTACCAAGATGTGGTCTCCACTCGAGTACTTTTCGACTCCAACGTCCATCGGTCCACTGACACACGTGACTAGCCCACTGCCACTTCAGCGTGCCAGCCATAAGAGCTATGTCGGTCACTTTGGTACCTTGATGAATCACTTCGTTCTGGACTTTATCCCTCAAAGAAATTCCAAGAATGGTTCTTTCCATAGCATGCTGAGCAAACTGTAGTTGGTGTACTAGTCTTGCTGTCAGTGTCCACTTAGCTTTAAGTATAACACTTAAAAAATCAATATTCTTTACATACAATAATATCGTTTAAGTCATTGTGCTCTATAAAAATATAAATATTACAATAAAAAATACTCACAATCAACCCGAAAGTTTCACTCAGCATATTTGCATATTCTTCCACTTGTCCATTATAACTATAAAAAAAATTCAGACTCCTAAAGCTGCCATCTGTGTGGCAACACCTGCATAGTGCACTTAAATTGAATATTTCAGCCATCTTTTCTGTAAATAGCATAAAACTAGATAAAAATTCACATTTCTCTATATATTCATGTCCATCTAGGTTATGTAGTATGTACTTTTATCTCGACAAAGTGGATTTTAGTGTACCTATTTTTCTAGAATATTCCATGAGAATGTGTTAAATGTAGCTCATCAATCTGGGTTTGAGTTATGAGGTACTCCTATTAACTCAACGTTCATTCAAGGTTCCATTTTTGCCTTTTTGTTTCTGCTGTTCACTTTTTATCTTGTAAGTAGGTGGCAAGTAGCAACCTGGAAAATATTAGGTATAGTCATCACATTATAAAAAAACTATGAATAAGAATGAGTAAGCAAATCCATACTTAATATTATGAATGCGAATGACTGTCTGTCTGCCACGCTTTCCCGGCCCATCTTTCAACCAAATTTGACGAAATCTGGTACTGAGGTAGGCTGTATCCCGGGGAAGGACATAGGCTCATTTTATCCCGGAAAAATAAGGAGTACTACCTACCATATCCCTTTTATGATTTTTTATTACCTTTGATAACTAAAATAGTACCAACAATATTTAAATAAAAATAGATTAAACAAGTTACAACTTAAACACAATACATTACACAACACAAAAAGCATTACAATTCTTTTATCATTTCTTTTTTAGTTTGACTTTGACTTCAAGTTTGATGGACATGTCAATTTCAATGTCAGCCATTTTTCACTTCTCGGCTCTGGGTTCTAGCCTATTTGAGCCTACGTTGTTAACAGCTGATTGCATGTTGGCCACATAAATACATATGTAATCAAAGGTTGGCCAACACTCCTGAGTAAATAATCTGACACCAAAGAAGATTAATATAATTCAAATCGGTATCAGTAATCGGTTACCATCAACGTGCCTCATTCATGGAGTTTTCTTTGATAATATATATTGAGAGTTTTAATTTAAGGTATTGACAAACAGTCAGACAGCGCGTTCTAGAACAAAAGGGTAGATGTTCCTAATGTTCGTAATCTGTTTCAGACTTTCAATCAAAGATTTATCCGTTTTGAAGGGAAACCAAAGTTTTTTTCAATCAAAGGTTATAAGTAAGTGTAAGTTGTTGTTCTGTAGAACACTAGTACCAGAACTTGTGGAAGTAGTACCACCTCTGTTCTGCTCAACGGTAGTAAATATTGTAGTTGTTCTATCTTAGGAAGGCGGTTGGCTTACGTTTTTGGTACCTACTTATTACATGTAAGTTTATAAACATAACAAAATTGTTCATAATAAAAAAGCGTAAGCTCGGAAGAGATTAAGGGATTTCTCAACTGCGCGCACACATTATGACGTGTACGTATGCACTACCACAAAAGTAGGAAAACCGACTTCGTGGGGTAGAACAACTGTGGAGGGTAGAGGTAAGGAGAATCATCTCTTAAGGGAGAAAAGTTGAAAAAGTGTCCAGTGATTGCTATAAATAACAGTTCAAAGAATTACCACAATGTTGCTTGTGTAGACAAAGGGTATGGTATGAATGTAGCAATAATTGCATATGAACTGAAGTATGCAGAGTTAAAAAAATTAATATCATTGTCGACTAAAGTAGATACAGTTCATCAACTTACATTGTATAAAATAATGCAGTGCATAAATAATTATCATAAGTAGTCGTTAAAATATGATACGCAAAAAATCATTATATTATTGTTTCCTATTTTATGCGGATTTTGAAAAGCGCGCCATAACTAGCGCTTTACCCTGATGCTAATTTAATATATTTCGACGGACATATTTCATATACACAGACGATTCTCCTTACCTCTACCCTCCATAAGAACAACTATACGCGCTCCGTACTCTGTCTCGCTGCTTTGCCCTCGTGTAAAATCAGCATAGGAACTCATTGTCAAAGAAGTAAAAAACTTGAATCAACGATCTTCCTGGCGCAGCGGTGAGCGCTATCGTCTTATAGCAGGAGGTCTCAGGTTCCATTTTCAGCAGTGCCAATTTGGGAATTTGTAGAGGAATAAAAAAAGTTATGAATTACACAATCATTTTTTTTTCTCTTGTTAAAAATATCACTAACTTTACTATAATATTTACTTTATTTCAATCATTAAAACAAACAGTTATAGATAGATAATAGATAAATTAAAAAGCTAATAATTACTAATAATATAGACTATTATTATAAATGCGAAAGTAACTCTGTCTGTGTGTTACGCAATCACGCCTAAACTGCTGAACCGACTTAAATGAAATTTGGTGCAGAGATAGTCTAAAGCCTGAGAAAGGACATAGGCTACTTTTTAACCCGGAAAATTCAAGAGTTCCCGTGGGAATAAAAAAAATTGTCTCTTCAACAGATTTTGATGAAATTTGGTATAGGTATAGTTGGTATCCAGGGGAAGGACACAGGCTACTTTTTATCCCGGAAAATTGAAGTATTCCGCGGGAAGCAAAAAAAAATTTTCCACGCGGACGAAGTCGCGGGCATCACCCAGTTATTATATTCACAAGAAGTACACGCCGTCGAAGTCATTGCTAATGGGCATGGTGCCCAAAACACTGGCGCTATTATCTGTGCTATTTATACCTATGAATGGCAAGGCTAAGCCGTTGGGCTAAATAGCGCCAGCTCTTTGGTCACCGTGGATAATTTTTTGGGACACGTAATTTATTTAAAATTTAAAAGTGTGTAATTACACATCCAAAATACTCAATCTTACAGTTACTTGGCTTGTTGGTGTTTGGCTGCGAATCGAATGCGAAGTCCCGGGTTCAAATTAGCGATCAGGAAAATTATAGTACCAATCTTTGCTATCAGCAACAGCTGTAGCCCGGAACAGTCTAACAACTTGGCGCCGTAGCTGAATCTAAATACCACAGAATAGATAATACTATCTATATATTCTTACACTTGAAGGTCTTGGCTCGATGTATCAAATCGCATGACGTCGGGGCCTACCATATATTATCACAGGGCCTACCATTGCACCTATAAATACACAGTTAGTATGTAACCGTTTTATATTGTTAATATCCCTTATGCAAACTATGTTTATTTAATATCTATATTCAATCATAAGTGTCATGTACAGGGGGCTGGGGAGTAGAAGTATCACATAGCGAAAACTCACCCAGCCCCAGGACATATTATACTGTAAATAACTGCGAGAAATAACAAAGTTGTGGCTCACCTAGTTACATTAAGAAAAAAAAAGGTCTTTGCTATATTCATGCCTCGGAGAGCGCCGTAGGTCCTGCGCCTGATCTCTGTACGTTTGCGTCGGATTGCGTCCCATTGTATACCCTGAGGGAATAAAGAATGCGCCTGTTTTTATATAAAATTGTAGGTTAAAAGCGGTATGACTAGCCAGTTACGACGAAAATCGGTTTGACTAGCCATAATTACAGTGGCTCACAACAAAAGTCGCATGCTCTGTTATGTGATTGTATGAGTGATGGTAGGTGGTAAAAACTTTATATAGGTACCAAGTACCAACCTACCTATTCGTTCAGGCCCGCCGCTGCAGTGGAACTGCAGCTTCGTCACTTCACACTGACTCCGTGCTGCAGGGCATCGCAAGTGGGGCTAAACGATTTAAAAAGTCGCTCTCTCTCTGCATCATATTCCTCATTGCTGTGGGTCGTGACCGCTTTCTTTCGCATGGGTTTTCTTGGGATAAAATTATTCAACTCGACTAATATTTCAACTCTTAGGTTTCTAACGATTGTTATCAGATGTTAGTTTTAATAACTGGGACCGATGGCTTAACGTGCTCTGCGAGGCACGGAGCATATACTCTCCGAACTTGGGAAAACGTTGCTTAACAATCTCAATCGGCTGATATGCGTTGCCGCAACGAGGCCACTCGTCCCTGACTCCTTATAAGAGTTTGGTGAGTTCAAAATATCCGTTTGAAAAATACAAGGCTTTGAATTACTCTAACTTTAAAATCAATCTTCTCATATTAACTAAAAAAATGGTTATCTGTCTGTCTGTTACGAAGTAACTAATATTTAATCTGTGATTGCGCTATATAAGCGTTCGCGCATCGTTCTTAAATTTTTGTACAGTAGTTGTTGACACTTACGTGAAGATTTATGAGATGTGGCGCACGAGAGGTACTGCATCCCATGTTTAGCATTAGCTAGTGAACAAGAAATTAATTTGAAGGTGAATAAGCTATTTGATGATCGATGGCCTAATGGAAACGATCTGTTTTATTGGATTAATTATCTTAGCTAAGTATTCGCAGGCTGTCGCTCAATCTTGCGACAAAGCTGTACTTTAGCTTGACCTGGGCTTGACATAAATAGATGTAGGTAAGAATTATGTATGTTATTTTGAAGTTGAAGTATAGTATTTTACCGCTCAAAATTCTGTATGCAAGCGATATTAGGCCCTACTGTTCAGGTATTAATTTATTGACACGCTTTCTGATGTTAATTGTATGTTGTTTTAATACAGCGCAAGATTCGAAAGTGGTCAAGCAGTTAGTCAGTGGAGCGACGTAAAACGCGTCGCGCGTCGATCGCGACACAAAAAAGGTCCAAAGAGAAAAACCTATTTGTCCGATTTAAAAAGTTTGAACTCGCCGGCGGGAACATTTGACACCAGTCAAAATTCCTCGCGTATTTTGGTTGCTGTGTTTATAAATTGTGCTGTGTTTTAAAGTTATAAAATACGTGACACTGTTAGGTAAATATTTTCGAAATAATTGCGGTCATTTGCTGAGGTAAGTGAGACCATCTTATTTTGTTTTAGCGACGCTTCTGATGGTAGAACACGTTAACCTACCTTCTATTTTTATAAATTTCTAGTCGGCTTGGGGCATCGATGGCTTGGGCAGTTGCTACCTTTACTAGATATTATACTTAGGTATTTATAATACTGGAAAGCATAATATATTTCTCAGGTAAAACTCTTATTACTTATTATTTTAAAAACGCATCAGGATTATAAATCAGAGTCGTTTATTGCGTCGAGAAGACTAATGATTTTATAATTCGTTATACGTTGGTGAGAGATGACCCGAATAGGTACGAGTCTGTTAAATCGAAAAAACAATTAGGTTTAAAGGCTTAATTAACATTTAACACAGCAAGATGGTTAAACAATTTTTCCTTGTTGTTCGGTTCTACAAAGTAAAGGTAAATAAAGGGATATGTAAGTCAAACGTCTATTAAACGACCATACTATTGGTTAAAACGTCGTTTAATACACGTTGGGCGGGATTTCAAAATAAACATTAAGTAATCCATGTAGGCGATGTCGCGGGGTCGCCTAGTAATATTAAAAAAGTCAAAAGAAACCTTTTATTAGGTATTGTATTACGTACATGATATTTACACATAATCTAGGCTAGCTAATAATGTAATGTGTCTATAATTTGTTCAGGTGAGACCTCAAGATCTGTAGGAAATTTACATAGGACAAACCTGATAGCATAAACATTATATATGTCACCGTAAGGTTGTAAAAACCGTTAGATTATAATCTAACTCGCGAAATTGTAAACTGTCGACAGATTGTGAACCGTTCAATGTTCTGAGTGTCAATTTTTGAAATATTTTTATTTACGTTTTCTTGTGACTTTCTTGTAGGGTAGGGTACGAAAAAAGAATTGTCAAAATTGGTTCAAAATTTGACGAAATTATTGAGTATAAAATCGACTAAAATAAGACTGTTCGGGTGCCCGAAGGGACCCAATTGTTTAAAGATAAAAAAATTACGCACATTAAATGCGCCATGTTGTATTCATATCTGCTCGGTCTTGTCCAACTTGCCCAACTTAAAGGAACGTTAATTGTTTATCTTCCTATCATTTAGTTCTATTGTCAATTCCATGCAGGGGTGATTTAGAAATTATTTTCCAAAATTGACTCTGGTGAATTGGATTGGTCTGGTGGGAAGAGCCCGTTACCACAAAGCTATTCGATAACGCTTAAAAACCAATCAGGGGTATGGGTTTTATTAAAACTGAGGGATAGCCACATACATCTTAAACTGCATCATCACGCCGCGGCAAAGCTGCAGTCCAGTGCTAAATTGTTCTCATAACTCATACTTATATTATAAATATATTCGAAAGTGCGTTTGTTTGTCCTTCAATCACGTAAATTGGGTATAGTTAAGGACCTGGAGAGAGACATAGGCTACTTTCCCGGAAAATTAAGAAGTTCCCGTGAGAATTAAAAAAACTTATTCCACAAGGACGAAGTCGCGGGCATCAGCTAGTATGTGAATTAATACACTTTACTCTGTCAAGTATAGAGGCAAAATTGATATTAATGCCCATTCTCGTTTATAAAATAGGTATATAATAATATTAATATTAAATATTATGTACATTGGAGTAGGTACCTACTCACCTACATATTAGAAATTATGCATATATTTCGTATTACCGAAGGTTAAACATTCATTTGGTCGTATAACTCAAATTATAAACAGTTTCATCATATTCAATATTATGATACGCAAACAATACTGGTTTGACTTTCGCAGTTCAAATATTTTGAAGATAACTGTACAGGATGTTTTTATATTGGGAACGGCCAGTGAGGTGAAAAATTAAACGATTAGAGGAATTGGAAAATGTCTTCGAAAAGTTATAAATGCTCGAAGCTTAGAGCTCAAAGATGAAATCGATGACGATATACGAGCTAAAAACTCCATCAAATTAACAAAAAACAAATATAAGTCAACGAACCCCCATATCTAAACGAAACAATATTTATTTAACTGTGCATATCGATATGGATGGAAATATAGAGATAAATGTTATGATAAAACCTATTCTCTGAAATGAAACTAGGGCTAAAATCACAATTACAAGCAAGCTGGCCTGCATATTCTACTAATTAAATTTAATTTTCTAACTAATTAAGGAGTACCTATTGACGTGGTCGACCATTTTGAGGAACGAGAATAGGGACAAGTGGCAAAAGAAAATATTAATTGAAATCATGTTTCGCAGCTTTGGGTGCGTTGAAATCGGTTAATGTTAACTATTCGTTAAATTTCCTTTCCCGTTTTCTCCTCTCAAATTTAGGTACATTTAAGTGAGCAGGGATGGGAATTCCAAGGGAACGAGATAGGGAGAAATTTCCGGGCAATAGAAAATACCTTGCTTCACAAGTATTGTTTTACAGCCCCGCGCGCGTTGAAATCTTTAGAAGGGCATAAACGTTTAATTGTATTTCACATGCTCTTAAGTCCATTTCCCGATTGAAGTGAGGTGATTTATGAAATTGGGATTACTCCTCATACCGATAAGCCGCCGGCTGCTCTAGCGTCAATTACAAAAGAAATACAATATATATTACCATATATCTCATTTCGATAGTCCAAGAGTCTCGCAAGAGTTAGGCCAGTGTAATGAGGGTTGGCAAATGACATATGTTATAAAAGTAAACTATAGGCAGCAAATATAAGGTATTGTTCGTATATGCTTTCTACTATTTGGGGCCTACGACTTAACCTGCGTTATTGAAGGGTTTTTGAAAATCCTGTGGGTACTTTGTGATTTTTGGGGAAAAAAGTTGAATAAATTTTAAACTAATTTCGTTAAAAATCCGTTCAGCTGCTGAGCTAAGAAATTCCGAAAGCGTGTGTCTTCCAACCCACGGGCCAATGGCGAAGTAAAGTGTACCAATTTTGTACTATTGCGGGCCATAAAATCAAAAATATACTTAATTGAAAGGATAAAAACCAGACAGACACAGATCTCATTTACTGTACTACAGGTGTACTGTATGTACAGGTGTGGTACTTATATACAATTGGTTCTTGATTGTATGCGTGAACGAGTTGATAATAGACTACAGAACTCTGTCTTCCTAAAAACTGTTCAAAGCGAAAATAAGTCAGCAAAGTAGGTAATGGCAAGTCACGCTAACTTAAGCGTTTAACTTTAAATACATGTATAATGGAAGAACCAGTTCGTTACGTGGACGTTACGTATAAGTTACGTTATACGTACGCATGTCACAATGCACAGGTAGGTAAGTGTGTAGTCATTTTTTTTCATTCGATGTATGTGGGCCTATAAAATTTTTACCTAACTGCGGTGAAGGGTATTTTGTAGTGTTTATTTAATGAATATGTGGATAACAATCATGTAAATGTTTCAGTTTTTATCTCGCTGAAAACTGTATCGCTTAGTGGCACTGCCTTGCCTGTAGGGTGGTAACGAAACTCGGCAGAACCACCCACTAGTCCAGATGGCAGTATAGAAACTATGAATTTCAAAAAATTCTCATGCCGGGAATTCAAACCCGGGAACACTTAAGGCCACAGTGCTTACCTTTGCACCAGAGAGGTCGCCAAATAATTTTTAGTATAGAATCTAAGATATATTTTTGTCGATATAAACTTTTACAAGTGCTATGGTAACGTCATGTGAATTTTGCTGGTTTGAAATACCCTTCTTGCCAAGACTAGCAAGAAACTCAGCTTTTTGCATTTCATATGCATTTTTTACATTTCAAAGTTACTTCTACTTGCTGGTCACATAGATAATACTAAAGTGAAATCTTTTGCATCGCGTGTGACGCGAATGACTCTTCTCGACCCGTGAATAATACCTATTTGCATGCCACTTCGAGCTGAGATTTACTTATTTAACGTTTAGTTTACACTAGCCACCCACCTTAATGTACCTACTTTATGACGTTTTCTAACTTTGCTCATAAAATATACCACTTTATGTAAATTATCTGAGCATTTTAAAATAATAATTACTTGATGATGCGCACGACTCCGTCCGCGTTGATTAAGTTTTTGTTCTGTCCTTCTCCGGGATGTAACCTACCTATGGAGGTATGTATTTAATATGAATTAAATTTCATCAGCATCGGTTGAAAAGATGGGCCGTTAAAGCGTAGTAGACAGACAAACAGATAGTTATATAGAAAGACGGACAGACAGACATACTTTCGCATTTGTAATATTGTAATATGATAAAATGTAGCCTACATATCACTCTCCAGGTCCTCAACCATACCCATGCCAAAACTTACGTCGATCCGTTGCTCCGTTACGGCGTTATTGAAGGACAAACCAACAAATAAACACACTATCACATTTATAATATTAGTATGATTACTGGTTAATGCTTGCGACTTCGTCTGCGTGGACTAAATTTTTTTATTCCCGCGGAAACTCTTGACTTTTCCGGGATAAAAAGAAGCCCATTTGGTACAGAGATATGTTGTATCCCGGGGAAGGGATACAACATATCTCTGTACCAAATTTTATTTGGTTGAACAGATTTTTTTTGAGTCCCGCGGGAACTCTTGAATTTTCCGGGATAGAATGTAGCCTATGACTTTCCCCGGGATACGACCTATCCCTATACCAGATTTTATCAAAAGCGTAGCAGACAGACAGACACACTTCCGAATTTATAATATTAGTATGGATTGATGTCGGACTCTGACGGCCCAATGAACTGCGATGGATGAAAAAAACGGCTTCTTTTTGCTTCATCAATAAATTATATTATTACTATCCAAACTTTAATTGCGTTTGACCCATTTTGATTTCTTTTATTGGTTTCATCAATGAATACATTTTTCATCTTATTGGTAAAACACTAATGAGAACTTTTTACATTACTTACCTATTCAAATAAACTTAAATTCAAGTAAGAATGTAAGAATGGCGAGCCTGATGCGAACTTTGCTTATCCTTGTTATACCCGCCCGACTGCAACATAGTGTGTAGAAATCAAAATTATTTTTTACTTTACAGTGGCTTTGGAAGTCGGTTTTTTGGAAATAATTTTTATTATTACCTTTTTGTGTCAGGGTTGAAGATTTGGAGTCAGAATTTTTTATGGGACCACCTCGAGAGCTTCCTCTAATGACTGAAAAAAAAAGTCAAATCGGTTCAGAAACCACGGAGCTATGCACTGACATACATAAAAAAAAAATGCGCCGAATTGAGAACCTCCTTTTTTTGAAGTCGGTTATAAATTGCAGAGTTCGCGGACGAAGTTGCGGGCATTAATTAGTATTAAAATATAATTAATACAAGCGATGTTGTTCGAGCAATATCTAGGTACTATAAATTAGTAGATATTTGCAGCAATAATAGTTATTCCAAAACTACGCTCCCACACAATATGTGGTTTTGGTTTTGCGATATCCAATACGAAATCTATTGTTACACGATTACTTTACATCTTACAATCACAAAAACCTATTTTTGTAATAATAGTAGTTATAGTCTGCTGTTACAATCAAGGATAAAATTAATAATAAGGCCATGTAAGAAATTATTCTATACTAGCAGACTTGCCCGCGACTTCGTTCGCGTGAAATAAGTTTTTTAAAATCCCACGAGAATTCCCCTTCCCCTTTCAGTGTCCAGACACTCACAAATAATGAGGCTTTCTATTGGTACCAGAATTTTCAAAATCGGTTCAGTAGATCCAGAGATTACCCTCTACAACGTCACAAACTCACAAACTTTACCTCTTTATAATATTAGTATAGATAACTACGTATCATTTCAACTTCAATGACTTTTTAAATGTTATCTCTATTATGTATTTTATTTTGCTATACAAAAGTAAACAGTTGTTCTCGTTCTATAGTTTTGGTATGTTATATTTACCAACTAACAAACCTTGGATCTGCCTATACAAAGAGTCAATTTCCTGTTTTTTTAATATTTGCCAATTATGTGTTTAACCTTAGTAGTTTTTAAACGAATTTAAGTTTAAGCTAAATATATAATTATCTGATTTTATTACTCGCTGTTTGATGTCCACAGAATGTTCTTTTATGTAAGGAATTTTAAGAGATACGGGTATTTTTTTTTGTGATTCGTCATACATACAGTAATTACTTGATTGTCTTGTCAATTTAGATGTTTCGTTTTAAAATAATTTAAATGAAGCAAGGGGAAAAGTTGCAAAAGCACACAGACGTAATAAAATAAAAATATGCAAGAATCTAAAAGTAACCTTTGTAAGTTATTTGAAACAGCAACTAGCGAGTATCAAAGTGTACAAATGTGCAATTGGCGCTGATATTAGTGAGCAATACCAGAGTGAACAAGCAATACTGTTAAGCCTGAGACACACACAAATAGGTCACGGAAATATGTTTCAATTTACGATAACAGATCGTGATCACATATCTATCGTATGCAATGAAGATAAATAGCATTTTTCGGTCAATTGCGAGGGTATACCTATCTCTCTTACGAGCTCTCAACACATGGTCCTAGCAGACAAATACCTGGATAAGGAACAGAAGTAAGGCAGAAAAGTGGGATAAGGGAGTGGACCTAGAAGACATGCTAGTGCATGTCTTCTCTTAAACGACGAGGATGGCATTAAATAATTATATTATTGGCGTAATCTCTTACTAACAGAAAAATAACTTCAGGTTGAAAATGGCACCGTTACTCAAGTACTTCATTTCTGTTAATTACAAAATGTGCGTATGATACACGTACTCGCATGTGCAATGTGCCGATCTGCCACACATTATAGCACTCATCGTGCGTCGCTTTCGTTATGCTTTATGTGGTTCCAAGCCTTTAGCTCTTGAGGCTTCAGTTTTCACTGAGCACGATGCATGCAACTCACGTAAGGTCGAATTGCGACATTAGGTTAGTCGTGTGACACAATAAGTGCGGATGTGCTATTAGGATATACGCTCTTTAACAAAGCAATGCTATTTATAGCTTTGAGTTGCTGGTAAAATCAGAGTAAATGTTGTACCTACCTAATTTGAGAAACACGTGTACGTGGGTAATTGTATTGCTAAACAAAATTATTGATAAGTTAGTTATGTATTTAAGTGTCGTGTTAAAAATTTTCTAGTGGAGCGATTGCGGAAAATCTGCATCAATCGTGTATGTCAGCCAATCAGAGGTGATTGCGATGGGCACACTGTAACTGTCATTTTACTATTACAAGTGATCAGCCGTTCGCATGTTTTATCGCTATCGCTTCGTATTATCTATACCTCTATACCTCGAGTGTGTTTATACTTTAGGCGGATAATTTTCTTTTATTTAGTCGCAACGGAACTTACGTGACTGTCTTGATTGAGAAACTTCGTTTTTATTTATTACATATGTTGATGTATACTTCGGATTTATATTCAGATTATTAGTAAGTAGTAGTAATGGTGGGAGTATTGACTCTACACACAAAACTAAAGATTTTATTTATTTAATATGTACTAGTTGATGTCCGTGACTTGGTAGACGTGGATTGAGGTTTTTTGGTTCCTGCGGGAACACTTTGATTTTCCGTCGTTCTGGCGTGATTGAGTAACAAACATCCATCCATCTATCCAAACTTTCGCATTTATAATATTATTAAGTATAAGTATAGATACATCTGCCTCGTTGGTCTGGTGGTTTCCATGTTCGACTGCGGCTGACGACGTCCTGGGTTCGAATCCCAGATCGGGCCATAATTAAGTGTTGGGTTTTTCTTATTAGAAATTCTCCGTACTAGCCCGGAGTTAGGAAGTTGGCGGTGTTTCACCCCCGTGCCTCGGAGAGCACGTTAAGCCGTCGGTCCCGGTTATTATCACTAACATGATAATAGTCGTTAAAGCCCGCCAACCCGCATTTGAGCAGCGTGGTGGGTCTAAGCTCTAATTCCCTCTCTCCTATGAGAGTGGAGGCCTGTGCCCAGCAGTGGGACGTTAATAGGCTGTAGTGGTAGTGGATAGATACATCTATGATTCTTTACATAAACTGACTGAACTGGCACATCAAAGTTATGCTGGTGCGTCTAGAAACATGCAATTCGCAATTTAGATATTTTCATAAAATGACAACATTATTTATCATTTTATGCAATTAAGAATTGCATAGTTCTAGAAAATGAGTGACTTCTGTCATGGTTTCGATGAAAGTCTGTCTAAAGTGTTTAGCCTTGATCTTCTTAATTTGAGAGCGATTAAGTAAGATCCAAACTCATTCAAACATTGCAAATGTTTAGCAACGCCGCACGCACTGTCGTTAATGTTAGAAGCTGTTTATGTTCTTCTATTGATGAAATACTTACAAGTTAGACAAATTATATAATGCAGGCTACACACCTTAAAGACCTTAAGGGGATATACCTCCAATTTACATGGCACGACCGCAATCCGTGGAAATTTTCATGACTTTCATCGAGCTCATTTGGAGCAAGCCTCAAGTAAATTGGACGTTTATGTAGGTACCTACTTGATGTCCTTATTTACGGGAAAAACAGATATGTCAGCTTCATTAGAAAATATTTAAACGAGGTTTCGATGTTCTAATTGATAGCATTATCTTATCAAAAATATCAATTAGTCGCATTTGGTAAGCGATTAAACTATTTTATATATAGTTCTATAAAAAATATTCCATTGATCGAAAAGACTTATGTATGAACTTAGACTATACAAGTCTACCTTATTCTATTATTTTACCATATTCCAGAGCTTAGGTACAGCTAATCGTGGTCAAATATCGGCCTGTCAATTTCTTGTTATTTCCACTACTTACTTAAAATATGAGATTAGAGAATACTGGGACACTTGTATAACTCTCAATATGAGATTAATTAGAGAAGACTGGTACTCATATTTTCTGAGACCAAAATCCATTTCAACTTATTCAGCCATTCAAGTAACTTTCAATTCGTGTTGTTACGCAATCACAGCAATCTGAACATAATCCAACGGAAGTACCTAATCATAATAATTATTTTCATATTATTTTAATGTACGCGTCGTGTCGGGGAAGTATGGCGTAGTATGGCCTCTATGTCCTATTGTGCCACAGCCTTAACCCAATAATTGTGTAATTACATCTTATATAGTAGCAAAGGTCAAGCAACGATGGATGGGCTTGTATCGTCATAGCTTCACGCGTTCGTTCGTTACCTTTACTGATCTTGGTACATTTACCGCTTCTATTTAGTAAAGAGAAAGACAGAGGTTCTCTAGAGAAACTGTCTGATTGACTGAATAACAATTTTAACGGACAGCTCAAACGACCGCACTGGGTGTAGAAACTTAAGATTTTACTTGTAGGCTTTCTTTAAACGTAGATCTACTATAAGAAAATATTATAAGGAGGGTCAGCTAGTTCAGAAATAGCAAATACTTAAGATACTTGATTCGTACAGTTCATTCGTGGGTGAAACATTTTTTTTACACAAAAACCGGCTATAATATCGTCTTTTCCATCATGTTTTTGTCTTTCTGAACCAGTAGTAGATTGATAGATGTAAAAGTTTATTTGAATAAAAAATATTTGAGTTTTGAGTTTTCATGTTCATATTCTCGTTTTATTATCGTCAAGTTCTCCTATACACTGACAAGTGTTAATTTGCTTTAAAGCCTATCATACTCGTAGCACCGTAGAGCACAATAAAGAAAAGACGAGCTAGAAATGCTTGCGACGATATGCAAACATTGCCAAATATGGGCTAAAAAATGATACCAAGACAAGTCAAGGTCTAGAGTAAAGGGCATTGACTGATCTTTATAGTCAAAGATGCATTGTGTTTACCTAATGATGTCTAATCAATACAGTGGTTTGCTAACAGTAACGTAACCATAGTTAATCTAGCTTTCAATGTGATGGTCGATTATTAATTGTTTTTAGTTGCTTCCTGTTTACTTTATTTTTTCATTTCTGTTTGAGCCCAAAAAAAAATACAAAAAGCCTAGTAACAGACCCCGGGAGCGTAATGCCACCCTCCGTGAGGACTCCGCCGTTGTTGGAGCTTGGATACCTATATGAATTCTTTATTTCATCAATCATAACTCATGAATCATTATAGAAGTATAATTTTTTGATGCAAAAACCTATCGTCTAATGGGCGCTTTAAGAGTTAGGATTTAAATACAAGTTGAACAAGTACCTCCAATGCAATATGTTGCAAGAAACTGAACATATAATATGCGACTCGGATAGTCTTAAACGTTTAGACAATAAGTTTTTACGAGTTACACGACGGACATTAACACGTCTGCTGTCGAAACTTCGTTAGTTTAATTAGCGACTTTGTTTAACTTTAAAGAAGGATGAACATGGATTTTTAAAGCGTTGAAGGTCAGGTTCCTTACTAACAATGGAAAAATATGTCGACATTACTTTACACTTAGGTGAGCTGTAACATATTTACTTTTTAAATCGACGTATTTTATCTTATTTTCACGATTTTATGCTAGCATTCCTAACAAAAAAGTAGTTTTACCTGTTACTTATCTAACTAGATACCTCCATTTCTAAAACTTAATGAAGGCTCCTACTTCAAAAAGGTTTTGATATCGGTGTTATTTTTACACGCACCCGCACACGCACACGAACATGCACACGCACATGTACACGCACACGCGCGCACAGATACACACACACACATACACACGCACACACAAGATTCAGCTGCATCTGGTTTCGGGAACATTGATGTCATCTAAAGACGTAAAGAGCAAAAGTCGGTGCTGCGCGGTGGTCGTGCTGAAGTTATGATTTTTAGTTTTAAAAATACGTCTGTTGCTTCTTTTGCGGCTCACGTTAAGTTGGCGGTCATGTGTGATCAGTATAATAAATGCGAAAGTGTGTTTGTTTGTTTGTCCTTCAATCACGCCGCAACAGAGCAACGGATCGACGTGATTTTTGGCATGGGACTAGTTGAGGATCTGGAAAGTAACCTATTTATCCCAGAAAATAAAGGAGTTCCCGTGGGAATAAAAAAACTTAAACCATGCGGACGAAGTTGCGGGCATCAGCTAGACTTTTACTTAAAGAGTTTGTGTTGATGCTACTCGAATTTTCAGTCCTAAAACTGCCTCGGGCTGTTAGTGGCTCTTTCAGATCTTGTGATCCGATAGGTACGATCTACTCAAGGTAGTAAAAGAAACATGTTTGTGTACGTCGGACAGCGACATCATTATTAAACTACGTGTAACCGACTCTCTCGAGATTTGCGCTGATTGCTAAGCTGATGTTTAATGTAGACACAAGCATAATTTATGTCAAGGCAATAGTATATTGTGTGCTTAGGGGTGAAACAAGACGATTTCAGACGAGGGTGAAGTTGATGCCATCACTTGAAATCTGAAAACGTGTTTCATACCGTGACGCACACACTATTTTTCATATAATCTGCATTAAAAGTGCGAGTTTTATTAAAATTGTATTTATTATTTATTTTAGTTGCTAGGTTGTTGTTTACAAATATCATAACTGTCAGTTTAGTTGAAAATGACAATTAAAAAGATTTGAGATAAACAAAAAATCTCTGACAGGATTGATTTGACGGGTAGAAAACCATCACGTGGTGGTATTCTGCCCGCTGAATGACTTATTCGTCTGAAATTGACTTGTTTCAGGTGGCTCAACAGGCTCAACATTGCAGGTTATATGAAAATATTTTTTCACTAGCAGATCCTCTCTAAATAAGGGATAGAGAGATCAGTTATAATCGGCACTTGGTTTGTATTCACTTTTAAAAGTTAAAACTGTTTCTTGATTTTTTAATCAATTTTCACATCATAAAAAAATAATATGGGGAAACTTTAGAGAATACCTTGTTAAAACTACCCATGCGAAGTAAGCTAGCTTTATGGTATGGTAAAGGTAAGTATATAGAAAAGTCTAACGAATTTGATCTATAAGTTTTGAAGTTTTACGGTGTAGCTAGAAATCTAGGTCATATTTATTACGTGGCGTCGAAGAAACAGCTTCTTTGCCTAACATAGCAACATTACGTCTTGACCTTTGACTAGTACAGATATGTAATGCTGACAGATAATTAATTAAAGGTCATAATTTAACGAGCTAGTAATTTTTCAGAATTATCAGACATGTTGATGTCTCTTACATAATTAATCGAGCTGTCAAACTTTAATGCACATATTCAAACATAAATTTATTTATCATTTCCTGTTTATTTTGATTAATTTTCCTAGAACAATAAAAATTTAGAGAAAACTGTTAAAACGGTCTAAATACGCTCTATTCCTTTAAAAGTTTAAGTAATTTAGTAATGGTGTGCTATATTGGTTGGTTCTGGTGTATAAACTTACATTCTAAACTAGACATTATTAACCGCGACTCGTCCACGTGGATTAAGGTTTTCGAAAATACCCGTGCACCCAGATCCATTGGTGGATCCGAACTCCAGAGTACTATTCGATCCACTGGTGGATCCATAAAGTGGATCTTAGTGGACTGAGGGAGAAAAAATTGAAAGAAAGAAGAAAAATTTAATTCCGAAAGCGTTTATTGTTTCCATCATACTGTATCACAGTGTACCGACGTGGTGGTCGGTCAGAAAGTGATGCTTGCAAAAATTACGGCCGGTGAAATCTAGCTCGTGCGTGGTACAAGTATTGAGAAAATTATAATGATGAAAATGAAAGATATCTGACCTTGAACCTGTGCAGTAGGTAAATTATCGATCTATTTAGAAGTAATTAGATGAGTTTTCCTTAGTCGAATCCATACTAATATTATAAATGCAAAAGTGTGTCTGTCTGTCTGCTACGTTTTCACGGCCCAACTACTGGTACAAGGATAGATTACATCCCAGGAAAGGACTTAGCTACTTTTGATCCCGGAATATGGAAGAGTTCCCGCGAAAATCAAAAAACGTCTATCTACGCGGACCAAGTACCTTGATAATTATAACACAGAACACTCGTGAAAGAGATAAGGAACTAGGAGATTTTTTATTATTTCTAGCTTTTGTAGCTGGCAATTGTATTATTATTCACCTATCACTCCTGCAGGATAACTACAAAATATTTATTGTGCGTTCGTGAATTTTTTTTTCTTCCATCGTTCATCTGATTCCGAGACTTTGTAAAGTTGCTTTTGGAACTTGCGTGATGTATAAAATGGTTCTCTCATGCAATAAAAGAAATTACTGATTCGTCCACGCCCCGTACAAACTCTTGGACCTTGAGAGTTGAAATTTTGCACAGCGGTTCCTTAAATAACGTAAGCAAGGAATAAGAATTAATTTTATTAATTATTTAATTGAATTTATTAAGTTCCGAAGAATAATTGTATTTTATGATAAGTTGTGGCTCGATACTATTACTTTATTGTAAGAACTTCCTATGTAAAAAACCTACCATCAGCAAAAAAAAAAAGATTTTCCGAAATTTTCACGGCAGCTAAGCTGTGGGCCTTCGCTAGTTCAAATAAAGAAAAGTTAATTTAACGAATTAAAAAATACGACTGCCCTGCCATATTATTTTTGGAGTTTACCTCCATAAGAAGCGATTTGCATATATAGCCTTTGGAATCTTATTCACATTTTTTATTAAATGTTATTTTATTGTGAATCATTAAATATTGAACTATAGTGTTATATATTTTTGGAATCTACTCATCATTTTCTAGATGATGATTATATAGTTAATCTTATTTTCGTTTTTTTTTCAATTTTGGTCTTTAATGCGGGACCATGGTCACCCCATCAATTTTTTTAAAAAATTTACTAGCCTGTGTCACCCGGAATAAGCTAGGGATTCTAACGATACCTCATTTATCAAAATCGGTTCAGGTTCATAGAAGTTATGGTGGCATATACAAACTCACATACATACATACATACATACATACATACATACATACATACATACATACATACATACATACATACATACATACATACATACATACATACATACATACATACATACATACATACATACATGAACCCTGAAAACAATATACTCCTTTTTTCAGGCAGTCGTATAAAAATGCGTTACAACGCATGCCGGGCATTATAGCTAGTAGGTTACAAATAATATATCGCTTACTTCTTACATCATATCGATCTCCTCGATGTTATTTTCATCATAATCACCTGTTATTCGCGTAACAGTGTGTAGCAATCCTACACACGCAGTCTTTTCCGTATAAAAATGGTTGCCTTTGATTTTACAATCAGCTTTAGATATCATTTTAAACCAATTTAAAGTCTTAGGGAGAAGTTACCATACTGCATCATTAATGCACACGTAGATGCTCATTTACTTTATTCATATTGCAATTAAGCTGCATCTAAAACCTATTAATATGTTATAATAAATAGGCTTAATGGATCATATGAAACCAATATATTTAAGTCACATGTTTGTAGCGGCTGCCCTTGAGACAGGTATTTTTGTTATTCTACTACTCGATCTTACCTAGATGGTACTTCAATCTTAGACTAGAGGTGGTTAATAAAGCACGTAGCACAAAAGCATAGCACGCTTTTTTTCCATAGCACGGACAGCATGCTATCCGAGGAGCCTCTGAGTTGCTACGGTGCTATGGCAGGTGAGCGCGCGCGGTGCTTCGTAGTTCGTTTCGTAGCACTGGTAGCGCTCGTAACGGCGCCCGCTTGCCAGTAGCGCGCTTGCCGACCGTTAGTGTTGTGTAACGCGCTGCTGTGAGCGTACGTCATATGCTTTCATGCGTGCTATAGCATAGCATATTTAAAAGCATGCAAAATATTTATAGTTTATAGCCTGTAGCGTGCTTTGGTTTTATAGCAGTTTTGAAAAACTCTATCTTAGTCTGGATCATTATGGACGTAATGATACAGTACAAGATTTTAGCGGCCTAGCCTGGTAGGAGTTACTTACATGGCACCTTTAAATTTAACCGGCACCCTTCTGTTTCTGAAACGCTAAATTGCTTGGTGGTACCTCTTTGCCCGTAGGGTACTTAGTGTCTAGATAGATAAAGCTTCCTATTAGATCAGACCATAGACAATAAAAATTCAAAATTTATATTTTCAAATTACCCCTGCCGGCGATCGAATCCGGAGCCACAATATATTATATACGTTAGGTACTCATAAGGCCAAGGCTTGTTTCGGGCCGTTATATGTTGTACAAGTACATATCCAGTCCATAAAAGGCCAAGACCAATTATTCAAAACCTGTGTTGGGTTTTGGAAAATTAGTCTCCAACTCGTAAGGTTCCAAAATGCCGCTTTGATGTGCATGTTAAATTAATCTTGAAAATACTTATGCTTATTGTCGAACATACAAGGATGGTAAAAATGGCCTAATTAAATAACCAGACATTGATTTTGAAAGTGCTAGGTTCTAGGTGCTAGGTACATTTACTTTAAAGTCAAGTCTTTTTTTAAGTAATATTTTTCTGTATAGGTATGCCTTGAATATCAGACTGACCTGTATTACGCAAATTCTTTTTACAATATTTACTATCACGTTCACTGTGCTGAAGGCACAATGCGAGACGAGATATACAGTATGGAAAAAACGAACGGGCCACGGAGGAAAAGTACCTACCTAAATATTGAAGATATGAAATCTCACTCAAAGGAAACATTCCTTTATTTTTAATAATAAGAATATTTACATTCAAATATTATTTTAAAAGCTTACCTGAGCCGTGAACCTACTATTAATGCAAAAAATAATCAAGTCACAATAATTTTATTGTATTATACAAAATTCCTTCGAAGTTACACGATAAGATATCTTCTCCCATAACTAAACAGGCTGATTTCCGCATCGAAGATGGTGTAAAAATGCGTGCATTTGCACACAATGGTTAACCTTTGAATTGGTAGCCGTCGATTAATTATTAATTAACTATCCTCAAGATTCTTTGTTCACGGCTCGCCTACAATACTTCCTGCAAGTCAGAAGCAAGTTTTCGGCTCTTGTTTGTGTTTTGTGTTTTTAAAATCATTAATCTTTATTTTATTGAAACCATGCACTCTGAAGATAAAGTTCATGCATGAACTTTATCTTCTCTAGAGATGTCTAGATTCTCTTTTATTAGGGAGAATAAAAAATATATGTGAATCCTTTTAAATCATTTTTTCGTTATTTATAGACTCGCTTGGCTACGCTGGCTTTTGCTGGGCTTGCTATTTATTTTAATGGGTTAAATTATATTTTAGGTAATGTAAAAATCACGTGAAGAGTTGTACGAATAAGGTACATCTTGTGAACAGGTCTTCATTTAGAACATTTCACGAGGAAGGTTTATAAGCTGTATGTATGCCATATTCATATAATATTTTAGCTTTTATCTAAGTATGTTATAGAGAACAGGTTTAAGAAACTTGCGTAGCCGAGGCAAGTCAGCTACTTAGTCGATTATATCTATGGCGAACTTAGTCAAGGTTTTGTAATAGGTTGGTAGGTTCGTTCATGTGAATTGGTTATTGGTAACTTTGAACTTTTTGTAGAACGTACCGGAAATATCTAGTTATTTATTACGCAAAAATGCGGAATCGCTGAGGTCCATGTTGCGCTTTAAATCTTAAGTTTTAAAACACGATTTTAACTTGTAATTAGTATTTTACCTATGAGCTTATTAAAGCTTGGCCTCTTTTTAGCGGATATGTGTTCACAACACAGCCTTCGTGTTACGAAAATACTTGTTAAGTAGGTACATATTATTATGCGGTAACATAACCTGCTAAATATTATTTTTTTGCACATTAATTAGCTAGATATTTAAATACAGGCATAAAAAATAAAAATAGCACCGGAATCAAGACAGGGCCAAAGAACGGTTCGAGGTTTGAATGGTGATGAAGTTTCTGTGATAAAGCATGGTTATACTAACTACCTCGTTGGTTACGAATATTCGACTGCATATGACGCAGTCGTTTGTTTGATTCCCGTTTTGGACAATAATTAAGTACGTATTGGGGTTCTCTGGCAAGAAATTTGAAGAAAAGTAGACACAAGCCCGGAGTTAGGAAGTTGGCGGTGTGTCATTCCGTGCTTCAACAACCACGGGATGAAACGCCATCGGTTCTGCGCATGATCTTGGAAATCGGGCTATATGATAATAAGTGCTATCTCCTGCTCAAGTAGCTATGGATATTGGCCGCCGTAGCAGGAATTCGAACTTCCGACCGAATTTTAATTGTCAAATATTGTCGACTTGCGCAATGTTTCCTAAAGTCTAAACTCATTCAGTTAATTTCGTTGATGCTTACACTTTTTGATAAGTTTATTACCAGGTTGATGTGAAAGGACAGGTATAGAAAATTTTACTTATAATAAACATTAAACACGTTTAACGGCCTTGCGCAAGTGGGCCTAAATGGTAATAATAATTTTTAATTTTATTACTAATGGCGTATTTCCTTAGTAATTTATATTTTATAATATACAGGGTTACAGGAAAAGTCGACCTAGATCCGTTAAGGGCGTGTAGTACACCTCATTTCTGAATGATTTCACTATGGAACCCCCCATCCTAAACTTAACCGTTTTCGAGATATTCGAGTTTATTTTTTTTTATGAAAATGCCCAATTTTTCGGCTATTGAATTGAATATTTTGAATTTTTTTGACTCTTATGATTATTTTTTTGGTTTTTTATATGAAGAATGAGATGCTTAATGACCTCAATGACTAAAATTGCACGTAAGTTAACTAAATAGTTCATTGTAGACGATCGAAACTTAAGAAAATAAGTACAAATTATAAAAAAATATTTTTCTTTTCTGGATATCTCAAAAAATTATTATGGCACTTGCTCTGCAGATGTGCTTAAAAACATCTACATTTTATCAGCTATCCAACGAGGTATAACAACCTAGGGTTGTATTTAAACTCATAGAAAAAAACATAGTTGGAAAGGTTCAGGTAGTAGGTCTAACGGGTGATTGTAGTAAGCTAAATGAAACAATAAATCAGTTCAAAATAACATTTATTCACCTAATGTTTTTGAATAAATTTTTATAGTTCATGTTCTACGTGTCCACCTCTATTTCGCACACATTTTCTCATTCTTTCACGTAGTCCACTTTTCACTACACCAGTGGTTAATGTTCTTCTTATGTCGTTAGCAGCATTAATTATCCTTTCTTTGAGAACTTCCACTGACGATATGGGGTTGGGCTCACTGTAAACGAGGCTCTTCATGTGCCCCCATACATAAAAATCCATGGGGGTCAGGTCGGGACATCTGGCTGGCCAGGGTAAAGGACCACCTCGTCCAATCCATTTTCCACAATAGCCGAGGGACCCGTTAGACCTACTACCTGAACCTTTTCAACTATGTTTTTTTGTATGAGTTTAAATACAAACCTAGGTTATTATACCTCGTTGGATAGCTGATAAAATGTAGATGTTTTTAAGCACATCTGCAGAGCAAGTGCCATAATAATTTTTTGAGATATCTAGAAAAGAAAAATATTTTTTTATAATTTGTACTTATTTTCTTAAGTTTCGATCGTCTACAATGACCTATTTAGTTAACTTACGTGCAATTTTAGTCATTGAGGTCATTAAGCATCTCATTCTTCATGTAAAAAACCAAAAAAATAATCATAAGAGTCAAAAAAATTCAAAATATTCAATTCAATAGCCGAAAAATTGGGCATTTTCATAAAAAAAATTAAAACTCGAATATCTCGAAAACGGTTAAGTTTAGGATGGGGGGTTCCATAGTGAAATCATTCAGAAATGATGTGTACTACACGCCCTTAACGGATCTAGGTCGACTTTTCCTGTAACCCTGTATATTATGTTGTTTTTAGGCCTACCAACAAGTGGCTCTTTGAGTATGGGTTCTTAATAAAGCGGCAAAAGCTTATGTAGATTTTGCATTTTCTCAAGGGTCATCGCCGTGCAGGTAACTTGAATTTGAGTAGACCAAACAGAATATCAAATGATATTTTGAACGTTTTACATAGGTATTATTATTACATCGATGCGTTCATGAGCATGACAGACGACGGGTATGTTCAGTGTATATCGATACACTACGAGCACTGTAAGGTGTGACGTCAATTTAGTATACTGCGAAGCCGTTCCTTTATAGTTAGCTAGACTGGTTACTGCCTAAAACGGAACGCAGTCAGCACTGAGAGCACCTTACCTCGAAAGCGCAAGTGCTCACAGTAAAAAAATGGCGACGATTTATGACGTCATATATTTCTGTCAGTCCATAGCGGAACGAATTTCACGCTAATAAGAGCACTGAACAGTGCTCGCAGTGTATATCGGAACATACCCGACAGTAAATGATAAATGATTTCACGAAGGACAACTTGTGTCACTTATGAATAGGTCTGCCACCGGTTCGGTAAAATGATTCTACTGAGAAGAAGACAGTGTCTGGTTTAACTTGAAAGTTAGTTCTTCATCAGTCTACTTGGTCCGAAGTTGGCTGATGATGTTTAACAGACGAAAACATAGCCTATTTCCCTGACCCCCATAAGCAAAAGCAACGTAACGTTATAAGCATATTACACAAAATTAAAATATTCACCAAAGTCAAGGCTCCCTTTTTTGGAAGCTTTCGCAATCGTCTTAACGAACATTTAACACAAAACGGTATCGCGGGAATATTTAACTAACTTTCGTTTAACGAAGGCCTTTTCTGTATACAGTATGCTTCGAGTCTTCACGAACCCTTATTTGAAACTGTTTTTGTTTTGATTAAAATTCTTGTGGTTAGTTCATAGCACGGTACCAGTAGACAGCATTGTACCCTACATGGGATGTGTTAATAATGCATACTATTATCACTGTGTATTGGTGTATACTCGGAACTAACATCACAGCTGATATGATCTAGAAGTTGTAGAGTTTTACCTGCTTGGGAGAACTATGTATTTCAATTGGCTAATATGATAATTCTAGATGATGCCCGCGACTTCGTCTGCGTGGACTAAGTTTTTGCGTTTTCGCGGTAACATTTTAATTTTCCGGGACACAACTTATCTCTGTATCAAATTTCATCAAGATTAGTTGAACGGATGGGCCGTGAGCAGACAGACAGACACACTTTCTCATGTATAATATTAGTACGGATTAATACTTTTGGTAACAACATCTATATCATTAAAAGCAAAAATGTGAGAATATGACCGACATTAGGTTAGGCAATTGTTCACACACACACACACTCCCACGGCTTACTGTTATTATGAATATGTTATATACTACTAGCTGATGCCCGCGACTCCGTCCGCGTAGATTGAGCTGTTTTAGAGGTATGAAAAATAGATAGTAGCCGATTCTCAGACCTACTCAATATGTATATAAAATTTCATAAAAATCGGTCAAGCCGTTTCGGAGGAGTATGGTCACTAACATTGTGACACGAGAATTTTATATATATAAGATAATATTCATAGTATATTAATTGTAACAAAATATATAAAATATTACTTTTATTTTAGAGACTTGTTTTTTTTAAATATAGGCTAGCACTTAGCTGCAATCAGATTTGGTTGCAAGTGGTGATGCAGTCTAAGATGCAGCGCGCTTGCCTAGAAGATGCCTATTCACTCTAGATTTGAAGGTACCTATATTAAAAGAGGAGGGGAAAACGGCAGCTGAAAGGGAATTCCATATTCTAGAGGTACGAATTAGAAACGAGGAAGCGAATCGCTTCGTACGAGCCCGCGGAGTTTTAGGTGCTATTTTTAAGGTTCATTCTTTTTCAAAGTGAGTCGATTGGGTTTACTAAATCTTAGTTACTAACCTATAATAAAATTAACCTTTGTATTTTGTGTACTTACATATATGTAATCTTTAATGCATTGCCCGCTTTTCACTCGCGTTGCAAAAGCCTGCGATCGTCGCGAGTTCGTGTAACAGCAATTATGTACGTAGATGGTTTGTGACTTCACGTGCGCTTCGCTACGGGGCATTCCTCGTTTGACGTCAATAGCTCTATTCCGCAAAAAATGCGATCTATCATTGTTAAAATCTCAATTGTTGTGATCAGCAGTGCGATTGCGTAACTTCTGAATTAATAACTGTCACAGTATCAATTGTTGTGATTGGCTGAATTTTTGCTGCGTCAAAGGATTTTGCCCAATAGTGGAAGAGTGTTAACCAATCAGAGGTGATTGCGATCGTTACACTGTAGCAGCTGTCATTTTTAGCCGGTCGCCCTGCGGCTATATTTATGGTAGTCTTGTTGCGACATTGGATTTTGGCAAATAGAATGTTAACCAATCAGAGGTGATTGCGATCGTCACAATCATTTTCCCGCTCTGTCACTATAGTGAAAGATATTTATACGATTTACATAATTTTTGTTGTGCAAAGATAATTGTCGCGAGATCCGCGTTCACAAGAGTCATCTTTCCTGTAGGTAGATGACTGTTATGGCGTCTATATTATCGGTTACAAGAATTGCATACAAATTATTGTTAAATTACGTTAGTACCTAAGTACTCGCGTATTTAGCATCTCTTTATAGAGACGCTAAATACACAATGCTCTTTTACTGTTATCGGGCAGTCTCGTTATAGGATGCGCATTTTTTTATTTAAATATACTTAATTAACTTACGAACTTAATTTATAGGTAATTAGGTACTACTTATTAGTAATAGCCATAATAGGCAAAAAATATGCAAAGATATTTCCTTGTCTCTCTTTTTCTTGCAATAATTTTTTAAGAACCTGGTCGCATAATATCTGTATTCTTATTCATTACGGTAGTAAATAGACACACCCATGTCAGACTTTTTGTAGGTCCGATAATCGGGCCGACTTTATCACCGACTTTTTGACCGACTTCCTTACATTTTGCAATGACAATCGAATCGGCCGATTTTGTTTTTTTACCGACTTCTTGTAGGACGTGTGCGTTTCAATATTGCAATCTGTATGTTTCATTTTCTGCCGACAAAAAATCTGACACCGATTGTTGGCGTAGCCCCTATGGTTTATCGGATTACATTTACGTTTGTCACAATTCATACTCAATCATACATTTCACGTCTTGTTGTTGTTGTTGAATTATCTATAATCTACATTAAAAAGGGTATTTATCTATGTGCAAATGTCAACTTTCGAGGTCCATGGGTTGAGCGTAAGTGAATTAGTCAGGAGTTTTCTTTTTATTTATTTAGATAAGTACAAACCATCATGTAATTTATGGCCATGTAAAAGCAACGATTAGGATTTGGTCAATTTAAACGAAACGCGCAGTTTTCGTAAGTCATTTATGACACGTGCTTTCACGCATTGTGCAACGTCCTCGTGAGCAATGGACGGGCCATGGGACTGTGCGTGTTTCTTGCACCACAGTTATAATTTCTAATTGCTTTAATAAATTGTTGTACTGTCGTTAATACTTAGTCATAGCAATTAATTTGCGAAAGTTGCCAGAGTTACAATAATGTATGTCCAAGGATAATCGAGAAGAATTTTAAAAAATCTCTCAGGTGTACTTAGTTCATAAACTGATTGGTGTGGCGCTGAGGGGGTGCCTTTTTTTTACTAATTTAAACTCATTTTTTTTAATTGGACATACCTATAGTTGAGTTATACTTAATTAAATTAACGCGCTCAAGCTAGTAGTAATTATACCATGGTCTCGGTAGTAATTTGCCCCGGTGGCCAAAATTTGCACTAATTGTTATGCCTGTTTAAATTTTGTTTTTATTTTATTTTTAATAGATACTACCGACGCTGTCACCCGGTCAAATATGTTTGTAGGAAATATTTGATTAACTGATTAGGTAAGTTAGTAATTATTGACAGGTGAAAATGTAGAGCCATCGTTTTCTTCATTAGCACCTTATGAAAATTACGGCAATAATTTTGGACCTGTGCGTTTACTGTAGAGTTTGTGCAATCTATTATCACCCTTTAGATACTTTTCACTTTCACTGACCGACATTATAATAGTATTAAAGGAAGGAGGCCTGATCGAAGTTGAAGCAAGTCACATTGTCGGGACATAATATGCTTGGAAAAAGAAACATGCGTCTAATTCCAACAAGAGATAATCTGTGACCTCAATAACTACTTAGCGTACTACTTGCGTAGTAAGATTTAAAAATATCCCGCGGGAATTCTTTCTTGTTTTGGGATAAAAATTAGACTTCTGTCTGACTTCAAACTTCTGTTCTGTCACTCCAGAACTATCTACTAGGTCATTGGCAGGATTTAAAAGAATATTAAATTACGTCACAATTCCGTTTATTTCTTTTTTTCCCCATAATTCGCAAATAATGCATTCGAATTAATTCAACTTGGTAACAATATAAAGATGCGCGCGCACCGTTTTGCTTGAGTACGCTCGTTCCAAATTCAAGTCCGCCCGCGCCATTGGTCCACTTGTTCTAGAGTTCCGTGAACAGTTGAGCAAATACAGACATAAGGAAAGAGAAAATATACCTTTAAAAACATACAAAACGTGGAAGGATGACTAATCTCAAAGATTCTGTCAAATATAAGCGGATTTAAATGCTACATAGCTAAGCGACGATTTGACGTTCTACTTTAAAGGACTTGACCGGTGGAACTATGGCAGCTTGCCTAGGTGTCAAAAATCAATGTTCAGCAATGATTTCTTTATTATTGTAATTGTAATATTTCACTGTTTTCAGATAAAAAAGTTTTAGGAATCTGAAGGCTCGGAAAACTGCGAAAATGAACAAATAAAGTTTCACCAAAAGACTGCTTTCCCACACTAGATGGCGCTATTTATTGTGTTGAGCGAGTCTAAAAAAATATTTTCAAGTATTATTTCTTTATTATTGTAATTGTTATATTTTATAGTTTTCAAATAAAAAAGTTTCAGGAGTCTGAAGGCTCTGAAAACTGAGAAAATAAATAAAAAAAGTTTCACCAAAAACTGGTTTCCCACACTAGATGGCGCCAGTTATTGTGGTGAGTCTAGAAAATATTTTTAAGTATTGCACACTACTTTTGATTAACAAGTTCAACTATTCGACCACAGATGGCAGCATATGCAATGTGAAAGGGCGTTCCTTTATTTCGCAGTATTTCAAAATGCTTTGTTCGATCTATTAGTTTGAGACTTGTCAAAAAATAAAAATAATGATAAACAAAACATACATTTCCTTTTCATTACTATTTAATTGATCAAAAATAAATCATTCATAATAATATAATGACTAAGGTACTTAAATGGTATTCATGTAGGGTTACAAGATTATTATTAGGCATGGATATAATGGAACGTCAAAATGGAGTAGTGCTTATAGAGGAAAGCGGACGCTTAAGATTTAAACAATAAACGTACTGTTTTTTTTTGTCATTTGAACCCTGACCTTATTTGGAATAATAAATCCATAATAATTTCGTTTTGAATTTTTAAACCTTACTGTAAAAACGGAAATCCTGTGCATTGTCCCGAATCGGAGGGCAATTACTGGTCATGTCCTTTAAAGTTAACGGTAACTACGCGTGAATCTTTTTACTAAATATGAAACGGGCATAGAATCTTTCGTCGCTTTCCCTTGGAAATATTTGCCCAGTTTTGCTTTGGTTTATGTCCACCAAGGTTTTCTTTTCTCTTTTCGTCACTCAATAATAAAATTTATAGATTTATACAGAACCCGAAAGATTTAATAAGATATTTAACCCACTTTATCCACATGGTTATTGTTATTCAAGCGGCAAGGCGGCGCGTTGCGATATATATTGGTTGTCGTTTTACCCGTCTTGCGAACATCGAGGTTAGGTGTTTGACCCGTATTTGCGGGGAAATCTTGGGATTAACAAAGTTCTTGCGCTAAAAATATTGAAATCAGATATTTAGGAATGCGGATCTGACACTGGAATGTAAGTGCAGTAATTACTATTTACACTGATTATGTTTATTTATTATTATTTCACATCAATAGTTTTAAACATATGTCTTAATAGGCTTTATGCATGATTAGAATATCTATACTTTAATATTATAAATACGAAAGTTTGGATGGATGTATGGATGTCTGGATGTATGGATGTATGGATGTCTGGATGTATGGATGCATGGATGTATGGATGTTTGTAACGCAATCACGCCCCAACAGTTGAACGGATCTGGCTGAAATTTGACATGGAGATAGATTATAGTCTGGAATAGCACATAGGCTTTTAACTTTTTACTTTTTATCCCGGAAAATTAAAGAGTTCCCGCGGGAACAACAAAAACCTCAATATATTTAAAAATACAAGTTCAAGCATCTCCTACAATCCATATTGTATGGTAACTTAACATAGGGGTGGATATTTTATCAGATTATTTATCACTTATATTATACAATTGAGTGCTTGTTATTAGGTATACCGTGTATTATAAAATGAGATTTTGAACACAAACAAAAAAATAATTGTCCGAGTATTATCATGGAAGTACCCACAAATTAGTTAAGTAATATTAAAATGATGTAATTTTATAGCATCTATAAGTTTTGCGTGTGTTTGAGTTCTAATGCGTCTCATATTTTCCAAAAAAAGAACCCATCCGTTTGTTTTCTCAAGAAAAGTGAAGCCCGTCTGTGTGTTGTCTCATTATGTGATGGGCGAGTGTATCTCAGCTTTCTTATCAGGCCCAAACAAAATCATAGGCATAAAATGGCTATGTGGCTAGTGCATAATCTTTAGAAAGAAATTCGCGGCCTTTAAATGATTAATGTAGGCCATGCCGGAACAATAATCGATGCAGTGTCGAAAGAAACACATCGAGGAGGTTTGGTACGCAATACGGCCTTTATTGCTAATAAATAATTAAAGCGTTTCCGGTGGTGTATTGGCACAAACACAATCCACACATCAAACAACAACAATAAGTGTATCCGTAGGATCGCAGCTGGTATTCGGTTACAAAACTTTGTGGAAACGTTAATCATGCTAATCTATAGTTATGTTTGTCGTTTTGCCGGGATTCTTTTCATAACATAAAACAAAATCTTTGTCTACCCAATTATTATATTCTAAGTACACCGACGTAGTCGCGTAACGTTAAAATAAAACGCTACAAGGCGTAAAGTTTTGCTGCCGCATGCAAAATGCGGCGGTCTGCTAAAACTGTCAATCAAAATGCAAATGAAGAGTTTGGCTTTCCTCACCCCTTACGCCAGGCATGCCTGGAAACATAAATGGAGGGAAGGAACACAGGTACGTCGTCCGTCACGTTCTTAGTGAACACACATTAATGTGATCTGTGATGACTGGTCATAGAACAATAAGGGCCTCTTTCACGTCCTTCAAGAAAGGTCTCGAGTAGGCTAATAGCCGGTTAAACCACCGAATACGTAATAGGTTAAACTCCTAAGTGAGCGCGCTAACGAGCGCGATGCGTGTAGCGTCGCGGGCCTCCAAAAATCCAAAAATGAGCAAGCGCTTCTAGAAAAACCGGCATAAATCCAAAAACAAAAAATATATAAAATTTTACAATGTTTCCAGCATCCGATTCATATTTATTTAATAAATTTGTTTAATAAAAAAATATTTGGCAATCTATGTTGTTTAGAATTTAATGTTAGGTATATTTTTCGAGTAAGGTTACACGGACAGCTCGCGCAGTTAGCCAGTGATCAACATACACGGACCACTCTTGCTAACAGCTTGAAGCTACCATTGTAACTGCTGACTCCGCCCGAAGTAGACGCAACTGCTCGAGCGGTTCCATGTATGTGTGTACCTACGTAGAAGATTGTAGTTCACTATGCAGTCGCAGCTTGAAGCAGTCCATACTCCATCCTGACTGCTTCAAGCTGTCCGTGTATGGCAGGCCTTGTTGTAATTTTCAATTGGGAGAAAAATTGCTTTGAAAAATGAATTAATGTTGTATGTTTTAATTTTTTTAAGCATCGGGGTTGTTTGGATAGTGTTATTCGGATCAAAAATAGCTGCTTGAAGTTCTTGAAAACATATACATACCTACTATATCTTAATCATATAAAATTAGGCCCCCGCTAAAACTGCTTTAGAAATCTTATTTTTAACGGTATTACGCTATGACAGCTTCTTAGAAATAGCTTCACCAACACCACGAGTAGGTATTTGCTGGTACTGGTATAATAATATGAATATATTATGATTAATCAGGGGAAATTTCTATAAAAAATAATAATTAAAGACGTCTGTCACGTGTTTTGACTATAAACGGAACTTACAGACATACCGTTATTATGATTCATGGTAAACAATGGTGTTGTGACAAAGACTTGGGAAGAATATAGAGTTCAAGGTTCAGAGGTAAAATTACTCATTTTATTACTTAGTAATAAAATGAGTAATTTTATTTTATAAAAATATTATTTTCAAGGAACTTTAAGAAAGACAACTTAAACTTTCCTACAGGAAATTCCCTGACCTCTGTAATTGAACTTCGTTTTTTCAGGATTTCTTTTTCTTCTTCTCGTTTTAGTAGACGGTAAAAAAGTACGCAAAAACTAGTTAATAGCATTAATGAACATAGAAAAGAAATAGAGAAAGATCAGTTTATTAACTTTCTCTGCTATGGATTATTATTTGCTTTGTTGGAAATTAAAAGTAAACTACAATTTCTAATTTCTGCTTGCGATATCAATGACGAATCATCAATTATTATAAATCGATAATTTAAGAACAATAAACTTTATCTGATGGTTAATGTTTGTTGAACCATGGAACATCATTGATACGAGGGTATATACATACTAGCATCCCACTAACTTCTCTTATTGATAGTTTAAGTAGCTTCTTTTACATAATATGTTATCAGTATTATTGTTACCTATTTCCTAGAACTTAGTAGAGATTCGCGGTTTAAGTCTTTTTCATGGCGTACAGAATGTTATTAGGTAGGTTCGAAAGAAAATAAATCATGTCCATATTATATGAAATTATTATGAATACAATGAAATAATACATAGATAATGGATACTGCTTATAAATAAATGGCTTTGATAACTTCGCATGACTGCCCATGCGGTTTAATCATCGATGCGGTCCATTCCTCTGAAGTCAGCCGATACGAAACGGTTTCTATTGATTCACGCCCGCAGTTATTCGACTTAATTAATGCATTTATTATAGTTAAGTACTACCTAATAAAAACCTTCTTCAACAGTAAACCACAGGGATCCAAAGGGAACCAAACCACCAGGAACCAAAGGGATCTTAGTTAATTAATGGTTGTCATTTAGGGTTCAAAAATTACGCAATTTTATCGAAAAGGCGCGTTAATAACGTATATATAAATAACGGTCGTTTCATTCTCCTTTAACATATATAAATTCCAAGTTTTCAAATTGTCCATTAGTTTTTGAGAAGCGAAAAAAACTCAAATACTTAAGTTCTTACCTGCTGTTTTATATTTTAATTATTTTATAAGCCTAGTTCTAGTCTCTTATACCTAAATGTATGCAGGAAGATCGATTTAAGGTTTTTGAATTCCCGTAGAAACTTTTTGAATTTCGGGATAAAATGTAGCCGATGTTAATTTGTTAGGCCTATGTTCATGCACAAGATACAAGTATTATTTCTGTAGATTCCAGTGAAAAGGTAACAAACAGATAGAATTTTTTAGATAACCTTACTTAAATTCTACATTTGAGCAACTGGGACTCTTCACAAACCTAAAATATATGCAGGTATGTCAACTAGGTATACCAGTACTATTATATTATTCTGTGGTATACCTGCATCACGGAATAACTTTAACCCGCCATAATATTTAATATTAACGAGGTAAAGACCATTCTTGCTTAGCATGTCATTTTATATTAGCAATGAAACCGTACTACTTTCACATTGGTGATTTGCGTAATAAATTTATGCGAAACTCGTTGACGGCTATCCGGTTGTCTTAATCAGTCGATTAGTTGTTTTTTTTACTTGGTAGGTGTATTTTTAAAATTTAACCGTTGAGTTCTTATCAGAGGCCTGGTATTTATTTTCTTTGGCTTAGCCAATGTTTATAATATTTATACTATTACTATACTATTATTATTTTACTGTAATATTTATAATTAATCGTTTTGACAGGTTAATAACTAAGCACTTTAAATATCATTAAAGGTCGTACTTAATGCATGTATTAAAAGGATAATTCTTCATTAATATTTAATTATATTTTCCAAGCAAAATTATGTTCCGATTTGAAACCTAACGTAACTTAATAAATAATATAGTCTTTCAAAACAATGTACGATAGACTTAGAGGGCTATGAGCAATAACTTAAACGGATTTCTAAAAGAACAAATTTTTCTTCCGGTTGTTACGGCTCTATCAAAAACTTCATAAATTTCGCAGTCCCCGCAAGAATATTTGAAGAAGGAGCATTGAAAATGAATACAAAAATTTACGTAAAAAATTTGATTTGTTTTGAATAACACATTACAAGTTGAATAATTCATAATCCCAACTCGAATGCACTTCTCGCCTGCATCCGCATCTTTTAACACCATTATCATGACGATCGGTCAATAATAATCATAGAAGCTACATCACTTTGTATATACAATTCCAAATCTAAAGAGACCTACCTACCTATATACAGGTCACAATTATTATTAACCAATTTTTATTTTTTTTTCGCCATTTTGTAGCTTTTTCATTTTTTTAAGTCGTTTTTTTCCGAAATACTTTACAATTTAGTAAACCAACAACAGACCTCTCAAAAAACCCCACTTTTTACTATTTTCAAAATTCCAAAAAAAGTTACCATCGATATATCGAGTCGATTTTCAAAATTCAAACGCTCACACGTGTCAAGATAAATTCCTCAACTCTTGTTACTATTCCCATTTCGATCCTCCCAAAATCTTCGGAGCTATGGCCGAAAGTACGTCTTAGGCGATTTGCATGTGATAACCATTTTCAATGGTAAATAATTCCAATATGGCGTTCCCGCCAATGAACTGACTTAGTTAAATACATCGAATGAGTCAAATATTAGTTTAATTAAACCTTCATCAATAAATAAATTAACAATATTTTATCTTTTCTAAAAATTCAATTCAATTAAAACGCAAAGCAGACACTAGGTACTTTGTAATTATCTACAAGTATTTTACTAACAAAGGCAAGTGCCATCTCTCAAAGATCAGACACAAGCAATCTGCAACTTTTACGTAGCGCCAGGAGCGTCGTCTTAACGACCATTACTTCTATCCTCTTCTACTCTCAGCCTCGAGTTCTTTAGGCCGCACTCTCTTGACGAGTACCGGGCAAATGAAAAAAATGGTCCTAGGATATTAGTTTAGCTACAAAATAGCGAAAAATTTTGAAAATCTATATATATAAAAGCAAAAGGTCACTAATTCATTACGATATCTTAGGAACTATAAAGCATACAGACTTGAAATTTGGAAGATAGCTTCCTTCTATGGTGTAGACGGCCGCTAAGAATTGGTTTTGAGAAAATTCAATTCAAGGGGTTGAAATGGGGTTTGGAAGTTTGTATGCAAGTCCTTTTTTTTTGAAGTTAGAGACATGAAAATTGGCAATAAGTTAATAGGTATAAATAATAAAAACCTGTATAAGCAATTTTACGAAAATCTACCCCAATAGGGGTGAAATGGGGGTTGGAAGCTTACATAAATGCTCCCAAGTTTTTGAAGTTAGAGACTTGAAAATCGGGTTTTGGTTATTCGTTTTAAATTATAATAAACTGTATAAACAATTTTAGGAAAATCTACCCCACAGAGGGTGAAATGGGGGTTGTAACTTTGTATGAAAGTCCCGTGTTTTTGAAGTTAGAGACTTGAAAATTGGGATTTAGGTTATTCGATTTAAATAATAATAACCTGTATGAGCAATTTTACGAAAATTCACCCCAAGGGGGTGAAATGGTGTTTGGAAGCTTACATGAGGTTTTTAAGTTTTTGAAGTTAGATACTTGAAAATCGGGATTTAGGTCATAAGTTTTAAGTATTAATAAACTGCATAAGCAACTTTATGAAAATCTACCTCACAGAGGGTGAAATGAGGGTTGAAAATTTGTTTGCAAGTCCTATGTTTTTGTAGTTAGAGACTTGAAAATCAGGATTAAGGTTATTAGTTTTAAGTAATCTTAAACTGCATAAGCAATTTTACGATTGACCACGGGCGAAAAATAGGGGTTGAAAGCTTGCATGAAGGTTATAAGTTTTTGAAGTCAGCATTATGGACTTATTAGTCTTAAATAATAAAAACCTGCCGATGCTTTAAGTAGCAGCGGGAAAATCTCATAGGAAATCAGAAATAGTACGCGGACGAAGTCGACCGCTATTAGGTTAATAATTGTGACCTGTATGGTGGTCCCTTTAGATTTGGAATTTTAGAAGAACGGGTATATTTGTATATAAACAGTGATGTAGCTTCTATGATTATTGACCGATCGTTATGGTTGGCGTTAAAAGATGCGGATGCAGGCGAAAAGTGTATTCGAGTTGGAATTTTGAAAATAGGTAAAATTTTGAAGAGATTTTTATTTCAGAAATTTTTTTTCGTAAATTTTTGTATTCTATTTCAATGCTCCGATTCTTGCGGGGACTGCGAAATCTGTGAATTTATATAAATACGAGTATTTTGACGTTTGAAATTCAGACTGCATCTGGCAGACTTATACGATTATTGAATGGGTTCCGTGTTTAGATCGTTGTTTTGATTTTGAGCTTAGCATTAGCAACTGCAGCCTGATCAAATGATTAATTATTATCGTAATGCTCTTTTTTAAATTTACTATTACATTAAATCTCACGTGAAAGCGCTACACGTTGTGACCATTCGCTCGTGCAAGTTTTAAAGAGAGTACAAAAATATATTTAAAGCAATTTAATTATTCACCCACTCCTCCTATGCGTACACTAGCTAGATAGGAAATTAGCTTGTTGCTAAAAAATCGATTCCTTGTCCAGCAAAATCCCCAGCAATTTCAGAAATTTGTTGTATAAAACCTAGATATATTAGGTCTGAGAATGTCTGAACGGCTTGAGGCCGGCTCTGTATGAGGTTTAGAAATATTAAATCTTTTGGCTGTTATTTTGGAAAGTTTGAATCCAGTTACTGCGACGCGACGGTGTTATAATAAATTATTTATGAAACTGCTAAAGATTACTTAAGTCACGGGCATTATTATTTAAACCTCCAAGACAGTAAACGGTTCAGTTTACTATTTGTGTAACCTTAACATAAAATCTCAAGGTACAACTGGTTTTTCTTGTCAATACTACAATTATTAACCTTCGGGCTTCGGAGCAAAGTTTCCCGGCTGTATACCTTGTTTTTACATATTTTTGTAATAATTGTTGGATCGAGTGTGCCTTGGTACTGCTAGATCACAATATTATCTATCCTTCACTTTCTTATCCATTCATTTTCACCACCACCTAATGATATTGAACTTTTAATAAGATTTTATTATCGCATTAACTTTGGTTGCCTTCTTCATCTGGTATAGGTAATTCTTACCCTGAGGATAACTACCTACTAGGTACCTAGTGGGTAACTGCTAGGTACTAGGTCCTTTATAATATAACTGCCATGCCCCTAACAGATTAGCCCGCGACCATCTTAGACTGCATCATCACTTACCATCAGGTGAGATCGCAGTCAAGAGACTTGTAGTGGATAAAAAAAACGCTTCTTAATCTTTAAAAAAAAATTGGCAAGAGACTGCCGATAGGTGTGAAAACGAATATTTTTTATTATTTTATTATTATTATATTTTTTTAATAAAGGAATAAAAATAAACCTTATCACTAATGCATTGAAGTTTAATTTCGAATGTAGTATATTTATATTTAAGACCTTTTATTTTTATATTGAGTCTTAGTAACAAGGCGAGCATGTCGGTCACGCGAATCAACATTTTTACCCTCTACCAAAAAGTGCTCAACGCGGTTAAAGAAGTTTCACTTTAAAAATCAAAAAATCTTTTATCAAAATATTTATGCTAATTTACGCTTAAAATACGCTATTAATTTGAACTCCGAACGGTATTTTGACCGCGATAGTATGGACAAGTGGATACTTAAAACTCTTGAAATTGGAAAGGTTTTCCATTGAAAACAATGATGCGCTGAATGTCCTGACTCCTGAGGTCCTTTCCGGCTGGAATTTGAAAACTGTTCTCTGCAGATTCTCAAAAGAGCCCTTCGTGATACATAAACTAAGAATCTGACATACGATTTTCTGTCCCCGATTTATAGCGGATGTTTAAATTCAAAAGACTTTGAACGTGAGAGCAATTTAAACCATGAACATTTTATTTAAATAGGTCTTGCATTGGCAGGTGTTCAATTTTCCCCGAATGTTAAGGACCTTTTCGCCTGAAATATCAAAATTAATCACTACAAAGCCGTCTTAAAAGGTCTTTCGCCATGATCTTTTATACTTACTTGGTGGTTTTAACATATTTTTTCCTTATATTGCAGGTTTTGCGCTTACACACGTCCAACTTCGAAGTTGTATACGAAGTAGTTCGCGATCGGCCGCCAGTGGGAGAGGAAGTCACTAGTGGCGGAGTTCTAAACAAATAAGAATAACACTCAATGGGGAGGAACTAGTGTTGTGTTGTGGTGTGTGTGCTTTCTGTGTTCGTACAATTGTGTTTTGACAGTTCCTTCAGGATGCAGGGCCGTGACAAGTTATGTGCAAAGCTCACGAGCGCATTCCTGAGGAAGTGGTGTAAGTATTTATGCGATTTAATTTGCTTTTTCTATTCCATTGTTTTATTGGTATTTTTGAAAGTGTATGCATTATTTTAGTGCACTGTAGATCTGATTTCTTAAATCTAAAAAAAAATGATTTTGTAATTTATATCTGTCAACTTACAAAGGCGGCTGGCCAAGTTAAATAAAAGAAAGGAAACATTAGGTATAGACTTATTAGATCCATTCTAATTATTAATTATTTCAGTAGATAGATAGATAAATACCTTATTGCAACACGAAACATTAAAAATAAATAATAAAGTTAACAAGCAAAAAGATGTGAAAAGAAAAAGTGATTTCATATATACATTAATATATATAATATATTACATAAACTATAGATTCTAATAATACTTAAATAATAACACAAATAAAAATACTAAAATATATACCAATACAGTTAAATATAATATATATAAAAAAATTAGACTTACATACCAAGAAATAAAAAATAAATAATTTCTAGCATAATATCAGAAAGATAAAATTCCTTCAAGCGATTCTTAAAAATATTGAATAGAAGCACGCGTTACTTTGCGGAAGTCCATGATAATGAATGAACTAGAAGTTTAATCCGCTACAGTACACAAATTCTTAAAAATACTCAAACTTGATTTTGACTGCATGGTAATGTCACTTGGCAGTGCATTCTATAACTTAACTATCTAAGGTATTTACAAAACGTTTAACGATTTGTCTTATTGAAATCAATAAATTTTATTCTACCTATAACAAAAAAATTACAAAAAGTAAATGACATAAGCATAAATATACTACAACAACAAAACTACAATACGACCAAATGGTCTACAACTGTACAAATAGTTGCAAAAGTGTTATCAGTCTTCACAATTTTTTGTGATAATGTTTTATGGATACTTTAGTACATTGTGAAATGGTTTTGGTATTTTTATTCAAATTCCTACAAAAGTATAGTTCTCTCGCGAACTGTAGATAGGTACGTAAGCAGTTTAATAAATATTATAAAATAATTTAACTGTTTTCGCGTATGACTAGTAAGAATTTTTGACGACCTCCCTGGCCGGTTCCAGGCTTCGATCCCCGGCAGGGTCAATTTAGGAATTTATAATTTCTAACTTTTCCCTGGTCTGGCCTTGTGGGAGGTTTCGGCCGAGGATAGTTACCACCCTACCGCCAAAGTCGTGCCGCCAAGCGATTTAGTGTTTCGGTACGATGCCGTGTAGAAACCGAATAGGGGTATGGGTTTGATATAACTGCCATGCCCCTATCAGGTTAGCCCGCTACCATCTTAGACTGCATCATCACTTACCTTCAGATGAGATCGCAGTCAAGGGCTAACTTGTAGTGGATAAAAAAAGGTTGATCAGTTAATTAGGTATGCATATAAATGGTCGACGTGGGCTTAATATTTTAAATTCCCCCAGGAACTCTTTAATGTTCCAGGATAAAATGTAGCCAAATATGTATGTAAATTTAATAGGTGGACAGTAGATACCATAAATTCTAATGAAATACTTTATGAGCCACACAAGTTGTCTTATCTTACTAATTTTTTAAAGACGAAAGTTTGGATGGATGTTTGGATGTATGGATGTTTGTTACTCAATCACGCCCCAACGGCTGAACGGATCTGGCTGAAATTTGACACAGGGATAGATTATAGGCTAATTTTAATCCTGGAAAATGAAATAGTTCCAAAAAACCTCAAACCACGCAGACGAAGTCGCGGGCATTCGCTAGTAATATATATATTGGAAATTGAAAAAATATTGTGCTATTTAATACCATAAATATGCTAATATCTACTCAGTTGGAGTTTAATTTCTTAAAAAAAAACTTATGGAGTGTATAAAATAAAACTTGCAGAGCAGGTCTTAGTTTGTTAAGATAAAAAATAACCTTGTATTACATTATTATTTCCATTAGGTACTAAAAAGCAAAAATATAACATTTAGCTGGAAGTAATTAATAACTAACATAGTTAAAGCTGTTAATATAACTATTATGTATGTAAAGTTGTTATGTTATCTCCTTTTTCCTCGAATCTTGATAGTTAATTTTCTTAGATTGACGATATAGTACCTACTCAATCAACGATTAAAAATTATTAGTAATTTAATAATACTTATTTTATCAGTTAACATATTGTAAATACTCGTAAGTACATACGACTAAAATGTAGCATATATAAAAATTTTCCAATAAATGTTTGATATTCCCTACTTGCCTAGAGGTACTAATAATTCTAGTTTTAATTCATGCAATAGTTGAATAGATTTCCCCAAATATATTCCGGTTTTCTTTCTTTGCAACCAATCCACTGGCATTGCCTCCAACGGTATCTGCATCTTGATTAAAAATACCCGCGAAACCTGTTTAGAAGTCAGTCGCGAAAGGAATGATAAAACATCCTATTTATATCCCACAGTATGTCGTGTAGTAACTTCTACTTACTAGTGTTTCGCCCCGAGCTGAGACCTCGCGGTATCCATATGATAGTGTTAACTATATATTGTAAATAGTTAACTTTTAACATTAGATGCAAAAGAGCTAAAGAGTTATTGGAGAAACGCATAAACTTTTACAGAGCACCATCTATTGACATCATTGTGAAGTTCTGTTAAAATACTGAAGCTCATTAAAAATTAAATAATTTCGGTGCCTTATTATATTTATTTTATTTTAGTATAATTTGTTGTTCAAGTACAGGATATAATTCAAATTATTGATCGAGTTTCAGGCTCAGCCTATCAGAAAATTGAGAGTTCTGAGGTCAACTTTGGACGTTAGAAAATCTCCACTTTGAATTCATTTCGTCAATATTAGGGAAAAAATAAAAAATAAATATTTTTGTACTCTATTCCTAATTATACCGCAATTATACCACAATCCTATGTAACAAAAATTTTACTAAAAAAAATTTAAAAAAGATTTTACTTCGCATTCGCTTCTATGAGAGCCCCCCTGAAATAAAGATTTTTATAACTTTTTAAGCCATATTCGGCTGGAGGCCATTGGTTTACATATTATATTTAAATTTGAAGTAATTACGTTCAGTAATTCAGAAGTTATAAGGTTCTGATAGACGGACGCACGGACAAGTGCAAATTCACTCAGGTAGACTCAGAGACCTTCGCTTCGCTCGGTCTATTATACTGAAAATATTATACCTATATAATATTTTGTAAATAAACACATGATATTATTATTGCTGTGCTAATGATGCATATTTAACTACGAGGAACGCATAATATAGATAAGTTGTTACAGTCACGTAGAATTACGATACTATATCTATACTTATTACTAATATTATAAATGCGAAAGTTTGGATGGATGGATGTTTGTTACTCAATCATCCCAGAACGGTTGAACGGATCTGAATGAAATTTGGCACGGAAATAGATTATAGATCTAGAATAAGACGAATGCTACTTTTTATCCTGGAAAATTAATTAGTTCCCGTTTGAACCAAAAACCTCAATCCACGCGGACGAAGTGTATGTGTGTGCATCAGCTAGTAATATATATTATATATAATAATGGATATGTAAAGTTTAAGATCACATTTTAAGTGGACCTCACTTTGCTATGTATTTTATCGGAGGCACTTTTACCTCAAATTATGATATTTGGTATTATATACCTACTAATATTTATGTTGTTTAAATGATTTCCCAAACAATTTATCTGGAAGTTCGAACCAGCTAACTAGGTGCAAAAATTTTCGAATTTTTCTGCGTGTAATTATCAAATTTATATGCATCGGGGTTAAACAATTATTAATATTAAGTAGTTTGCTACTCGCATGTTTCTTATCTTTTAATCCATAACGGCTAATTTTACGGTCCATGATTGTATAAAAGATGCGTGTCATTTCTACCGATTTTCACAAGATGCGTATTCTTCACTAACCGTGATAAATCGAAATCGCAACTTAATCTTAACATATAAAACAAAGTCTGGTTTGTTCGAATACTTATAACTCTAGAATCACTTAGGATTCAATAATCTAGCTGACGTCCGGATTGAGGTTTTGACATTGAAAATGGTTATCAGATGCAAATCGCCCGGGACGTATTTTTGGCCATAGCTCCGAGGATTTTGGGAGGATCGAGATGAGAATAGTACCGAGAGTTGAGAATTTTATCGAGACACATGTGATCATTTGAATTTTGAAAATCGGCTGGATTTTTTTTTGAAAAATGAAAAAAAGTCGGGGTTTTTTGGGGGGGTGTTTGTTTACTAAATTGTAAATATTTCGGAAATCAACTGACTTAAGAAAATAAGGGTCCTAGGGTATTACTTTAGCTACAAAATGACGAATATTTTTTTGAAAATAGTTTAATAATTGTGACCTTTAGGTGGTCCCTTTAGATTTGGAATTGTAGAAAAACGGGTATTTTCTATATACAAAAAGTGATGTAGCTTCTTGATTATATTGACCGATTGTCATAGTAATGGTGTTAAAAGATGCCTTGTAAACTGTAACGTACTTGTGTAATTTTTGGGAAGCAAATCTCAATAACAATTTCTTATTATTCAACTTGTAATGTATTATTCAAAATAAAATAAATTTTTGTAATCATTTTCAATGCTCCGATTCTTGCGGGGACTGCGAAATCTGTATGTTTTTTGTTTCCTGCGAGGATTCTTTAATTTTCCGACACAAAAAGTAGCCTATGTGATAATTTCAGAATATAATCTCTGTGCCTTTAATCCAGATCTGTTCAGCCGTTCTGGCGTGATTGAGTAAGTATCATCCATTCATCCATCCATCCAGCCATCCAAGTAGTAGTATAGATAAAACGAAATCCGTCTGTTCTGTAGAGTTGTAGAGCTATAGAGCTGGTCTGTCTGTTTGCGTCAATGAGGCGAATAAGAAAACACGACTAGAGCGAGATCGGGCACAGGACCAAAAGCTTTTACGTGCTCTTCGAGGCATGGGGATGAAACACCGCTAAGTACCTAGCCCAACCCTTGGCCCTAGAAAGCTAAAATGTTGCACAGAGGTTTCCTTTATACTTAGTTAATGTAGACAAGCAATAAAGAATGATTATTCGAGACCTTTTCGCTTTAAAGTTGCTTTATTTTCGTTAAGTAAAATACCAAAGATAAATAGGGATCTTTTGGCATGTAATTATAATCACTTATACATATTTTTAAGATCTTTCGAAATTCCTACGCAAGGAAGAGTATTTATATTTTCACTTCAAAGTTAGTTGCCCACGGGAGAGAAGCTGCAGACGTTCGCTAGTAAAAGATAAGGTTTATTTCAGGTGGTGTCTTGTACACTCTACCATGAATAGAGGTAATATTAGCCAGTTAGCAATTTGACGACCTCACTGAAGAAGTGTTAAGCCCTGTTGGCTTAACGTGCGGAAGTCTCGTATTCAATCCCCGGCAGGGTTAAAAAAAACATTTTTGAAAAACTTATTGTAAATAATTATGGTTAATTTTTGGTGACCATAAACCGTCTTTGAGTGGTCATATCTATTGAAAGGCACATCCGCATGCAGGCAGACTTTCACTATCGTCATCAGTGGAGAGCCCTAGAGCCCCAGACCCACATAATACTGAATCAGCCTTTCTGACGATAGTTACCAAAAGTGCAGCTATCTCTTAGTTTATTAGCAGCACAGACGAGAATGTATTACTTAACGTTTTTCAATATACATTAATGTAAGTAAGATTATACAATTATGAAACAAAATTTGGAACTTGAAGATAAATGAGTAGGCCACCACTGCAGCCCATTAACGTCCCACTGCTGGGCACAGATCTCCACTCTCATAGGAGACAGGGAGTTAGAGCTTAAACCCACCACGCTGCTCCAGTGCGGGTTGGCGGGCTTTAACGACTATTATCATGTTAGTGATAATAACCAGGGCCGACGGCTTAACGTGCTCTCCGAAGCACGGGGGTGTAACACCGCCAACTTCCTAACTGCGGGCTAGTACTGAGAATTTCTAGTCAGAAAAATCCAATATTTATTATGGCCCGACCCGGGACTCGAACTCGGGACATCGTCAGCCGCAGTCAAATATGCTATCAATCACTAGACCAACGAGGCAGCTAAGGGTAAGGAGTAAGCAACGACATGAAATAATTAATGAGTAGGCAACGACATGAAATTGAAAATGTCTGAATAATGAAAACAGGTGTGTACCTACATGAAGTATCTCATCATTGATCATTGTGTGGATATTAAAAATATCGAATATTTTTCCTTCTTAAAATAACCTCTTCTTGGTAAGCCTGACGTTCATGGAAGGAGGTCCAGTTGTTTTGGATTTATTCGCATGCCATTTTAATTTATTTATGATGCAGGTAGTTACCTGGTACAAGTTTTTTAATACCGCTTCTTTCAGTTTCTTTCTTTATTTGATTGTTTCTTGTACGATTAAATCGTGTTTAAAATATTATAATATGTACATACTCGTAACTTTGGACTTGAACTTGGACTTTGAAGCCGAGATCATCAAGCCTTGGCGATAAGTTATAGTTTTTTTATCTTTATGTTTTATGTTCTTTTTACATCCATTTATCAAATATGGCATGCTTTATTTTACAAGTCCGATTGGTTTTTCAAAATAAAGATACTTATTTGATTGGTTTTTGAGTATGAGATAAAAATTATTAATGGCGGTCAAAGTCACATACAATATTTTTCAATGTGGATAGCACGTGTCTTGAATGTCAAAATATGTCAATAGGTGTTAGTTTCTGATTTTAACAATAATTATTAGTAGCTAGCCGTGATTATGATATTACTTAATATTAGGTATATGGTATCTTTTAAGTTAAAATTAAAGCAAGAGGGTCCCAAACGCGCCCTCTGATAAATAAGTACCTTGCCTATACTTTTATTTTTTAAGTTCTTCTAAATTTTAAAGCTAATGACTATGTTAATATATAGGGAGGTAACAATAGAAATTCGTTTATAAATAAGATGAGTAAGTAGTAGAGGATGTGGTTAAAGATGACTCGCGTAGTTTGATGTGTTATCTTAACATATGACTTACCTACTTTGAAGGACAAGAAATTGAATTATTAACTTTATGGCTCTACTTTCTAGTTTCTACATAACCTAGGCCAAGTGAGTACCATGAAACTAGCAGACCTTAACTAATGCGTGATACGCATACGATTGATTAATATTATGCTGTTGCTATCGACGTAGGTATATGTGAAACATACATTTGGCTTAGCGGTAACAATTTGCAAAGCTAAATGCCAGTTTTGAATATAATATTAAATTAAACTACAAGACAGATATAAATAAGGCTGTGGGCAACTGAATTAGTTTCATTTTCGTTTAGATGATTAGAGCCATAGCCGCAAAGAGTTATACCAATGAATAGGTACAGGCTATGCCTATATCCCTGCCTTATCTTATGCACTGTACTGTGACATTGATTGATTGTACAATCGTATAATCTTGTTACCCTGGGCATCATTCAATTCATTTGTTTGACGTGACCTCAAAACATTCCGTGCTTTCCCTTTCTTCTGCCTTTCCTTCCTGTCCTACTGAATATTTTATAGTTCATATAAACAACTCACCTAGGATTTTTCTAATGATTAGTTTTCTTGCTTGGTTTTAGGAGTTAGGTTCTCTCATCTCTGCCAGATGGCCATCAATGTAGCCGATAATGCCTAGCTCCTTCGGCCTCCTTGCAATGCACTTCAGCATGGTTCCTTTTAGGCATTTAATGAAGATCATGACTCCTACCCATATTACTTAACAACTTTAAATTTACAAGACAACCATCAATCATAAATCACTCGATGACAATGAATATAAATTGAAAAAAAAAACTAAGTGGCAATGACCGTCAGTCTAAACTTAAATCATTGGAGTCCCCTCTTGGGCTTTAATTTCTTATTACAATATATGTACGATACGTGACATTACAAACGTGCCTTACGACGTGAGTGGCTACACAGAGGTCAATACAGACGTGAAGAACATATGAATTGGATATAGGTATTACATTCGGTTCGTTGCCTGGACTTGCTATGACTTCTAATTTCTAATAGAGGTAAATCAAACGAAAAAAAGCTCGCACTCACGAAATTAAATACAATATATATAATAACTAGCTGATGCCCGCGACTTCGTCCGTGTGGTTTAAGTTTTTTTTATTCCCATGGGAACTCCTTCATTTTCCGGGTTAAAAAGTAGCCTATATGTCACTGTCCAGGTCCTTAACTATATCCACCACAAAAATCACGTAGATCCGTTGCGGCGTGCTGGAAGAAATACCAACAAACAAACACACTTTCGCATTTATAATATTAGTATGTTATATTATGTAGGTATGGGAAGGCATTTAAAATTCTTATATTTTTATTGGAATAAGACGTTACAGATACAGGGTAATGTAGGCATGGAATGCCCTTTACCTTGCTTTGGACGCTAGATTAGAGATATGGCAGACTTAAGCCTCAATTACTTATTTCTAAAGATTTATACAAAACCAAATTTTCTTAGCCCAGCGGATGCCAAGTGTCAACGTCATTATTAGGTATATAGGTATTTGTATGCCAATATAAATTACAATGAATATATCACCGTAAGATTGTAAAAACCGTTAGATTATAATCTAACTCGCGAAATTGTAAACTGTCGAAAGATTGTGAACCGTTCAATGTTCTGAGTTTAAATTTTTGAAATATTCATTGTATTTACGTTTTCTTGACTGTTTCTTGTAGGTTAGGTTTGGGTTCACCATAAATAATCAGGTTAGGTTGATCGGGTTAATATACCTAACAGATTACAACCTACCGAAAAATAATACGTTAAATTGTAATCTTTCGACAGTTTGCAATTTCGCGAGTTATATTATAATGTAACGGTTTTTACAATCTTACAGTGACAAATACATCCTTATTGACCAACACATTACAAAAACAAACAAATTGATTACTTAATGTAGTTACCTATGCACCTACTAAATTTAAACTAAGTGTGATCAGCGAGCCACCTCAGCCCGTGCCGCAGGCCACAGCATGATAGATATTTACCTAATACCTATACTTACACGAAACGCGGATTTTCAGGAGAAGCCCGAGGGTCGAGACTTAACGGACCATCACTGTGTACAACTTAACTGTAATAAAACGATCAGCTCCTCGATAGTGACTGACTTTATTGTTCTATTTTGTTTTACTACCCACACGTAACATTATTATCTTATTACTAAATTTCTTTATGTAAGTATACACAACAATAACAAAATTAAATATTTAAAATTAAAAAACAAAAATTAATAAACTTACAACATACCACATACACATATCACATACATAAATTCTTAATAATTCAGCTCGACACGCGAAAAGCTCCATACATTGTATATGACACCGTAAAATTATGAAAACCGCTAGATTATAATCTAACGGTACGGTATTCTTGTTCGATTCGCGCGCGAGTTGTATTTGTCACCATACATTTACTCTGCATTCAACTCGCGCGCGACATACTGTGATATAGGTTAGGTTAGGGTTTGACATAAATAATCAGACACTTAGGTTCTATCGGATTAATATACCCAACATATTACAATTTACCGAAAAATAATGCGTTAAATTGTAAGCAGTATGTTACGTCTGTCGACAGTGCATATGATGCATACAATCTATCGAGATAAAAAGCGTTAGATTACAATCTAACGGTTTTACAATTTTACGGTATATAGGTACATAGTGTACGTTGTAGAGTTGTTAAATCTAAATCGTCTTACAGCCCGTGTCTTTTGCAAGTAGGAGATATGTTGTCTACAAATCGCAATGTAATCCTGCCTACCAACACCTTCCAACAATAGTGTTGGGAGTATGATGGGCTTCTCTCCGTACATGTCCAGGGAAAGGTAGTTTTAGAAGATGGTGGGCCTGAGTTCTCTATTTTGGTTGACTAGTTCCAGTATCTTAGTGTACGTTGTAGAGTTGGTAAAATCTGTGCCAGATGATCTTAAGCATTCTGCTAAATATCCACATTTCGAAAGCTGTTTGCTCAATGCTCTAGGTATACAAGAGAGTGGCCCTGACTAGGTAGCGTTTCACGATATATTACTACGAGTACATTATCTGTAACTTACATAATTGTGATTTTTTTTGTAAAATGACGGTAATTTGAATAAATGCATCCATTAAATTCAAGTAGGTATGTACCTAAGTAAGTACTGCTAACTACCAGTTTTGCGTGCTCATGTATATTGATTTACCTTGAATATAAATAGAATCATTTTTTGTCTTTCGTCTAGGATAGTTAACCAAACATTTATTATTTCAGTAAAGTAGTAAGAACTATTATTACGAAATATGAGTACTTACATATTAAGAACATAATAATATGTAAATCTACTAAGTACTTAATGGAAAGTGAAATAATATAACATGTATCTGTGAGTACTAAGTATATGTCAGACAGACAAAAAGATTGACGGACATGCTCGCACCATATAAGGGTTCCTTTTTACCATTCTTCTACGGAACCTTATCCATACTAATGCGAAAGTGTGTCAGTCTGTCTGTCTGCTACGCTTTCACGGCCCACCTGTTCAACCGATTTTGATGAAATTTGGTACAGGGATACGTTTTATCCCGGGGAAGGATATATATCTTTTTATCCCGGGAAATTAAAGAGTTCCCGCGGTTATAAAAAAAACATTAATGCACGCGGATGAAGTCGCGGGCATCAGTTAGTAGTTAAAATAACTCCCAAATAAGCACTGTTAATCGTTGAACCTGCAAGTCAAATTATATGCACCATTAAACAATTTTTACTCCATCGTTTTCGATAGCCTTAAAATTGAAACAATGAATTTCCTTGAACTATGGATTATAACGTGAAGTGATGAAATAGATTTTATTAAATTAGTCATTAGCTAATGAGTTTTCAATACTGATGTTTCAACCGGAACGCGATTCAAGGGTAACCAGATCGATTTCCTAGGAGTAATTAATAGTATATGAATACTAAGTAAGTAATAAATGTTTATAATACCCTAAAATGTAAATGAGGTAGATATTTACCTACTGAAGTAAAATTTTATTTATCTCAAGTTGTATAATTTATTAACGAGGAATTAATTTTAATTAATATTTAAATGAGCAAAAATCTTTAACTCAATAATTGACCATTAGCTAACTGATGCCCGCAACTTCGTCCGCGTGGACTAAGTTTTTTCGATTCCCGCGGGAATTCCTTAATTTCCCAGGATAAAAAGTAGGTTATGTCCTTTCTCGGGATACAAACAATCCCTGTACCAAATTTCATCAAAATCGGCTGAACAGGTGCGCCGTGAAAGCGTAGCAGACAGACAACCAGACAGACAGACAGACAGACGGAGACACGTTCGCATTTATAATATTAGTATGGATATTCATACAATTATACCTTTGTATAATATAATATGCATTACACGATGATTTCATTTAATAGGTATAGTCGATAGAACCTCCTTACTTACGGCTATAAGTTACAACTTACTCGTACAATATGGCCATTTGGACAACACCACAGTTGAAGACTTGTAATCCAGATTTTACCTGAATATCTTATTTTTACTTAAATAGGAATAAGTTTTAACAATGTGCAAAGCCAAGCGAAGAAGAACCAAGGCAAAAGGTTTTGTCACAATATTTATACTAATATTAAAAATGCGAAAGTTTGGATGGATGGATGGATTGATGGATGTTTGTTACTCAATTACGCTAGAACGGCTTTGGATGAAATTTGGTACAGAGATAGATAGTCTAGAATAAAACATAGGCAACTTTTATCCCGGAAAACTAAAGAGTTCCCGCGGGAAAAAATAGCCTCAATTCACGCGGACGAAGTCGCGGGCATCAGCTAGTACATAAGCGTCTGGGAAGAGAATTGTTATTATAGGTTCTCCCCCCCCCCCCCCAAAAAACAAGGTATACCTAAGGGTAAGCTGCCTAAAGTAAAAACCTACCTTCATAAATTCGTACACCCCAAAACATAACCCACCCTCTGGTGTAGTCGGATAATCTCTATATATATAAAAATCAATTGCTATTCGTTTGTCTCGCTAAAACTCGAGAACGGCTGGACCGATTTAAATGGAATTTTTTGTGTGTGTTTGAGTGGGTACAGGCCTGTTTTATATTCATAATTGGACCCGGTAAGGGGTGCTGCAATCGGGTTCTAGGTTCAGGGCAGGACAAAATCTGCCGGGCCCACTAGTCATTATTATTAATAAAATATCACGTCATTTTAGCGGACGTTTCGTATTTGAATATTATGATACAGATTTTAAAACGTGTTTGTAGTGATAGATCCTTGTCAACTTCTAGGAAAATGCCGAAGGATAAATTCATCGTAAATTAATTAATTATCATAGCAATAACTTAAAAACTTAACGTAGTAACGACTAAAGTGGTAGATAAACAGAATGAAAGTTCCAATAACTCATTGCAACGCAAACACGCCGTTATATTGCCGTAGGGCCCGTAGGTAGGTAGGTATATCATAGAAAAATAATTCAATTGTGACTCTACTGTAAATTAATTATCATATCACTTATAAACTTACGTATTAGTAGTATATTAGTTTAATTGTAGTTAGTTTATAAGGTGCAAAAAATTACACCAATTACCTTTTATACCTACCTAAATATTAAATAGCTTTGTTTAAAAAATATATATACTTTGCGCTTCCGGTTAGCCCGTGACCTCACTAGGGGTCATGCCTGAAAACCAGCGTTGCAGTCGACTGGCTGCAGCATCAAGCTGAGGCAGCGCCTCGTTTAGCCAATAAATATAGATTTTAAGTTTTGTTTTAAGGAATGAGTGCCCTGGTCTCATGGAACCAAAGTTGGCTTAAATCTTGGTTGGCACCTTGGTTCCATGAGAGCTGTAGTACTCCATGTAATATGTTTTCATTTTTACTTGTACTTTTTTTGGCTAAATAAAGGATTATTTATTTATTTATTTATTAACGACTAACGAGGTAGGCATACAGAATGAAATTTCAAATAACTCAAATAACACGGTCCGTTAAATTGCCGTATATCAAAGAAAAATAATTCAATATTGACTCTACTGCAATTACGTAAAGTGCACACATAATATTTGCAAATAAGCCGTTCTGCGACAATATTCATCAATAACATTTCCTCGTGATACCCCGTGATAATATTGTCAGGATTTCATTAATAGAGTTAACCAATTGGATGGTGTCACGGAAGAACAGCAGTAGCAAGGAGAACGTGACCATGGTCGCTCATGGTCATAGCTCTTGGGTTCATATTTGATAGAGATAAGATGGTAATCCTAATTCTAATATCGATACTAATATTATAAGTGTGATAATGTTTGTCTGTCTGTCTTTCTACTACGCTTAAACGGCCCATTTTTTCAACCGTTTTTGGTGAAATTTAGTATAGTGATGGGTTGCATCCCGGAGAAGGATATAGACATTTTATTCCGCATAATTAAGGGATCATCCATTAAGTACGTTGAGGAAGGTCGACGAAGTGTGACATTGTGTGACAAGGGGAAGGAGGGGTCCTAAGTTTCGTGACGTCACATTTCAACCAAAATCTTATACATCTATGCCAAATCGCATAATTTGCGAAAATTTTAAAAATATTTCCAACTGTATCTGTATCTGTAATGGAAATAAAAATAATTTCGGAAGTGCTGTTTCAATTTAATAATTTCTAGATTTAAAATTGCTAGATATGTGACGTCACACTAGGGAAGGGGCTCATAGATGTGACCAATTATGACAAGGAAGGGAAAGGGGTCATAAAATCACGAAATTAGTGTGACGTACTTTATAGATGACCCCTGAGGAGTTCTCGCGGGATAAAAAAACTAAATTCACGTGGATGAAATCGCGGGCATCAGATAGTAGGATTATCCAATATTACCTACATTAAGTATCTAATGTTAAAACAATCGGAGAGTTGGTGGGAAACGATGATGCGTTTTGATAAGCAGATCTGCTAGCATTTGTATGGTGGATTAACTAAATAACCATCGAACAATGGTGAAGCAAGTAATTTCCGTGGTATACCAATTTACACTTATTACTTTAACCCAGATATGAGCTGGAATGCAAATAGCTATCTTAATATTATTAATTTAATATTGACTCTGTTTCACATTTACTTAAAGCTTATTTTTGTTTACAGTAACAATTTAGTGTAAACAAAAATAAACGTCCGGAGAGCTCGAGGTACTTAGATAATAAAAAATAGGGTTACCATTACCATGTAGAGATAAAAAATTTACATGTAGTGCTTTTTTTGTTTTTATTTTATTGATTCATAGTCAAGTTTAGTTAAATATTTAACAAAAAAGAAATTGACAGAAAATACAAACAAACAAACAGACAGACAAACTAGATACTTACTCAAAAAGCGAGATAATACTTATTACATTGACCATATTCGGCCACGGTTCACATACTAGTGCCGAAATTTGAGATAATCATCATTCGCGATTCCCAGAGAAACGCAGGATCAAAACCTGCCGATTCAGCAAAAGTTTGATATGTATTTATGAAATGGTGTAAGTTTAGAAACTTTCCTCGTGTGAGAAGCACTGTAATAAAAATTATAAAATACTTTTTGCATCATGTCATCCAGTTCCTTCTAAATAAACCTTCCAAGTATTCCGAATATACAGCTCATGGGGAAACTAGTTTAAAAAATCTATTTCAAGATTTCTACCTACCAAGCAGACAAACAGCCAGACGTTAAAGAAAGTGCGTTGATAAAAATATAGTAAAACAACGAATAAAATACTTGTTGGCAAGTCCAGTTACAGCAGTCCAAAGCGGCGTCTTTATATTGCTAAACCTAGGGCAGCTAGAACCCATATTCGGCATTGATAGCTCAACCTTCAGTTTAACGATAGAAATAATTCGTGACTACATTATCTATTACAAGTTTGGTGCTATTAGATATACTATTCATAATTTGAATAACTTTTATTCTTATATTGTAATTACTTAATAAGACTTCAAAAGTAAAACGTAGAAATGGATGAACACGAATCGACCAATGGCTGCGCGTCGGCTACAAATTTCACCGTTAGTCACGTCCATTCAGAATTCGGACGTCTGGAAACCCTAAACATTTCATGAAAAAGAAACAAATTGTCAAGTAAAACCTACTTGCACCACGGTAACTGGTCAGTTACTCTCGCGCCGGCGTCGTAAAATGGCGTTCTAAATGTTCCAATTTCGACCGTAACCGTTACAACATTCCAATTTCGCATTTCAAACATGGCGTTCAAGTTTTCGCGTTTTTTCGAATACCTAAAGGATAACAGAGGAATAAGTGAGTGCTGTGTTTTTTTAATTGCAAGCAGGATGTGTGGTTCCTAATTTTGTAATTCAGCCTTCAATTGGTTTAAATTGTACTAAATAGAAACTTTGTTTTTGTTAGTTACCCAACAGTGAAATATTGGTTCGTAAGGTTCAACTTGAAAGTAAAACGGCGCGTTTTTGAGACTGGAGGCGCTGGCGTGTCACTACACTTTTATATACAACATGGATTCAATTCAATTCGATCACAATGCGTTTCAAACTATTCTTTATACTGACCTACTAAAATATTTAATGCAATAAAAACTCATACAAATGCAATGCTATCCGCATATCTCTAATACTTTTTCTCGCGTGCATTCTAACTATAAGAACACGTTTCGAAAACTATTACGCGTATAAAACATGATATTTTATTGTTATGCTGACGTCGCTATGAATAATGCTCAGTAAACGTCGTAGCTTCAACTCGATTTATGTTACTTCAGCGAACTTGATGGATAGCATAATACTCTTCGGCACATAAATTTTAAATCCCTTCATATCTTATGTTTAGATAGGTACTAAAGGTATGTATTTGTGAAGGTAAAACACCAATCTTCACAAAATATTCTTACGTATAACGCAAACATGACTAAGCAATAGTAATTAATATCAAATCATTATGTAGAGTTTCGTTACATCAAAGCAGATAAGGGTGATATTAGACAACATCCAAAGGTGTCTTTTTCTCCATTTGCACTCTTGAGATCCTTTGCTCCATAGTCAGTGAATTCCTGATAAAAGGGTCACATCAAAAGGTGTCAAAACTGTGCCAAGTGACACAGGCGAGGAAAGAATATATGGCGAAACCTCAATAAACGTTTCTCAATAAGACGTTCAGGCGTTTCTACTGACCAAAAAAACTTGTTGCGCCGACAGAAATTTTACTGCATGTTTCACGCCATGTTAGCATGCCATGCCCCTCCAAATATTACTGATTGAATCAATCAGATTGAAAAATCCAAAGACCAAATTCGGAATGCAATCATCATTGCTAAAATCATGAAATGTTATGGACAGTTGAATAGTCCGCCGAAACTCCGAGGCTAAACTAGGTACCTATTGTGGGAAGTTTTGTTGAACTCAAACACTAAACTAGCTCAACTAAATTGACGGATCTAAATCTAGTGCTATCCTTGTCTACAGTGAGAATATTATGGAATAAATAGCTGTCAATTTAGTTTAGCTAGTTTAGAGATTGTGTTAGCATACATGTGAACCTGCCATTTTAATTCAGTATATCTCTATACTGAATTAAAATGGCAGGTTTCTGATGTCATAATAATAGCAAAAAGATTATCTACCCACAAATCGATCTTAGCAACAATTACAAAATAGTTAAGTAAATGTTTGTAGGCAGTAACAATTACGCGCAACGAAATATAATATGAACGCTAAAAGCCTTTCTAAATGAAAATTTACATATGTAATTAAGTTTTATGCTGTCTGCATTGTGTTGGCTAAGCACGCAGCGCAGCCTTCAAAATGTTGAAATTCATGGAAACGGACGCAATAAAGCGCGTTTGGAAAACGTGATTCTACGCCAAAAGTAAATGTTTACATTGAATATTTACAAATATGCGGTCTGATTGTTATCCACAATGAAACAATGTGGCTCAGATATCATTTTTACTATGATCAAGTGATCGAAGAATTCACTCGTCGTGTATTGCCGTTTCAGTTATTATTTCCGCAGCGAACCCTAAAGTCTAAACAGTATCATAGGATAGGTAAGTATAATACTTAGTAGGTACTTTATAAACAGATGTACCTAATGCTTAATATTAGGTATGTATTAGTTTGCATCATAACTTTCATTTCTAGAACAAGACATATCTAATGAGTTAATGACTACGGATTTCTGTAAAAGAATATAATTTCTGGTAAATTTGAAGCACCTCTGCAGATGCAGTTGTGTTTATGTATTTGCCCTCAGCGATAAGTTTAAATAAAAATAAAATAAATATCGACTTGAATTATGAAGAATATAATTAATAAGAAGAGTTACCAGATGACAAATTATGTAGCAATCATGATACTTAATTTTTTAATCATGATCATGATTTGGGGTACTTTTTTCCTACGTCAACAAAGTATCCGTACTTTTTATGCAAATAAAACTTTCTTATCTTGAATATTATATTTTATAATCTAAAGCCATATAAATGCTTTAAAAAGCCAAGTTTTAATTTACAAACTATAATATCACCGTTCTTATATCAATTAAGAAACGTTTGTTTGTCTACACATATAGTCGTTCGAAATCGCCGTTAGTGTACCACGCCTTTCTAAATTCTTTACAGTTGAGATAATGATTTACTGGATGCTGTCCAATGTGGGAATTGCTCTCAAGTTAATTGCCATCAATATTTATGAGTGAAGCTTAATACCCAATAATTGCTTTGATGATTACAATAATCGCTTTTTCAGGGTTTCTAGGGTAATAATCACCATCGTTGTACGTCTCCTTTTCTGATGACCACAGTCAGCTCTTGACAGCGATCTTACCCTTACACTTTACCTGCTACTGGTTTTGCAGATCTTATGGCATAATAGGCTGCCATTCCATTTGTAGAGCTTTCCATAAAGCACAGTCTTGTGTCGTGCATGTCTTGGGTATAGCTGCGATTTGCTTGAAATTGTCTTTTACCATTGTCACCCAGCGCTGCGTGTACCGCTTGCAGAGTCACGATTTCAGCACCTTAAGATGAGGGAACTTACCTCCTCCTAGGCTTGAGGAATGGGGGAGTGGGGGGTTGACATGATTGTGACGTGACAGATCATCCTCCGCTGACTGACTCTGAGCTAGCGACTAGGTTTCGACATGAACGATTCATAAACTTTGCTTTAAAGGCATTGATAATACTTAAAATATTTGTTTAATTTGAATAAAATGTGTTGCAAGCTATAATGTTTAGGCACATATTACAAAATAACTAAGATTACAAAAAACGCTTTCACTCGATGTGCTTACAGCTTCAAATTAAAGTTATTAGCAAATTATGCATAATTATACGGATTAACTATATAAATTCTAAAGACGTACTTATTTAAGTAACAGAAACGATTGTGGCTAGTTAGTGAAAAAAAATCATTTAATTTTTCGAACATAAAAGTAACAAACGTTGTTTCGTATATTATTTCGTTCATGCTTATATAAGTATGCATACGTGCATGGACGAATAGACGAATAAATAGAATAAGCATATTATATAGGTATGTAGTTACTAATTAAGAATCTGCAGAAAAATACTGAGTATTAAAAATCCTCTCGCTTCATTATTTTAACTTTTGAGTTATAAAGATGTAATCACCTTCTTACTCATTAAAAGTGATCCATTTAATGTGAGATAAACAAAAGGTAAGTAGGTGTTTTATAGTCATCTTAAATCTCTTTAATCCACGAATACCTACTGAAAACCGTTTTTATAGATAAAGATTATAATAATATGATCTTAGATCTAAGGTGTATTTTGACGTACGTAAAGGTAAAGTCGCGTATGTCATCGTCGTTATTGCATAGTATATTCCTATTACAATATTTTAACATTCACGGCTGTATACTGCATGCTAAATGGTGGCATCATCACAATAAAAAAATGGGGCACCTCTTCATGGACTGCTCTATATATAGACGTCACAGTGACTGACATTAATCGTACATTAAACTTTTGTAATCTTTCCCGACGGTGAACTATCAACGCATCACCGTAGTCCGTAACTGCTCATTGCATTATCAGAGCCGTATTAACATTACGTTATAACAACCGCCAAGTCATGGATAACGAAAAAAACCTTAGCAATTTTACGTAATCATTTTTTAGTAATTTTATGCGCGTTTTTATTAGTGTTTACTGAAACTAAAAAGCATTTAAATATCAGAACAGTATTGCCACTGATTGATCTGATTCAGTTGAAGTGATATCATTAAATTTATTATAAGAATTAAAAATATCATTAGATAAAATAAGTTATTAAAAATAAATTTAACGTCACATAAATAAAAACTTAGGCTGCATCACCACTTGCAAGCAGGTCTGATTACAACCAAGCCTATATAAAAAAAAAATATTGGTTTGTATCTACTTAGTAATAAAAAACTAACAGTTATCACTGAAAACAGAATACAGTACCGCGAGTCAAGGTCCATTTCTGAGAATGCCCTCAAATTATGATAATTAGATTACAAAAATATTTCGCTATGAGTTATGTAGGTACACAATAGAGACACAAAAAAGCGTCGCTCACTTTTGGAGCGCGTAATAGGACAAGATGTCGTTCCCCACCAACGTAGATGTTTGGCGCAGTCTTTGTTCTGACCGATCTCGTGTAGTTTTTAACCCAATCATTTGGTAGTTTTACCTGGAAAGTTTCGGGAAAATTGGTGTATTATATAAATTTGGACGTGCTCTTTCCGAATTTTCACATTGCCACCTCGTATCTTTGCCGCTCGCGTCGCCATATTGGAAAAATGGCGCCCAAAAACAATTTTTGATAATAACTCCTTTCGGACTAATTTTACGATGCAAATAATTTTGAGCACCAAATTACTGGGTTATTAGTGTTTACACTGTAATAGCTAGGCATATTTATTATATTACACATAATTTTTTTCCCTATTTGTCCTTAATATTACAATTCATATTTTGTCATTGCAGTTCTCTTATTATTAAATTAAACACAAAGCTTTTCTTAAAACATTGCAAAATCGCCACCGATGCCGGCTCGCAAGTATGGCGGCGGCTTTTTTTTTGTTTTTCAAGTAAGATACCATGCGAGCGCATTACTCGCGCGCATGAGAGCACAAAAATTACCTACTAATGATACTGTGTAGTAATTGTGTCTAATTAATAATTATTGACCTTGGTCTAACTAAAATTTTCACTGGAGCTACTAGATTTGGTTTGGAAATTGGACCTGCTAGAACTGTAGGTTAATATGAAAAGAAGTCGTCAACCAACTATAGGTTATATGTTTTACATCTAAGGACTAAGTTTAATAATGATGAGTACATAATCTTATATATAAAATTCTGGTGTCACAATGTTAGTAACCATACTCCTCCGAAACGGCTTGACCGATTTTTATGAAATTTTATATGCATATTCAGTAGGTCTGACAATCGGCTACTATCTATTTTTTATACCCCTAAAACACCTCAATCCACGCGGACGGAACCGCGGGCATCATCTAGTAATATTAAATTATCGATCACTGATCACGTTACATAACACGTCATAACGTATTGGAACAATATCTGGGCGCACGGCTGTGTAACCGCCAAGTACGTTACTATCAACCGGCTGGCCGTGTCAAGGGAACCTGTGAGAAATTGTTTACGAGACCGGAACATCCACTGATGTGATTTATAGTGATCCGTATGAAACATGTAAGACAAAGACAATAGAGACAAGTAATAACTACACGTTTTTACATTGAAAATTTAATTGCTCGTATTTAGCGTCCGATCATATTAGCGTCAAAGTAAAATGAACCTTGTGATCATTGTTTTAGATTTCGTGGACGCATTCACAGCCAGCACTCCAAACGATACGTTTCGAAATTAAAATCGGTTGTACTGATTTTGTGACCTTAAATCAAGAGCTTTTTGATCCATTTTACTTTGACGCTAATGTGATCGAACGCTTAGTAAGATCAATCGAATGTGTAATGTAAAAATTCAGACTAAGCGAAAAAAAGCGGAAACGCTTTATTTGTTGAAATAATATTTTTAATCTAGTTCTTTTGGACTAGAAAGTAGGAGCCACAGGAGGAGGAAAGGATCAACCACTGCTTTGTTCTGGTGGAAGTGCTGAATATCCCATCACGTGGCTATTAACTTCATCCACTTCTACGGCAAGTCAGTTAAGAAGAATTGGAATGATTATGTCAAATCGGTCACGCGAACGCTTGCGCAAAGAGGAAACCGGTTATATAAAGCCTTATTTTTGTAGAACACTGTACCAGTTAACAAAAAAAAAGGTACTCGCTCGCCCAGTTCGCTTGATAACTATAGGGACTTTGTAAATAATGATGCTTCTAGAAACCTTATGATGACTATTATAGGTACACGTTGAGGCTTGTTTTAATCACTACAAGCTAGCCCTTGACCATGCGGTTTCACCTGATGGTAAGTAATGATGCAGTCTATGGCCATGATTGCACTTGTAAGTTTTAACGTAAGTAGAACACGCAAGTAACTTACGTAACTAACATTTGCATACGATACGCGACTTACAATACAGTTTACATTTTGTAAGTTACGCATATAAGCGACTTACGTGAATAAAACTTACACGTATAATCGTAGCCTAAGATAGTAGGCTAGCCTGTTACAGGTATGACAAGTTATATTAAACCTCTAATCGGTTTCCACACGGTATCATCCAGAACCGTCTTCTGAGAATCGTCTTTGCCGCGGTAGTGTGGTGACTATTAACGGGCGAAGCCTCCCACCAGGACAAACCAGAGAAAATTCAGAAATTATAAATTCCCATATTGACCCTGCCGGGAATCGAAACCGGGACTTCCACGTTTAGGCAACAGCGCTCAACACTGCGCCAGGGTAAGTGCTGCGTGTAAGGTTACAAAGACCGAAAGTCTTTTGACCTATTACGGCGATTTTGAAACACGAAGGTCATTTGCCTCGGGTATTGACCACATAATGTATAAAATCCTGATGATAAATGATGTAGGCCCTTACCACGAGTTTTTGTTGAGATTTAAGATTGTTTTTTTTCTGCAATTTTAAAGAACTTGCTGACTGTGTAGTCCCATATTTACTGAGTATTTTCATTTTAATAGAATCATTATAATTATAATACAAACTCGAAAGCATAATAAACGTAGGCATCGGTAGTTGAGATCGGTTGCACAACCTGAATAGTTCGAGAAATCTTACAGTGGTTAAAATTGAATTCTATTCTAGGGGTCGTTACACTGCTTGAAAACAATAATTTTACCTCTGACATTTTGCATGGAAATGTCAAAAATAAACGGTTTCTGGTACTTTGGCCATTGTCTTGTCTTAAAATTGTATGAACAATAGAATGATTTTAAAGATAATATTAAAGGCAAATCTTGGCATCCTCTACAGAATGCATGTCTGAACGTCTGCTGTAGTATGTATAGCCTATACTATAGGTATGCGGATGTGTGACTGACTTTAATACACACAATACGAGTTCGATAACAATTAAAGGTTTTCAGAACTCCATGGCACGACTGCCATCATCAATACCTACCATTTTAGCCTCTCAGGAGCATTTTAGGATATTTTAATTTCGTATTGTAGAAGCCGATTTAACAGGTTAGCCCGCTACCATCTTAGGCTACATCATCACTTACTATCAGGTGAGATCGTAGTCTAGGGACTTGTAGTGGAATAAAAAAACCTAACACAGATAAATCCTGTACCCAATCTGGGGTAGGGTCCCTCTCTAAACGACTCGAGCTCTATAAACGACTTGAATAAAATCAATAGCAGATTTTTTAAACTCAGATAATTACATTATCGAAATGCGTCAATCTATGTCCTAATTTGAAGGTCTCATTTAATTTTGAAATCGGGTTTTTAGTAAAAGAATGTGAGTTTTTCCATTGATAATAGTCAATGGAAATACGTAGGTTGTTCATTTACATGTTCAATAAAACTATAATAAGGACGTTGACCTGAGTGATAATAGCTTCATCACCTTATTACTTACTAACCATTAGCCAATGCACTGACTGGTTATGTTTGACAAATTAACGTGTAATGTTTAGAAAACATGAAATGTTGACATTGAAAATTACGTTTCGTAGTTGGAATATACTTGCTTCTGATTCGATGTCCTCATTTAGATAACTCATCAACCTCTAAAGTCCAATCTCAACCAGAGAGTAGATACATAACTCTTTCAAATTTAGGGGATTGAATTTTTCCTATTAAACTTACTTTATGATAATTAAGTGTAGTCCTTGTTACATACTATTTTGTCGGCTTCAGTGGACTCTACCTAACAGACCTAACAGACCAACGTGGCTCTCGGTACCAGAGGCCCAATTGTCTAAGAAAATCGGAATCATTTGTCAGCTGAAAACGTATTCCTAGAACTGTCTAAGGAGTTCATAAAGCTGTTTGACGTGCAGGCATCTTTTCCCTAAACAGGTCGCTATTCGTTTGACAAACGATAACGATTTCCTTACACAATCGGGGGCTGATGTCTTAAACTTTTACTTAATTCTTTAAAAAAGTGCCACAATACCGCGACCTCAATTTACAAAGACGGGCCCTGTCAAACAAAGAGTATGGACTTATTTTACTAACGCCATCTAGTCTGAAAAGCGAGACAGCGCTATGGCTGGGACTAGGACAGGCTCATACAGGTGAGGGGTACGCCCTACAAGTCGGACGCCTAACTTTTTTCTATGAAAGGGCCCATCTAGTACCTACATATCTATATTATATCGATTACCGCAAGTTATTAAGCCGGTTTAAGAAAATGGTATGACAAGAGACATTCGACGTTCGAGATGAACCATACCATGGTTATAATAGTTCAATGACCTTGTATCGGTATAGCCCATTAGCCTCCTACAAATTAGCTTATCAACTTCTAAACTATTCTTCTATTTTGTAATTTAAAGCTGGGTTAACTGGATGGATATATTACGTACTTATCAATTGAAATTGAATGTATGTTTTTATTACCTACCTTTCAACGATAAGCTATCGATAGTACCTACAAGGATTAATAACCTTTTATTAGCTCTAGTCGTAGAGTCCTCGTATAGACCTTGCAACATTTTGCACACATATACCTACTAGCTCATTAACATTTATGTCACACAGTTGACGTGAATAGCTACCTAATACTATGCGAAAAGGTGAGTCTGTTTGTTTGTTACCTTATCATTGATTACGACAAAATTTTACTATTTATAACTTGAATCGCGTAGGCGAAGGCTAAAGGGTTTTCCCCGAAATCGAATCAAATCAAATGTTTTTTTATTGAAATAAGCCTTTACGAGTTCTTTTGAATCGTCGAGTGAATCTACCGCTGGTTCGGAATGCCTTTCCTACCGAGAGATATACCGAATACTGAGAGAAATATCAAATATATCCCACGGAATTAATTACCCTGTGCGTTCCGCAGTCAGGCAATAACACTAACCCGGTGTCCTACGTGAGCGACAAACGCGACTCGATACGATGCGACACGACGTAGTATCAAACAGTAGCTAACCCTTCACATGGTCTAAGTTTTCGCGTAGGACAAGTTTGTCATTTTCTACGGCTCAGTATCGCGTCGCGTTGCGTTCGTGCTATAGAATTATAATTCTTATTTTAGAGACGTCAAGGTACATGACATAAAACTGTCACTTTGACGTAATACTGTTGTAAGCGATGGTGGTAGTGGTAACCCCCTTGTCGCTACCTAGGACAACGGGTTTATCCACGCGGACGATAAGCCGTGCGCATTATCTAATATTAATTGACCGAGCGAAGCGTAGTCTGCTTGAGTGAATTTGCATTTGTCCGTCCGTCTGTCAGAGCCTTCTAACTTCTGAATTACTGAACGTAATTCCTTCAAATTTAAATATAATATGTAAACCGATGGCCTCCAGCTGAATATGGCTTAAAAAGTTTTAAAAATCTTTATTTCAGGGGGGCTCTCATAGAAGCGAATGCGAAATAAAATATTTTTATAGCGTTACATAGGGTTGCAGTATATTATTTTAAAGATAATTAGGAATAGAGTCCAATAATTATTTTTTTTAATTCTCCCCTAAATTTGACGAAATGGGGGGGCAATCAAAGTAGAGATTTTCTAACGTCCAAAGTTGACCTCAGAACTCTCAATTTTCTGAAAGGCTGAGCCTGAAACATGATCAATTATTTAAAATATATCCTGTACTTGAACAACAAATACTAAAATTAGATAAATATTATAAGGAAATGAAATTATTTAATTTTTAATGAGTTTAAGTATTTTAACAGAGCTTCACAATGATGTCAATAGATGGCGCTCTATAAGTTAACTATTATTTAGCTAGTTAAATTACAATATATAGTTAAAACTATCTTATGGATACCGCGAGGTCTCAGTTCGGGGCGAACCATTAGTATTGTAGTCTAACCAACCAACTAGCACATAAGCTGATTAAGAGCAGCTGTTAATCAGCACTTTAACGGCTACTTGGCCATTGAAGCGATGCTTGTAACAGTTTAGTGGAGTCTCTCAACCGGCTTATGTGCTTGTTGGGAAATCCTTTTAATAACAAAACTAAACTAGGTATACCTTTAATGATATTCACAGTTACATCTAACGAAAGTATTCATACAGTGAAGTGCAACTAATTGATTAACAACGGGTATAGCTTTCAACAATTTTCTCGCGTATCAACAGGTACCCCTGTTTTTTACCCGACTGCGGAACGCACAAGGGTTATGTGTTCATCAGTCTACATATGAATGTTTGTTTAGTGTCTAGTTGTAAAACCTGTTATTAGCTATAAGTTACCTAATTTTAAGACTATTTAGAACAATAATCTGTTGGTTTTCCTTAATAAATAATATAAAATAAAGTTCTTCTTCCCCAGGGTTTGTGCTGGCCTCTGCGGTGGTCCTACTGCTCTTGGGTATCACATGCGCTATATTCTTCGGCTCGTGGATTCGCATGTTCATAGACCATGTAAGTACCACTTAAAGTTTAAAATTATATCTACTTTGCTTCTACTTCTACCTGTGCAAAGTTAGGAAGGTATAATTAGCAGCTGAGCGTTGGCTGATTATAAAAATATTTATTCAAACAAATCTTCCCAGTATTGAATCTAAGGTTACTTATAGATAGAATGTCGTAGGTAGGTATTTAATTTTTTTCACTTGCAGCGCTGTGTGCGCTGAATTAGGCTTTATTACAACACAATCTGAGTCGCTGAATGTTAAAACGCGAAGTAAATTTTCTGTATATCATACTATTACCTATTCTGTGCTTATATTATGATTAAAACCTAAAATCTACTTTTAAAAGGCGCAACCTTCAGAGTTCATTAGAGCCAAGGTGCAGCGTCTTTTTTTTATGACAACCTAAACTCAGCATTGTTTAATTTCACATACGGTCGATATTGGTATTGATAAATAAAACACGCAGCAGACTCAAGAGCGTGCTACCGCCGCTAAGCTGATAAAGTTAGTTTGTAATTGAAAATTCGACATTACCTATGTCGAGCGTAAACTTTTCACTTACGGCCAAAAATTCTCCGACTTGTGTTAGTGTTAAGATGGTAATTATTTTATGCAAAGTAGTACACTTCATAGCAATCATGCTCACAAAAAAATGCTCGGAAAAAACACAAAACAAAAAGAAAAACTCACTCTCTCAGAAATCTCACGATAAAACTTTAAAAAAAATTATAACTCGAAAACTACCAAAAATCGCTGAACATACCTACATGGGGTATTTTCCGATAGGTCTACGTACGAGGAATCTAATTTTTTCTTCGGACGTCACTATTTTGGCCATCTGTGTGTATATTTCGATTAATTTTTACTAAGTATTTATGTTTTTCGAAATAACGAATTGTTGTTTCGTAATTCAAATCCATCGTAAATAAAAATATATAAAAAATACCGCCAGCACGGTCTAGTTGAAATATTTCCCGATTAAGATATTTATTAACGCTTAGTTAGCACTTTGCGACCTCGGCTTAGTTACTTTTAAAGCTTGCGACATCCGACATAAAATTGTAATGAAACAATTATTTTAATCAACATAGTCTGGTTTGTTCGAACACTTATATCTCTTGAACGGCTGGACGGATCTGGATGAAAGGCACAGAGACAGATTATAGTCTGGAATAGCACTTATGCTACTTTTTATCCCGGAAAATTAAAGAGTTCCCGCGTGAACTAAAAAACCTCAATCTACGCGGACGAAGTCGCGGGCATCAGCTAGTTTTTAATAAACATCGGGGGAACTCCTTAATTTACCGGGCTAAAAAGTTACCTAGATGTCAAATTTCATCAAAATCGGTTAAATAGGTGGGCCGTGAAAACGTAGCAGACAGACAGTCAGACACGCTTTCGCATTTAAAATATTAATAATAATAAAGATTTGGTAATTTTGCTATACCGTTCTTACTTAATTGCAAAATACAGAGATTTGCAATAGAATGGCGCTTCAATAAGGAAATGCTATGGGCTTAGGGCTATAGTGATATAGAAAACTATATCACTATAGCCCTAAGCATTTCCTTATTTTATTTTATCTCTTTATCTATCTAGAGCCTACCTATAGTATATTTTTAACGAATAACAGTATTCAAATAATAATAACAGTATTCTTTTTCAAACTGAGAAAGGCTGTTCAGCCAAGTTTCATTCGGTCGAGATGACTCCCAAGTCAATAATCATGATAGGAAAACAAAGTATTTGCCTACTCAGGTAATCCAGGTCTTACGTCAGGAAAAGATTATAAATGATCATGAATTACATATATTTATTATAATTTCTTACGTAATATAGTGCATTGTGTTTTTTGATCGTAGGTGAGAGTGAGAATGTTCTTACAAAAACTCTATTATTCAACACAGATGTTCAATTATATGTTAGAGACGTAAGTATATAGGTAGTTTACACGCATATAATATTTTATTACTAACATCGATGTGTAATAATATGAAGTATTTTTAAAAACAGTATCACATATATTTTGTTGTTATGTATGATAGAAGTTGCACTAAATAAAATAACGGACGAAGTCGCGGGCATCAGCTAGTTACAATATAAATTACAATACAATAAAATAAATTAATAAACAATACAATAAAAGTATATTCATTCATTCATTCATTCATTCATAGGTGATTATGGTGGAAAAACATTGGATTTCGGGAAGGGCTTGTTCCAAAATCCAAACCCTAATCATGGGTATTTGGAACTTGCAAGTTGAAAGTTCCAAATTGTGAGATTTAAAGGTTGAAAGTTTCAACCTATTGCATCTCATTATTGTTTGCATAGTCTTAAGTGTATTTTAATCAGACAAATCGTAAATATTGCATCCTTAACCACGCTACCTACTGGCACCAACCATCTACCTTCCGAGAAATCAGTATATGTATATAAGTAGGTAATATTATATAGGTGGTATTTACCTGAGTGAAGATTTACGTGCATTCCGATGATCTAATGCATATTATGACCTTTAACACAGAATAGGTAATCAGACACTATAACTAGATTTATAAAGTACATTCAATTAAGCAAAAAAGTTAATTTATTTAACAAAAACAGCCGGTGATTGTGACGCAAGAAGACATACCGTAACGGAACTGATTAATTATTACACACCATATAAGTAAACGGAGGAATAGTACTATAGTAGAGATTTAACGGTAAATCTGGCTGGGTAGTAAAAATCTTACAATGTATATATTATAAATAATCCGCCTACACATTGTTTGGCACACTTTAGGTAGGTACTAGGTACCTAAGTACAATGTGGTTGCCTGGAAGAGATCACTCATAGTGATAAGGCCGCCTTTACACCGTAACAAGTTGTAAATTCTGTCACGATTCGTTTTACCTTTGTTTTATTATTTGTTTGTGTGTAATATTGTGTTTATACTTACCTGATAAGTATAATGTGTTCAAACTACTTGAACATATTTGAAATTTCCTAGACTTAGGTAATACAGAAAAAATCGTTACATGTAGGTGCCAGCCTAGATTGCAACCTATTCCTTGAAAATTCAACAGTAGACAGATATAGAGTTCACTGGCTTACCTATTCTATTAGTTTATACTTATATTTCAATAAGTCTATATAGTTCCATCTTCTTCAAGCGCTTCTTACTGTTGTCAAACATGCAAGTTAATTAAAGTGGTTCTCTAAAGTGCTAGGAACAACTAACAGCTTATTTATATCTATACCAATATTATAAATGCGAAAGTTCGGATGGATAGATGTATGGATGGATGTTTGTTACTCAATCACGCCCCAACGGCTGAACGGATCTGGATGAAATTTGGCACAGAGATAGATTATAGTCTGGAATAAGAAATAGGCTACTTTTTATCCCGGAAAATTAAAGAGTTCCCGCGGGAACCGTAAACATCAATCCACGCGGACGAAGTCACAGGCATTAGCTAGTGCTTCATAAATAAAGTTTAAGGAAGGTATAAAATATTAATATATTATGCCTATCTACCTACTTCTATACTTTTTCCCAAAAAAAGTGTAGATCTAATCGATTTACATAACGCTGGTATATTGCTTCAGTATTAAAAACTAGAATTAGTTCTTACCACCAGAAATTAAAAAAACCGGCCAAGTGTGAATCAGCCTCGCGCACCGAGGTTCCGTACAAACCTGTAGTAAGTTTAAAATTATTAAAAATATTTTATTATTATTATGATGTAACAAAAAATTTATGCTTTTCGCAATTTTCCCTGTATGTGTGCTATATGACGTTGCTTCATACCAATTTTCAAGATTCTGAGTTCACGGGAAGTACCCTGTAGGTTTGACTCCCTTGCGAGTGTCAAAAATTTGCAGCATAAACGGCTGTATCTTTTGATTGCGTTGGCTTAGAAGTTTGTTTTTTTTCACAGCTCCAAGGGACAGTAGACCTGACTATTTGATATGAATTTCAGCTTTATACCTCCATGCGTTCATGAAAAGAAGGACATACAGACAGACGGACAACAAAGTGATCCTATAAGGGTTCAGTTTTTTTACTTTTGAGGTACGGAACCCTAAAAAGCTATCAATCTTAAAGCTAATTAAGCTTTAATCTATCAGCACCCTTTTTACCAAAAAGGCACCATGACAATGCTCTCGCAATATCGCTATAATATGTAAAATAACGATATATACTCGTATGAAACAAAATAACTTCATTTATTGGCTTTTTAGCTTTAATCTAAACTAATATTATAAATAGGAAAGATTTGTTTGTTTGTATTTTACATAATAGTGAGAGTTATTATCAAATCCATATCATTATTTTATACTTAAGTGCTAAAACTTGTGCAAGTTGCAAATCAGTCTTGCTCTTCAGTCCTGAAGTCTTAAATTTAAGTTGAAAAGCTTCGAGATAACTATTGTTACTAAGCGACTTCAAGGTTCATCTCACAGTTAGCGCCCGATTGTTCTAACGTTTCGAAAGCACGTGGGACCGATCTGCGATACTCGCTCGCTGTTCACCTTCACCCAAATAACTACTGAGTACGGTTCAACTTCAAACTGCTTGGTTGTAAACTGCAGGGACTGAAACACAGATTCATAAACAGATCAAAAACAGATTAATAGTTGCAGAAATATAAGTGTTACAGAATCGAAGCTGTAACCCTTTTCAATGTGTTTTTAATCCAGTTAACCCGAACTGAACAGAAATGAAAGTGTTTTATAGTGTTACCGAAATAGCGACGTTGCCAAATTTATTGTTGACGCGTATTCAAAGGACATGACCAGTAATTGCCCTCCGATTCGGGATAATGCACAGGATTTCCGTTTTTACAGTAAGGTTTAAAAATTCAAAACGAAATTATTATGGATTTATTATTCCAAATAAGGTCAGGGTTCAAATGACAAAAAAAAACAGTACGTTTATTGTTTAAATCTTGAGCGTCCGCTTTCCTCTTTAAGCACTACTCCATTTTGTCGTTTTATTATATCCATGCCTAATAATAATCTTGTAACCCTACATGAATACCATTTAAGTACCTTAGTCATTATATTATGAATGATTTATTTTTGATCAATTAAATAGTAATGAAAAGGAAATGTATGTTTTGTTTATAATTATTTTTATTTTTTGACAAGTCTCAAACTAATAGATCGAACAAAGCATTTTGAAATACTGCGTTTAAAGGAACGCCCTTTCACATTGCATATGCTGCAACCTGTGGTCGAATAGTTGAACTTGTTAACCAAAAGTAGTGAGCAATACTTAAAAATATTTTCTAGACACCACAATAACTAGCGCCATCTAGTGTGGGAAAGCAGTTTTTGGTGAAACTTTTTTTATTTATTTTCTCAGTTTTCAGAGCCTCCAGACTCCTGAAACTTTTTTATTTGAAAACTATAAAATATAACAATTACAATAATAAAGAAATAATACTTGAAAATATTTTTTTAGACTCTCTCAACACAATAAATAGCGTCATCTAGTGTGGGAAAGCAGTCTTTTGGTTAAACTTTTTTTCTTCATTTTCGCAGTTTTCTGAGCCTTCAGACTCCTGAAACTTTTTAATCTGAAAACAGTGAAATATTACAATTACAATAATAAAGAAATCATTGCTGAACATTGATTTTTGATACCTAGGCAAGCTGCCATAGTTCCACCGGTCAAGTCCTTTGAACTTAAGGTGAAAGCATCGATGGTTGCACTTGTTTTAAGAAAACCATGGCTATGCTGTGTCAGCGTGTGTAAAGTCCAAAGAAGTGAGAAGATCGCGTTTTCACACCGTGCAGTTTGTTAGGGCATGTAACCTATTAGGGTTACAGATAAAAACACTTATAAACAGAAAGAAACGGTTAAAGATTGATCAGTGTCGTTTCTGTTTCCGTTAAAGGTGTTTGTTTTTTTTATAACAGTTTCGAAAAACAGTGTTTAAACCCCTTATTGGTTACTATTTCAGTCCTTACTAAACTGGCTTTTCGAACGTTTAAACGGATTACTTTTACGTGAACCCGTTACAAGTTAACGTTAATTGATGTTAACGTTTCTCTCACGCTTCACAAAATGTGAGTTGAGTGATGTTTTAATATAACAGTATAAGTATGAGCTTAAAAAAGTGATAACTCGACTTGAAGGATGAGTTTATATCATGAAATAATATATTCATAGATTTAGGATTGGTCTCCGCTGAGGAGCGCAATGTATAATATATACATTAATTGATTCACTGAATAGGTGCTTAAATGGGTTTTCCCATGTATATACTTGCGTTTGTCTAAACGGATTTAACAAAAACATAAACAGGCTATTAAATGATAGGTTAATAGTATCCATCTATATCTATACTTCTATACTTCTATACTAATATTAAAAAGAGGTAAAGTTTGTGAATTTGTGAGATTGTGACGTTGTAGGGGGTAATCTCTGGATCTACTGAACTGATTTCGAAAACGCCACATTATTTGTGAGTGTCCGAAAAATCAGGGAGTTCCCGGGGGAATTTAAAAAACTTATTTCAAGCGGACGAAGTAGCGGGCATCTGCTAGTTATCTATAAGATAATACCTGCCATAAAAGCTAAAATGTGTCTGCTAAAACTTCCAAACGTAATCTACGTAAAGAGATTCGTAAGTATACCTATCTGGAAGAATCGTGGTCCTTGAGACTTGGGTCAACTTGGGTTTTAACTTTTTAGCCAAAAAATGCATCGGTTCTCGAACTGGCGTGTCTCGTTTCCAAGGCCCGCTTTAGTTACTTAGAGTCACGTTCCATCCCGATCCCAAGACTGAAAAAAAAAGATCAGGTTTTTTTTATTCCATTACAATAAGTTAGCCCTTGACTGCGATCTTATCTGATGGTAAGTGCAGATGAAGATGCAGTCTAAGATGGTAACGGGCTAACCTGTTATGGGTGTGGCAGTTTAATTAAACCTATAGCCCTTGTCGGTTTCTACACGACATCGTACCATAACGCTAACTCGCTTGGCGGTACTTGTTTGCCGGGAATCGAACCCGGGACCTCCCACGTTAAGACAACAGCGCTCAACACTGCGCCAGGAGGTCGTCAAAGGAGGCTTGCGCTTTACTGGAATATAATAAAAAGAGAAGTTATAAGTATAATAAATAGCCTCAGGATGGAGCGCCTGGTGCCTTAACTCACTACTGACTACTGGACTATATAAACAAATAAGTTCTCTTGTAATTCCAAGAATCTGCTTATATCTTATTTTATTGTAACAAATCCAATTAGAATTAACTTTAAATGTATTCTTTTCGTTTTCCTTCCCAGGAGCTGGTACTCCGCCCAGGCTCGATGACGTTCGAGTGGTGGGCGCGACCGCCCGTGCGACCGTTCGTCCACGTTTATGTCTACAACGTGACGAACGCGGACGAATTCCTAAACAACGGCTCCAAGCCCGTGTTGGACGAATTGGGACCTTACGTTTATTCGTAAGTACTCTTTCTTACTCAGTTGATAGTTGGTACTCTGTAGCAGCCTGAACGCGTTTTAGAGGTGAGTGCGATCGTTCGTCTACGTTTATGTCTACAACGCGACGTGACGAATGCGGACGAGTTCCTCAACAACGGCTCCAAGCCTGTTTTAGACGAATTGGGACCTTACGTCTATTCGTAAGTACTCTTTCTTACTCAGTTGATAGTTGGTACTCTGTAGCAGCCTGAACACGTTTTAGAGGTGAGCGCGATCGTTCGTCTACGTTTATGTCTACAACGCGACGTGACGAATGCGGACGAGTTCCTGAACAACGGCTCCAAGCCTGTTTTAGACGAATTGGGACCTTACGTCTATTCGTAAGTACTCTTTCTTACTCAGTTGATAGTTGGTACTCTGTAGCAGCCTGAACACGTTTTAGAGGTGAGCGCGATCGTTCGTCTACGTTTATGTCTACAACGCGACGTGACGAATGCGGAAGAGTTCCTGAACAACGGCTCCAAGCCTGTTTTAGACGAATTGGGACCTTACGTCTATTCGAGACGTGAGGCCCTCTCATCTCTCTTTACTATGGGAGATTCACTGCAGTGGCCGGCAGAAGGTGTTCGATACAAGGTGATAGGTATCTGGAATGATAACGGTTTATTCGCTTTCAAAGCTCTCATGAATGTTAATCTTTTTGAATTTGATATACGGAAGAATCTTGGAATCCACCGCATTATCAAATCCCAAGAAAACTCCCACCATTGTGTGATTAATAGAAAGGGATCATGATTCTTAGCAATAAGAAATACGACAGATTCTACAGCAAGACAGATGATATAATACAATATTTAATGGGTTATTGTGTAAAATCTTCCTCCAACCATGTCTCGAACACGGTTTATATAAAATATGGCCGATAAGCGACAATCTACATCGTGTCACGTTATTTAGTCACATTTAAAGATTCTCTAAATGAACCTAAAACATCTTAACATTTATGCAACAGAAGCCTAATTATAGGCATAGCGCAGCGAATACTGCATACCTCCGATTTAGTAATCATTGTACTGAAAGGCTTTGCCGTTAATTAACTAACTACCCTACATATCTTGTTCAATCCTCTCACGAAAGGTTGCTTGGTAGAGATTTCTCAGTAAGCCTTTGCCGCCTTTATATACCTAGTTTTTAGTTCACTTTACTTTGTAATTGACGATTTCCCACTAGTGCAGCAGGGAGCTGCTGGAAACAAGCGGCACAAGACCGTGCTCTATGGCGATCCACGCAGGAGACCTTCGTCCAGCAGTGGACGTCTATAGGTTGAGACGACGACGACGACGACGACTTTGTAATTTGTATTCTTTCATGTGTGCAATAAAGTTTTCATCTATCCATCTATTTAACATTTTAGGATGTTGTCGTGTAGCAGCTGAGTGGAGGCTTTTTATAGACTTAATATTTTCTAAACGAATTACCAGCTCGACCGGTTTATCAATTAACAAGCTGTTAACATGCGAAGGTACATGACGAGTTCTTGTTAAACATAAATAATGGTCATTGTTTACCGACCATCAGACCACGGAACAACCTCGGTAAGATTCACGGAATCGGCATATGTGGCTTATATGGTGTTAGTAGATTTGTATCTGTTAAGGAAATATTGATGGATTTTCATTGCACAATACACTTGCAATTTGTGGAACATTAGGGCTAAAATACACTACGGATCGGAAAAGGACATAGTCCTCGCGAAACATCTTTAGAAAGGCTGTTCTAGATTATACATAGAACACTAGATTATATTATACCCGCGACCTAGTCCGCGTGGATTTAGGCCTTTCAAAATCCTGTGGGAACTGCTTGATTTTCCGGGTTAAAACGTAGTCTATGTCCATCTCCAAGATGCAACCTATCTTTGAACCAAATTTCGTCACCGACGAAAACGGACCGCGAAAATTGGTGAGAAATTGGTTGAACAGATGGGCCGTGAAAGCGTAGCAGGCAGGCAGAGAGACAAAAATACAGACGCACTTCCGCATTTATAATATCAGTCTAGATTTCTTATTTAAAATAGGTACTTAGGCACAAAAAACATATTATTATTTATTTGTACCTACCTATTGCACGTTTGTCACGCAAGATCGCATGTCATTGAACAATCATATCTGTTAAAATACGCAAAAGGACATAATATTCATATTTTTCTTTTTCCCTACAAAAACCTTGCCATCATTGTTACAACTAAACATTATGTAAATACCTACGTATAAAAATATACATAAAACTCCACACAAAAAAATACGTTTGGAGTTGAACCGAGCATGAGGCTTAGTAAACATGTCGCAAAAAATCGAGCTCTTATCCTTCCACGTAGGTAATCATATAATGCAGACCGCTAAGCGGTGCTACATTCAATTAATTTTATTTCTATTTGAAGTATTTATTATCGATAATAATTTGGTACAGTGTTCAAAACAATATATTCTGTCAAACTGTAAAATAGTTTGCTCTTAAAACGCTCTTAGAGCCACCATACACGGACTGCTCGAGCAGTTAGTGATCAACATACATGGACCGCTCTAGCAGTCATAGTCAACAGCTTGAAACTACCATTGTAACTGCTGCCAACTGCCCGAAGCAGTCGCAGCTCGAGCGGTCCATGTATGTGTGTATTGTGTACGTAGAAGACTGTAGTTCACTATTCAGTCGCAGCTTGAAGCAGTCCATTCTGACTGCTTTAATCTGTCCGTGTATCTGAGGCCTTAGAAACATTCAATCGATGCCTTATAACGTATACGCTATTCGAGACACAATGCAGAGTGGGGACGAGGCTTAAATATTATGCCGAAGCATATATGAAATAAATTAATGCAACGGACCATATTTTAGTCATTAGCAAAACAGGAATTACATATATTTTCGTACGTCCTTCACATTCAAAGCAGCAGACTATCAGTTTCTTCAAACTAGATTTAAAAACCTATTAGTTCTCGAGATTCACTTACTTTTTGTATTTAATTGTTTAAATGATGCTAGTGATACTTCTTCCGCGTATCTAGATATTATTAGAAACCCTGCGGGAAATCTTTGATTTTCCGGAATAAAAGTAGCCTATATTTTATTTATGTCCTTCCCCGGGAAAACCGATGTCTGTACCACGTCAAAATCTGATGTCATCTTAAGACGTTAGAAAATCTCCAATTTGAAAGCCCCCATTTCGTCAATTTTAAGGGAAAAATTTAAAAAAAACATTTTTAAATGATATACCGGAACCCTATATAACGCTATAAAAATATTTTACTTCGCATTCGCTTCTATGAAAGCCCCCCAGAAATAAAGATTTTTATAATTTTTTAAGCCATATTCGGCTGGAGGCCATCGGTTTATATATTATATTTAAATTTGAAGTAATTAAGTTCAATAATTCAGAAGTTATAAGTCTCTGACAGACCGACGGACGAATGCACTGACGGACAAGTGCAAATTCACTCAAGTAGACTCAGAGACCTTCGCTTCGCTCGGTCAATTATTTTTATTTAAAAATTGGTAAGTCAAAGGACGGAAGTTTAGTTTTTTACTCGAGATGCGAGAAAAGTATTACACCTTTAAAGCAGATACCTATAATAGGTAGGCAAATAACTACGTTTCAAGTTAAAAGGCTGCTTACGCAACTGCCTTGTAACGTAGGTACTGCCTTTCTTTTTACCTACTCTTGAAGGCAATAATACAAAAAGAAATTTTTTTGAGTACCAAACATGGACGTATCAATGATACGTCAAGATAATATATGAAAATATGCAATTATTTCAAACCATTTATTTAGTTTAAACCTTATTCATTTTCTATCACCAGAGAAGAATGGGAGAAAGTGAACATTACGGACAACGAAAACGGCACGCTGTCATTCCACTACAAAAGGACGTACACCTTCATGCCAGAGCTCAGCGCAGGGCCTGACGACGACTCCGTAGTGGTGCCTAACATACCCATGTTGGTAAGTACCTTGAGAACGTAAACGACGTGTGTGTTATGAACGTAGACCGAACAGGGGACATACCTACTACCGTCGCTTAAATCTGTATTGTTTTAATATTGTTTATTTAAGTTCGTATTTTAGAATTATAATCCTTACTAGCTGATGCCCGCGACTTCGTCCGCGTGGGTTTAGTTTTTTTGATTCCCATGGGAACTTCTTAATTTTACGGGATAAAAAGTAGCCTATGTCACTCTCCGTCTTCAACTATGGTCATGCCAAAAATCACGTCGATCCGTTGCTCCGTTGAGGCGTGGTTGAAGGAAAAACCAACAAACCAATAAACCAAGAAACAAACACACTTTCGCATTTATAATATTAATATGATTTTAGGGGCATCAAGGTACGTGACATAAAACTGTTATTTTAAAAGAGCACTGTCTTAGGCGATGGTAGTAACCCCCAGGTACATTAAAATCTTTCAAAAGTCACAGCCTGCCCAGTGGCGGACTAAGGTTAGTGCCAAGCCTCAATTTTAGAGCCTAAAGAAAAGAAAACAAAAAACTAGTTTGTATTTGAAGGCCCTTAAGGATCGTTTCTGTAAAGCCTTACGCAATCTATGCAAATAAATGATCTGATACGATTGATTGAAAAAAAATTGCATTGACTTTGCTCCCGCTATCAATCCTAGTATAGAGTCATATTAATTTTATTGGTTTTCGAAACAATGAACAGTAGCTTTCTACAAACTTATATGGATTTATGCTTGTATCGGTCGCAGTAGGTACCTATATAATTATTATTAGTTTAACTGTCATTATTCGGGTCCCTTCGCCCCAACACCAAAAAAAAAACACCATAAAATAAATCGGGGGCCTCATTCATTGATACGGCCTATGCTGGAAGGCCGCCGATCATATCATAACAAATTAGACCACAAAAAATTAAACAAGTTAAACTGATGGCTAATTTGACACTTTGACAGTTTTTGCACAGGATAACTGTCAGGTATATAATATTATAGATATCTTTCAATTTTTTGCTGTAAGACCGTTATTATTAGCCTGCTATAGTAGGTATTTATAAATGAGACAAATCATAATAGGTTTTTATGTATTATTTTTCCACCATCATCATTTTCTTGATTGTTTTAAGTGCAGCAGTTAAATACGCTCGTTACAATTAAAAACAATAATACTTCCGTGTACCCGCTTATAAGTATTTACAAAGTTCTTATTTTAATGCAAGAAATTATCTAGGTTTTTTTATTATATTAATTTGTGACGATGTCACCCACTGATTTGCATACCATGTTTATTACTGAATAACATTGACGTAATAATACTTACGTCAATGTGGAATAATGAATATTTCTGCGGAAAAAAAGGAGAATGGCGAAAATGGACCCACATACTTAGGTTATAAATTAACAAGGTATCATGCATATGCAAGTTCATATTAATTTTAGTTAACAAATTAGGCAAAGTATATATTTAAAAATATTGGGGCTCTAGGTCACAAAAGTCAAAAGAAAGAAATTATAATAACGTATAAACGTATACGTAACGTGTAACGTCAAAAATAGGCCGTCTTGCACTTACAAAACGAAATGAGCCATAGATTATTTTATTGACATGACAGCCTTTATATTCACTGTTGTTAGGTAATTGTTTGTATTATACGTACGATTTTAACTTTTCTGCGATTTTGTGGATTCTTATAGTTTTGGATTGCCCTACTGTCTATTCTGCTTACCAACCGGGATAACTAGCGATTGTACTTTGTTAACAGCTGAAATGCCTTGTGTTATTTGATTATCTTCTACTTTTGGGTTTATATTACCCCACTTTTTTAGACTTACTTTAAGTTTGCTATTTTGTTAGTTTTTTTATGTTCTTTCACTATTAATAAGCTTCCATGATTACGTAGCCATAACAGTGGCTGCTCTTTTAAACACTGAAGAAGACGTACATATAATCTTGATATCTGTAATATTATAATAATTATATAATAGACTAGATGATGCCGGCGACTTCGTCCGCGTGGATTAAGTTTTTTTGATTCCCGGGACTTCTTTTCCGGAATAAAAAGTAGCCTATGTCCTTCCCCGGAATGCAACCTCTATACCAAATTACATCAAAACCGGTTAAGAAATGTGCTGTTAAAGCGTGGCAGACAGACAGACACACTTTTGCATTTAAAATATTATCATGGATTCTGTCTCTGTGTGTAGAAGGAGGCGAAACAGAGAACCATAATAATCACGACGAACTTTCATTAAATAAAACAACTTTAACATTATTTAATTAGCTTGGTGTCACACTGACAATATACTATGGCTCACTATTTTGTTTTAAATTTTATATTATGTTTCGTTATTTACATCCAGATTTAAGATAAAATTAATAATATGTTTACCACATTTAACAAGTTTTTAACTATACTCTAAATTCTAATATACATGCGTAAGTGTTTTTTAGACCGTACCTAAAAAATCTTCTTGATGATTCTTAAACGAGTTATTTTAAAGGTCGCAGTTCTTGCCATGTCGAGATTTTTTATGATATGTTATATTTTTTGTCAATTTCGGTGCTTTTTTCCTTTGAGCAATATTGCTATAATTAATAGTTTTATCGTAGCCATAATATTTCAACGTGGCCTGTGAAAAAGTTCCGTGGAAAATTATCTAGTATAAAAATCTATGACGATGTCAAACGACAAAAGTGTAAATAAGAGCCTGAATGTAGTTTTAGAAAAGAAAATCTTCTGTACTTTCTACTCCCTGAATTTCTTTTGATATGCACTAGCGTCACTTAAATTCAGGGCTATAATTATACTAGATCCGCCCCTGTATGACATTGATATCTACCTTTTTATTTTCCTGTATAAACCAGCAGTCCTTGATTTTGACCTTTACAATAGGAGTTACTTCGTCCGCGTGATTACGTTTTTTGTATGCCCGCGGGAATTCCTTAATTTTCCGGGATAAAAATGAGATAGGAATCTCTGTACCAAACTGACTGATCTATATCAGTCAATAACCTTTTCCTTTTATATATTTAAAATGTGCGCAGTTATGTTACACCCATCAACGTTTTAAAGAGACCAAATTACAGTCTATTGTAGTTTTAACGACATCTCGTTGAAGACGTGTAAAATTGAAAGTGGAGACGAATGTCCTCGATCAGTGAAAGCGATCGGCATACATTTGCTGTCTTGTAGTTTTTATGTTCAGTCCAACTGAACGTTTGACCAATGGTTTTATTTGTGTAAATGTGACCTTGATTATTTTTGTGTAAATGTGTGGAAATATGGAGCGGCCAAGCCGCAAGCCATCCTTTTTGGCAGTTCCGCTATTTGTGACCTCTAAATAAAATATATTTTAACATAAACCTTATCTAGAGCCTAGAATACACCAAAGCAAAGCAAGCTTTAGATAAAAAAAAATTCTCAATAATTCATAGGATTCATACATAGACTTTATACTTTACTTTGATTGGCGTATTCTGTGTAATGTTACATCTATTTCACAGATTAATGGCTACGGAAAATTTTATTTAAGTTTTTATTTTGTTAAAAGCTAGGTAGGCCATAACCCTTGACAATTGACACTTTCCTTCAACACTGCTCATTAAAAATACAATTACGTAGAAAGCGTATAGTAGGCACATATCTAGCGTGAATCGGTAAAGAAAATGCAGGTACATTATCACACTCCATTTGCTGCTGTGGAATGACTGATTAGGGTTCTGGTGGAAAGTTGACTCCGTTATCCAGTGACAGACGGGATGGTGAGGGTGGGGCAGAGAGCAGTGTCCGCCCCTGGACTCGTATCTAGAGGGCCCTCTAAACATTAAAAAATTATAATACTTAATAGTCAGATACCAATTCAGGCCAAAATATTTTCAGTAAACACCAGTCTTGACACCAGTTTGTTGGAGGCCTCTGAATCTATGTGTATCAATTTACCAACTGATCTAGTTAAAACTAGCACCTGAATGCTAATTTCGCTACGAATACTTACTTACTTCATTCGATGTCAACTTCATTATAGGTACACAAGATTTTTTTTGTGATAACGCGGTCTGGTACTTGATTTCTGTATATACTTTATGATGATTTTATATTATATATGAAATAAATTGCTATTTTATTTTATTTATTTAATTATAGTAGGGATATTGCAATATCGCAACCGCATCAAACTGAGGACAGCAATATTATTATACAGAGTGCTGATAATAACGCGCATCCGTGTGCACTGAACGGAACCGATACGGACCGGAACCTAACTGTGGCGTTGTGCAATGGCGCGTCTAGGGCATCCAGATCGTCTCTACCTTGTCTCTTATATAACTTTCATACATCTCGACTCTTGTTTTAATTTCATTCCATAGTAGCAGTGGCGTGCTTTTCATAGAAGCACTGCTCACCTTAGTTGAAATAGCTCAATGCAATATTTCACTAGGTCAGTATATAGGTAATCTTTACTTTGGTTCCGAATGTCGACATTCGAATTCTTTGCTTATCACCGCTTAGCCTAGTATAGTGAACTGCTAGAGCGTTATCGTTACCACCGATCTCACCTGATGGAAAGTGATGATGCAGTCTAAAATAATTAAAACAAATTAAAATTACTGTGAACCTGCTGGGAATCGAACGGTAACGTAAACGATTAGGAGATGTGCCCACCGGATAGCTGCAAAATACAGTTTAAGGAACCCACCGACAGATTTAAGTTGAAAGAAAAACGTAGCTTTAAGTAGATAGAAAACCTTTAAACACAAACTTAACAATTGTTTTTAAAATTCTGAATTAGACAAGGGCTGACATGTTTGTCATATATGTAAATTGTTAGTGTACTTAATAAATAAAATAAAATAAAGAGCTTTATCCATCTCGAAGCACTTGAGTGCAGAACGCTTTTCACACCAAGAGAAACGTCCAGTAGTTGTCATTGAACTTTTTGTATATACTTTAACAAAGTCTATTGAAAACCGTCAGTCGTCACCAAATGTGTGAATCACGAATACCGTTTTACTCTTTACAAGTCCCACTGTAAATAGCACTCCAGGAATTTTGTTATAAGATCCACGTTCCGAATCAATTGTTAATTAATTCTAACTTATTCAGCTACAAACAGCGAGCTTTTATTAGGGACACCATGTCGAACTTAATAATCTTTCACTGTCGCGTACTACGATTGTTATTGTTGTGTCCTACGTTTGTAATATTATTGTGAAATTTAACTACTTTTAATAATTTTCAATCTCTTCAAACCTTCGTTTATTTACCACTTCATAAGCCATCAAAAAATCAAAAAATTGTTCTTCAAGAACGAAGCAAGTAGCAATCGATCACATATTATCTTATTTAACACACATATTATATTATATATATCGATCGATATTTTTACATGGGTAGTAGAGAGTAACATTACTACTCACTACTTTTTCTATCTAATCACGTCTGCTTTCCCGAAAAATTAAAGAATTCAACAACTTTAATTTATTTGAACCTAGTGCATTGAACTTCACTTGCTCAAGCTAATACGCACGCAATAAGGTATAATTTCATATTTCTCAATCTTATATTATTCTCCTCTATTAGAGGTACGTGACTCGAGGTACCAGTTTTGGAAAATAAATATATTGACAACTATGTGGTGTTACGGTTTATCTGCATCTAACGTTGCTGGTATTTTTAAGCTCATTATACAGTTTGGTTTTGGTAGGTACTTAGTAGCTTAAATGCCTTCTATAGGATTGCGAGATATTTAAGAAGTCATTCAGATTTGATTGAGGTGAAAAATAAAAGCTAACTGCTCTACCCTAGTATTAACATGTATTAGAGTTGCTTAAGAAACAAATGTCTCCATTTAAAAAGAACCTGAGATTCTTAATTAAAAAACCGGCCGAAACGGCGACCAATTCAGTTTTAAGTTAGGAGAAAATAGTATTTTTGAGTAGTTTGTAAAGTTTTGATGGTTTTAAATTTAATTAAAAATAAGTAAGAGTGCACCTCCCACAAACATATCTGATCCGGTGACAGCGTCGCTTTCACTAGTGTCTAATAAAAATAAAATATTTATACAAATATTAAACGGGCTTAAAAATTCGTTCCAATTTTGGCCCCTGGGTCACATAAATTTCTACCTAAATTATACCTACAGTAAAAGTAATTTCAAGATTAAAAATTAATTAACTAATACATAATTAAGCACACAAAAACACACAAAAATGATTAATGTACATATGTAAACAATAGATATATCCTTTACCTAAATCCATACTTAATATTATAAATGCGAAAGTGTGTCTGTCTGTCTGCTACGCTTTCACGGCCCTTTTATTCAACCGATTTTGATGAAATTTCGTATAGCGGTAAGTCACATCCCGGGGAAGGACATGGGCTAGGCCCGGGAATCAAAAAACTTAATCCACGCGGACTAAGTCGCGGGTATCATCAAGTATAGACATAAATTTGCAACCTCTGGTAGACTCATCAATTTTATTTGTACACACTATGTACAAATATCGCGCGAAAGGTCTACAAACTGTTTACTTTTCTTATAACATTGCTAAGTGTAATAATTTTAAGACAAAATGATGGATATGTCGAAGGCATTAAGGACAAAATTCCCTTGTACGGTGTCATTAAGTGTGTTAATTCTCAGAACGGGCGTACGATTGCATATCATTATGTAACGCGCAGATCTTTCTCAATGCTTAATAGCTGCCTTTTTCAAGTCTCTTGTCTTGTTACAAAACCACCGCTGATACTTGCGACTTCAGTTAAAGGGTGAATCAGAGAGAACGCGTGACGACAGTATGAATACGTTACGTTACGTCCCTGGGACGTTGTAACAAGGAACTGAGGATATGAAGGCGTTCAAATAACATGACAACCTCCTTTTAGTCTTATATTCTGTGATAGCTGTTATCGCTGCAAAGCCGTGCCCGTCAAGCGATTTAGCGTTCCAGTACGGGAAGTTGGCGGTGTTTCACCCCCGTGCCTCAGAGAGCATGTAAAGCCGTCGGTCACGCGCCTGATCTCCCTCCGCCGATCTCCGTCACATCGGACTATGAGAGTAAAGGAACAGAGAGTGCACCTGTGTATGCGCGCACACTTGTGCACTATAACATCTCCCGCGCAGTAGCGTTACTCCGAGTTTTTACATTGCAAATTCGATTGATCGACGTGAGAGCTCACCTCGCCAAGTGTGAGCGAATATTTCAGATGGCTAATCTCTCTGGAGATAGGCCGCTTTGGCCGAAATTCGGTCGGGAGGACATTATTATTACATATTACAAATCGTACATAAACTTCCACTCGTGCACCATGACGCGCGTCACGGAGTTGCCGTTGCGCCGCGATTCTGGTATCGGGCAAAATTTTTATGGAGAGAGTAGAGACACGCAATTTTACCTTCTTTTTTTAAATGTCATGTTACGTTAAAGCTTAACTAACATTCGTCAATTAAATTTATGCATAAAACATGTAGGTACTATGATTTTGACTTGAAATGTTTGATCATACAAAATAATACGTGTCCTAATAAACCAATCCAAGGCAAAAACATAGGTAGGTGCATACCTAATTACGTACGTTTTTAAATAAATCCATGCTTTGATTTTTCACTGAATAAAATCTACTTCTACTTATTTCGCCAATTGTTGGATGTTGTAAACGACCAAATCATTGCATTATTCGATTTCATTGATTAAATCATACCTAGGTACTAGGACAAATGGTTTAAACATGCTCAGAGTAGGTACCTACCTAAGTATTCTAGAGTAGGTAGTAGAATTTTACTAGATATTTGATAAGACTTCGTCTTCGTGAATTTGGATTTCTTTGTTCTTGGTAACTAGAAAAAATAGCCTATGTCCGTCCTCAGGTTGCAACCTATCTCTGTTTTCTTAAAAATTGGTCACGGCATAATAAGTTATTATGTACCTAAATATAATATTTAATATTTTAATATTTTATGAGGTCAGTCAGACCAATTAAGTAGAAGGTACTAGGTAGGTATATTGGGTCCTAGGTCAGGAATAGGTAGGTATACACAATTATTATTATTGCAAATGTCACTAACCGTGGCTCACCTTTAATTTTCCATTCACGGAAACAACCTTGTATTGTTGCTATTAAAATTGAATAATTTTGGCCATTTTCAGCAATTACTATATTTTGTCCCACGAAGTCACCTTGTAAGTTGTAACTGGTAACTCAGGAAGTAGGTATAGGTACTGCGGAAGTTATCTGACGAAAACTTTGCTACTGAATAAAATTTAAATATCGACGCTACAAAAAACTTTATCTATTTTTGGCTAAATCGAAACGTGTTCAGTTAACCTACCTACTTATATGAACCAAAAATACCAAAGTATAATTATTATAATAATGAGTATTTAAATGAATAATATAAAATAAATAGGTACTTAGGTATTCTATTTATCAGGTAGGTATGTCAGGTAGGTACATGCCTACCTCTAATGCTGTGGCACAGGCTGATGTGGCCCATTGACCAGACTTAAGTTGCATACTAGAAGGTACATAAGTACCTACGTTAAGTAATTAATTTGTAAAAAGTGGTCAAGAAACGTTTATTTATTTATTTTATTTTATTTAATTTAGTCGCCTGCAAGTTCGTCGCTCGTTTAGCACCACCTATGGGACATGTGCAGGGAGGTAGAAGGTAGACGTGAGCGACGGGGCATCCCCCGAAAATAATAAAATTTAAAATTCTATAAAATTCATGACAGGCACATAATATACTTGACATCGTGTCTTTTGTCCACAGAGTGCAACATCTCAATCTAAACACGCCGCTCGATTCCTCCGCCTGGCCATGGCTTCAATCATGGACATTCTGAAGATAAAACCCTTCGTGGAAGTGTCTGTGGGGCAACTACTCTGGGGATATGAAGATCCCCTGCTGAAACTGGCCAAGGACGTGGTGCCGAAGGAACAGAAACTCCCGTATGAGGAGTTTGGGCTATTTTATGGGGTAAGTTTATTTTTTATAACCCCGCAAACCGATTTTTTATGAAATTTGATGAGCTTTGTGCATGACATCTTAGAATTATAACAAAAAGAAAATTAAAACATTAAAGATTAACCCTCCTTAGTAGACTGTTGTAAAAAAAAACGAAATATAATAGTGAAATTCTCATTCTCACAGAAGACGTTTAGTACATTCTAGCACAATCTCATCTGTGACCTGATTGTTATGTTAGGATGCAAGCTAGAAATGAAGTTCGGTTTGACAGTTTTATTAAACTCAAAACTTCTTAATTCAATACAGCATTGGACATAATGGCTAAATCGCCTAGCCTAGTCAGATCCAATGGAGAAAGTATAAATTCTCGAACTGGCGCAGCCAAGAATTGCAGCCTTGCAGTTTGTTAGATATCTATCCTAATTGTTCTCGATATTGAACTTTGAATATATTATGCAGGCTTCTTCGAGGTGTTTTGCATCATTGTGTAAATTATTATTGTATAAATTATATAAACAGATGATCCAAATCCAAAAACAATTATAAATTTATGATCCATGCTTGATAGCCATTTTTTTGCGTCTACAGTCATCAGCTAGGATATTGCAGTGTGGATGTCATTGCCGCTTACGAATTTGTGTCCGCTCTGGAGATAATTACTCACATCACATCATCTAGTAATCACCCAAAGTGCCCTCCATACATGCATTGAAACACTCCCTACCCTGAATGTTAGCCATTACTCATTTATTACCCATATTGAATAATGACTTTTTAATTTTGTGCATACTTTTACTTAAACTACCCTAGTTAAAATCCCTGTGCACGCTCTTTTACCCAAGCCTGGATGACGAACTGTAATATTACGAATCATATATTAGTGCAATGCCGCCTGTATATAATATTATTACTTAATTGATGGTTGTTATTTTGGATGGGGTTGTGGACCCTTGGATTTTTCATCCCAAGACAGTTACATCTTGGTTTATAGGACTTATTCCATTATTCCAGAAAAACGGCACCTCACCAGACGTAGTAACCATGTTCAGCGGCGCATCAGACATCACGAAGTACGGCATCTTCCAACGCTACAACCATCGCGAACGCCTTCCCCACTGGAGCACAGACGAGTGTAACAGCATCTCTGGGTCTGACGGCTCCATCTTCCCTCCCCATATCACCAGGAATGACTCCCTCGCCGTCTATGATAAAGATCTGTGCAGACTTTTACCCCTCCGGTAAGTGTCTTTTCCTTTGTAGAATGATTACCTAGTGTATCTATCTTTCAAATGGCAATCATCGCGATTGCCTTCCACAATCGAGCATGGGCGTCTTTGACGGCTTCATCTTCCCACCTCATATTCAAAATTCAAAATTCAAATGTTTTTTATTCAAATAAACTTTTACAAGTACTTTTGAATCGTCAAGTGAATCTACCACTGGTTCAGAATGACATTCCTACCGAGAAGAACCAACAAGAAACTCGGTGGTTGCTCTTTTTAAATAATTCATCTACAATTATTATATCATTGTATATGTCACCGTAAGATTGTAAAAACCGTTAGATTATAATCTAACTCGCGAAATTGTAAACTTGGATTAGGATTGGTCCAATCATATAACTATGAGGAATGTATAGAGTAGTCTAAAACTGGAATCCATAAAATTCGATCACACTCAGTCTTAAAAATATCGTCGTACCTTTTTGAAGTGGAAAGTGAAAGAAATTCCTGATTTTGAAAAAAAAACGTTAAAATGTTTATGCAACAGCTAAGCTGTTACAATAAAAAAGGGTAATCGAGCTCTTGAATTCGGTACATTTCGGCAGGTTCAGTTTTAATTAAGTTGAAATTCTTTGATGGTCTGGTTGTTTGGAATTGACCCGAACCGCTAGGATGTGCAACAACAACTTTTCTGCCACATACAAGTTACAACTTAGGTACCTTCAAGGCAAGCGCGTTCCAACCTAGACCTCATCATTGCTTTGCACTAAGCATAATCGTCTATTTCACAATAATAAAAAATAAAATGGTAAGTAGCTATGTACAATAATTGTACATGTAGAGTAACATAATAGGATACATGTGTATGCTTTACATTGACTAATGTTTATAATCACCGCGTAACAAGAAGCACAAGCAAGACAATGGGTGTTCTGGATTGTTTATCATTACGAAATGCTTTATCCAACAATCGGTGCGTTTGTGTTTGTTTGTGATACGCTCAGAGAGAGTCACACGGCTCAAACAGCTGTACAATTGTTTGGATTTCCGTGCATAATTTGTTAAGAACTATGGTATCTTTAAACGAATAGATCACAGTTCGTCACAAATTACACATAATAATTTGACGTCGCTTATGTGATGATAATGATTAATTTAAAAGTCATGAGGTTCTTTGGGACACCCAAAACGAAGCTGTATACCTACTTTGTCTTTCTCACTGATCTAGGCAATATTTGCGCTAAAATCAATTTTTATTTTTAATCTAAAGTTTCTTAATACCCTCTATTCCAGATACCTTAAAGACGTTGAATCAAGCGCGGGCGTCCAAGGGTTCAGGTTCACCCCACCCGAGGACGTGTTTGCAGACAACGAACAGAACAAGTGTTTCTGCCCCGCTGGGCCGCCGTGCGCTCCTAACGGGCTATTCAACGTATCCCTGTGTCAATATGGTGAGTTTATCTTAGTATCAGATGATGACAGCGACTTCACGACTTGTGGATTTCCCTTTTCCTTAATTTTTTATTTTATTGTATCCACTTTTATAGCTCTTGACTGCGATCTCACCTGATGGTAAATGATGATGCAGTTTAAGATGGTAGCGGGCTAACCTGTTAGGGGCATGGCTGTAATATTAAACCCATACCCTATATGGTTTCTACACGGCATCGTACCGGAACGCTAAATCGCTTGGCGGTACGTCATTGCCGGTAGAGTGGTAACTAGCCACGGCCGAAGCCTCCCACCAGGTTAGACCAGGGAAAGGAAATTATAAATTCCCACATTGACCATGCCGGGGATCGAACCCGGGGCTTCCGCACGTTAAGACAACAGCATTGAACACTGCACCGCGGAGGTCGTCAAGATTGAAGCTAATCTAAGATTAATATCTCCTCAGATTCACCTATAATGCTATCGTTCCCGCACTTCTACTTGGCTGACGAGAAATTCCGCGAAGCTGTGGAAGGTATTTCACCTCCCGTACCTGACAAGCATCGGCTCTACATTGATATTCAGCCCGTAAGTAAAACTGAACAAAAATTATAAAGTCAAAACAAATAAAAAGTCGCTTCGGTAATCAATTTAATTAGAAGACACATACGAACTCTCCAAACTTTCACTACCGATCCCAGTTTTGATAATATCACCAGATAAGTAAATGCATCGACTGAAACTTTTCTTACCCGATATCAAAAATAACTCGTGTAAAGGTAACGGCTTAAACATATTTATTCTCCATCCTACTTACTTCTGATATCGTAAGATATGTTGTATAAGTTTAACGGATCAAGTCTGTCAACCTCGATGCCACTTCCGATATCAGGAGATACTGGCAACTTGTGTAAGTGTAACGGCTCAAAGGTTTCACTTCGATCCCACTCCATATCAGAAAATAGAAAGGACTATACTCTGACTTTTAATTAGATGCAATAAACTGACGTTTAAAAATGTGATTTCAGTTGTAAAGTTTGAAACCTTTACTGCACTCGGATTTTTACTCTAGTAAAAACTCAAAAAAACCGAGAATGGTGTAAATGAAACGGCTCAAACGTTTTACACTTGATCCCATCTCTGATAACTTAAGTTCTTTTTTATCTCAATTTATTTGGGACTTTTGTCCGACATGGACACGCATGCCCCATCGTAACCTAAATTATAATTAAAAATATTACTCAATCAAACTATCATTACCTGCTACACAATTGATCAGGTCTATGCAGAAATATTTCGACTACCGATCTAAAACTTTCCGTCTGAGAAGGCTTGTAAAACTACCTAGGTACTTTAGTGATAAGGCCGCCTTACGCATTACCAGTTTCCTGTCTTCAGCATTGTATGCATAATTTTGTACCTATGTGTTATCTATGTGTTATGTGTAATAAAGACTTAAACTACTACTACTAGTACTACCTACGTCATATTTATTCAAATGATAATATTTCTGCACAAGGGTTCTCTGCGCTCTATACTTGCTATATCCGAGCTGGACATCTGTTTTTGTTTTTTTATTATTTCGATTTTGGTTTGCATAAAGCTCTTACGTATGTCATATAAAATTATAATTAATCAATGTCAACTAACATTACAAATTTACAAAAATAAAATAAAATAAAACATAAAAACACATCATAAAATTACAAAAATAAAAAAAATATAAAAAATAAATTAATAAATTCACAAAATGTCATAAAATTAATAATTTCGTAAATCAGTCTTGAGAATCAATCGTCAATTTGTGTATAAAAGATCTATTTACATAACTTCATGTACCTAATTCAAGCTTGTCTATCATCTACATAGTCATCGATTCTATAATATGCCTTACTTATTGACTTATTTTTAACATACTCTTTAAGTTTACGATCTGAACAGTCTGAGGGAACTGCAAGCTCTGTCGGCATTGAATTAAAAAAATTATGATATTGGGTGGTTAAATAGTATTTTATCTGAACCGGAATCCGTTCCAGCTAAAATACTATATAACTTTTATATTAATAGTTCAAAATAAATTAAGTAAAGTATTTAAATAAATTAAGTAAGTAGAATTGTTAAAAATAATAGATAAGCTACAATAGGACTGTCATATACATACTGTCTAAAAGCCCTTTAAAATAAAAAAAAGGTTAAAAAAAAAACTAAAATTACGATCTGGCAGATCTGTTATATTGTATCGTCTATCTTTAAACAAAGATAACTGAAGATAAGTAACAGTTGTGAGAATATCCGCAGGAGATGGGCACGGCAATGCAAGCGCGTGCGCGAGTGCAGATCAACCTGGCCGTGTCGCAGGTGGTGGACATCAAGCAGGTCGCCAACTTCCCCGATATTGTCTTCCCCATACTGTGGTTTGAAGAGGTAAGAGAATCCATCAAACTTTCTATTCATTTATTGAGATTTTTTCTAAGATACCAACTATTAATCCATATTAGTGACCGACATAGCTCTGAGGATTAGCAAGCTGAAGTGGCATTGGGCAGGTCCTGTCGCAGAACCGATGGCCGTTGGGGCAGACGTGTTCTGGAGTTGAGATCGCGCACCGGCAAGCATTGTATAGGACGAGCTCCAGCTCGCTGGTCAGATGACCTGGTCTGGTTGCGGGAGAGAATCAACCACACTTTCTATTCATTATTTGAGATTTTTTCTAAGATACCTACTATTAATCCATACTGGTCACCGACATAGCTCTGAGGATTAGCAAGCTGAAGTGGCAGTGGGTAGGTCATTCCTGTCGCAGAACCGATGGCCGTTGGGGCAGACGTGTTCTGGAGTTGAGATCAGTAGGACGAGCTCCAACTCGCTGGTCCGATGACCTAAAGAAGGTGACGGGAAGCGGGATGATGAGGAAGGCAGAGGGGTTTGGTGGCGCTCTTGAAAAGGCCTATGTCCAGCACGTGATGCATACAGGCTGATGGATGAATCCATATTAATATTATAAATGCGAAAGCGTCTGTCTGTCTGCTACGCTTTCACGGCACATCTGTTTAACCGATTCATACAGGGATAGCTTGTATCACGAAAAATTAAAGAGCTCCCGCGGGAATCGAAAAACCTTAATACACGCGGACGAAGTCGTGGCCCTCATCTGGATATTTATATAATTCAGATTGCCATTCAATTTTGTCGGATGTTAATACATTGATATGAAAAGTTACATTCAAAGCCCTACAGATAAGTGTAACGTTTGTCATCTCTTGCAGGGCATAGACGAGCTCCCGGAGTCAGTATCGTCCATGCTACGGCTGGCCACCAAAGTGCCGCCAATAGCGCGCGCCGTGCTGGGCTGGGGCCTCTCAGCGTTAGGACTACTGCTCATCCTTCTCGCAGTCACTTGCCTCATCCGGTAAGTTCATCATCATACCATAGTGCCGCCAATAGCGCGCGCCGTGCTGGGCTGGGGCCTCTCAGCGTTAGGACTACTGCTCATACTTCTCGCAGTCACTTGGGCCTCTCAGCGTTAGGACTACTGCTCATCCTTCTCGCAGTCACTTGCCTCATCCGGTAAGTTCATCATCATACCATAGTGCCGCCAATAGCGCGTGCCGTGGCTGGGGCCTCTCAGCGTTAGGACTACTGCTCATCCTTCTCGCAGTCACTTGCCTCATCCGGTGAGTTCATCATCATACCAAAATACCGCCAAAAAACATTTTTTAGAGTACCCTCCCTTATACGTAAATTTAAGACGTTTTTTAAGTGAAACTTCCTTAGAATCGTTGTAATTTGAAAATTTTATGAAACGAAAAAGCGACACCAATAAGAGACAAACATATTCATATTAGGATTTAACCTGCGAGAGAATGAGATAGAAAACAAGTTATATTTATCTCATTCTCTCGTAGGCTAATTTTCTGACGTTTCACTTCTGCCGTGTGTCAATTGCACACACACACTATTTTTCGTTGTTCCCATGGTGCGGGGTGTCGTTGGATAGGTTATATTATAAAAATATTGGTGTGGGAAAACCATTTTTCGACTCAGGGATCCGTTCGCGAAATGCTAATTTTTGTTCATCAAGTCTGCTGTACGGTTGTTTTTATAAAAAATGAATTAAATTCCCAGATTTTAGATATGCCACAGTGGCACAGGTTGTTTCGCTAGTGTCGAGTAGTGCTGCATAAGCTCACATATGCTGCCCCACGTGGACAAGGACTCACTCATCCTGGCTTATATTCGGCGCATTCATCCAGTCTCAATCCCAATTCCCCTTCAAGGCTCACCCAGGCAGTCCTACCCAAGTTAATCTCTCCTGCCCGTCCGTTATTTTTTTGGTAGAAACTGCAGTAGGTACTCAGCTTAAATTTCACCTGTTACTATGAAATCTATACTCTCTTCCAGGTCGTCACATCGTCAAAGTACGTTAAGGCTGGAGGGTCACGCGGTGGCTAAACCTCCGCCACCAAAAATACCCGGCAAGGAAAACGGCTACGAGTTAAACCATAGGAGATAACATGTAAATTGCGTGTTTACTATACTGATTATTTTCGTAAATGTGTGTAACTGTCCTTTGGCTCGATTTTAAATTTTCGCCACTTCCTACCAATTTGGTAGGATTCGATGAAAAAATAATTAAAATGGAACGCTCTTGCACCAATTGAAATTTATGAATTTGGCTTGTTTTATTTAAAAAATAAGGATCTGTGCCAATTCGATAACCTAACATTTAATTAAAAATAACCATTAAAAATAGGAGAATCCGACGAATTCAAATACGTAATTATAAAAATTTGAGCCAAGAAACGGTTACATTCCTTAGGTAGAATAAAAATACAATAGCCTTAAAATATTACAATTTCAACTTCAACTCCCTCCTATATTATTTAGCATTTTGAATCATTATACTTAGATAAGTTTTTAAAAATTTACTCGAACTCTAATTTTATGATATATATTTGTAACTTTCGACTTTGAAAAACTATACTACATATTAATAATTGTCAATTTTATTTAAGTACGGTAAAAATGGTATTTTAGAATATTTTTAGCATTTTTACTCATTTAGGTACCACCTCATAACATTATAGGGTACTATTAAATAGTTCGTTTTTTATTTTAAGTTTTTGTTTCAACGAATGTGATAGTTTCAAATTTAAGATTCGAACAAATTTAGTTGTAATAACATTCGGGAATTTGGTTTGAATGACTGTTTTTTTAACTGTAAATATTTAAAAACTTCGGTCGGGCTTCGGGTTGCCATTTAATAAAAACTTTACAGTTTTAAGGCAAATGTAAAAACAAAAATGAATTTTGCGACAGTTACGATGACATGGGATTTACCGGCATAAATGTTAAAAATTGAAGGAATCGCAAAGTTTATTATTGGTGTATAGATGGTAAATTAAGATTAGATTTATAAATCTGCATTAAAGATGATCTAAGTCAGACTAATAAAAGATCTAACTGTTTTCTATAAGTAACGTATATTATAAAAATACCATTTATGACGTTTGCAATATTTTGTAATAAACCAATATTAAATTGATGGTATACTAATATATAAATTATTAACACTTATTGCTTTAAAAAATCGTATTTCTAATCTTAATTTATCACTAAATACCTAAAATGTACATTATTTTATTGATAGACTAGTCTGTATCCGTCCTTAGGTCTAGGTGTACTTTTTACCATTTACTTTTTCTTTAGCCTTAAATCTATCAAGGAACGGTATTAGTTTAATTGTAGTCATATTTTAACGTGAATTTTATTATATTAAATTTTCTTGTTACTTGTCTTACATCACTTGCTACATTATTTCAGAAATCACAATCGCCATTTTGATTTCTTGAAATATTTTATCAGAATGGGCAATATACTTAGTTAATATTTTTCTGCCCACACTCATACACAATTATTTTCAAAGACAGTAAAATTTCAATAAAATTAAATACTTTTAACTTAAATATATTATTATATATCCGCAATTTTTGATACGTTGCTAAGTAACTTCTCGAGAGGTTACAGATAGATTGAATATTAATTTCTGCTGTAATTGTTTACTTTTTGACATGTTTTGTGCTTTCATGTAAAATAATTTGACATGATAACTTTAACGAGATGGAGATAGATATCATGAAGGCATTATTTTATTATTTTACTGTAATACTGCGAACACATGTGTGTGTTGCAGATTGACAAAAGATATTTTTGCTGTATAAAAAAAACACAAAAGTAAAATATATTTTGTATTTCTTTTTACAATAATTAATATTGTAGACACCTGTTATAAAAATGACTGCTTAAAATAACATACTTAAGCACATTTCTGACATTCATCGCATTCATTCATTCATTTTAACAGTTTAAAAAAATCACTATTTCTATAATTGTTCAAATAATAAATGAATGTTTTTGTAGTTAAATATAAAAAAAATATCGTTATTATTTCCTTTGTCACTTCTTTAACAGGATAATGTGTGTGGTAATATTAACAGATAGGTTTTACCCAAGAAGTCCTATTTATTTTACAAGTGAGGAGAACTGTCTATATATTTCAGTTATTTACTACTTTTTACATAGGTATTCATGACTTTTATGTACCAATTATGTTAATGTTGCCACAATGTCGACCTTTAATTTGCTCAAATTTGGGACTTAATTTTTTAACGCATGTTTATTTTAATTGTGTAAAGTGCGTTATGTAAATAAATGAATAAAGGTGTAAGTTATATTACAAAAATATTTGTTTTATTAATTAACTATGGTCTCTGTCTTTACACACACATCAATCTAGAATTCTAGAACCTGTAATATGGTTTGTAGAACAAAAACCAACCCACGTCGCTACGTTATCTAAGTCCATAAATCATGGCGAAGACCATGATGGCTCTCAATTGTGGCCCCATCAATATCAATGGATCAACCCAATGGGACCGTGAGTAAACAAACCTTCGGGTAATGCAAACACCTTAAATAAACCCGAAGGTAAAAGAACATAGGTAGGTACCTCATTTGCTCCGAGGGATTTACTATATATCTACTTTGGCTATTTTTTCGTAAGCAAGTTAAAGTACAGTGGATTTCGTATAAAAGGACGCCACGATTTCCGGGTGTCGCTTAATATGAAGGCAGAAAGAAAAAACATTTTGTCAACAGAGGACGTTTAAATGAAATCCATTGTACTCTATTTATCGCGGCTAAATGACTACTAGCATTATAACTTGCAATTTAAACTGGCAAGTCACTTGCACAGGTCACGTAGCTGCGGAAATGAATGGTAAAACTTGCATAAATAAAAATGGAAATTGGAAATGACAACTGAATTCTGGAAGGAAACTTGCTGGAGACACCAAAGGCTGCTTTTCAAGCGCACTTTAATTTGTATGAATGCATTCCTATCATATAAAGTTATATCATACTACAAAAATAATAATAATAATAACTGCCTCGTTGGTCTTTAGCCTCGCCTTTAGTCGTTAGCATGTTTGACTGCGGCCTTTTTTCGGATTAGAAATTCCCAGTACTAGCCTGGAGTTAGGAAGTTGGCGGTGTTTCACCCCCGTGCCTCGGAGAGCACGTTAAGCCGTCGGTCCCGGTTATTATCACGAACATGATAATAGTCGTTAAAGCCCGCCAACCCGCATTGGAGCAGCGTGGTGGGTCTAAGCTCTAATTCCCTCTCTACTATGAGAGTGGAGGCCTGTGCCCAGCAGTGGGACGTAAATGGGTTGTAGTGATGACGATGATGACAAAAATAATAAAACAAGCGTGTTTAAGTTTAATTATGAATTTATTTACATATTTTTTAATTAATCACAAAATTTGATTAATTAATATGTTTCTTAGAACACAAGAATAGTCTTACAAAAACTTAATTATGTATTATTAAATTACAACCAAAATTAAAGCATAAATATTTGAAAAAAAACCCGTTTAACAACTACCAAGGTTCTAATGGACGAGTCCTTTTTATGAATTTAATCTATTTCGAAGTTAACTGCTTGTGCTGTTGGCACAATAAGGACGGAAATACAATAGGAACCGGAAAGGAGAAAATTGTCGCACGAAACATAGTACGCGCACACTAGGCGACAGGAAAAAACTTCTTTCCCATCCAGCGTGAACGGATTGTCCTGTCCGGCCCTTATTATGTTTTCGACCTTTAAGCCACATAGCAAATGAAGAACAACACGATTTTCAGAGTAAACAAAATGAGTTTTGTTGAACCAAAGCTACATTAGGCGCTTTTTGTGATCACATAACATGGTTCACACAACGACCTCCGACGACGATTTACATAGAAGGGCCCTGTCAAACAAAGAATGTGGACTTGTATACTAACGCCATCTAGTCTGTAAGGCGGGACAGCGCTATGGCGGGGAAAAGGACAGCTTACACAGGTGAGGTGCACGCCCTACAAGTCGGACGCCCAACATTTTTCTATGAAAGGGACCATCTAGTACCTACATATATATCGATGGGTTTCACAAAGGCAATAAATTTAGCGAGTTTTTGAAAACGTACAAGCAAAATACAACGTGACGTACGTAACGCAGCCATCACGCACTTTGTTTTACCGTAAGAATGTTTGTCCACAGGTGGGAAGTGGGGTTGAGATGCCCAACCATAAAAGATAAAATCACACGTCATCTATTAATAATCCGGTAGGTCTGCTAAACACATCTCTGCGCCAGTGGACAAGGACACTAATGCCTTAAAATGTTTTTAAACAAAAGTTTCATAAAACAAAAATCAATATAAAAAAAATACATTTAACATAGGCATTTTAAAGCCTCGACTTAATTTATTCAAAGATTTTTTTTCACTATGAAACGGCAAGCAATACCTAATACATATATAAAAAAAGTACTTAACCTACGTTTTTTAAAAATAATTAGCTAAATTATAAATAACTTCCGTAAGTTCGCATAAATCACATAATCACATGCGACGGTGAAATAAACTTATATTGAGGAAAAACTTTGTTAGAAAAATAATTAAATTCAATACAAAAGAAATGTAGCTAAAAGTAGCTACAAAAATAACAAAAGAATATTTTATAAATTGTAATATTATACACAAAGCTTGTTTAAAAAACATTCCATAATCATCATAATTGTTAGTACAATATAAAAAAAATTCTATTACATTCGTGGTAGGTACATATTTAAACATGTAGAATTTATGCTTTTACAATATCATAATAGATGTTAGAAATATTTTACTAAATAATAATTAATAAGCACGTAGTACTAAATAATAATAATAAAAAAAAGAAGTCAGTTTAATCACACCAATAATAGGAAAATATGTTTCAACCACGGGCCAAAACACATACACACGATACGACGTACATACATATTATTATGTTCCTATGTACGGGACGCTGTTCCAATAGGGTTATTAATAAATAATTGATCTACATCAGTGTTTTGCGTCATCTTAATAAATTAATTAATATCGAAGCGGCTGAGGCGCATTGACAACAAAAAGTCGTGCCGTGCATCGTACCACGATGCGATGTCGTATCATAATGGGCATGATGACTGATTTTGAAAAATGGTCAGATTATGTTCGGAAGTATCTACTAATTCGAAAAGATGTCTTATTTCAACAGAAAAATAAGGTTTGGTAGATAAAATTGGCATTTGAAATTTAAATTTTAAAATTCACGGCAAAACGCTCGCGAGAGTCATGGCGTCGTTTGTGACGTCACTATTGTTTTTACCACTCTGTGCAGTATGTAGTAAGCAATAGTGTGATTGTCAAGGCTCGAAAACAAACAATTGTGACGTCATTCGCTTCTTGGTGTTCAATTCATTATGGCGGATTGTTGTATTTTATAGTTTTATTTTATCAAAATAAATAGCAATCTCACTCGAAATAGAAAAAAAAATACGTTTTTTATAATCCATGAATCCTATTTCATTAGATAAATTCATAATTTCATTGATAAGAATCAACTTACTGTCACCGTGCCTATTTGTTACGATGGAAGTCTAAAATTTCCACGACACGACATCCTATAGCGATGCAACGTCGCAAGTCGCAACGACGTTATATCGTGTGTTTGTATTTTGGCTCTCATTCTCCAGTAAGGGCCAACTTAATACACGCGGACGAATTCGGCGGAATCATCTAGTATTTACAAAGGATTAAAGGCAATACTTTAACTTTAGTATAGCAGTCAATCTTGTACCGATTTAGCAATAACACGGTAAATATTTTGCAGTAGTTTCCATGGTCTACTGATATATGAAATTTTTAACAAACAAAGTTTTTTGTATTATAAATTATTTTTAAGTTACTATTTTAAGTAAACGCCATAATATTTATTGCCTTCCTCTATTATGCAATATTAAAGTCAGTTAAAACTTAAAACAATACAAACTAATATACTTAAGAATGATCGCACATCTGTTATTTGATTGTGCGTGTCAGAGCGCGTTTAAGATAGATTTCTTCGAAGTCATTATTTCATAAACTGTAGTATTTTTCCAATTACTGTCTGCGAAACCTCAAATTGAATTTTAAAATACATATCTATTCAACGAGGTATCACACAGACCCACAGACGGACTGGACGGAACTATAAAGATACCTAGTTCTACTGCGGAACCCTAAAAAAGAGGGTCAAGTATCTTAACAGCAGCTCCGATGGATCTGAGTTGGTTCGCGTTGGAAGCCTTAATGCGCGATAATTCGAAAGGGTATAAAGATACCTAGTTCTACTGCGGAACCCTAAAAAAGAGGGTCAAGTATCTTTACAGCAGCTCCAATGGATCTGAGTGGGTTCGCGTTGGAAGCCTTAATGCGCGATTATTCGAAAGGGTATAAAGATACCTAGTTCTACTGCGGAACCCTAAAAAAGAGGGTCAAGTATCTTTACAGCAGCTCCAATGGATCTGAGTGGGTTCGCATTCGAAGCTTAAATGCGCGATTGTTCGACAGGGTAACCTTCGGAATCAGTAACTGATTCTTTGATATTATTGATGTTTCGATGGCAACCCACATCGCCTACCACCAAAATGATCGCGAAAGAGTTCCTTTAAGTTATAATAACCCAGTCATTTGGTAGTTTCACCTGGAAAGTTTATCGGGAGTTTTGAAAATTGGTGTGTTTTATAGATTTCGACGTGCTCTTTCCGAATTTTCGTTTGCCACCTCGTATCTTTGCCGCTCGCGCTGCCATATTGGAAAAATGGCGCCTAAAATAAATTTTTTTGACAATAACTACTTTCGGACTATTTTTACGATGAAAATAGTTTTGTAATAAATTAAACTGGAGAAAATTTCCTACAGTTTATGTAGTAACCTTTTTTTGTAAAATCGTACGAGAGCCGCAAACCAAAACCTAAATTCACCTTCAACAGTTCAAATAAATTTGTGTTGTGGGTGTTTTTTACTAAATTAGATTGACATGGCTAAATCTAGTGATTTATCTTTTTCACATAAAATGTAGGATTTTTTTCTAATTTAATTCATTACATAACTATTTTCATCGTAAAAAAACTGTTTTTGGGCGCGCGAGCGGCAAAGATACGAGGTGGCAAAGTGAAAATTCGGAAAAAGCACGTCCAAATCTATAAAATACACAAATTTTCAAAAGTCCCGAGAAACTTTCCAGGTAACCCCTCTTTTTGAGCACCAAATGACTGGGCTATTAATCAAACCACGATAAGTAATTACTAATTATGTATTGATTAAATTTATTACGGTATGTGTTATTCTTTACTTCATGGTTTCAGTGCCATAAAGTTATTAAAGTCGATATTAGGATCATTTGAAAAAATATAATCTATTTTCGAGTTTTTTAAGTGCAATACTATAACAGCATCGAGTTTTTGAGACTCTTATAAATTTATATTAAAAATATATGTAACAGTAATGTCCAAAATAAATAACAAATTATACACATTTACAATACACTTTCTTTCTACCACCTGGGCATGTTTCCGAACTTAAAACACCCCATTGCAAATGGTAGGTGAGTTGTATAATTTGATAATGGCATAGTATAAATTATTAATTGTAAATTGTATACTTTATAGTTAATTTTTATGAAATGTTAACAAAAACATTGTATGGGATACCCACTGGGTCTTAGTGAATAAGTAGATATTATAATGCGTTTAAAGTAAGAAAAGGACATAATATGACCTTTTCTTACTTTATTATTATATTGTGATTCAATAAATTAAAGGTGCTAAGTGTTAAATAATGTAGAAAAATCCATATAATAAACTATTATGTAAGAGACAGATCATTGACTGTCCAATTCTTACTTTGAACACATTGTATATAGTAATGTGTATAATCCATTAAATATTTAGCAATTTCTGGTCTGTTCTTAAAACTATGGAAAATATAATTGACAATAACAGTTTTTATTTAAGTTTTACGTATTTTACTGGAACTGGGTCCTGAATTGTCATTATCACGTCTTTTGATAGCAGCATGTCTCAGAATTATTGGTTTTTTTTTCGTAGCTAGCACAATTTTCGGAGGCTCTTTAGGTGTTATTACAGTTTTAGGACTAAGGTCAAGTTTTAATTTTTCTGTTTCCGGTTTGGGCAAAATTTTCAAATATTTAGGCACATTACCTTTGCTACCTATAGGCACCAGAGGTGGCATGTTAAAATTGAGAATATTCGTTTTCGCAGTTATTTGTGTCTTAAGTCCTTCATTACCTACGTCTTCTTTGGGCGATATACTTTTAACTAAAACCGGTTTTTCTTTACCGAAAGAAACGAGTTTCGTAATGACCGGCAAATTCTTTAATATCACAGGTTTATCGGCCTCGTTTGAACTAGTATTTTTATTATTCCCGCGAGGTGTTATATCAACTTTAGTATTACTTGTATTATTTTTACGATCTACGTTTGTTTTATCTTCATTTGTGTCTGTTGTCATTTTAACTTTTGTGTAGTTTTTCGGTTTTTTCATTTCCCTAACATTGATAGCGCCATTGTCGTCTTTGATGAGCATGTAAGCATCGCATTTTTTGACTCCGTAGGCATCGCGTTTTTTAAATCCGAAGCCATTGAACGCTGACAGTTTGTTCGCTATGATGCAAGACAACGTAGTATCTTGGTACTCTGTGAGTAAAAGATTCACGTTACTGCCGGAGCTATTCTCTATGGAGGGATCGGCGCCGTGTGAAATTAAAATCTCTATGGACTTCCGATAATTTTCCGGTACTTTCGTCTTGTCGCCACGATCTGGAACGGAAATGTCACACTTTCTATTTTGGTCATAGAACTCGATCCCTGCAAGTCGATTGCGAACATAATCATTATTACTATTACTATATTTTATGCAGCAATAATTAATTGTAAGAGAGTGTGACCCAATCAGAGGCCCAATTGTCTAAGCAAATCATTATCATTTGACAGCTTAAAACGTATTACTTGAACTGCTTTAGGAGTTCATAAATGCTTAAGCCTATTAATTATTCTTATTTAGGAGTCTGAAATGAGCTACTAATTGCCCACGTTACTGGCCAACTAGCGAAGTGTGACCTACGAGAAGAGCGAGAGTGTAAGAAAGCTCAAGGTCACTCAGCAGGCGATGGGGAGAGCAATTGCTCGGGGTTTCTCTGCGCGATCAAATCAGAAATGAGGACATCCACAGAACTAAAGTAACCAACATTGCTCGACGTGTTGCGAAGCTGAATTGGCAGTGGGCGGGGCACATAGTTAGAAGAACCGATAGAAGTTGGGGTCCCAAAGTGCTGAAGTGGCGACCACGTGGGCATCGCCATGTTGACAGTGCTGGGCGCCGCGCTCACTACCTGTGAAGTGTGACCTACGAGACTGATGCTCTACTCACTGGAGGCCTCCGTACAAGCGGCGCCCGCGGCGAGGTACAGCGCGGTGTTCCCACACGTGGGCATCGCCATGTTGACAGTGCTGGGCGCCGCGCTCACTACCTGTGAAGTGTGACCTATGAGACTGATGCATTACTCACTGGCGGCCTCCGTACAAGCGGCGCCCGCGGCGAGGTACAGCGCGGTGTTCCCACACGTGGGCATCGCCATGTTGACAGTGCTGGGCGCCGCACTCACTACCTGTGAAGTGTGACCTATGAGACTGATGCACTACTCACTGGCGGCCTCCGTACAAGCGGCGCCCGCGGCGAGGTACAGCGCGGTGTTCCCACACGTGGGCATCGCCATGTTGACAGTGCTGGGCGCCGCGCTCACTACCTGTGAAGTGTGACCTATGAGACTGATGCATTACTCACTGGCGGCCTCCGTACAAGCGGCGCCCGCGGCGAGGTACAGCGCGGTGTTCCCACACGTGGGCATCGCCATGTTGACAGTGCTGGGCGCCGCGCTCACTACCTGTGAAGTGTGACCTATGAGACTGATGCACTACTCACTGGCGGCCTCCGTACAAGCGGCGCCCGCGGCGAGGTACAGCGCGGTGTTCCCACACGTGGGCATCGCCATGTTGACAGTGCTGGGCGCCGCGCTCACTACCTGTGAAGTGTGACCTATGAGACTGATGCACTACTCACTGGCGGCCTCCGTACAAGCGGCGCCCGCGGCGAGGTACAGCGCGGTGTTCCCACACGTGGGCATCGCCATGTTGACAGTGCTGGGCGCCGCGCTCACTACCTGTGAAGTGTGACCTATGAGACTGATGCTCTACTCACTGGAGGCCTCCGTACAAGCGGCGCCCGCGGCGAGGTACAGCGCGGTGTTCCCACACGTGGGCATCGCCATTTTGACAGTGCTGGGCGCCGCGCTCACTACCTGTGAAGTGTGACCTATGAGACTGATGCACTACTCACTGGCGGCCTCCGTACAAACGGCGCCCGCGGCGAGGTACAGCGCGGTGTTCCCACACGTGGGCATCGCCATGTTGACAGTGCTGGGCGCCGCGCTCACTACCTGTGAAGTGTGACCTATGAGACTGATGCACTACTCACTGGCGGCCTCCGTACAAGCGGCGCCCGCGGCGAGGTACAGCGCGGTGTTCCCACACGTGGGCATCGCCATGTTGACAGTCCTGGGCGCCGCGCTCACTACCTGTGAAGTGTGACCTATGAGACTGATGCACTACTCACTGGCGGCCTCCGTACAAGCGGCGCCCGCGGCGAGGTACAGCGCGGTGTTCCCACACGTGGGCATCGCCATGTTGACAGTCCTGGGCGCCGCGCTCACTACCTGTGAAGTGTGACCTATGAGACTGATGCACTACTCACTGGCGGCCTCCGTACAAGCGGCGCCCGCGGCGAGGTACAGCGCGGTGTTCCCACACGTGGGCATCGCCATGTTGACAGTGCTGGGCGCCGCGCTCACTAGCAGCTCCACCGCCGCGGCATTGCCCACGTTACTGGCCAGCATGAGCGGAGTATAACCTATGGAAATACGTTACTATTCTAACAATAATGCATTTGAAAACAAGAAATTAGATTATTTACGTATTCATATAGTACACCATGGGGCAGGACGTTTTTGATGTTGTATGTGGCCTCCGTTCGTTGATAATAATATAAGTCGCAGGGAGCTGTTTTACCGTTGTTGTGTTGCTCAATAACGCTCGTGATATATTTATTATGTAGGCTTTTAGAAGACCGACTTTGATTCAAATCAAAGGAGTGCAACTTTTGTACTGGGAGCAGTACAATTTAATATTCTTTGCCCTTCAGTAAAGTATTTAAGTTTGGGGCAATGCTTAAAGAACAGTATTTTTCGAGAAACTATGAATACAATATTATTAGAATACATACCCTGATTGTCGTACATCATATTGAGTTGCGTGAGTAAATAACTGATTATTTTAGCGTCTGGTTTATTTTCTAATTCAGATTTCCACAGATCTTCGTTCTCTTTTATAATTTCTCTGAAAAAATAATAATTTACGTCAGTAAGACGTATCTTGGGTTAAATCTAAGGGGGCTAACTACTGGGTTAAATCTAAGGGGGCTAACTACTGCTTCTCTGTCTGTCAATATTATCGCTATTATCTTATTGTTTCTATCTTATGATATACATATACAGTCTGACAATTTTAACTGAACCGGTGGCCAAAATTGAAACTAATTTTTATGCCTTTTGTTTTATTTTACATATTTTCAATAGATACTAGCGACGCTGTCACTGGGTCAGATAAGTTTGCAGGACTATATGTAGCGGGTAACGTAGCTAAGAGTAAAAGAGGGCGATTCAAGATTTCAGTTCTTGGGTCTCAAACCAAAGACATAGACAAATTACAAAAAAAAGGTTTATGTAACAGGACAACCTCGAGCTTAGTGCGAGTTTTTTTACCTATTAGATCACTTCTATACATATAATATGGAATTGAACAAAAAACTACTGTCAATGTTCCAAACAAATAGCAGTTTAATTTAACCAGACCAGACCAGAACCCAGACCAGGGTGCGTTTGGAACCCTCGTAGCTTTAGTTTTAAGATACCGTTACTGATTATCACCATTATATTTTATAAATAACTGCACGTCAATAAGTGTAGTATACCTACCTAAATTGAATAAATTTCAGTTGAGTTGAGTTAACCCGCCTTAGGCTTAGTGCGACTTTCTTTACCTATTCGATCACTTCTATATATGGAACTGAACAAAAAACGACTGTCATTGTTCCAAACAAATCGCAGTTTACTTTAACCCGCAAATCTCCCACTAGGCCCGCAGGAGTTTGTAGAGCAGTTTTGGACTCATCATCTCTAACCACATAACATCTCACTTACCTTGCGTTGTTTCTGCAATGTTCGAGTATAGCGTGAACGTGCTTTGCGCCAATCTCTGCTGCCAAGTGAAGAGCTGTCCTGGACTCATCGTCCCTGACCATAACGTCTGCGCCTTGAGCTAACAATACCTCAGTACATTCCGGATAGTTTTGTAGTATAGACATTTGTAACGCTGTCTGAAAAAGAATTTTTTCAATCAGAACACCCTCACAGCGCACGTGTTTCCTGCCACGTGTAACTTAGGTACCTTCAAGGCAAGAGTGAATAGGCGTCTAGGCAAGCGTGTTCCAACCTAGTCCTCATCATTGCTTTGCACTAAGCATGATTGTCGTGAAACGCATGCTTATCTCACAATTTAAAAAAGTCTGATACTCTTCTGGTTGGGCGACATTTGTGTTTATTCATCACCTCAAACCATCGCATCGCTGGCCACCTACTGAGTACGGGTCTCTTTTCAGAATTAGGTCTAAAGCAAGCACCGCGACGAAGGCAAGTGTGGATTGGAAGACTTCACACACCTTTGAGAGTATTAACTCTCAGGCATGTTCTCTCACAATGCTTTCCTTCACCATGAATGGAAATTATATTCACTCACACGAATCACGATGCTTTCCTTCTCTGTGGAAGCAAATTATATTCAATCACCTTTATCAAAAAAACTAACGAAGCATATTGGAACGTGCTTATTCGGTTGGAATAATACCTACACATTCGCCCTTTCGTTTCTCTACTCGTTGAAAGCTAGGGTCAGGCGTCATGTACAGTCCGCCTAATCTTGGCTAAAATTGGATATATTGTTAAGCCTGATATGTTTTAAAGAATTTAATTTTTTCATATCTACTAGCGACGCTGTCACCGGGTCAGGTAAGTTTGTAAGACTATACATAGTTGCGGTTTGATGCAATTTTATTGGAGACTGAGAAGAAGGTTAATAAGCTTAACTATTTGCACGTCACAGTATTTCCGTACTGTAATTGCGCGGATAGCTCTTGCGGCTCATTTCTCAGCCCCAAAAAAGAACAAAACGAAGGTATGTTCCACATCCACAGGTACGTTCACTATACGTCTCACATCTCATTAAATCTCGTCAGTCATTCGAATGTATTTCATCCATCCATGCATCAGCCTGCATGCATCCACAGCTGGATATAGACAGCATTTTCGAGAGCGCGCCACCAAACACGGTCAAACAAGAATGTATCTTTAGGTCATCGGACCAGCGAGCTGGAGGTCGTCCTACACTGCGCTTACCGGTACGCGGTGCACTCCAGAACACGTCAGCCCCAACGGCCCGATATGACAGAGGTTCTGCGACAGATATGAATAGCCCACTGCCACTTCAGCTTGCCAATCCTCAGAGCTATGTAGGTCACTTTAGTTATTATACTAATGTATAATTGCGAATAGCTCAAAACTATTGCTCGGTATTCGGGAATTTGTATGGAAGCCATAACTTTCAAAAGTGGTATAAAGTCTGGCATGCAAACTATCTCTGTACCAGTATATTTTATAAGCTTTTTGATTGTTTATTAGTGCCAAAATTGGTTGCGCGGCTGGGCCGTGAAAATGTACTTAACAGACAACCAGGCAGAATTTATTTTTATAATCTTAGTATAACTTAGATTCGGCATTCCCATTTCCCACCCACTAGTAGAGATAAAGTGCTCAGGGAAATTTCGCCAATAAATTGCGCGACGATTGTTATCCACTTAATTCAAAGATATCGAACCATCAGATATCATTTTATACTATTTTATCAACAAAAATAACTTTCGTTCGTCAGTGATAAGGAACAGTAATATGTAAAAGTTAATATGTATTAAGTCACTACAATGTCAAAATGAGCATATTTGTATGATATTCTGTTGTTTGAGTATTACAAAATTACTCTTTTTGACATTGGAAATAGATCTATACTATTATAAATGCGAAAGTGTGTCTTTCTATCTATTCAATCGATTTTGATGAAATTTCGTATAGGGATAGGATGATTTCCCAGGGGTCGACATAAACGAAAACTGATTTTGGGTATCGACGAGGTCCAAAAATCGACCCCTATTATTTACACAGGTTCTTATTTAAAACTTTGAATATTTTAGTAGGAAGTACCATTGCTGTTCTTTTTAAAATTTTTCATCATCATACCTAGTCGAAAAAGGATTTACTGGGTTACAAACATTTTGGCAAAAAAAGAAGTTGTTTGAAAATCAAGGAACGCGGAGATTTAAGGCAGCAATTCACCAATATTGAACCCGATTTAGCTCGTAGATTGGTAGAAAGTCACCAGGTTTCACACTGATTCTTTTCTTTGCGTTATTAATATTTTTTCGAAAAATGATTGCCTACTCAAGTATTTTTATAAATAATAATATGCAATTTAATAATTCGTAATTTGTATTAATAATAATTATGTAATTTGTATTGTATTTTCATATTAACTGAATTTTATGTTTTTTATTTTGTTAAATTTTGATGAGAAAATGATGCTTAAACTTGACAGCTGTGCTTGTTTACTCACATATCAAAGTGCAAAGTTTTAAATTGGTAAGTATTTTGTATCAACAGGAAAAAACTAGAGATAGGATTTTTAAAGTAATTTGGCGGTCTGCGGTATCAGTTCATTTTGGAAAAGGGGGTCTCTTGCTCAAATAGTTTGGGAATCCCTGGATTAAGTCGTCAATGTATTCGACGTCGTCAATTGTCAGTAGGTATATGTATATGTCTGTGGAATTCCTTCAGACGCTTTAGATTGCTTGTTCATTGGAGCATAGCTGAGTGAAGTCGCTTGGGCTTCGACCAATTAGATTATTGAGATGACGTGTTAAAATTATTATCAGTCAACTATCAGTAAATTTAAACTGATTGGACTGCTGAATACGTCTCTGATCTCTGTCCTACTTCGTTTCAGAAGACAAGCGGCCTTCTCATATACTAGTCTTCTATCAATTGGTATTTAATTGTCGCAGTAAAGTGTAGGACGTAAGGCATATGGTAAATATCAGTCTAAATTCATACCATAAGAATGTGTGTCTGTCTGTCTGTCTGCTACGCATTAACGGGCTATCTTTTCAACCGATTTTGATGAAATTTGGTATAGGGGTAGGTTACATACCGTGGATGGGCATAGGCTAGGCCGGAAAATTTAGTCCCCGCGGAAATGAAAAAAACTTAATTCACGCAGACGAAGTCGCGAGCATCATCTAGTGTTTTTAAATGTAACTAAGTACCTAACTATTCCATAAATTTTGTAAACGTGTTAGTCAAATTCTACAGAATGTGTGTTTACCATTAACAACGTAGGTAACTTGAGAATCGAGATAATAAAGGTCTGTTATAGGGATATTCCCTGTCGTATGGTGCAATATTATATTACATTTTATCTATAAACTAGCAGTTGCACACGACTTCAGCCACGATAAATGTGAATCAGTTTTTGTTAGGTATACATGAATATTCCTCCTGATTTTTTTTAATATTTTAATATCGCTGGGTGGAAACCGCTTAGGAATACACTAGAAAAGACGAACGCGGATGGGGACTTACGTAGGTTGGGCGCAGACCTCAAATCATACAATTCAAAATTGTTCCGCAGAGACTGTATATGTCACCGTAAGATTGTAAAAACCGTTAGATTATAATCTAACTCGCGAAATTTTAAACTGTCGACAAATTGTGAACCGTTCAATGTTCTGAGTGTCAATTTTTTAAATATTCATTGTATTTACGTTTTCTTGTGTCTTCCTTGTAGGTTAGGGCTCGACATACGAGTATATAATCATGTAGTGCCCGGCCGCAAGCAGGGCACTTAGGTTTTATCGGGTTAAAATACCTAACAGATTACAATCTACCGAAAAATAATGCGTTAAATTGTAATCTTCGACAGTTTGCAATTTCGCTAGTTAGATTATAATCTAACGGTTTTTACAATCTTACGGTGACATATGCAAGCGACGGGAAGCTAGGTATACAAAGAGGCGTCCAAGCGTAGAGACGCGGACGCCGCTTTTACGACTGCTTGAAAAAGGAGTATATTGTTTTCAGGGTTCATGTATGTATGTATGTGTGTATGTGAGTTTGTATATTCCACCATAACTTCTATACGCCTGAACCGATTTTGATAAATGAGGTATCGTTAGAATCCCTAGCTTATTCCGGGTGACATAGGCGTGTAAATTTTTTTTAAAAATTGATGGGGATGACCATGGTCCCGCATTAAAGACTAAAGTTGAAAAAAAATATTCGAAAATAAGATTAACTGTATAATCATCATCTAAAAAATGATGAGTAGATTCCAAAAATATATATAACACTATAGTTCAATATCCATTGACTCTAATTTAACTAGATTAATTTAGTTCGATTTTTGGTAGGGCAGTCGTGTTTTTTAATTATTTTAATTATGACTTGTATAGTTCCAAGCCACGGACGGCATTACGCAAATCTACGGTCTAACACCGCCTCTCGTATCCCACGCCTCAGGAATCTTTCAAAAGAACTCTGAACCAGGAACAGGCGAGAAAACCACCCATATTCACATACTCACCTTTTCCCGGAATTTCATTGGCATGATTCTGTAGTCTGCTATACAAGCGATTTATAATTTCACTTTCACTTATGTAGGTACATAGATCATAGTTAAACTTATCCCAATTTCAAACGAAAGGTTAAGTTTTGAGTAATACAGAAATAAAATATTACGATGATTAATTTTATCAAGCTCGAAACTAAGCACGATCTTCATTTGAAGTGGTTTGGACAAACATTAAATGAGTGCAGTAGGCGCTAGTTTTTTTAATGCTATAAATAAATTATAAAATAAAAAAACTAACACTTACCAAGTTTCCAGGAGCCAAGATGTCGACGGACTCATTCCTAATTTTCAATATGGAACACTGTCTTTTTAGCAATCCGACGTCGTTGTTAAGAACGGCCAAGTGAATTGGTCTGCGAACATATAATACACTTTGTACATTTCAAGCTAAGTTACGCTACGTAAATACGTTGTTAAGCGATCATCAATTTATTCAATAATATAGTACAACGTACATGGGCTAGTTGAAATTTCAACTGCAGTTACAAAATGACCTGGCTGGATGATTACTCAGTTATGCGAGTGCCAGAGCTCCATTTTCAGACAGCAGATGACTTGTATTGCAAATTCTCAATCACACGACCACACAAAGTGGTCACAACTGCTCAAGCTGCCTCGTGTATGCTAATGATAGGAACATTAAACAGTTTAAAGCAGTCATGACTATACAGCCATGACTGCTTTAAACTCTTAGGGACTTGATATTGCAAGCTTATAATAGCAATATTAAGCACAGGGAATCCCCTAACAATCTTGTAACTACTACATTCCTTAAATGAGCCTGTGTAACCTTCAATAGAACAAACATAAAACATATGTACTAGGTAAGGTTTCCATAGTCATTTTGATGATTTTAAGTAATATGATGTTTGTATTAATATAATATATGAAATAAGATATATGCTTAACCAGTCAATGTTTAATGGGTAAATAATAAAATACTTAAGTACTTACTTAATACATTTTATAGATAATAAAATTTTTTGAAAATAAAATATATAGAATTTTAAAAATGGAGGATAAATGAACTTAGAAGATTTAGGTAGGTACTTATTATCTATTATATACTAGCAGACTTGTTTTTAAATTCCGTCTGGAACTTCCTAATTTTTCTGGATAATATATAACTCACAAATAATGTGGCTTTCTATTGGTACCAGAATTTTTGGTTCAGTAGATCCAGAGATTACCTCCTAAAACATCACAAACTCACAAACCTTAACTCTTTATGGTATAGATAAAACCATTTCATAGGCAATCAAAGAAAACAAATAAACTAACCAAGTAATTGGTAAATAATTACTTATGCTGCAGCCAATTTGATGCTTAAAGAAAATGCATATATACTGGGTAATATACAGCTAAGACAATTATTACTAACTTCATATACTTTATATTTCAAGTAATAAAAATGTACTCACAAATTACCTTCCTCGTCAGGTAATAAGCAAAATTTCCAATCTAGATATCCTTGGTGCATAGTGAGTTTTTTCTGATCGGTTGGTGTCAAATCTTTCAAAACATCTGGCATGGTTAAATGAAACAGATCTGGTTTTCCCCTTATCATAACCGTTGAACCATCGAGCATAACAATTGTTGACATTACAAATTGATTCTCATGATCGCTAAATTCTATATGACCATCAATATAATTAAATATTGATTGAGCCTTACTTTCTAGATCAGGTAAACTTAAACTACTGCCTATGGAAAGATTTCCAATACTGCCTACATCTGAAATATTACTGTCCTCATTAACTATTTGTTTTAAATCAGGTAATGAAATGCTATAACTTTCTTTTTGTGTAATATCTTTGTCAGTATTGTAACTTGTCTCTGTATCGTCAATTTCAAGTTTTATATCTTTACCGATTTTATTACTAATTGATTTGGTTTCGATACTGAGGTTTTCATCTTCGACTTTAATATCCTCAATTTTCTTCAAGTCATCTGGATGTATGACAACCTTCTTTGGAACAGAATCAAGTATTGATTCTTGCTGCACTACATATGATCTGACTTTATTGCGTCTATTATGTTTTATTTTTTGCCTCTGTTTCTCTTTAATTAAATCCGTAAATGACGACTCATAGGTCTGTGTGTAGACTGTAGAAACTTTCTTTTGGTCAATTCCATTGAGACGTAGTAAAGAGAAGATACCTTTAACTTTCAACTCTTGGTTGATAACACAACACAGGGAAGCAAACACTTGATCATAATTATCTTGTCCAATCAATTGGACCACTGCATCCGATGACAATTTAACAATAGAACGATTTGAACCAGTGTACGACGCGGTTGTGCGACTACTGTTAATGCGAAGATCCAAACTGTTGATAATGAGCAGGTCAGGGTATTTCCCCTTGAAAAAGTCACCCTCAGTAGCGTTGTAAACTATATCCTCCTTTATTAAACTTCCCGAAACACCGGGAATACACCGAAACAAACCATAATTCGAATTCGGGGCCTGTTTTATTTCACTCTTTTTTATACTAACGAAAGGAAGTTTATTTACAATTCTATACGGCTTTTTATATTCTGTTTGCGCGCCTGACATAATTGATTATTCAGAGTTCTTAAAATTTTTATTCACTTATTGAAGCGCACATATATCATATATATCACACCTAATCACCATTGGCGGACTCGATGCATTCGAATTTCTATGTTGCAACTTGCAAAACAAATGTGGGGTAACTTAAGGGGCAAAGAGTATGTATTGTAATCACTAGATGCTATGGGGTAACCCCCTGCTGCAATTTGTCGGACACAGCCACGGACCAACTCGACCAAAGACCATGGAACTTTATAGGCCTAATACACTACTCTTCCACAGGGCCCTAAAGTAAGGGTGGGCATGGCCGCAAATTAAAGTTTCGCTTAATACACAGCAATAAACACCAATTTAGGGACCCTTCAATATATCTTATTACAACATACTGAAACACTAGAAGGGTCCCTGTGAATAGGGCAGTGTAATAGGCCTATTAAATTGGTTTTACAGCTCTGGGACTATAGACTTAAAGGCCTATTGCACTGCACTTACACACGGACCTTCCCCTTAAATAAGTGCAGTGCAACAACTTTTAGAAAGTAAGGGTCCCTTTAGGTCCTTAAGGCCTATTACACTGCACTTATCACAGTCGTATTATACAGACATATATACTATATGTCTGTGACGGAACGTCTTACTTGCAGGGGGGGTATATCCCCCCTGCAAGAATTTTAGTAGTTTCCGAGATATTATTTTTTTTTAATTTTGAGGTTAGGTTTACCGAAATTCTGCTTAACTCTGATAGTTAAGACGGAGAATAGGTAAAAGTGGCTTTGAGTGGGAGGGAGGGAGTGGGGGGGAGGGGTATAAGTAGTGGGAGAGGGAGGGAAAGAGGTTAATTTTTAATTGGAATGGGCTACGCTAGAAGACTCGCTTCGTCGCCCCTGAATGAAGCTCGCTTCGTTCAGGGGCGCGATAACACGCGAAGAGGTGAACGCAAGTGGCTCATTAGAGTCTAACACTTGCACTTTTCTCGACGAAACGCTAGAAGATGGTGACGACGACGAGGCCTGAAGCTTCGAAGAATCTTGGCAGTCAAACAAAAAAAAAAATTAAAAAATGTTCTCAACTGAAAAGCGCGTAAAACGATGACTCGTAGGTTTGAAATTTGAATTCAATAGTAACATTTGGACACTTTGGCGCCAACGCATGCGTTCCGTTTTTCCAATAATCGGTACACATAAAACTCGATGTTTTATTCGAATGATTATAAAAACGTCCATGTACAGAAAATATATACTATTATGCCTAATAAATGCAATGTCTACATTTTTTGTGGTTTAAATATGATTATTACACGATTATTAATATTTTGTAATACTTTTTATATTTGGAACGGATTCTAATACGTAAAATGAAACTTAAGTACGCCAACTATACGTCAATGAGTCTGTAATCTATAGCAAATGTCGTAAGAAATAGTGAAAAGTGGTGAAAAATTGCGATTTTAAAAAAAATATTTCTCGAAAAGTATTAGAATTCGGAGTAAAATATTTTGGTGCAAGTCTAAACACATAAAGGTCTTTCTGTAAAAAAAATATGAACGTCCAACTCAGCGGGCAGTAAACTATAGCTGAGCCTGAGTTTAATACGCCGTTTCAGGTTTCATTTCTTATTTTTGCAGACTTATTTACGTGTTCGAGCCTACACTGAAACCACATGTGAGAGATACACCTGTCAATATTCGTCATTTCGCTCTTTTCTCTATGGTACCCGAGTAGTGTGTCCGCTATCTCCGTCCCTGTCTTGCGCCTCCTCGGAAGTCAGCGCGGGCGGCCATTGTTATCTGTACCATAGATAAATATTCCCATTACTCTTTGGATAAATATGTGCTTTGAACTTTGGGAAACATCCTATTTAAATTTAAGCTTACGGTAAGTATAACGGGCGTATGGGCGGAACTTAAACTGAGGGTTAGGGATGGTATTATGGATACTTATATAAGCGATATAAAATTATCACAAATAAAATTAATAAATAATTAAACATAATATTTTCAAAAACACTAGTATTCGTATTTTATAAGCTGATGTCCGCGACTCCGTCCGCGTGAATTGGAGTTTTTAGGTTCCCGCGGTAATTTTCCGGAACAAAAACTAGCCGATGTGTATATTCCAGACTATAATCTATCTCTTCCATCCATCCATAAATCCAAAATTTCGCGTTTATATAAATTTATATTATCAGTTCAATATAAACCTTACAAATAAAACTGTTTTATAATATTAGTTGGAATATCTAGACATTATGGAAAAAATGTTGATATAATAATATGAATATTAAAAATAGACTGATTTAAAAAAATATTTCTTGCAGCTCTCCTTTTTGCCCATAAATTTGAAACATTAATTAGAACTTCTAAGAATATACATATCTAAAACCAAATACAGCAGCAGTTTTTCAAAAAAATGGTAATCACGATCGGAGGGCCTCTTGCTGGCCAGCGTAGTAGACTATGGCTGAACCCTTAGCATTCCAACAGGAGGCCCCCACTCAGTAGTGGGCGCTGGCTGAGTGAAATGATGAGTAAAAATATAATCATGCTGCAACGCCCCGTGCTGGCCAGCTTGGTGGACTAAGGCCAAACCATTTTCATTCCGAGAGGAGACTCATGCTTAAATTGGAGCGTGCAATAGGTTGAAGTATGAAGTATTCTATTTTGTAAGGCGGGTGATTGGGCAGAATGCAAATTACCCGGTTACAGAAGCAATCACCCACTTTACAAAGTTACAGAAGAAAATATCTACCTAATACAGAACGAAGATTGTTTCCAACGACTTCCATAAAGTAATATGGAGATGGTACAAATGAAAATTTGCAGTTTTTTATGCAAAATTTAATTTACATAGGTTCATGCTATGGTAGGCCTCAAATTACAAACACTAAGAGTCGCTTAGAACCGAGTTAATCTAATGTTTATAGATAGTCTTATATTTAGGTTATTCCTATATGGTTCAGGTAGATAGGTCAAAATATACATATACTTTCATATGCTTGCCATAGGCAGAATATTTATAAATTCAAAAGTCTATGATTCTAATTTTATTATTAGCACAGCAGCAGAGTCTGGGTTCAAACTACTGGACTCACTAGGAACACTTCACTATACTGTTTCAAATAGAAAATGTTTGGCTTACTTGAACGGACTGTATGTCCTTGATCAGGGTCATCACCTTGCAGCACTAGTGTCCACTCCGGGGCACCTGTCTTTCTATGCTCAAGTCCATCACCCTGAATCCAGTAACCATGTGTTCAATCCCAATTTATTCAAAGTTAAGTTTCCATAATTAAAGGAAGGAGTGGTATGCATAAATATATCAAAATTTTAAATAGAATGAATCTAAAGATCCCAAATTCAGATAATAAAATCAAAAAGAAAATCATTTAAGTTCGGTTAGTTATTATTTCTGTTCATCGTTATTAGTTTCTGGACTCAAATTGAGGTTTAATTCTTGCAAGGGTTGAATTGCCTGTTGCCCAGGTGGTAAATTCTGCAATAAGAAAAAAATAGTAAAATTTTATTATTTGGATTAGAGAAAAGCATAATTGAGAAGTTTACACTGTCGTTTTTATTATTCATCACACACAAGAATATTGAGTAAAGATTCTTACTGGTATACGTAGGTAGAAATGGACACGCATCATGTTTGAGACGCTGGCAGTTTTGTAGGCTTGTACTCAGGTCTGTTTATAGCATTCAGCCATCTTAGCCTTAATTCATGATATTTTGGGAATCTGTTAAAATGATACATTAACTGCAATGAAGCAACCAAAAACCATTTAAATAGACACTGTAATTTTCGAATACGAGACACCATACCTGAGATCGGGTGTCTTAATCACTATGTTATCATCGCTACAGCCTAAAATTAGTTTGGCAATATTATAAGTAGAAGCTGACTGTTTAATTTCATTTCTCTACCCCTCAGAGTGAGAAACAGTAAGAGTGATATGAAGTTTTAATTCTATCGATATTCAATTTATTTGTAAACAATACAATCCCCACGCTATATATACACTCCAAACAAAAAGTAATGAAATAATCCAATTTTTTGGGGACAGCTCAAAAATTTACGTGTTTTGAATTCAGTATAAAAGAAACTAAGATATAATTAGACGAAATAACTTAAAATATTCGCCACATAAAGAAAAACTAGACGACTTTGTTACTCACCTATGAAATGAAATTCCTGGGCATTTTACATTATTATTATTATTAGTTTCGAAATAAATTTAGCTCTCACGCCCGCATACAAAATAAACACATATATGGCCTAAAGAGTTATAATAAACTTACATACACAAATACACAAATAAATAGTTGTAGCGGGCGGAGGATTACACCCCGGCAGGGGAGATCAGACGGCCGGGGGTCAGGGCGACAGGTTGAGAAACTGGCGGACTATCCTAGCCGAGTCTAGCAGCACCGCTTTCTGCATCCCGGCTGCGAGCGAACTGCCACGGAACCCCTGTCGCCTCAGATGGTGAGCGAGGCTGACTGGGATTAACCCATTCGCGGATATGACGATTGGGATGGTTTCGGCGGACCCCACATGCCACATGGCAGAAACCTCGTGAGCCAGATCAAGATACTTACGTTTCTTCTTCGTCTCAGCTCTCACAAGGTTCTCGTCATATGGAATGGTGATGTCCACCAAAACACCCGTGACTGTGCTCGGTCCAACAGCACGATGTCAGGCTTATTCGCTAGAATAGTCCTGTCCGTGATGATGGACCGGTCCCAATAGAGCCGGACTCCGTCACGCTCGAGTACAGGCACCGGTGTGTACTTGTAATACGGCAGCCTCTCATCCAGGAGACCATACTTCAGGGCAAGCTCCTGGTGAAGGATTTTGGCCGCTTGGTTGTGTCTGTGCAAATACTCAGTGTTAGCAAGCGCTGAACATCCCGAAAGCATATGTCTGAGTGACTCACCGGGATGGTGACAGGCTCGACAGATTCGTGAGTTCCATCCTTCAGAATGTACTTTCGGTAGTTCCGCGTCTTAACTACCTGATCCTGTATCGCACAGACAAAACCTTCGGTTTCCCCAAAGAGGTCACCGAAGCGCAGCCATTGCACGGATGCTTTTTTATCAACGTGTGGCTCATTAAGAGCTTTAAAAAAGCGTCCGTGCATCTCCTTCTCCTTCCATACGGTCTCCCGGTCTAAGTAAGTAATTTAAGTATAACAGTAGGTCAGGAAAAATTACAATAAGACTATATTCCATTATAAATTCAGGGTCGTTAATCGTTATATAACGATAATCAATATCAGCTGTATGTGTTCTTAGTTAGTTACAAACCTAGAGAAGAAGCCATGTTAAAATATTTTTTAAAAGTTAGTCGCGCTCATTTTGTAGGTAGGGCCATAGCCTCATACTCAGATTGTTTGGGTTTTGGCATGAAGGTCGTTTTTTTTGCGGCCCTGGAGATTCAACTCTTTTAAAGTCAAGTCAGTGACACTAGCCTCCTTTAAGTTATTAATAATTATTGGAGACGGACAGGCAAAGCTAATCAGTAATCTCAGATGGCGCCAACCTCGCTGGTAACTGTCAGGCTGTCAGGTTCAAGAAACATAATTACGTTCATTTGTGTACTTAATTGAGGTAATTATGCGTCCTATTTGAATTAAATCTGGAAAAAAAAACCAATGTATGTGCTCTCCCCATAAAAATTGTCAGGTCTAAAGTGAGCGCTACATAGCCTAGCCGATGAACTAGGTTTCCAATTTTTTTGGCGCAAGGCTTTTTATCATAGTTAGTCTTCTTCTTTCCTCATCAGCAGGAAATCGGTGTGCACCTTTATTATCACATTTGAATGCACAACATTTAGGCATTCTAATGAATTCTATGTTAATTAAACTATCGCGTAAAAAATATATGGAGTTTGACAGGTAATCAACACCAGCGACGATGGGACACCTAGCGGGATAATAGGCCTATTACACCGCACTTTTCCCAGGGACCCTTTAGCTGATTCAGGGTAGTGTAATAATGTGCAGGGAGGAAGGGTCCCTGTTTAGAGAGAACGGGTGGTCACGGTCTACTTAGCTGCCAGAGCGCTCTGCAGACCGGGTAGTGTAATAGCAATCAGGGTGGTTAGGGAGCTCAGTTGTCACACGACCAGCTTAGAGTCTCTCTTAGAGTTGTCTCTATGGCTCGCGCGTGCATTTTGTCAATATATCGTGTGCTAAAGAAAAAGAAGTTTTGTTGTTTTGATAGACATGTACACAGAAATGCCTTATTTATGGAGAAAAGAGGATAAAGACTATATGAACTATACTATAGAATAGTATAGTTCATATAGTTATCTTATCTCTCTAGTTCATATATACTTTATGAACTACTAGCTAATGCCCGTGACCTCGCCCGCGTGTATTGAGGTTTTTTGGTTCCCGCGGGAACTCTTTAATTTTTCGGAATAAAATAGCCTATGTCCATCTCCAGGACGTAACCTACCGCTGTATCAAATTTCATCAAAATTGTTTGAATAGATGGGCCTTGAAATCGTAGCAGATAGACAGACACACTTTCGCATCCATACTAATATCATAAACGCGATCCACGCGGACAAAGTCGCGGGAATCATCTAGTTTATAATATTAGTATGGATACTACTTTTTACGCTTCGATAACATGGGTGCCATAAGCAGTGAACGATAATATACATACTAAGATACACGTCCAACTCTCTTGACGTTATCTTCAGACTAAGTTAAGGCCCGGTGTTAGGTGCAGTATAATAGCGACGCCAAAACTAACGGCCACGCCAACCCTTTCCACAGGGCCCGGTGTAATAGGCCTATTATTGGCAGTGTCCCTCCCCATTGTCTCTGCCTCTGGTCTCTGCTATCGATACTGGCGATCAGAGACAAGTTAACCAGCTGGCGATACAGAAGATTGTAATTTGAGGGAATCCCCTTTAACTTTTTTGAACAAGCTTTTATAATTTTAATATTATAATACACGACACACCATGGAGGTGAGAAATTAGTGTGGCATACCATAAGGTATGTAAGTTCTTCTTCTTCTCTTGGTTTATGGCTTTGAGTAGTGCCAAGCCAGCACAATGCACTTCGCCAGTGTCGAGTAACTTGAGGGAGGCACGAAGGAGATTGGCCGGTTAAAGAGTGCCAAAATTACTAAAAATATTATGTAATAGAAGGCATATTTATATATTTGTTAGTAAACTACTCTACATAACAATAGACTTACCATAAAGAGACAAACACAAATAAAAATAATAAAAGGGATCTACTATACTATGTACAAATTACAATTTAAGTTTGTTAATTTTAAAATATTTACAAAGATACTTAACGAAAGGGCTATAGGCTAACATTAGGACACACTCAACATTCAAGGGACGGGGAACTTTAGGGGGAAGAACGTCGTATAATTTAAAGGGAAGTTTAGGACAGGAGAAGAGAATGTGAGAGACTGATCCCTCGTCCAGGCCACACTCACACAGGGAGCTGTCACGCACTCTTAATTTTGCCAAGTGTACGGGGGTGCAGGCGTGACCAATTCGAAGACGACTGATAGTAGAGGTGACCCAGCGAACCGAATTTTTATGAAAGAAGAACCAAGGTCGTCGTGGGATATCAGGTTGTATGGAAGCATAATGCTTACCCTTAATAGAAATCGATTCAGAGTAAATTGAGTTCCAAGAGCTCTCCATGTCGGATTTTGCTAGGGAACGGAGATCTTGTGGGTGGTTGGTATAGTGGGTCATAGTACCCATTTCAACAGCAAGTTTAGCACAAGCATCGGCAGTCTCATTGCCACTAATACCTGAGTGACCCGGGATCCAGGCCAGTATAACGTTTAGGCCTTTCTGCTCGCAAGAATATAACACCTCCCGGATCTTGAACACAACAGAGACTCTCTCCTTACTACGGAAAGGGTTACCCTTAAGAGCTTGCAAGCAGCTAAGGGAATCGGTCAGTATTATAGTTTGTCTAATATTGTGGGCTTCAACGAAAAGGATTGCTTCTAATATACCTATAGACTCTCCTGTGAATACTGAAGATTCTGGGGGACACTTGAATTGCATACTAATTTTGAATTTTGGAATCCAACATGCTACTCCAACACAGCTATTCTGAGATTGTTTTGAGGCATCAGTGTATATTGTAAGAAAATCGGGCCAGTTGTTTTGAATAATTTCATTAAATTTCTGGTTAGCCTCAGCTGAACCTTTGTGAACACCAAGATTAACAATTGGAGGTTTACGAATCAAACTTTGATAAGGGGTAGAAAACAGGGGTAGCCTGGGGGAAGAATTAATTGGATGTGGAAGGGATGTAAATTTAAGGAAACTTTTTAGAAGAAAGGATTTGCCTTGGTTGTCTCTGATCACATAACTCAGCCGTCGAAGGCTGTCCAGTAGTGGGTGTGAGGAAAGCTGTAGAACTTTGCAGACAAAACGGTCACATAAATACTGACTTCTGATTTGGACTGGTGGATCAACACATTCCACTTGCAATGTATTTGTAGGGGAAGACTTCATGGCGCCAAGTATAATTCTCAAACTTTTATACTGTATTTTGTTTAATTTTTCTGTAGCCGTTTTATTGATGGGATCAAGTGCGAATACACCATAGTCCAGATGGCTGCGGACTATGGCATTGTATAAGAGTTTTTGGGAGTACGGGTGAGATCCCCACCATACCCCTGACAGCGCACGGAGGATGTTAATACCGCTTTCACACTTTCGGCTTATATGTTGAGCATGAGCAGCGCCATTGAGTCTGCAGTCTAGAACAACACCTAAAAATTTTGCTTTGGTTTCAAGGGAAATGTGTTGATTATTGTAGGCAATATTAAGGTTTGGGATGATTCTTTTTCTCGTGAAAATGACGGCCTTGCACTTATCGATAGAAAGAGAGAGACCATGATCGGATAACCACTGACCTAAATAGTGCAAAGCAGAATTGAGACGACTTGAAATATTCTCCATAGAGTTCGACGAAATGTACAAAGCAATGTCGTCAGCATATTGGAGGATGTTGCAGAAGTTCACGACAGACAATTCGAGATCATATGTGTAAATGCTGTAGAGCAAAGGACTAAGGACAGAGCCCTGGGGGAGACCTTTCCAGATGGTTCTGGGGGGAAGAGAAGAGGAGGATGATCTCACCAGAATATTTCTGCCTGAGAGAAGGTTGCAAATGACACGTGTTAGTCTCGGCGGAACACTCAGCTCTTGCAGTTTATGCCTGAGCATTGGGAGAAGAACATTATCATATGCCGATGCTATGTCCAAGAAGACACCCACCAGGTACTCTCCCCCAGCCAGGGCTGTTCGAATATCTGTCGTGATGACTGCAACACTGTCCATTGTACCAAGTCCCTTTCTGAAGCCAAATTGGGATTTAGCCAATAAATCTCTACTTTCCACTATCCATTCCAGACGGTTTTTTATCAGGTGCTCCATGACTTTGGCCAAGGTTGAAGAAAGAGCTATGGGACGATATGAATTTGGGTCAAGGGGGTCTTTGCCAGGTTTCCGTATTGGGATTATGAGTTGAGTCCTCCAAGGCTCCGGGACGAATCCTGTCAATAAAAACCTGTTGATCATGTCAAGATAGCAGTATTTCGCTTTGTCATTAAGATTAACTAAGAAGGAGTATGGAATACCATCATTTCCTGGGGCAGAGTCTTTCAGATCGGAGAGCACCCCCTGCAGCTCAGCAAAGGAAAAAGGGGCATCCATTTCGTCATTAGAGGAAATAGGTGCTAAAATAGTGGCAGTACTTTCACAAGGAACATAAGGAGGGGCAAGTTTGTCTGCAAAAGCATCCAACCAAGAACTTGAATCATTGGATGAGAGGTCGTTAGGCGACTGAGAACTTCGGAATCTTTTAATTTTATTCCAAACAGTAGAAGAAGGAGAACAGGGGTCTAGGGTTTCACAGTATGATACCCATCCCGTTTTTTTCTTTTTAGATGTAATTCTTCTACTTTTAGCATCAATACGCTGGTACTTCAAAAAATTATTACGGGACATATCCATCGTGTAAGAAATTTCTGCTTGCTTGCGTTGGTTGATTATGTTTGTGCATTCATCATCCCACCAGGGAGGAGATGAGTAAAAATCTCGTTCAGTTTTTTTGATAGGAAAATGGAGGTCGGCAGATGAAATTAAAATTTTTACAAAATTCTCATAGTAAAGTTGATAGTCTCCGTCAGCCCCCAGACCAGGAAGAGAGTCAACAAGCCTGTCAACAGTATCAGCGAACGGCGGCCATTGTGCTTTTGTGAGCTTGTATTTCATAAGAGGATTGGTATTCTTAAGTGGGATAGACCTTTGGGCCAGAGATAGTAGGATTGGAAAGTGGTCACTACCATGAGTGCTTGGTAGGGTTTGCCAGGAGAAAAGTGAGGCTAATGAGGGAGAGCAAAGGGATAAGTCTATGACAGATTTTGGGTTTTGATCCGGGTACACTCTCCTTGTTGGAGAACCATTGTTGAGAATACAAACATTAAGTTCATCAAAAAGTTCCATCAAGAGAATAGCAAACCCATCACATGAATGGGAACCCCAAGCTGTGTGATGGGAGTTAAAGTCTCCCATCACTACAACTGGACAAGGAAGAGATGAAATGGTAGCTTTTAAATCTGGAATGAGAGAGGAGTGGGGGTGAGGAATATATACAGAAAGAAAGGAGATTTCAAGGATTCTCACAGCAACAGCATTAAACTGAGAGCTGTGCGGGGGAAGGAGGATGGAAGAATAAACGAGAGAGCGCCGGATTAGGATGGCGCTTCCCGCATACCCATCATCCCTGTCATCCCTAAGACAGGCAAAGCCTGGAACCCTAAAATGGGAACCTGGCCTGAGCCATGACTCAGAGATGGCAAGAATAACAGGTTTGTATTCATTTATTAAAAGGATTAATTCATGTTTTCTACTGCGCAGACTTTTACAATTCCATTGCAGTATTTGGACCAAGTCCATTTTGGAGTATAGTAAACAGTTCAAGTATAATTTGGGCAACGTTGGGCGGTGAAGATTGATTATTTAGCTTTTCTAAAATGTTGATTAATGACTTGGTTAAAAGAGGGATAAGACTGTCATTGTTGATTTGACGGGAATATGAGTGTTCATTATTATTTATAGCACAACCGTTGCCAAGGGAGGAGGAACAATTGCCAGATATATTCTGGTGGGCTTGCCTATCGTATCCCTTTGCCATTGGGGCTCTAGGACGAGGAATGCGGAATTTGGTTTCACGATATGATTGGTTAGGAGAACTATTGTGATGAGAAGAGGTTGTGGGATTGGGCTTAGATGGGTATGACGGATGGGACTTAGTTTTTTCAGCGTAGGATGGACCACTAGGAGGGAAACGGATTGAAGCGTCAATGTAAGAGATGTTTTCTTGTGACATGAGCTGTTTAATAGCTTGCTGTCGGGAATGTTCTGGGCAGCTTTTGTTAGTGGCTAGATGCCTACCGGTGCAGAGAACGCAGGAAGCCTCATCTACAGTTAAATCGCATGTATCACCTGAGTGTTCACGTGCACATTTATAACATCTAGGCTTCGATCGGCACTGAGATTTAATATGGCCGAATCGGCAGCAGTTCATGCACTGAATAGTTGGGAACATATAAGTTTCAACCGGGAGAGATGTGTGGTATGAAAGAATTTTGACAGGAAGCACCTGCCCCCTGAAAGTCACAACGACCGACTGAGTCGGGATCCAGGTCACAACGCCATCTGTAACTTGTTTTCTGTTTAGTCGTCTAACCTTAAGAACTTCCCCACATCCACGAGGGAGTTCGAGAGACTCAACAAATTCGTCAAGATGCCAGTCAACCGGAACGCCTCGAACCAGTCCCATTCGCGTTACATTAAATGTGGGGATATGAGCTTTGAAGTTAGCTGATTCAAGAATTGGGTTTGTCAAAAAACTATTTGCAGCTTCTCCACATGAGAATTCAACTGAGACTTTGTTTCTGCCGATGCTTTTGATGCCATCGTTAACAATAGATCGGATTTTGTTCTTATGTAGAAATTGACCAAATTTAATAGCTCTGATTGTGGTGCCAGCCGATGGATCAGCCACCTCACGAGAGACATATACGATGAAAGGTCCAGAGTCCGTTTCCAGATATTTTGTAGGAAGTTCGGTTAAGGACGGATGTATATAAGTCGATTGGACCGAGGGGTTTGCAGTTGAAGGATCAAATGTGGGTTTTTTTGGGGTAGATGAAACATTTTCTTCAAAAGGACGTTTACGGCCTGCTGAGGAGGCCGATTCTGGGGGCGGAGTAGAAGTCGGGATTTCAACGTGCTCCCCCGGATCAGGGGGAACACGCAGGGGGTCTATATCCATGTTTCCACAATGTGGAAACTGTGTAAGACGAACACTATACAAATATTCTTACCAACACCAACTATTACACACTAAAAAAGCACAAAAACTACACCAAAACTCTCACTGATACGTGCGTCAAACAGAGCTACGAGCGAAGTCCAGGTATGTAAGTTAAATAAGTCGATAATTAAGTCTGACAAGACATAAGTAAATACATAACATCACAGAAATAGCACGCAAAAGATGTCTGTCGACATCTCTCGACCTGCTGCGGGACATTTGTGCCGTATGAAAACGAGGCTTCATACAAAAGTACGGTTTAAATCAGTTACGTGTGGTTTAAATATTATACACCTACCTACCTACTAGATTACATGCTAGTGTTAAGTACCTATATTAGGGGAAACTGGGTACGATTGAAACATGTTATGATTGAAACAACTTAAATTTCTCGGAAACCATTATACCTACAAGCACGAAACAACGTTCGTTACTGCGTCGGCCTTGTTCGAATCTTTGGTCAGTGGGCCGCGGGCTGGCCGCGGGCAGCAAGCGAACCAAGGAAGATAATCGAACGCGGTCTTGAAGAATTTTAACACCCAAAAATTTTTTATTTTTGGTATATCATTCTTGTAATTTCATATTTTTTCTTAGTTCATGGCTTCGTATGGTTAATTGAAATTATAATTGTTGATTTTGGTAAACGCTAAAGTAGTATTTTAGGCTAAGTTTCACCCTGAAATGAAAAAAATAGGAGATGGGACGTTTGCAACAATTTACGCGTGGTCGTTTGAAACGTTTCAATCGTCCTGGTGTTTCAACCATCCCAGTCCTCATTTGTTTCCATTAGTAGAATAATAGTAAATTATTCAACGAGGGGAGAAAATGACCGATTATCGAATTCGGTCTTATTACAAAAAAAGTTGAAAATGGTGGTTACTCTTTGAAATTTTGACTGCGGATTTATTTATTGTGCTGACTGCAATAGCTATATTATAGAATCGCCTTCGAAAGAATTTAGTCCAATCACAAAAAGATCAAAATGGAGATCAAAAGAGATTTTTACGATCGATTTATTTAGTTTATGTTATTAGCTCTGGTGGTACTTTGACCGCAGCATGCACCACGAACTTATCGAAATTTTCCTTTTACAATACCTGATTTTGTCTTTTTCAGTGCCTAGTAAAAGAAAGCATCTTACCGAATATTAACATGATACATTTATGAATTTAATACAAGTGGTTATAATTGATTAAGACACCAGGCATTCTATTTTCAATTTAATCGACTCATCAGTAATTATATATAACTATAATATATGCATTAACACTATAATACTTATCTTAAGATTCCATTGGATTATGGTGTATATTAAAATATAATATTATACTTTTACTCTAGTCAGTAATTCCACAATGGATCACAGTTAAATAATTAAAGACCTCCGACCTCATTGAGCGATCCAACTCGAATGCCGCGTCTGCCATAGCTATCTTATTTCCAATATTTGTTTACAATACTCATCCATATAAATAGGCTATTTGGAAATTAAGCTATTTCGATAGAATTAGTTAAATATTGAATCTAATAAGATTAAAATACAAATTAATTATCGGCAACGCTAACAGACGGCCGTCCTGTTGACGGAATGTCCCTATTCCGTTCCGGCCATTCGAGTTTTGTATGTCTCTATACAAATCAAATTTAGATCATGTTAACATGTTTTATTATGTAAATGTAAAAAAATATATGGTAAGGTATAAATGTAAGAATAAATAAAAAAAATTACGCTTAGTTTAAGTCGATACAAAATTCCGTGACACAAGTTTCAGGTGCGATAAGGTGATACAGACATCTACCTACTTATTACTAGAGATAAATATCTAAGGACTACGCATGATTAATTAAAAGTAATAATATATAAGTTGCAAATATCGAATAAGATTTGCAGATTGGGAGTTGCAGCCGTAGATTTTAATATCTCATGAAATGTCTTGATTTGATCAAAAATCACAGTAGAAGAATATCTGTCTGCGTATCACGGTATTCCTGAAAACATACGGACAATGTGAGATGATTTTGATAAAATGACCTAGATTTGTTTATGATGTACGGTGATCCCTGTATAAATATAAATAATAGTAATCCTCCGCCCGTTACAAATATTTATGTAAGTAAGTTTATGTATATCTATGTATGTAAGTTTATTATCTTCTTTTTTCTTTGTACACGGGCTTGACGATAAAATAAGTACATAATGAGAATAAATTCTATTCGCTTTATTACATAGGTTATAGATAGAGAAAAAAAATATATATAGCTCACTCAGTTACCAGGAAGTGATCACTGCATTAAGCAGCATATTTCACTTAGTGATGAGTCATTCGTGATCACCGCATAAAGCGGCATATTTCACTTATTGACTTAGTGACGAGTAATTTGTGATCACCGCATAAAGCGGCATATTTCACTTATTGACTTAGTGACGAGTAATCTGTGATCACCGCATAAAGCGGCATATTTCACATATTGACTTAGTGACGAGTAATTTGTGATCACTGCATAAAGCAGCATATTTCACTGGGTGATGAGTCATTAGTGATCACCGCATAAAGCGGCATATTTCACTTATTGACTTAGTGACGAGTAATTTGTGATCACCGCATAAAGCGGCATATTTCACTTATTGACTTAGTGACGAGTAATCTGTGATCACCGCATAAAGCGGCATATTTCACTTATTGACTTAGTGACGAGTAATCTGTGATCACCGCATAAAGCGGCATATTTCACTTATTGACTTAGTGACGAGTAATTTCTGATCACTGCATAAAGCAGCATATTTCACTTGGTGATGAGTCATTGGTGATCACTGCATAAAGCAAGCATATTTCACTTATTGACGAATGATGATTGGTCTGAAATGCAAACATTTGCTTATTATCCGAAAAAGAAACATAAATATAACTTATATTTTATCTGATAGTTGTAAAATTGCATTTGACGATTATGTACTGGTATTTCAATAGTAAATCAGTTATGAGTCACTCACAATATAAGTGCCTGTAGTAATTAAATATTAATGTTATTAATTATTCATTCAGAATTAAATATAACTTATTTACCTGATAGTGATAAGCTAGCCTTGACGATAGATGTAATGTTATAATCCCATGTGATGGGGTTGTCAGCTGTGCACTAGTGTTGTGCTTTTATCATTTTGTTAACTTACTGTAATCACCATCAATATAATATTATGCAGCTCCTTTTTTTTTCTGAACCTCATCAAATAGTGGGCGTGTCTAAGATGTCAATTAATGACTATCGACGTGTGATCGCCTGAAACATATTTTGCTGTAGCAGGGGATAGTGGATTATTTAATTATTATATACATATATTGTTATAACGTGTGTGTATGTATTTATATCATACTTAGTTTTATTAATTAATCGGGAATAAGAGAGTGACGAAAAGAGACAGATGAAGTTAGGAGGTTTTGTAAGAATATAAAACTAACTTCATGCTTATAACGGTAGCTAGAATAATGGAAAATTAGTATCATAACTAACTCGCTTCTTTGAAATCTTTCATTTGCGCTCTGCTGTTATAATAGGTTTCCTCAGCATTGATTCTTGTCAACGTTGTTTTATAGTTTACCCTACGAATCTCATATCTGGTTGCATCGAGTTCGTGAGTATTAAAGTTATTTTTGTAGAACTCGTTTTCTAATCAGTGTCAGTTTTAGGAATGGCATTTAGATGACTAAGTCTATGATTTTTCCCCGAAAACAATAGAATACTAATGGAGTAGTTCCTATAGCCTTCTCAATTATATTTATTTGTTTATTGTTTAATTGATACACAATAGACGTAAATACAAATAACAGCTTCATAAAGCAGCTCTTCTTATGATTGCAGGTTTTAAGTTAACATTCACAATATGTACACCCACCGAGACATGAACAAATTGAATAAAAGGAATATAATTTTATGCATAGTATTATTGTCCCAGATCCGCTCGTCCATGCCGTGATTCAAGCTGCCACTAAGGTTGGCTCCTTGTATAATTACGACTGTATTAGTGATCTAACTACTTATTCTATAAAATTAACGACTTCTGTCAGTTTAAAATTAAATTAAAGCTTAGTGTTTCGTATTAATACAAGCTATTACACAATTTCAGCGAATATAATTATAATTGTATAATTTATTTAGTTTGAGTGATATTGTTCAGGTATGTATACGTATATGTTGATGCATGCTGTTTTAATATTTTTAATATTGTAAGTAAAATAGTAATTAAAATTATTATAAGTAGCAAAAATATTAAAACAATTAGGATATTTTGCAGTGTAAAAAAAATACAAAATCGCGCCTTTTCATAGGGAATTGTAAATTCTTATTTTTTTTTTTTTTTTTTTTAAATCTTTTGTATACTCCAGTACACAAAAGATGTAGCAAGCTTATCAGCTATCTTAGCAGTTATCTTACAATTAATAAATAAAAGAAATGAATTATTACGGTTATATCTGTCAGTTTGGCTATTTACCCGTGGTATAGCTAGTAGCACGTTCGTAATGTGCTCCGCCCCAATACTCATATGCATGCATGTTTTTATTTTTATGTTTATTAAATGTTGCCGGTATTAAACTAGTTCTTTATGATTAAATAACCCTAGGACTGCTAGTATCTCCATTGTGGTATTGTTTTGAGATTCTTTATACAGAGATGGACTTCTTTACATGTATTTTATTTCATTCATTATTTGCGTTTATGTACATACATAATACAATAATTTTAATGAAATAGGTCCCGTCTAGGCATTGCAAAAGTTTACGTTTTAATACTTTGAAATAATTAATGATACAATTAAATGAATATTCATAATACAATAAATTAATATCCTAACTGGAACCAATTTTCTTTTCTTTTTGTTATATTATAATCAAAATTTCAACATATGTCTATGAAAGTATTGTCTTCCGTGTTGAATACTCAAAGTATCCACTTGACGCATACTGTCTCCAGGTCTATGGTAACCATTTATTCTTGTAACCAAAGGTCATCTCGTGATTTGAGGGACCAAATCTCTTCTGTTTAACGTAGTTTTTAGGGCATCTCAGTGTCTACTTTTTACTTGTATAACTTAAATGGTATATCTACCTATAAGTAGTTAATGTCCAAAATTTCTATAGTGATAAATCTACAGCTAGAGTTTCAAACTTATAGAAACATAGAAGTCCTTCCTCTGAGGTTTACTGGTTAAAGGAAACAACGACCATTAAGAGAGATTTTCATCTAGCTGTTGTGAATACATGCCATGTACTCCCAAGTCGATCGCATCGTAGTGTACCTCTGTTTTAATGTGTCTAACCCGACACCGGGCCAAGATTGGTCTCTCAACAAGGTTAGTTTCTTTTCTTTTTTTTAATTTTAAAAGCTGCACAATGTTGCTCAATCCAAACACAATGTTTTTTTTTCACTCAAACTGAGTAGCCATAGTCTGCCTTGTTTATAAATGACTAATTAATGTTATTTGAGAAAAACATTACTTGCCTATTGATGAATTGAAATACGGCTGGGATATTTACCAGACTGGATGGCATCCGTGTAAAGTTACTAGCAATGTAAATCTGGCGTTATTAAAGTTGTCAAATATTTCAATCCTTCTGCTAGGTATATAGCTTTATTTATAGTCCGCGCATAGCTAATATTTACCATTTATCTTTTAAAATGAAACTATTGGGTTTGTATTAAGGCGAAACTGACTAAGTATACCTAAAACTATTCTCGTTAAACAAACAGTCTATATATTTATTAATACTTATCGAAATTAATAAAAACTAGTATTGTACTAGTAGATATTGTTTTTAATAATTTGTCGCGCAGTCGTCTATGTTCAAAATATACCTAAGGTCTGCCATATTGGTAGTAAAGAGTTGTTACTTGATGTGCTTGACGCTGTTGTAAGTAGGTACAGTATTATCTTCAGACTGCTATTCCATAGGTATCTTAATACTTTTTTTTAGAAATCTTAAAGTTTGTTCAGCATTAAATCTTATGTTGACGTCATAGATTTATATTAAAAGTATAATTTCTAATAAATTAAATAAAAATATTCTGTATAATATATTTTGTTTAATTGTATAATTTACGTATAACATTGCTAGTTTAGCTTGTACGTAACCGTGACTAAGTTTGCCTATTTAAAATCACTATTTTTTTATTAATGATATACCTACTCCTAATAATTAACGTTGTACTGAGGATCTAGAATTTAGATTAGGATTAATATATATTTTTTTTTTTTTTATTATTTGAAATTGTATGATAAATGATTATTGACAATTTATGTCAACTAACCTTGACCTACAATATCGATAATAACAACGTATCATATCAAGTGTGTCAACTGTTGGTTGTCCCAATTAGAGTTGATCAAAACTGCTATAAATCCATAGCACGTTACGGACTATAAACAATAAATTAGTATGCTTTTAAATACGTTATGTTAGAATGCACTTGTTATAAGGAAGCGTGTGAGCGGGCCGGTAGGCGCGATATGTCTAGCAGCACGCTAAATTTCGAAGAGTGCTCAATTTCGTAACACGTAAAGATGGCGTTCACTCACAACATCGCGTTAAGCGAGACTAACCATCGGCCAGCGACAGCGTGCTACTGGTAGGCGGGCGCCGTTACAAGTGCTACGAGGCGCTGCGCGCGATCGCGTTATATTATTCATAATACCGTAGCGTCATGACGGCTCCTCACATAGCTCGTTATCCGCACCACGTGCTATATTAACCACCTCTAGTCCAAATAATTATAAAAATGCCGTGAATACTTAACCCTAGAACCCTATCCTATTCTGGGCACAAGTTATTCCTATATTGGGGTCACAGGGTTAATACAATTGATTGCTTCTATTCTTTTAATGATGTTTTAGCAGCTCACCAGCTTTGTAGTATAAAAGTATCATTCAAGAATCTTCTTTCTAGATAAATAAGTCATTTATGAGTGTAAACTAGCTGGTCTGCGTAGTTTTATTTATCTGGGATAGGTTTGCAAATATTTCCTTTATCGTTACTTCCATTTGAAGTTGGTTGAAGTTAGGCTTTTGTACTCAGTAATTATCTACTCAATTTATTTATTCCATGTAAGACAAAAGTGTATCTTATGTTACGTCATGTTTGGCTCGACCAACGGTTCGAAAGATTCTATGAATAAGAGCCGGCATGAATATACGATCTCTGCCCTAAGATGGTTAGATAAGGCAATACATCAATGATTTGTTTATAACAATGCATGGAAGTAATTTTTTTTTGTTTTACTCATAATAATTATTATTATCAGTTTCATTAACTTTTTTTTTTAGTCAAGCTTAAATTGGATGCGTTTTACGGCTCGAATCAAAAGTTAAAATGACAGTTTGATCGCCAGTCATGACCACTGATTGAGTTAATAAATTATTCTTAAACTTTTAGTTGACTTTAGCCATCTATTCCTGTTTTTGGCGGTCATTGTGTAACAAAACTTACGATCTTCCCAGTGCTACTAACATTATCACAATTCCTATTCTGTAAAACTGTGGTATTATGCTAGTTGTGACTCTCGTCCGAATTCGCCTCATTCGACTAAAAATTAGGAACACTACGGATGAAATGCACAAATATTATGACATAATAGTATCTAATAGGTAGTAGTAGATATACAGTATGTCCAGGTAGGGAGTGCTTCTTACCCTATGATATGATTATCATGAATATTTCATATAAAAGACACGTAAGTCTAAGTAGGTACATGTAATTAAGTAAACTTAATGTAAGATAACCACTGAGTAAGAATGTATACTATATATTATACCTCTATGAAGATAACATTTCTTAAGACCAATAAATAATTATCACTTCGTCTTTGAATATTGTAAGCCGCGCAAATCATCAAAACTAAGTTTCAATTTCAAAGCTTCAAACAATTAATCAAGTATAAGTGTCATACGAGTTCGTTTATAATCAAGTCAAGAAATCCTATGCGAGGTCCGTACCGCTGTGTAAACAATCACACATAGCGACTTTTTTATTATCCGTACCCGCCGAGTGTCGAATAACAGTTTTTTTTTTTTTTGCTTCGCTGTAAATGCATGAGTGCGACAACCATCCACAAATTTAATATATTCATCCTGCACTAGGAGTGGGTAATATCGCTTTTTCTGAGCATCGTATCGAAACTATATTTTGATATTTGATATCAGATTTCGGAACACTATATTTTTTTGAAACTATACATTGCCTGATATGACATTTTAGCGAATACCTAGCGATGAATATTGACTTCTTTCGATTTCGTATTCGCAACGATTTTGGTGGATACTGACCTGATACTGGGTAAGTACAGTATCTACTATATATTGTACTTAGTTACCTACTATGATACTTAGAATTACTACTACTTATTATGAAAATTAAATTGGTAACTACAGTAGGTAGGTATGTGCTACAACTAATAAATTGAATGGTTGTAAAATTAATTCGTTTTTTAATACCAAAATAACATTAAAAAATCGTAAAAATAAATAAATTATTACTTAATCTAATCTAATAAAAATCTCAAAACTGTCAAAACTATGGAGGAACTAAAAATAAATGTGTTCACTCGTGAACACTCACTGTTTAAGTGAAACTAAAAATTACTGGTGGGCGTTGCGACGAGAAACCGTTTCAAAAAACCGTTCTCGGCTCTGCGACGGTGAAACCGTTTTTACGTCCTGGGTAAAACAGTTAACAGTTTTCGTTGCACAAACCAGTCTTCGAATAACTGGTAGTCGTCCTCGTTCCACGTTCGTTTTTCAAAACAGTTATTACAATCAAAAGTGAACTTTATGTCGATGACATACAGTCGAAAATGAATGTATTCAACGACACGTTCGTTCTCAAAACAGTTATTACAATCAAAAGTGAACTTTATGTCGATGACATACAGTCGAGAATGAATTTATTCAACGACACGTTCGTTCTCAAAACAGTTCTTACAATCAAAAGTGAACTTTATGCCTATGACATACAGTCGATAATGTTAATGTATTACTTTTCACTAAAAAAAACGCGTTTCACTAAAAAAAACGCAACTCTTTCCATATCAAATATGTTTCGTTCTAAAGAACGGTTGTCGTCGCAACTGGTTTGCAAACTAGTTGCAACGATAACCGTTTTCTGCAACCGTTTTCGTCGTCGGCGAAACGGTTACGTTTCGTTTGTCGAAAATACGATAACGACCCACCACTACTAAAAATAGAATACTTCAAAGTTTCTTCTCACCCAATTTCTATGCTCTCTAGTTCAGGACCAAATGTTAACAAACTTAAAACATATTTTAAGTGCATTGGTCAAAGGTTGAGATTTCGTAATACAATCGCGCCAAAATACTAAATGAATCAGACTTTATAAGTTAAGGGATAAAGTTTAGAATCGTATGTATTGTATAGCATCGAATTAAATTGTAATTCATTTAATTTAATTGTATCTAATTCATTAATTTAATCAGGTGAATTTTTTTATATTGCTGTATATGCCCATAATTGAGTTTGTACAATAGTTGTTAGCATCATCAATAAATAAAATAAAATAATTAAGTGATAGATGATGAACTAGCCATATTGATGATTAAAATACAACTATATACGACTATTAATAAAGATTCAAAATGGAAATCGGAAATCTGTGCCAACTGTTCAAACCATCAATTAGCAACTTAACACGCGAGCGGAAATCATTAACTTACAGAGAAAAGTTTTCAAGTACTACAAAATTAATTAAAACAAGTGAGCAGGATCTGCACTTCTGAATTATTAACATGATACATTTATGAATTTAATACAAGTGGTTATAATTGATTAAGACACCAGGCATTCTATTTTCAATTTAATCGACTCATCAGTAATTATATATAACTATAATATATGCATTAACACTATAATACTTATCTTAAGATTCCATTGGATTATGGTGTATATTAAAATATAATATTATACTTTTACTCTAGTCAGTAATTCCACAATGGATCACAGTTAAATAATTAAAGACCTCCGACCTCATTGAGCGATCCAACTCGAATGCCGCGTCTGCCATAGCTATCTTATTTCCAATATTTGTTTACAATACTCATCCATATAAATAGGCTATTTGGAAATTAAGCTATTTCGATAGAATTAGTTAAATATTGAATCTAATAAGATTAAAATACAAATTAATTATCGGCAACGCTAACACGAAAAAAGTTCGAAAAACTTCTTGTCAACAGGCATATGAAGAGCTCATTGCGAAAGGCTGCTGAGATATTTAATTTAGTTTATTTTATTAGTAATTTTTATTTTTGAAGCTTTTGTTTTGTTTTGTCAAGAATTCTAGATATTTTGATTTGTTTAAAATGGAGATTGTTATTCATATATTTTTGATTTTAAATGAGAATTACGCAGTGATAAGGTTGTTTGCCTTAATTATTTTTCTCTGAAAACGAAGAAATTGTAAGTATTCCACGTTGCTCCACCAGTGGTGCTTTGGAATTATTAAAAAGTGTAAATAAAGTAGATTTACACGAAGTAAGAGTAAATATGAACAAATGATTGTAACCTTAACTTTCGCCATGAGTCATGATTGAAACACGGGTAGGTATATTTGAAACATGCTTGTTTGTATGAAACATAATAATCTTTTTTTATGCTTTACTACGGCATTATAGCTTATTTATACATTAGCATATTGTTGATTATGTGAAATGTCAATTATTAGTTTATCTTTCATCTGTTATCTACGCATAACAAAAATAATAAGTTAACCTTTTATACTAAGATATTGTTGTAAAAGATAGTTATATGCTATCGCGAACTTCTTTTTAACATTTTTTGAGAGGAACGTTTCCACCATACATTGTTGTCGTGTAACTTTAACGACGTAGGCAGCGCACGCCACGTAAGCTCTCAGATGAGATGATTTTTCCGACTTAACTCTCACTATTGCAATTTTCGTAAGGATCTCCAATTTTTGTGGAAATAAAATATAGCCTATTTTACTTGCTAATAATGTAGCTTTCTATAAGTGATATAATTGTTAAAATCGAGTGAGTGGTTTTTGAGATAATCCACCTAGTTTGATAGATATAGATGATATGAGTAGGAACTTTAAACATTTCCTTTGAAACCTCGTAGATCCTAAATTATCATTTAAACGGAAAAATGGTTTATGGAACCTAGGTGTGATTTTAAAAGACCTATCTATCGATACCCAACTTGCCTATAACCTATCGAGTATCGACTTCATTTATTAATTGGCTTCTAGTGGACGCCATTTTGTTTTTCTCAAATTCGGCCTCCGTAGTGACACTCGGAAGATTAAGATAAATCTAGTGATGCAAGTATTATCAAAATCGGTTCAGCCGTTTTGTCTGTAGTGCGACACAAAGGAATACACTAAAATGAACCTTTGAAACCTCTTAAATCCTAAATGATCATTAAGATGAGAAAATGATCAAGGGAACCTAACTATGATCTTGCAAGACCTATTCATCGATACCCCACTTGCCATATTCTATCGACTTTTATTTTTTAATTTGTTACATTATGGCGTCTAGAGGCCGCCATTTTGTTTTTTCTCAAATTTTGCTTCCGTTAAGACACTCGGAAGATTAAGATAAAGCTAGTGATACAAGTATTATCAAAATCGTTTCAGCCGTTTTGTCTGTAGTGCGACACTAAGGAATACACTAAAAATGAACCTTTGAAACCTCGTAAATCCTAAATGATCATTAAAATGAGAAAATGATCAAGGAAACCTAACTATGATTTTGCAAGACCTGTTCATCGATACCCCACTTGTCATATTCTATTGACTTTTATTTTTTAATTTGTTACATTATAGCGTCTAGAGGCCGACATTTTGTTTTTTCTCAAATTCGGCTTCCGTTAAGACACTCGGAAGATTAAGATAAAGCTAGTGGTACAAGTATTATCAAAATCGGTTCAGCCGTTTTGTCTGTAGTGCGACACAAAGGAATACACTAAAAATGAACCTTTGAAACCTCGTAAATCCTAAATGATCGTTAAAATGAGAAAATGATCAAGGGAACCTAACCATGATTTTGCAAGACCTATTCATTGATATCTCACTCGCCATAGTCTATCGACTTTATTTTATAAATTTGTTACATTATGGCTTCTAGAGGGCACCACTTTGTTTTTTCTCAAATTCGGCTTCCACAGTGACACTCTAATGATATACTCGCCATAATCTGGTGCAAGAATCATTAAAATCGGTCCACGCGTTTAGGCTGTAGCTGTCCTGCAAGGAACAAACAAACAAAACAAACAAAAGGAACATCATATAGACTGATGAACACATAACCCTGTGCGTTCCGCAGTCGGGTAAAAAGGAAGTTGTTTAAAATTCACAATAGTGACGTCATAAAAGGACATGACCAGTAATTGCCCTCCGATTCGAGACAATGCACAGGATTTCCGTTTTTACAGTAAGGTTTAAAAATTCAAAACGAAATTATTATGGATTTAATAATCCAAATAAGGTCAGGGTTCAAATGACAAAAAAAACAGTGCGTTTATTGTTTAAATCTTGAGCGTCCGCTTTCCTCTTTAAGCACTACTCCATTTTGACGTTCCATTATATCCATGCCTATTAATAATCTTGTAACCCTACATGAATACCAGTACCTTAGTCATTATATTATGAATGATTTATTTTTGATAAATTAAATAGTAATGAAAAGGAAATGTATGTTTTGTTTATAATTATTTTTATTTTTTGACAAGTCTCAAACTAATAGATCGAACAAAGCATTTTGAAATACTGCGTTTAAAGGAACGTCCTTTCAAATGTAGTGAGTTTTCAGAGCCTTCAGACTCCTGAAACTTTTTTATCTGAAAACTATAAAATATAACAATTACAATAATAAAGAAATAATACTTGAAAATATTTTTTAGACTCGCTCAACACAATAAATAGCGCCATCTAGTGTGGGAAAGCAATCTTTTGGTGAAACTTTTTTTGTTCATTTTCGCAGTTTTCCGAGCCTTCAGACTCCGGAAATTTTTTTATCTGAAAACAGTGAAATATTACAATGACAATAATAAAGAAATCATTGCTGAACATTGATTTTTGACACCTAGGCAAGCTGCCATAGTTCCACCGGTCAAGTCCTTTCAACACACTTTTTCTTTAATCTATATTTTAAAATGGTTATCAAACTTAAAACTAACCGAGGATGTGAATTTTAGGTCTTTTGGAGGGCCCTCTATTTAATAATCAGTTAGAAATAATTTATTAGGTCTTTACCTATGAAAGACCTTTACCTTTCTTCAGTACTGGTCATTTCAAATAAAAAAAAGTTTGTAAGTAATGGCTCTGTATTCTAAATTCAAATTAATTTTGTTTTAAAACCATGACATTCTTTTTACAAACTCAGTCTTTTGTTTTTTGATTAGCGTTGTATTTTTATTACATTTCAACATTTTTCGTCATAATGGATACTTTAAAAATTCGTGTAATTATGGAATATGAGTTCCGTCGTGGCACCAACGCGACACAAACGGCACGTAACATCAAAAACGTTTACGGAGAGAACTGTACAAACGAACGCACAACCTGTTATTGGTTTTCCTGGTTCCGTTCTGGAAATTTTGACTTGAAAAATGAAGCTCGCGGTCGTCCGGAGACTTTAGTCAACGATAATGAAGTAAAGGCGATTGTGGAAGCTGACGAAACTCAATCTACAGCTGAGCTAACAGCATCTTTTGATGTAAGCATCAAAACAATATTGATCCATTTGCGACAAATTGGCAAGGTAATAGTACATTATTGCAAAGGCTGGGAAATAAGCAATTGCAGGTCGAGTATGAGTTTGAAGGCCGAGCCGTAGGCGTCCTACTTCACTAATACGAGACAGGCAATTGCCATTTCCGCCGAGGCATATACTTATAGTGCTTTTCTCAAAAGAATGCAGGGAAATAAGACATATTTTTTATGTTATACATTAAATTTAATTAATATACCTTTGTCGCTAAATATATATCATCTGGAGCTTTAATTAAAAATTGCTTTATGTTTTCGCCAGTAAAAATTTTCGATTTCTTGCTTTTGAATTCGGTCGATTGTCGTTTAAGAAAAGTAGTTAAGTTCCCATAATTTTTCAAGTTAATGCCGTTTTTAACATGAACTGTACATTTCAGCATGGAATAAATTGCCCATAATGTAGATGGCTTTTTATTTTTAGCAATCTCATTAAAATACGCCAAAAATACTGTTTCAGAGAATATGTTCACTTTTTTCTCGTTTTTCCAACTCATAAAATTTATATATATGTACTTTCATATATTTTTCTTTGGACTTCGCTGGAAGCAGGTTTTCCATTGCCAATTTGGCTTCTGATCTTAAATCTGGTGGAGTACAATCAATCTCCATTTCACTCTCTGAACTGTTGGAACTCATTTTACTTATTATTAAATTTATTTTTAAGGTATGTAAATAACAAATCAAGACGAATTTTCAGCTTTGCCGCCAATTTTTTTTTAATCATCTGTGCCGACAGGCAAGCGCCTTTATGGCTATCCAGCCACCAATTTGTACTAAGCAAAGAGACTATGGTATGCCAAGAATGACAAAAGAGATCCGATCAAAGAGTATTTAGTAACCCCAGCACGCCGTTTCATACAACATTGCAGGAGCGTTGTAATGTTCCAAATTCAAAAAACGCTCCTGCAATGTTTTTGATTTTCTTTGTCCGAAAATTCGATACTTCGCGTGTTCTTTTTTCGAATATAATGACAATATTTCCATGCATGTTTGAGAAAAAAAGCTTTATAGATGGGTGCCCCACGACCTTAACGATCGCCAGCGCAACGTGCGCGTCGGGACCTGCCTTGCGCTGCTCAACAGGCAAAGAAATGAAGGAATTTTGAAACGAATTGTTACGTGCGACGAAAAATGGATTCTGTTCGACAATCGAAAGCGCTCAGCAAGTTGGTTAGATCCTGGTTCAGCACCAAGGCAATGCCCTAAACCAAAAATGATCCCTAAAAAGGTGGTGGTTACTGTTTGGTGGTCTATTGCGGGTGTGATTCACCACAGCTTTTTACAAAACGGCATGAGCATTACTGCAGATGTGTACTGTGAAGAACTGGAGAGAATGATGGAGAAGCTTGCACATCTGCAACCAGCTTTGGTCAATCGGTCGTCCCCACTGCTCCTTCACGACAACGCGCGACCCCATACTGCGCAACAGACAGTCTCCAAGCTGCAACAGCTGGGGTTGGAAGCTCTCCCTCATCCGCCATACTCACCAGACCTTGCAGTTTGCACCTACCGACTATTACTTTTTCCAAAATTTAGACAACTTTTTAGTGGGTAAAAAATTAAATTCCCGAGAGGCAGAAAAAAATGCCTTTGAAGAGTTTGTTGCCTCCCGTCCAGCTGATTTTGCAAGAAGGGCATCAATAAACTGCCAATGCGTTGGCAAAGATGCGTCGATTGCATGGGTGATTACCTACTTCGAATAACAGAAATAAAAGTTTGAAAAAATAAGTACTTTCACTTATTCCATACAAAACGGCAATTTCATAGGTAAAGACCTATTATTTTTGATATAGGCATCATCCCTATTCATTTCATGCATGGACTTACTCCAGTCAAATCGCTATCACTATCAAAAAGACTGCCGTGCAAGATTACAAAAGCAAACACCAAGTATGTTGGGCATGGTAACAAATAAAACAAAATTTGTTTAAAAAATTATATTTATTATTAATATAAATGTTTTTACAAAGTTATAAGTGTAGAGATCAAAATTCACATGTATTGCTTTTTGAAGAATTAGGCCCAGCGGCAGCATATGGGTACTGATGAAGTGAGCAGTCTTTTTGTTCTTTGTTCATGTACTTTAAAAGGCTCACTGATGAACTTTGACATACCTTTATGTACCATTGACTTAAGTTTTTATTGAATACAAAACACGGAGGACGCTTCTTCGCCTTTATCCCCAAAAATTAAGCATATTTTGATGTTTTTATCAAGAACTGATGCTGTGACTCGTCACTCGACTGACTGCTCTGGCTATGTGCGCAGAACATAACTATCATGCTCCATATTATTTCAAATGAACAATATTTTTTTTATAATTAAAAAAAAATATCAACAAAAAGCAATAATATACATATGTGTTTCAAAATAAAACACATTAAATACTGAAAAATGGTTTACATAAGAAAAGGAAGCTACACACGTGACTAAGAACATATTTACTAAGAATGACGAATTATATACTAATAATGTCTATGAAATATTTTATTTTTTCCATCATTCTATGTTACTCAATAATACGGGGACTCCTCGTACTTTTCCATAATGCCCCGTTTAAAACAATATAAAAGTAGTCGGTAATATGCGAATTTTCGCAAACGTTTTGATATAAATGTCTCACATTCTTGCAACAATAATTAGGTACAATTAAAAAATATTGGAATAATTGAAAATTCGAATATCACAAATAAGTAAACAAAATATTGCATAATCAATGCTTTGCCCAAAAATGAAAGTTATTCACCAACCTTAAAAGTACTTACATTTAAATACATACAATACAAGTGGTAAAATTCGGTAGGTACCTAAAAAGGTACACCACCTTTATGTTAAACTACATTGGGATAAGTATCTCTTTTACAATATTCCCTAATGCTAGGTTTAGTGAGTAGATAGTATACATACTCCTATATGCCGTGCATAAATCGATATAATAGAATAATTGATCATATTAATATTAATAATAAAAATATAATCGATCATTTCAGTAGTCAAGCAAATTATACTGTTGAAGATTACGTAAACAAAAAAAGAGCATGGATTTGACTCGCTCCAGCAATGCTAAGGACAGCGGTTACATAATACATATGTATATCTCACCGTAAGATTGTAAAAACCGTAAGATTATAATCTTACTCGCGTAATTGTAAACTGTCGAAAGATTGTGAACCGTTCAATGTTTTGAGTGTCAATTTTTGAAATATCCATTGTATTTACGTTTTCTTGTCTGTTTCTTGTAGGTTAGGTTCTATCGGGTTAATATACCTAACAGATTACAATATACCGAAAAATAATACGTTAAGCTGTAATCATTCGACAGTTTGCAATTTCGCGAGTTAGTTTATAATTTAACGGTTTTTACAATCTTACGGTGACATATACAATAATAAAATTGTAAATTAAATTATTATTTTTCAAAAGAGCAACCGCTGAGTTTCTTGCTGGTTCTTCTCGATAGGAATGGTATCCCGAACCAGTGGTAGATTCACTTAACGATTCAAAAGCATTTGAAAGTTAATTTGAATCAAAAACATTTGAATTTTTCATTTGAATTGAAGTCAACGATTGAACTTTAAGGCAATATCGAGCCATATCAATTAACTCTATTACATATATACACGAACGACGACACGACGTATACAATCGAAATTAGAATCAAGGGTTCATCCATAAATTAAGACACACGTTGGTGAGAAAACTGTGACGCCAAGGTTTAAAACTTATTTCGGAAGTGTCGTTTTTTTAATAAAGATGTAAAATTGCAAGATATGTGACGTTATACTAGGGAGTGACAAGGATGGGGGAGGGGTCAAAAATCACGTAATTAGTGTGACGTAAGAATAAGAAGTTCTTAAAAGTTCACACTGTATTTTAATAATATTTAATAGATAAGGCTTCAATTATAATACATAAAAGGGATTTATTCAGCTCGTTTTAAACTTTCTTCGGGGCTTTACACAGACTTAAACATAGCATATAAACATTGTATAGGGCTATAGCTTGATTCAGCTTTTGGCAATACTCTCTCTCTGTGTCGTATTCCTCAATAGGTACGCAGGATGGTGAACCCTTTCCATTAATCAAATAATGGTAGGAGTTTTCTTGGGATAATAATGCGATGGGTTCCCAGATCCTTCCGCATAGTTTGGCCATACAAAACAGACGTTTTCTTGTGCATACTGCATATTTATGCAGCTGAACGGACGCCTACGACGTATACACCTCCATGGAAAACACCAGTTTTGTATGGATCAAAGCGGAATCCAGCTACATACCTAAGTTAAATTAGTCGCATGCGCATAACTGATGCAAGCTAAATTTAATATTCGAAAGAAAGCTAGAATTATAGCAATATGCATAATTGGTATATCAAGTATTTTGTAGTAGTTTTGAATGTACTAATTATTTTATTTATTTGCTTTCATATTGATTATTTCGTTTTTCTATTTGGGAGGATGAAACAAGTTATGATTCTTAACAGATGTCTTACTTAATTATTTTTAACTAAATAAACATACCGTAATCAAATCTTTGAATCATGGATATTATGATCTAGGAAACCTACCTACGTGTAAAAAAATAAAAATAAAATTCCCTACCATAGACATACTTGAAAAAGAAAAGCCCCTACTATAGACAATAAGATTGCTCTACGTGGGTTGCCACTAATTATAGTATATATATAAAAATATATACAGCCACATATCTGTGGGTACACCGTACACATAATAGTTAATACCTAACTGTATCTTCAGCTTAGGCTTACTAAAACTAGAAATGCAGCTGTCTAAGCAAAATCTAGAACAAAATATATTTGTCACTGTAAAATTCCGAAAACCGTTAGATTGTAATCTAACTAGCGAAATTGTAAACTGTCGACAGATTACAATTTAACGCATTATTTTTCGGTAGATTGTTATCTGTTAGGTATTAAAACTTAAACCTAAGTTTCAGGGCACTACCTGATTATTTATGTGGAACCCTAACCTAACCTACAAGACAGAGACAAGAAAACGTAAATGCAATCAATATTTCAAAAAATGAAACTCAGAATATTGAACGGTTCACAATCTGTCGACAGTTTACAATTTCGCTAGTTAGATTACAATCTAACGGTTTTTGAAATCTTACGGTGACATATCGAAACACTGCATAAATTTCTAAATATACAAATTCTACTGATATCTAAGGCACTAGATTCCTAATTGCTAAAAATCATAATCTTACTATTATAGCTCCGTTCCAAAAGAGGTAAAACGGTGATAATACGGTGGGGTACCAATTGAAGGTATGCTACAGTCTTTTTATTACTTTATAATCAAAATTGGTCCTAAATTTTATAGTTTACAATGCTAAGAATAGTTCTTGTACTTGATCTAACTGTGAAAATATAAAAAGATGCAATTTTTTGTTACTCTTTTTTGTATTGCTGCCAGTAAATACATTTTAATTGAATGTAAGAAGTGCTGGTAAAAATAAAATTTAAGTCCAATTTGTATATAAAAGTTGTTATCAGTCTATAAATCTACTAAAATGGTAGATCTGTTTTCAATACAAAAGTAGATTATAGTTAAGTAGAAAAATATACATTTTACTCTATTACTAAAGGTGGGTAAATTTTATTTTTTCATTTATTCAAAATCAGTCGAGTTGCAAAAATAACCCCATCTCCCGATAGGAAATAAGAAATAATTGATAAAAAAGCCTATTAAAAATTAGGAAGCATCTTCATCTATAACTAAATTTGAGTCAGAAGATTCGTTTAAGTCTTTGCTATCACAGTTGGAGTCACCATCTTGAGAATCGGAGGTTCCATTTTCAAATTGACTGCCTATCGTATCCCCATTGTTGCCATTCGTCATAATTGTTGACAGGTTACGCAAATAATTCTCCATATTTGCGGCTAGAGCAGTCATAATTTGACTTTCGATACTCTTAACATTATTGGAATCTAAATCATTTTGATCAGTTGTAACAGCTTGTTGGGTGTCCGATTTTAGCAGATTTGCTAAAATAGGGTTAGCACGTAACATTTCATCGGTGTTGCCAGTTTCGTCTTTGGGATGAGTGCGTTTGTGTAAGATGAAAACATCTGGGTCTTTGAAACATTTTGAACACTGTGTGCATTTAAATGTCACTGTTTCTCTATGCATTTCGTTATGAATTTGGCTTGTGGTTACTTCGCAATTGCTAGATTGTGTAGTGTTTTTGATATTTTGGTAGGATTTTGGTGCAAGGATTTGTTCTAATTGTATGAATGTATTGGGCAATGGTGGGGATGTGGACGTTTCTGTTTCAGCTGCGGCTTGCGAAGGCGATGATGGTGGTTCTAGAGATCAAACAATGTTATATTAGAGTTAGTAAAATTATTTCTACTCATCAATAATATGCATTAAATAAAGGAAGCATATTATGTAAGAACAGAGTAGGTTATACCTTAAGGTTCACGAGTCTTCACCTTATGTTACCAGAAATAACAGCTCAGTTTCTTTATAGGGTCTACTAGATAATAACATGATAAAGAGTAACCTGTCATTCTCCAGTATGCCACCAAATTTCATCAAAATTATTTATCCCGATGTATGTGATCGGTGGTACACTGTGGTGTTTAGACCTACACTGTCCTCCCTACCTTATTTCGCCCACAGCGGCCAATCTCCACAGAGATAAGCCATCTGCATGAGAGGTATTATAGTGCACAAGTGTGTATACAGGTGCACCCTCTATTCCTTCAAGAGACCCACACAACTGGAGAGAGATCAGACGCAGGACCGATGGCTTAACGTGCTCTCCGATGCACGGGGGTGAAACACCGCCAACTTCCTAATTTCAGGCTAGTACTGAGATTTTTTCATAAACCCAATACTTGTTTATGGTCAGACCCGGGACCTCGTCGGCGGCAGTCGAACATACTAATCACTAGACCATCGAGGCAGTCAGCAGGTATACTAACTGTGAGATTGACACATGTTCGCCTTTAAAATATTATAAGGGTACCAATTTTATTGTTCACAATCTTTTAACAAAAAAATTACAGGGCTTAGAGATTGTGTACTATAGCATTATATTTAGAGCAGTTGGTGACAGTTTCTAAACTAGTTTGAAATTTGGAGAATGTGTATACTAGAATTGGTACCAATACTAATAAATTTTATGTATATATTGGTAAGCTTACCTGGTCCAAGTGCAGTTATGCCGGCTGCCTGCATTGCTAGCATAGTCTGAACATATATAGCTTGTGCCATCTGTTGGTGCATCTATAAAGTTAAATTAAATAATAAGAGATTGCCTGTAACCTACTATTTGTGTAATTCACAGCAATGAAAAACCAAAATTTTAAATACTAAGATACCTAAGACTTAATAATTAATGTGTTTGTATTTCCTTCAATCATGCTGCAACAGAGCAATGGATCAACATGTTTTTTAGGGTTCTGTACCTCAATAGGAAAAAAAATCTTTATAGGATCACTTTGTTATGAAGATATTAATTACCCTTCTAGGACACACTTATCTGTCTGTCCAACACATTTTTCTGGGGAACATGTGGAGGTATCAAGCTTGAAATTAATATCAAATTTTTAATTAAATGTGATCGAAAAATACGGCTGTGTGTCGCATTTTTGACATTCACCAATAAATCCTAACAAACCTATAGGGTACTTCCTGTTGACCTCACAGCACAAGTATAGGAAAAAATCTGATTTTTTTTATTATTATTTATTTATGAAATGTTTGTCAGGCACTACCAGTTTACTGCCATTATGTAAGCCAGTTCCTTCAAAGTTGATTTTGTGTTGTAACATCTTAACTTGTTAATTATTTAAAGAATTTAAATTTTGTGTTAGTTTAGAAAACATTTTGCGCAAGTCTGACTCACACTAGACCAGTTTTTTTTAATTTTTGCATGGGCATTAAAAAACTTAATCCATGCAGACCAAGTTGTGGGCAACAGCTAGTGTAGAAAATAATTTTGTATAACACATTTTGCTGTTTCTCTGCAAATCATAATATATTTCTAAGACCAGCAATTTTTGCTTATATAATATTATATGGATCTCTTTGATTCTCCTGGGTAATATGTGACTCCAGGTCTTTAATTGATAAAGTACTACATAACAGCATGATTGAATTGCAAGCCAACATACAATGACAATTTCACATTCATAGTATTGGTACAATTAGTATGGTAAACATAAAGAAAAACTATTCTGTACCCTGGCATCTATTACAGTTGGTGGGGGTGTCCAGGAACTTCGTCCCATGTGTGGCCCAGGAGAGTCGTTGGGTAAATTCTGAGAAGGTATGGCATCCTTCCTTAAGGTCCTCCATTGTCCTAGAAATATAAACAATAAAATTAATACACTACAGGATATTTACCTTCAGCACTGTGTAATCCAAAGGTTCATAAGTTTTTAAAGTTCCATACACAAAGGGTGCCAATGGGAAGTGGGAATACATTACTGAGCTTCTGACTGTCAGCAGACTGTACCTCATGAAATAATAAAAATAATAATAGCTAACTGCTCGACAGTTGAAATTTTCACAGCATAATATAATAATGTATTTAAATTGCTGCTATAACAAGAGATAATAAAGATACAAATTACTTAAAAAATAAAAAGGGAAAAATAAAAAAAATATACAAGAAATATGATTTTAAAAAGTACATAGTGTGAAATCTTTTATGATGGTACAGTACCCTTTGTGTGGGAGAGTGACCCACACTTGGCAGAATTGTTTAAACCTACTACCCAGTTTAAGGTATATATGGTATAACGCATTTTAGCTCTGCACTACACTATGTTGGTTAGTTGAGTCTTCTAAGTGCAGCATTGGCAGACTTTTCTCCTCCTCCTTTATATCCTCTCCTCAGAGAAACATAAAGATGACAACCACCTTCAGTGTGCAGGGATAGAGCCCTTAAAGGCACAACAAATCTTCTTTTAGTACTAATATATTTTATCACAAGTAATTTTAATTTACTGGCCCAGTCAGAAAATTACACATTATTATAATATACGTTTTGTATTAAAAGTGTGCTTTATTATTATTTATCTACTACCTGTTCGTGTGCTTGTTATCTGTGATAGTAATAGTTGTAGAGTAATTTATAAATTTGAGTTTAATTATAATACCTAGTAGGTAACAACATTCACAAGATAAAAAAACAAAACCGTGCGCGTGTTCTTTTTGTTTTGTTTACCTTTATTTTTTTGTCCGCTAGTCATAGTATAGTCATCCGGAGTGAAATGTAAGCTACACACTTTCGAATACTTCGTATAGGGCTTTCCTCTTTTTAATATATCATTCCAAAGTCTTGCAAGCTCCTCGTCCCTTGGGAACTGATGAAAAGATACATTTTTTGCCTTCCCCGCCATCGACGTACAACGCGGTACAGTGCAATAATACGGCATTTTGTATTTAATGATTTTTAACACCCAAGACACTTTAATTTCACATGGCTTACATCATAACATTCATTATTTTCACAAAAAGTACTGTATGTAAATTACAAAAATAAACACCAAGCAAGCGCCGACATTGTCAAAAATATTAGCATTCCATAGACAACTTAGACCAATGGTATATTCACACGATAGGCCAAGTTCAAGTTATTGGAAGCCAACGCCAACTGGAGCCAACCGTCCAACGCAATTATGCTTACTTCAATATAAAACAAAACCGAAGCAAATCAGCAAAACAGTTTCATAATTAAAAAAAAAACATTAGCCGCTTTGTATGTCGTGGCTTTGATTTTATCTATAGGAGAGGATATGTTGCATTTTACTCAATTATAGTTATACGATGCATTTTGTTAATAAAACATGTAAAACTACGATTTGACTTTTCTTACTTACTAAAAGCTACGTTATTAGAACGAGACAGGTGTATTATGTTATTGCGTGAATGTGTCGCGCCATTGTCATATGATGTCATCAAATTTAGCTATTGAAGCCAATTTTTTGTCAAATATAAATGGCGTCTGTTGTGCTTCCGGTGTGTCAATTGTGAATAATTACCTGTTTTTTTGAATATTTTCATGTATTTTTGCTTAGTTTTATGTAATCAACAATGGGGAAGTGCTCAGTTGTGGGGTGTCGTAATAATAATATTGTAAAACGCTCAGGAATTTCATTTAATAGGTGAGTAACAAAGTCGTCTAGTTTTTCTTTTTGTGGCTACTATTTTAAGTTATTTCGACTAAATATAGCTTTTTTTCTTCTTTACTGAACACGTAACTTTTTGCGCTTTCCCCAAAAATTTGGATTATTTCATTAGTTTTTGTATACAGTGTATATATAGTGCGGGGATTGTATTGTTTACAAATAAATTGAATATCGATAAAATTAAAATTTCAAATAACTCTTACTGTTTCTCACTCTGAGTGGTAGAGAGATGAAATTGAACAGTCAGATTCTACTTATAATATTGCCAAACTCATTTTAGACTGTAGCGATGATAATCTAGTGCTTATGACACCCGATCTCAAATCCCCGATACGTCAATATTAAAAATCAATAACTGATTTACTACTATCAAGACACGCGGAAGCGTGTCCAGCCAAAGTTCAAAAAAACTGGCGAGCAGCACCGTGTGTAATATTACACGAACCATTTGGAGCCACTTTTGACCCCCTCATAACTCAAAAACTATTTCACATAAACATGTCAAATTTGGCGCATATATTGAGACCCGTGAGATACATATGTGCTCCAAATTTCATAAGCACACCTCAAATGGTTATTTAGATATAAACGTACAAAAATCGTCATTTTTATGATCAAAGGATAGATCAAAACTCTGACACGAGGCATGCTACCATTGCTTAAAGCCGTATTATTTTAATATTGTTGACGTTTATGTTGTAGTGTTATAATCATTATTTTAAGGACGTCAAAGTACGTGACATTCAACTGTTATTTTGAAACAATACTGCTTTAAGCGGTGGTAGTAACTCCTCAACTATTGAAAATGACACATAATTATTATTTTATTGTAAATAATAATGAATAATAATATAGTTGCATTAAAACCTTACCTTCGTATTCATGCATTTTGTGCAACGAAACGTCATGGACAGAAAAGAAGAAGAAACGTATTTGAAGTCGTCAGTTCAAGCTGTCAGTCATTGTGATTTGTATTTGTCACCGTAAGATTGTAGAAACCGTTAGATTATAATCTAACTCGCGAAATTCTAAACTGTCGAAAGATTAGAATTTAACGCATTATTTTCCGGTAGATTGTAATCTGATAGGTATTTAAACCCGATAAAACCTAAGTTCCCTAGGCACTACTTGATTATTTATGTCGAACCCTAACCTAACCTACAAGAAAGAGACAAGAAAACGTAAATAAAATGAATATTTCAAAAATTGACACTCAGAACATTGAACAGTTTACAATCTTTCGACAGTTTAGAATTTCGCGAGTTAGATTATAATCTAACGGTTTTTACAATCTTACGGTGACATATTCATTGTTTATAGTGGTTTTAGTGATATCGACTGTTTACCGTACTTGTTTTCAATGTTTCACTAAAAACTTTTGATTTTGAACTTTTGCAATCAAAATTGATGAGATGTAGAAATGTGCTGTAGAGGTAGTCAGACCATAGATGTAATCTGTCAATGTCAGTGTAACTCTAGGTACACTATATATTTTTCTTGAGAATTCTCGACTTTTATTATCTTGTACAATGAGTCGTACAATAGAATTACTGGTGGGTGACACACTAACCTTACACCTAATAATTCCAATGCCTACCGATGGAAGCTGCCTATTCCATTCGATTGCATATTCTTTGTTTGAGTATAGTGATACACAACAAACCAATAGGTTGCGAGCGACTATAGTGGAGTATGTATGTCGTAACTGGGAAGATTTAAGGGTCTACACTAGCGCTCCAAACGGGGATCCTTACTGCTCTGAAGAAGACTATCGAGCAAGCATGCTTTGTTCGTCAACTTATGGAGCTGCTTCGGAATTACAGGCTGCAGTAAATTTACATAATATTAAGATCGAAGTGTATCATCAGGATGGTGTTCTGCTTGGTATATTTGGCGAAGAGAGATATCCTACAAAGCGCTTGCTCTTTACAGGAAATCTCTCTTCGGGTCATTATGACGTTTGTATTCCAGTGGAGCAAGACATCAACAATGCGTCTATTTCTCCCGATACACTTCAAGAGAACGAGTCCTTGAAGGAAAATGAAAACTCGTCTCAAAGCGTCTGCCCACAAAAGCGTAAACCAGGTCGACCTAAAACGTCTGAGAAATCCCGTGCGGAACAACGGCGTGATGCTAATCGGCGTTATAAACAAGCGCATCCTGAAGTAGTTCGTAATGCTAAGAAACGTTATGCAGACAAACACCCCGAGGTGCATCAGGCAGCCGTAAAACGTTATACGGATAAAACCTCAGAGGTTCATAAGGCCGCGGTAAAACGTTATGTTGAAAAAAATACAGTTATAAATAAAATATCTTCGAAATTGTACTACGCAAGGAAAAAATTATCGTATACTAATGAAAATGACATAATTAATAAACTAAGAGACAAAATTGGAAAGCAGAAAAGGTTAGAAGCTGAAAGAATTGTAAAATGGGTTCTTGAGCGTCGTAAAAATATACTAGATAATTACTGTAAAGTTTTAAATCGCGTTTTCAGTAAAATCACAATAAGTATGGAAAAAATTAAAAGTATTTCTTCTCAAAAAGACATACTTGAAAAATTTATTATTCTTGCCGGAGAATCTAAACATGTGAACACTCAAGAACCGTATTATTACGAAAGTTCGTATAAAATTTTCTGTATGGATGAAACTGTACCGATAAACGATGAGGGTCAAGCTGAGATATTTAATTTACAGAATGAACATAATAATGTATCTTGGTCTTGTAATCCCAAACATTGTTTATTAGATGAATCAATTCTACAAAGTTTAGTGGATGTTTTTAAATATTTAAATTCAAAGTCAGCCATTGATGTATTCAACTTAATATCTAATCAGAGTCAAGAATTTTTAAACAAAATTAAAATACTTTATAACATCAAAACCCATTTCCCTAAAATACGAACTATTGTGAGAGAATTCTATCAGTTAACATGTTATTGCAAAAATATAAATTTAATAGATAGTGATTTGAACTCTGTTAATGTAAATAAATTATGTGAATTAGGAGTACCTTTTAATATCAAAAATGCTCATTGTGAAGTAAATATGCGCGAGAGCGAAATTAACGAAGACTTAATAATAGAAAAACATAAACGCGCTTATAATAGCTTGAAAAAAAGATGCGATGATGTACCGATACACCATTGCATATCTTGCCACAGGCTTCTTTGTTTACGTGACCTGTCCGCTATTAATAAACTAAGAAAACCCATCCAAACTGATACATGGCAAAGGTTACAACTTTTCAATGAAACATTTAATATTAACCCCAGTCCGTTTATATGTCATTTATGCTTAAAAAAAATCCGAGCTAATGAATTACCTCCTAATTCTATACTTAATAGTTTATATTACTGCGACGTACCTAAGCAATTAAGTGATCTTAATAACTATGAAAAAATTTTGATACAAAGAGCTAAAGCTTTTCAAGTAGTAACTAGCTTGATTCCAGTGGGAAATAATAATATACCTAACAGAGAGATGATAAAAAAAGTTAAAGGGAGGACATTTCATTTGCCATTACCTACTGAAACTACTTTAAATAAATTGCCAAAACCAGAAGAACCTTTAAACCCCAATCAAGAGCTTTTTATACTCGTGCGAAGCTGTCCGACTAAAAATAAAATAATGTGGCAAGACTTAGTTGATATCGGCAATATATACAGGGCATTAGTATATTTAAAACAGAATAACTTTCATTACAAAAAAATAAATTTTACCGGAGAATTCATATAATTTATTAGACAACCTTGACCAAAACTTAAACCAGAACATCCAGCCAAATGAGAACGAAAAGGAGTTACAAAATCAGTCTGCCTTTCTCACTCAAGTAACCGAAGATAATGAAGATATTTACGAACATTATACAATATACCCGCTACACGAAAAGAAACAAAATAGTACAGCTTGCGCTCTATATCAAATGTTGAAAGTGAATGCTGCACCATTCGATAATCGCAATAAGGATATAGATACTTTATGTTTTCCAGATTTATTTAATGAGGGCAAGTATGGTCAGTTTTATGATCGCGAAAAAAAAATTACAAGTGCAGAATTCATAAAATCTCGCTTAACTTCAAAAGACTCGCGATTCAGACTTAACCAGCAATACTTATTTTACTTGTTGAATGACGCAAATATAAGACAATTAAATGCAGGTATATTTTATAAATTAAACGTAACTAATCTAAACCAAAAATTAACAGCACAACAGTATTTAGAGAAGATAGAGAAAAGCGAGCTCGAAGGAGATTTGATGGCAATATTTAGTAGATTACGAAACACCGAGCAATTCTGGAAAAAACCTAGAAACGATGTTATGTGTATGACTCGTCATTACGGACCGGCTACTTGGTTTTTAACAATCAGTCCTTCTGAATGGAGATGGACGGACCTCGCAGATTATATTAAACTTATCAATGGTCCAGATGCAAGGAATAAATCTACTAGTGAGTTAGTAGCAATGGACCCAGTTTCAGCGTCGCGGTTTATTGACATAAAATTTAAATCAATATTGGATTTTTTAACATCACCTGAGGCTCCTATAGGTGAAATAGAACATTATTTCTGGCGTCGTGAATACCAGTCAAGGGGTTTACAGCATTTCCATCTGATGTTGTGGGTAAAAGATGCACCAATACTGCAAGTTTCCACTGTTGAGGAGGTCGCAGAGTTTATTAATAAATACGTTACATGTTCTGTCCCAGATAAGAAAGTATCCCCAACGTTACACCATCGTATTGTCAATTATCAGACGCATAAACATAACTCATACTGTTTACGAAAGAAAAAAACAAAATCAGGCTTTACAACGGTTTGCAGATTTGGATTTCCACGACCAGTAACCGATTTTCTAACGATTAATAGTGTAACAGAATCAATAGCGGCTAGAAAAACTTTAAAAACTAATAGACTTTATAATATACCTCGCAAAGAAGAATCTCGTTATATTAACGACTATAATCCAGCAATTCTTCTCGCTTGGAATGGCAACATGGATTTACAGTATGTAGGCGAAAAGACAGCTGTATTAAATTATTATATTACCAAATATACAACTAAAAGTGAAAAAAGTCACGCAGTAGACACTTTTGACAACATAAATTCTACCAAATCTCTCGCTAGTAGGCTTTTTAACGTAGGTCTCCGAGCGCTCAATAACAGAGAGTGTGGTGCACTAGAAGCAAGCGATACACTGTTAGGGATTTCTCTTTATGGTATCGATGCACAGACCACAATCCGATGGCTCGATGTAAATATATATCGCAACCGAAGAGTAAAACCTAAAAAAGAGATAATCGAACTTGAATCAGATTCTACTGACATCTATTTCGAATCTTGGGTTGATAATATTTATCCTCAACGTCCTCAAGCCTTAGAGAGTACAAATTTATATAATTTCGCTCGATGGTTTGACATAGTTACAGCCCCGCCCTCTTCGGCCACAGCGGTACAGGTATATAAATTATCATCAAATAAATATTTAAAGAAACGACAGAGACCTTATTTAATAAATCATTATACTTACGACGTAAATAAACACCCAGAAAAATATTATTTTTCGCTTTTATTAATGTTTCATCCATGGAGAGAGTTAGCAGTACTGAAGTCTGGACAAAATACTTACACTGAAGCCTTCAATTTTCTAAAAGATCAAATTAAGGATGGGCTTGATTACGGAGAAATGCAGACAGAATTCTTTAAAAACATAGAGAGAGCGTTTGAATTGATTGACGAAAAAGTTGCGGAAATCGAAAGAGATCGAGAGGAAGATGATCACGAAGATGATGGTCTAGAGAATCCACTGGACTTCTTACCTGTTGAAGCTATGAATGCAATGGAAGATTTCAGAAATGCTAAAGATTTGGTATCTGAAGATGAGTTCGAACAAATGATAGAAGGTTTAAATGGAGACCAAAAACGTATTTTCGACAAGATATGCAAGACTTTATTAGATGAATCTACAACTTTGAGAATATTTGTTAGTGGCACAGGCGGCACGGGAAAAAGTTATTTAATCAACACAATTAAAAACTGGGTTAAGAAGCGAATGAATAAGTTAGTTGCAGTAGCTGCACCCACTGGTATTGCCGCTTTTAATGTAAACGGTCTAACAATACATAGGCTCCTACAGCTGCCTGTAGAGCACGGAAATTGTCCCAAGTATACTTCCTTATCAGACCAAGTACTAAAAGTTTTAAGATGTGACTTAAAAGATGTAGTACTTTTAATAATTGATGAAGTGTCTATGATTTCAAATATAACATTAATGTACATCCATCTTCGCTTAACAGAAATATATGATACCGGTGACGCTGACGACGGATGGTTCGGCAAGATTAATATAGTGTTGTTTGGAGATCTGCTCCAACTGCCTCCAGTGAGACAACTGTCGCCGTTTGAAACCTTAAAGTCGTCTGATGTTCTTAAATGTTTAGGATCCCTTAGTGCTCCAAATTTATGGAAAGAACTATTTTGTTATGAGGAATTAACTGTAAATATGAGGCAAAAAAACGACCAACTTTTCAGCGAAATGTTGAATCGTTTAAGAATGGGTGTAGTAACAAGTCAAGACAGTTGCTCTTTATCTAATCGACTCCTCAAATTAACCGCTATAAATCAAAACGACCGACTTAAAGAAATCATATCTTATTTTAGACTGCTGTCCGATGATACAGTATGTTTATTTCCCACTAAAAATATGTGTAACCAGTTTAATACTGCAATGTTGGCAAGTATGGAACAAACAGAAATTAAATTAAATTCGATAGACGAAATAGACGGTCCACGCTACTTAAAAAAACGAGCAAATGAAGTACTCAAAAAGAACGAGGATGATTCATCGCTAACTGCTGGCTTAGAAAATGTCATCACGATAAAAATAGGTGCACGTGTAATATTGCGAAGAAACATAGATGTCAGTAAGGGGCTGGTAAACGGATCCATTGGAAAAATAGTAAAAGTACATTGGGACATTGACAACAGCAATAGCGCACGTAAAATTACAATACAATTTAAGCATAATTTAATTTACGAACTAGAACGAGTCAAGACCAAGTTTCAGATATTAAATAATGTATATGTTCACAGGGAACAATTCCCTATTTGCTTAGGATATGCTATTACTATCCATAAATCACAAGGCCTTAGCCTTGAAAGCGCTATTCTCGACATAGGCTCCTCTATATTTAGTAAAGGGCAGGCTTACGTTGGACTCTCCAGAGTTAAAACCTTAGATGGAGTACATCTAATAAATTTAGATCCGAGCCAAATCAAGGCACAAGAGAGTTCGATTGTAGAGTACAACCGCCTGCGCACATTATACCGCCCCGACTTGGCCAAATTAAGTATAAACAGAAAACGAGTTAAAAAAATTCCGGATACAGAATGGGCCATTCACTCGAATATTTCAAAGGTACAAGAAAATATAGAAAATAACACAAAAAAGACAATTATACCCCGTAAACGTAGGAAAATGCAGTAAATTAACAAAACCATTTTGTATTAATTTTATTGTGAATAAGTACCTACTAATGTAAAACGTAAACTAAACTAATAGAAAAGTCCTATTACAGTGTAAAGGATTATTTGAATGATAGCAAGGCATGGGTATGAATTGTTACAGCGGCTGATTATGTAATGTTATATTATAAGTACATATATATAATTTCAAATATTTGTGAGATGGTGATAATAAAAAAAACACAGATGAGTTTATTGCGGGCTCTTCTCAGACCAGAGCACGTTTGGAACCCTCGTAGCTTTAGTTTTAAGATACCGTAGTTAATTATCACCATCACGTCTTATGCTCTGTAAGCATGACGTTCAGAAGGTGTACTTTGTAGGTACCTATTTTGAATAAATTTGTTTTGAGTTTGAGATTGAGTTCAATAATTTCTGTACAAAAAGTAATGATATCCCATCAAAAACATAAATGTAAAATGAGAGCCAAGTTCAAAATTGTGATATATATGCCTTGGTTGTTGACTTCAGCGACAAAAGAAGTGAGATCTAAATGGGTGCCAAGTTCAATGGTCAGTCCTGCAATTTATTTATCCCATCAAAAACATAAATGTGAAATGAGAGCCAAGTTCAAAATTGTGATATATATGCCTTGGTTGTTGACTTCAGCGACAAAAGAAGTGAGATCTAAATGGGTGCCAAGTTCAATGGTCAGTCCTGAAATTTATTTATAACAACATATAATATTTTATAACAACTTAAAATATCATTTCTTCTTATAACTTACTATAAAATGTTGAAGAATAAGGCTTTGGCTTGGCTAGTTTCCATATACGAATTATTATTAAGTAGGTACCTAAAAGTACAGTTTCTACCAGCAAGCCAAATTTTCGGAAGAATAAAATAAGAACTTACAGCTTTACAACTTGTGAAGGATATAATTCGTATATGAAAACTAGCCAAGCCAAAGCCTCATTCTTCAACATTTTATAGTAAGTTATAAGAAGAAATGATATTTTAAGTTGTTATAAAATATTATATGTTGTTATAAATAAATTTCAGGACTGACCATTGAACTTGGCACCCATTTAGATCTCACTTCTTTTGTCGCTGAAGTCAACAACCAAGGCATATATATCACAATTTTGAACTTGGCTCTCATTTCACATTTATGTTTTTGATGGGATAAATAAATTGCAGGACTGACCATTGAACTTGGCACCCATTTAGATCTCACTTCTTTTGTCGCTGAAGTCAACAACCAAGGCATATATATCACAATTTTGAACTTGGCTCTCATTTTACATTTATGTTTTTGATGGGATATAGTACTAGTATATTCCTTGGCTACGCGGACCACTAAAGTGTCCCACGGATATGCACAGGTTTTTTTTTCAAATGCAAATATTGTCTTTTTAGGGATTCTTTCTTGATTTTCGCGTTTAATCGGCTCTAATCTAATCATTTTTGTACCAACGACGGAACGGAGACGGTATATGTGTTTGCCCTAAGAGGTGTGCGTTAGTTTGTGCACTTTGGACCACATTTTCCTGAAAAAATACTGGACCGATAATTATGCGGTTTTTTGCATTATATATGCATAGCTTCTGAGAAGGTTCTTAGATATGTTGAACCATAGTCCATCAAGTTGAGCTGCAATCGTGATTTTTATTCTTCAATGTTACCATTTTTCTCAAAGAGTACTGGGCCGATAGAGATGCGGTTTTTTGCGTTGGATATGTATAGCTTGTGAGAAAGTTTTTAGATATATTTTATGGTCAAAGTCCACAACGCTGCGCTGCAATCGTGATTTTTTTTACTTTCTGTTTCATATTTATAAATTTTTGAAATAAATCAATTTTAAAATCACTTTACTTTAAAATTACTTTTATTATTCATATCATCACATTCAGTAACATTTTTTCCATAATATCTAGGAATTCCAACTTCTATTATGAAACAGTATTGTTTGTAAGGTTCAAATGAACTAATAATATAAATCTTTCTATACTAAGACATATTATAAACGCGAAGTTGGGATGTATGGATGATGTTGTTTATCATGCCTAAACTGATCAGTATGAAATTTGGGACAAAGATTATAGTCTGGAATAACATGCCGGCTAGTTTTTATTCCGGAAAATTCAAGAGTTACCGCGGGAACCAAAAAACCCCAATTCACGCGGACGTAGTCGCGGGCATCAGCTAGTTCATTAGAAAATGCGAATCTAGTATTCGTAATTTATGTATACTAGTGTTTTTTCAAAATATTATGTTTAATTATTTATTAATTTTATTTGTGATAATTTTATATCGAATAAATAAGTATCGATAATACCAGCCCTAACCCCCAGCTTAAGCTCCGCCCATACGCCATTTTTACTTTCCGGAAGCTTCAATTTAAATATGATGTTTCATATCCTCTACTATACATAAAATCAAAGTGTCGTGGCTTCAATAGCAAGAACTTCCTAAAAACAGCCTCATTTATATAATAAAATATAGAATACTTATTACGTATCGTAGACAGAGAAAGAGAGAGACACAGCGTCAGCGTACACAGTACGCGATAGCGATAGTTTCACTTATCTACATGTGCAGTGTACTCTAACTATAAAACAACTCTTATTGCCAGCATACAATTTTTATCCTATTTTGTGGGAAAACTGCTAATGCTTATTACTAGTTGGGAGTATGGAAAATAAGTGTCGATGGTGTTGAACACGCATTAACATGACTTTAAACTATCGCAATTTTTTACTACAAGAAAAGAAAATGTAATGAAAAAAATATGTTTCGGTTTTCATACAATTCAATTCACTTCCGGAGTGGACACCCTTAAAAGTTGCATGTTGTAAAAGGGGAAACAATATAAAGCTAAGAAAGATTAAAAATTATTTAATTTATGAATAAAAACATCTTATAGGGATAGAGTAATAGGTTGACCCGAATTTAAAGCTCCTCACACCTTGGAGAAGTTTCATGATCTCGTTAATATATCATAAACGCAATGGAACTGAAATAAAGATCGAAACTCATAAATCGGTGGTTTTTTAAATCATTCATTAAATGACTGAGCAAGTAAACGCACAACGAAAGATGTTAAATTTTATGTAAGGTACAACTGTAATATTATGTGTGATTTTAACTTTAACTAACATTAACTTTTATAAATATAATATATTCGGTAATATTGAACTCGGTTTTTATTTATTTAAGAATTTTTTATTTCATTATTTTTAGTGGTCACGTATTAAAATAAAATGCTGTCTATGCTGCTATAAAAACCTACTGTTTTGATCGCAAGCAATTTACTACTAATTTACCATGTCCGAAGATATTCATCAGATACCACCTCTGAAGTATGATAACTAACATTAACTTTTCTAAATATAATATATTCGGTAATATTGAAGTCGATTTTAATTTATTTTAGTTTTTTTTTGCACTATTTTTAGTGGTCACGTATTAAGATAATATTGAATGAATGAATGAATGAAAAATTCTTTATTGTACACCAAGAAACACATACATAAAAACAACTAACAATAAAACTATGCTATGGTACAAGTGGCGGCCTTATCGCTTTAAAGCAATCTCTACCAGGCAACCATGCAAAAAAAACGGATTAAACCCAGTGAGAAAGCTACAAGGGTGTACGTTATTTAAAAGGAAAACCTAATAATTAGTTCTAAACTAATAATCTTATCCTAGTCAATATAAAATATCATAAACCAAGAATACAAATTTACCTACACACATACTTATATACACATAAAATAATTATATCAATATATAATTATTTCAATATTCTGTCTACGCTGCTATAAAAACCTACTGTTTACTAAGCTATTCCACTGATCGCTAGCAATTTACTACTAATTTACCATGTCCGAAGATATTCATCAGATACTACCTCTGAAGTATAATCTATCAAACAAAAAAGTAAAAATCAAAATTGATTCATAATTGGCGGAATAATAGCGTTACATAAACATACAAAAAAACATACATATAATCGAATTGAGAACCTCCTCCTTTTTTTGAAGTCAGTTAAAAATATAGCGTATTTCACGTCAATATTCGCACATAAAATACGTTTTTCACGAAATCGGTACCACATGGGTGCCACCCCTTATATAAAAAGTACTCTGCGGGTGCCACCCCGCGTAGGTGTCGATACTTTCGTAATTACTCGATACTTTTGTGTCCACAGACTATAGTCTATACTCCTTCTCATTCAGATATATAGCATTCTCTCTCGATGGAGTGATAAATCTTTCGGAGAAAACCCAAATAAGATTGCATTTGTCAGTGTGACCAGACAAGTGAAAGTAGCAAGTTTATGGTTATTATTTAAATTGGATCATTCTGCAAAACACCTGAAATTATAATAATGTTACATCATGTACATAAACTTGTAGTCATAGAGAGTAATAAAATTAAAACATTTAAACCCCAAGACGAGCTGCAGCGCTCCATTGTGACGTATGACTTTGAAACAAAAATTAGAACTTCTAAGAAGCATGATATCTAAAACAAAATATTGCATCTTTGTCGGCTTAATAGTTTTTCAGTATAATGGCAATCACTATTGCAGCGCGATATAAAGTCTTCTCAAGTCGTAAAATCATCGAACGGGTGGTTCCATCATTGGATAGGTATAAAATTAAATTAAACTTACGAACTGGTTAGACTGCATTGATCTTTAAGTAAAACTAAAAGTAAAAAATTGTGAGTTACATGCCACGTTGGTATTGCATTTTTATACAAATGAGTTCTGCTCTGTGTGTTGCGAAAGCATTGCTGCTCAAAATGCCTAGAACACAGGCGTGCATATTTTTTCGGCTCCCAACGCTTTAGTCCTGTGGACACTATCCATAACTTTCGGGCATGGATTTGTCTTTAAAACAGAAAAATAACACGTATAGTTACCGGTGTTGGTCGGTATCGGTGTCTTATTACTACAACTACTTTCATTAAAACTGGTGAATTAATATTATTCCTAATTAATATATTATGAACATAGATTGACACTTTTTTCCCTTAATTCGGTTTGAGACATGGGTTAATATGTTAATATTGCTGGTATCCCCACAACGCGAGACACCCGACCAATTTCAGAGAACATACAAAAATGTTCGTCTGGCATCATTATACTTACCTTTGTTAAGTTTAATGTATATATCCTCTCATAAATATATAATCAAAGATACTTATCTTCTTATCTTGGGTGGTTAATGCTACAAAATTCGATTATTTTCTTAATGCTCAATAAATATATTTTTATTATTTCTATAATTTGTAGCATTCATGTGAGTCTTTACAATATTTAACTGGTTTATTTGTAACAATCAAGTAAAAACAAGGTCAAATTTGTAAACTTACTTATTTTCTGCTTACTGTGCTATCACACATCATCGTCTAGATGTTAAATCACTTTTTTCGTGAGCTACGAGCACAGTTATCACTTTTTCTAATTTCGATTTCGTACGAATACGGGCGAATAACAAGAACAACACAGGATACAGCACCTCTACTATCTTAGAGGTCCAACAAAAAAACGAATACGTGAGCAGGTCAAGAAAAGCGATTTTCGCGCTCTGTTACTCCTTGGCATTAGCATATTATACGCTCACATGTGGTATTTTTATTACTATTATTTTAATATCTCCCATTTATTTGTACACATTTTTATAAAATTATTTCTAAAGATGTTTTACATGAATATATAAAAATACTATACAAAACACTTTTAAAAATAATCCTTTAAAACTTCCACCCATTGCGGGGCCTTAAAGACCCAAGCAGCCGGTGGTTAGGGCTCCGGAGAGAGGAACATCCTCACAATTCGCACCGTCTCAAGGAAAACCGCCTTCTTTATCCAACCCTTAATCCAGCAATCAAGCGAAAGCTTCTTGAGGTGTTGATCGAAACTTTTCACAACAAGACCGTTAACTGATACAACCATCGGTACAATAATCGTTGATTCAACATTGCACATGGCGGTTACCTCGTGAGCAAGGTCCAAGTATTTCGATACGTTTTCCTTTTCTAACATAGAATAGTAACATCAACAATTATTGCTCGGCGCGCTGAGCGATCGGCTAACACTATGTCAGGTCTATTAGCAGCTATAAACCTACCAGTGATAACCAACCGATCCCAGTGGAGCAAGGCACCTCTATTTTCGAGAACTGACACTGGGTCATACCTATAGTATGGTACCTCAGTCTCAACAAGACCGTACTGGAGAGCCAGTTGTTGATGGATTATTTTGGCTTCTTGATTATGTTTGTACAAGTACTTTCCATTAGTAAGATGAGAACGACCGGAGACAATATGTCTGAGGGACTCCCCAGGAAGATGACACGCACAACATATTTCAACAGTGCCATCCTTCATAATGTGTCTCTGATAACTTCATCCATAATTCAAAACCTTCGGTTTCCCCAAAGAGGTCACCGAACTGTAACCAAAATATGGATGCAATTGGATCTACATCCGCCCTGGTCAGGGCCTTGTAGAATCTACCATGCAACTCCTTGCTCTTCCATACCTTAATGCGATCCGAAGCACTAAGTACTAGTGTTTGCGCCAATTCTCTTTGCTTATGGAAAGCGGAGTGAAATCCCTATGTATACCCACGTTCACCTTGAAAAAATAATCTCTCAGTTTGCAGATCTCACGATTATGGAGGTTCTTGATATTCAAAAAATCCTCCATACTTGCGTCGGATGTACAATCTCATAACAGATGAGCGCGGATGATGCATACGGTTTATGATCAACAGCTTTCGATCCAGGGTATCCAGTTCAGTTTGAGTCATCAGTACATGAAATAAATAAATCATTTATCATTTATCTGGTTGACGGAGAACTGTCATCCATTGCCTCATACATGTCAGCTTTGCGTTTAAAGTTGAATTGAATTGTTACAAAAGTTAAAAGATTGTTAATTAATTTATTGATGAAGGTTCGATTGTACTGATATTTGACTCATTCGATGTATTTCACTCGGTTCGTTCCCAACGCCTTAACTTGTATAAATACGAATGTTCTACCATCGGTAAAGCAGTCTCCACCGAGACTCAAACGATTATTGAATACCTTTGGTGTTGAGATCGTTACCTTGTTTACGAGCTTGCGGTGGCAACTGCAGCCTGGTCAAATGATTTGATACTGTAGTATTGCATAACTGAGTTTTATAAATTAACTAATTACATTAAATCTCTCGTGGTTAGAGTGCAAATATATTAAAAGTGTTTTATTAATATCTACTTCTGGATTGTTCTCCAACATACATGAGTCGATAAAAGAACATAGAGTTGCATCGACCTTATACAACTTCATGATCACCATGAGCCACGTGTGAAGCACCGAATCATAGGTCTTCTTATAATCAATCCAAGCAGATTAGATTTTTTTTGTCTCGCCGTACCTGTTGGCAAATATTGGTGTCTATGAGAAGGAGTTCCTTAGTACCCCGTGTCCTAGCCTTACACCCATTCTGAACTTGAGCCAAAATATTATTTGAATTGTAGTAAGTAAGAAGATAGAAATACTTATAAATAAAAAGAAATTAGAGTAAGGGAGTTAGAGTTGCAGAAGACTTTCCAAAAGAATTTTTGAACAAGCGGCAAGAATTGCAAGAAGCTTTGAAGAAAGAGAGAGAAAAGGGAAACATCGCATTTCTAAAATACGATAAAATAATTGCAAAACCTATGACACCAAGACATTTTGAGAATTCTGAATCCAAGAAAAGACCGCTTACGACCTCTCCACCGATGCAAGAAAACATGGAAAATGCTGGCCCACCGCGAGGCCCCAGTAAAATTAACAAAAGAGATGCGTTTACTATTTTGAGAGACAGGGCGATGCCATCACAACCTTCATCAAACCCGCATAATAAAAATTAGCAAATAAAGAACAAAATCAGACCGGGGAATACAACTAACCACAAAATCAAGCAAACTTATTGTAAATATAACAGAACACCTTCCCCAAGCCGGTTGGTCACCGTGGGGAAGGAAATTGACTGCAACCCTCTTAACCCTAAAGAAGTAGATAGATTAAAATGCAGAAGAAGGAAAACTCTTACCGTTGCCACTTTGAATACACGTACCTTAAAATCTGATGATAGTCTTCTAGAATTAAAACAAGCTCTTAAAGAAATTAAATGGGACATACTGGGGTTATGTGAAGTAAGACGTACAGGTGAACAAATAGAGGAACATCATGAGTTTATATTTTACTATATAGGAGAAACTCCGGGACATCACGAAATCGGCTTTCTGGTGAGCAACCATCTCAAATATCACATTGAAGAATTTATTGGAATCTCAGAGAGAGCTGCAATTGTGAGTATGCGTATACCTGGTTACAAAGATTGCTGGACATTCATTCAAATATATTCACCGACCGAACAAGCAAAGCTTGAGGACATAGAGAAATTTTATACTGATCTAAACACTGTATTGCATGATAGAAACTTTAAGAACCTAATCATTATGGGTGATTTTAATGCACAGATAGGTGATATGCGAAACAGTGAAGAACTAATCCGGGGCCCATATTGTATAGGGAAGAGAAGCAAGAATGGGGAGAGGCTAATTAATTTGGCATTCGAACACAAACTGACAATTATAAATAGCAAATTTAAGAAAAGCGCTAGCCGAAGGTGGACGTGGGTTTCACCTGATGGGCGTTACAAAACAGATTTAACTTTAATACCAATCACAGAATGGTAAGAACTCAACTAAAGATGAAACCAATAAAGAAAAGTAGGAACACATACCAAGCAAACTCAAGTTCACCGAATAAGCCAGTAAATAACATTAATCTTAGTGATCAACTCCTTAAAATTAATCAAAACCTTAATAATAAAGCCGTACAAGAAAATTACGATTGCCTCGAGAAAGCAATTCTACACCATGCAACAAAATTTTTAAATAGAAGGAAAAAGTCAAACGTGTTTTCAGAGGAAACCAAGGAATTATTTCAAAAAAGAAAGCAACTGCTGAGCCAACCCAAAAAAGATAAACAAATCAGAAAGCAAATATCACAAATTAGTAAAAAAATCAATAACAATATAAGAAAAGGTAGAAGGACAAATCGGATGAAAACAATAGAGGAAGAAGTAATATTAACAGGAGGAATAAAAAAAGCGCTAAAAAAACTGACAGACATAAAGATCTGGGTGCCAAGTCTCACTAACGAAAATGGAAACGAGGAAACTGGACGAGCAGACATAATTAATGTAGCTACCACATTTTATCAAAATGTATATAAAATGGATGACGAAGGCATGCTAGATTGTGAGATAGACTACCATGATGAAGAGGAAGGAGTTCCTAAAATACTAAAACGAGAGGTTGAAAAGGCAATAGAAACCCAGAAAAAAGAGAAAGCCTCAGGACCAGACAATATAAAAAATGAATTTCTTATACAGTATAAGCTACCATTAACACAAGTACTTACGAAACTATTTAACCAAATTTTGGAACAAGAGATAATACCCACACAATGGATTGTATCAAATATTATTTTATTGCGAAAGGAGATAAGAAAAACATAAATAATTACAGACCTATTAGTTTGACGTCAAATATTTGTAAGGTTTTTGCAAAAGTTATATTAAACCGAATAACAAAAGTGCTTGACGAGAACCAACCGAGAGAGCAAGCTGGATTTAGAGAAGGTTTTTCGGTACTAGACCATATACACGTGGTAAAACAGCTGATTGAAAAATACTCTGAGTACAATATGGTATTTTACTGTGCTTTTGTAGATAACAGCAAAGCATTTGATTCTTTAATACAAACAAAAATATGGGAAGCACTGCGAGGACAAGGCATACTTAATAAGTACATAAGACTTATAAGTAATATTTATTCTCAAAGTAAAGCGGTGATTCAATTAGAAAAAAGGGATCAGTCATAAGAATAGAAAGGGGAGTACGGCAAGGAGACCCTCTTTCGCCCAAATTATTTTCAGCCGTATTAGAGCAAGTATTTAGAAAACTTGATTGGAATGACTTTGGGTTTTTGATTGACGGAACATCTTTGAATCACCTCAGATTTGCGGATGACTTAATACTGTTTGCCAAAAACGCGCAGGAAAACTAATGCTGAATGACTTAGCATTTAGAAGTAAAGAAGTTGGTTTGAGTATGAACCTGGTAAAGACAAAAGTTATGACAAATGGGATAAAAGAGGAAATAAAACTAGTTAATATAACTATTAACTATGTAGATAGTTACCCATACCTTGGTCAAGTTATTTCAACTGATCACCAAATGTCACAAGAAATTGACAACAGAGTAGCTAGTGCTTGGAATCGCTATTGGTCCTTCAAAAATATAATGAAAGACAGAACTATATCTATGTCTGTAAAAAAGAAACTCTTTGATACCTGTATCCTACCAATCCTCACATACGGATGCCAAACCTGGGCAATGACAAAGCACCACCTGCATAGACTTCAAGTCTGTCAGCGATCAATTGAAAGAAGCATGTCTGCTATCAAACTCAAGGACAGGAAAACAATACAATATATTCGACATATAACAAAACTTGAGGACGCAACACTGAAAATAAGAACTTTAAAATGGAAATGGGCAGGCCATATGATAAGGGGAAAAGATAAGTGGAGTAAACAGGTTACATTGTGGCAACCTAGAATAGGCAAGCGTAAAAAAGGACGACGAAGAACCAGGTGGCAAAATGAAATAGTCAAGATAGCTGGCAAAACTTGGACAAGGAAGGCAAGGGATAGAAATGTTTGGAAAGGGTTAGAGGAGACCTTTGCCAGAGGGCAAGATGACACCAACCAGGTGGAAACAAAGGACATTTTCGGGAACTGATATTGTGTATAATTTGTAAAACGTAATTGTGTAACTATATTGTTAAAACTTAATTGTGTAACTATATTGTAAATTTAGTGTGTGCATTAAAGGCTATTAAAAAAAAAAAGTTTGCTATATTTATATCTATGTGCTGTATTTGTAGCTAGAATGGATGTAAGTAGCTTATAGATGGTAGGTACGCACGTTATCGGACGAGTTTTTTGGATCTGCGATACTACCGGACTTGTATATTAGGAACGTGACACTTGTCATTAGTGTTGGTAACGATCTAGAATCAATGGCTGGAATTGTGTTGCTAAGACTGAATGTGCGCTACGAAACCAATTTAGCCAGAAGTTGTGCAGCCCATCCGGCCCCATCAAATTTCCAGTTCGAAGCCGAACGGATTGCACCATTTACATCTTCAGCACTATTGGCAACCGGGTTCATACCTGTGTCTACTCTTGCTATATATTTTTACTCTATGTTGCGTATGTGTAGCTGACAGCTACGGTGTGGTTATTATCAATGACTATTGTGTGTGCTGTGTGAGCTAAATTCTATGTTCTCTCTGGGCTCAAGAGGCCATTTTTCTGATTATTGTGTGAAGTGGGGAAGGGAAAAAAGGCGATACATGTCAAATATTTCAAGGCTGCAGTGTGATGATTCTAATTTTTGCAAACGTGATAGCGATCTCAACAAATAATTTCACAGTCCTCCGCTACAGTGTTGTGATTAAGGACAACCTCGCGGTTATCGTGAGTGATCATAACAAAGGTTGATGCGAAGTCAAATAAAAAGATGGGTTATTATTGTACAGTTCCACAATGCACTTCGCTTGCCGGCAAGACTAAAAACGTTAAGTTCCACCGTTTTCCTCGCGACGTAACGATGGCTGATAAGTGGAATAACATACTGAAACGCGGGAAACCGTATACAAAATACTCTAAAGTATGCAGCCTTCACTTCACCCAAGCGGATTACAATGCCACAACAATGGGTAAGAATAAAGGTATTTGGGTTTTTCCATGTCTGTCTACTATATTTTAGAATTTATCACAAGTTTTCACTCTCGGATGAGTCATGGTCGACGTTACGCGATTTTTTGCGTCAGGGAAAACAGCGCCGGAAATATATGAGAGACCGGATTTTGCATATAATCGCATAAAAAACTTCGGCAGTGCCCTTTATCTTGTACGTTTGACATTCAGAAGACCTATTTTTTATTTGTGGCATAAATTTTCGTCAAATTACGTTTTTTTTTTGCGAAAAAATATGCACGATGTTTCATCATTGTTTTAGTTAACTTTTCCTGTATCGTTATTTGTTGCTGTTAAAATACTGCAGCCCAAACATTACAAAAACCTTGTTTTTGTCGAAAATGGTAACATTCGTGAATGATGTTAACAAATATTACATTATAGGTTGTTTGTTTATAAACAATAACTAAGCTTATACTTACATAATATACAAAATCTAAAAATACTTAAGTAATATTCCCTTATTGAAGTGTGGTGGTTAGTAAATCTTAACAGATTTTCCTTGGAGAGTGTATTTCTATCTAATCTGTAAAAGTTATTAATGAAATTTATTTACATTTTGCTGTAGTCACATTTTCCTATTTAGATTATCCATGTAATAAATCAGTAAAGTGACTGACAAACTGCACAGCCTTAATCGAGGGACCTTAGGATTTGGTAGGAAGACATATTCCTTGAGTATCCTTGGGATGCTATCAGAAAGGATTTCAAGGAACCTAACAGAGGTTATTAAAGACATAATTGACTGTAAATGTAGTTAGAGACAGTAGCTAAGCAATCTTATATAGGTTGTCAAAGTGGGAGATAACAAATCCTGGCATTATTGAAACCTATGAAATCTTTTTGACTCCCTCAGTGCATAGCTCACTTCCTACATTGTGATTGCCAAAAGTTCTAGCCAACCAGAAGTTTTGTTTTTTGTTTTCGCAGGTTTTAAATTTTTTATTGAAATATAATTTTCAATGCCATAGTTTTAAATAATTTAATATTCACCTTCAACAATAAATGAAAGGTGTTTTTGTAACTTTCTTGTAAAATGTTGCTATAGGAAGGTTTTTCTTTCCATTTTTTATTCATGGGATGAATCAATGGGAAATTTTAGTTACTATGTACCAGTGGTGAAGGGTTGATACAACAGATTTCCCATTGGCTTTCCTTTAGGAATACCTACCTTGTACCTACTACCTTTCTTTTATAGGCTCTTAATTCTTTAGATATTTTTGCTTAAATTACAAGTTAAAAGTACTACACGAGAACATCATCTTCTTTGTGATGTGGCTCTACAGAGCCCTGTTTGACTGTTGCCGATCTATTGTGATTGCCACCATTTACAGTTCCTGGTCGATACTATTTGCTGCAAGGAACAGCTGCAGCTTCTTGGCCAGGATATTCTTTGCCTCCTTGGGATCCACAAGGTGCTTCCCTAGGTGAACAATACAATAGTACTAAAAATATTATATTCCATACAATAGTACTAAAAAATATTCTCCACGAACTTAAAACAATTTACAAAACAAAATTGTTCAAAAGATAAAGCAAGTCATTCTGGGGTTGTATTTTCATAGAAAAAATTCCATAATTAGAACCTGTCTCCTTCATTTCCACTCAAATTATTAAATATGTCCCTCTCTGTCTAGCACGCATACGCGTGTATCTGTCGCTAAGGGCTTATGGGCTGTTATGACAGGGATTTCTTCGCAGTCTTTGTATTAGGTAATTCTTTACGGATGGTGGGTACGGCCATGGGACTACCAATATTATGGGATGGCCTAGTAATATTATAAACGATAAAGTTTGTATGTATGGATGTATGGATGTTTGTTACTCTTTCACGCCAGAACGGCTGAACGGACCTGGATGAAATTTGGCACAAAGATAGATTATAGTCTGGAATAACACAATACTTATTGTCCTCAAAAATAAAACAGCTCCCGCGGGAACCATAAAAGTCTGGAATAACACAGGTTTTTTTATATCCTGGAAAATTGTAGAGATCCCGCGGGAACCAATTAACCTCAATCCACACAATCCACGAAGGCCCGTGCATCAGTTACTATTAAATAGTAGATAGTTTAGACCTCATGAATTTGGGAACCTTATCGTTCTGTTCAACCTGTTTCTTTGTGTGGCAAATAACATTGATATTAAGTATTTCCAAATCTAATTTATTTCCAAAAAAAGAAAGCTTGTATATTTAGGTATATTATTATTGCGTAAAAGTCAGTGTCCAGTAAATAAATAAATAAACTCTCAAAAATTTTAAAAACAAAACTACAAAAATTTTGTGTTTTATTTTAGATTCAATTTGTTATTCATGTTAGAGTTACTCATATTCCTATGAATCTTGACAATATATTATGTTATCAAGATAACTTCCAGGGTTGGAGAATATACACATTGACACACTTTGTGTAGCTGTGTGTCTGGAGATACTTACCATAGATCAAAACCCTTAGTACCTACCAGAAGTAAAAAAGAAGGGACCATACTTGGCTATTGACTTAACATATAATTTATTATTGGAACTTTGTCCATGTGGTTTTGTAAAGGACTTAAAATCATTTTTAGTGGGGTTCTATGTAATAAGAAAGAATCTATATAGTCAATCTCATTTTCCTATTGATTTTACAGATTTTACATTATGTTGTAAAGATACAGCTTGCATTCAGGAGGTTGCTTTTATCTCCGAAAATTGAAGAAATAGCGCAGGATTTTAAAAACTTAAATCATCTAGTTGAGTACCTAAATAAGTAATTATTATAAGTCACAAATGTTATACAATTTCTTTTCTGCTGACCCATAAAGCAATTTTTATGGCAAACAGATTACAAAGGTTAAAGTTTATAAAGTCTAATTGTAACTGCTGTATGCGGAGCTAGCTTTGTTTAGTCATACAGGATAAAATATCTGTTGAATATAAAACAAATGTATAATATACAATACAAAAATTTTCATACTTATTTCTAGTATTAAATATAATAGAAAAAATTAATGTATGGGCTGCATACTAAGACTTACATTACTAAGTTATTCATTTTGTAAACTAGAAATCTAGCACCACACAGGTATTGTCAACTATTGCTACAAGGGAAGTATTCTATATTATAGTGTTGAGTAGTTGTTAAGATTTGAGTCTTATATTCTGTGAGATCAAGAATTCAATCCTAGGCACGCAGCACCTCTAACTCTTAAGAGCTATGTGCGTCTTAAGAAAATTTGTCTTGAAATTATTTTTGGCCTAATCCCGGGCTCAAACCACCTTATGGCTGGTGGCTGCAGCCAAATTAGCTAGTTAATGGGGAAACAAGATTATTATGTTATAAACAGTGGCAAACAAAATTATTTTAAATTATTGCATTATCTAATCAGATTCAGAATTCAGTATAACATGAAAGATTTCAAATAAAAACATTACTCAACTTTGGATTTTGACAATATCTTGTTACATAATATTTGATAATGTTTGAATATATTATGTATTGTCTTATCTGACCTTTGTTTTCTCTATTTATAATATTAAGTTGATTATAACAATCAATATTGATGAATCTTTTTGAAAATATGAGATTCTAGTGTAACTGAAATGTGATATTTTTAGCCTCTTAATTATGGTAGCGAAACGTGGACACTGACAGGGAGGCCACGAACTTCATGTCGCTCGAAATCCTATGCAGAGCTATGCTCCGAATTTCTTTGATCGGCATCGCTCAAAAGGCTAGCACGTTTAAGTAGTAATAATAATAAATATAACAAATAAGTGGGCTTTAACAAATAAGTGGGCTTGGCCACGTTTGTCAGAAGATCTAGTTAAAAGTTCCTCGAGTGGAGTCGTCTCAGGAAACGGTCATACGGCTGAAACTTTGCAGAGTGGTTCCTTTTGAGGCCCAATTGTCTAAGCAAATCGTAAACATTTGACAGCTTAAAACGTATTGCTCGAATTGTTTTATGAGTTCACAGTTCATACATGTCTTATGATGTGCAAGCATCTAAACTCGCCGGCATATTTAGCGGAACATAAAAAAAAGGTCCATAATTAAAAAAATATGGTTTTATTTTAAAATCTACTTACTACACTTCTTTTGTTATTTAAAGTTTCATTTGTTTTACTTAAAATGAGATCACATTAAGAACAGATTTTGCGAGTAAAGGCTATTTGTGAAAAATGGTACATTTTTGAACTTTTCATGTAACCGGGAAAAGTGAAATTTAATATTAAAATAACAATTAATTAAATTAGAAAAATGGTGATTAATATCGCGTATTTACTCCACGTGCTCTTATTAAAGTTTCTACCCGTCTAGGCATACTGAGAATGATGTTTTCGATGGTCTCCTGGGATAGTCTCCGCCATTCCTCAACTACGGCGATTCGCAGTTCTCCCACGTTGGCAGGAGCTGGAATTCTGGACTTAACTTTTCTTTTCAGCAAGTCCCAAACGTGCTCTATTGGGTTCATATCCGGTGATCTCGCCGGCCACTCCATAACAGTGATATTCATATCATTAAGATAAGCTTGAGTTACCCGAGCGGTATACGGCCGAGCATTATCCTGCATAAAAACAAAATCTTCACCGATATATGGGGCAAACGGTACGTCATTTTCTTCTAAAACTTCTCTGATATAGCGGTCTGCAGTCAGACTCCCTCTGGCAATCACTACCAAGTCTGTGTGAACTCCAAACAAATGCCCGCCCAAACCATTATTGATCCACCACCATATGCAACTGTAGTTTCAAAATTTGTCTGAATGTATCGTTCTCCTTTGCGTCTGTATATTCTTTGCCTGCCGTCAATTTGTCCGTACGCTCACTTACGGTTACACCCCGCACTGCTTCTAGTCTTTCATTTTGTTTTTATGCAGGATAATGCTCGGCCGCATACCGCTCGGGTAACTCAAGCTTATCTTAATGATATGAATATCACTGTTATGGAGTGGCCGGCGAGATCACCGGATATGAACCCAATAGAGCACGTTTGGGACTTGCTGAAAAGAAAAGTTAAGTCCAGAATTCCAGCTCCTGCCAACGTGGGAGAACTGCGAATCGCCCTAGTTGAGGAATGGCGGAGACTATCCCAGGAGACCATCGATAACATCATTCTCAGTATGCCTAGACGGGTAGAAACTTTAATAAGAGCACGTGGAGGAAATACGCGATATTAATCACCATTTTTCTAATTTAATTAATTGTTATTTTAATATTAAATTTCACTTTTCCCGGTTACATGAAAAGTTCAAAAATGTACCATTTTTCACAAATAGCCTTTACTCGCAAAATCTGTTCTTAATGTGATCTTATTTTAAGTAAAACAAATGAAACTTTAAATAACAAAAGAAGTGTAGTAAGTAGATTTTAAAATAAAACGATATTTTTTTAATTATGGACCTTTTTTTATGTTCCGCTAAATATGCCGGCGAGTTTATGAACTCCATAGACACCAGTGCGATTGGCTAAAAATTTGATTGAGACTGTAAAAATGATTGATGCAGGTTTTACACAATCGCCCTTGCAGGTCGAACGGGTTTTTGGAAATTCCCGCCGGTAACGAAACCGCGGGATACCTAAGTAAATAAGTATGTACATTAATGTTACTTGCAAGAAATATATATATTTTTATCATTGTAAGGAATATTCACGGTTAATATACATGTATTATTTTTATTATAACGAATTGTTTAAATAATAAAAACCGCGTTTCCGGACTGAATCACCATTTTAATTTTCGAGCAAAAAAGAAACTCGAATTCCTTTTAAAAGTTTAAAACAACATTTGAGTAATTAAGAATTGCAAATGATCGGATGTTACTGTCACAGAACTAAAATGATTTTTGCATGTGACTAACATGGTCATAAATTCCGGCGTTAGTAATAAACATTCAAGAAACTGTTGTCCAAGTATCACGCTTATTTTTGTAATAAATATTTAATAGAATAAGTAACAGAAATAACACACAATTCAGTGCACAAGACTTAGACGTTCGTCAGACCGCCATATGGCTAGTTCGCGATCCCGGGATATATTTTTTAAAAATCTTCTACAAGCACTTGACTGCGATCTCACCTGATGGTAAGTGATGATGTATTCTAAGATGGTAGCGGGCTAATATTTTAGGGGCATTTATATTAAACCCATACCCCCAATCGGTTTCTACACGGTATCGTACCGGTACGCTAAATCGCTTGGCGGCACGTCTTGGTCGGTAGGGTGGCTAGCCAGGTCCGAAGCCTTCCTCCAGGCCAGACCAGGAAAATTCAGAAATTATAAATTCCCAAATTGATCCTGCCGGGAATCGAACCCGGAACCTCCGCACGTTAAGACAACAGTGCTCAACACTGCGCCAGTTGGTCGATCTTATTAAACTTCTAGTGCGCTAACAATTTCTTGCTTTAGTGCTAAAAGATTAAGTACACACAAACTAGCCTTGTATCTCACACATTGCTCGCAGTGACAGCAAGCTCTTGTTATATTCTGTAGGCTAAAAATACCCCATACGTATATTATAATGCAATTCTGCCTATTTAATTAAGAATTGCATATTTATTTGTTTTGGTGACCCCAAAGGTGTTGGGCGGGGTTGACTATAGGGCAGTGGTGATGAAATGCGATAAAATCATTCAGGCGGTAAAACCACTAATTACACTTCAAAATACCTGTCCAAGTTGATTTTGTATGAATCTTGATAAACTGCACAGTTTTCGCCCTGGCCCTGGCTTAATGCAACAGGAATTAAAACATTCTTGACAACAAACTGAAACATCGGTCGACAAAGACGCCGTTTATTTTGAAAATTTTAAGGCGTTGTTAGAGCGCGAAATCAAAACACAATAGTGATGAAGTTTGATAACCATTTTAAAATAAAGATTAAAGAAAAAAAGTGTGTTGAAATTTTATGACGTCACAACGGTGAATTTCGTACAACTTCCATACTAGAAGTGGGTTTTAAGTTTGATAAAAAGTTGCTGATTTCATTGAGTTGTCATCATCCCTATTGAACAGTTTGGCACCCCACACGCCATACATGCCTGAAAATAAAAATGGTGAGAAGGAACCAGTGGCGTGCAGTTCGTAGAGAGGAATAAAAGCACTGCTTACCCAAATGGCAATAAGATGATGATCATTTTTCACAATGACAGTTAGTAAATAGGTATTCGGACTAACTAATGCCTACCCTAGGCTTCAAACCCTGTGCACGCCACTGGAAGGAACACATCAAGCCCGTCGTCCGTCACGTCTGATGTCCGCGCTGTCCGGGCGGAGGTGAAAATGAACAAGCTTCTTGAAGAACTGGCATAAATTCGAAATCAAAAATATACTTATGTAAAAATTAATTCGGCAATGTATATGACTGCCTCTTTTTTCTATTGGTTGGTATGTTCTACTGCGGCCGACGAGGTCCGGGGTTCGAGTCCCGGGTCGGCCATAATTAAGTATTGGGGTTTTCGGACTAGAAATTCTCAGTTCACCCCTGTGCCTCGGAGAGCACGTTAAGCCGTCGGTCCCGGTTATCACTGACATGATAATTGTTGTTAAAGCCCGCCAACCCGCATTGGAGTAGCGTGGTGGGTCTAAGCTCTAATTACTCTCTCCTATGAGAGTGAAGAGCTGTGCCCACCAGTGAGACGTTAATGGGCTGTAGTGGTGGTGGTATGTAACTTATAATTTGAAATTACTTAAATTATATACTACTAGCTGATGCCCGCGACTTCGTCCGCATGGAATAAGTTTTTTTGATTCCCGCGGAAAGTACTTAATTTTCCGGGATAAAAAGTACCTTATGGCACTCTCCAGGTCCTCAACTATACCCAATACCCATGCCAAAAATCACACAGATCCGCTGCTCCGTTGCGACGTGATTGAAGGGCAAACCAATATACCAACAAACAAACAAACACACTTTCGCATTTATAATATTAGTATGATTCTAGTAAATTGTAGTTTTCAATGGGGAGAAAATTTTCTTTGAAAGAAGAAACAAGAGGATTGTTTCGTGCAGCGAAGTTGTCCAAATTGTGTTTTGGGATAAAACAATGACTACTTAAATTTCTTGAAAATATCATTAATTTCTCTCAATCATACATATGCCACCGTTTAATTGATAAACTGATTTATTTCAACGATTTTGCGATATGACAGAGCCTAAATCTTAGTGCTGCCCAACTTATTAACAGAAGAATATTATAGGGTGCAATTTTAGTCTAGAATGGCCGCATTCTACGTAGAGAGACAGGCAATTTCGCGAGGCAAGCTCTCGTCTGGAATCCTTTGGGAAAAAGAAAGCGTGGCCGAGCCAAAGAAACTTGACGGCGGACTTTTCTGGCGGAGGTCGCGAGGATTGGGATGAGTTTCATATGCTCGACATAACAGTAGAGTGAGGCAAGGGAGTCGAGTAAATAATGTCCTACGACCGAATTTCGGCCATGGCAGCCAATCTCCAGCGAGATTAGCCGTGTGCGCGAGAAATATCATCGTGCACAAGTGTGTGCGCAAACACAGATGTACTCTCTATTCCATAGCGCTCATAGAACTTTACAGGAGCTTTTGCAGGAATCAGCTCATGCAAAATCTTCTAAGTCCAGTCCACCTTGATGAAATTTATCGCGTTCTTGGTATCTCACTGATGTGCCAGTCAATTTGCGTTTTTATTTGAAACACTAGGCGATTTCGTCCGCGCCGACTAAGTTTTTTCGATTCCTGCGGGAACTCTTCAATTCTAGCCTATGTGCTATTCCAGACTATAATAAATTTTTGTGCCAAAGGACTTGACCGGTGGAACTATGGCAGTTTGCCTAGGTGTCAAAAATCAATGTTCAGCAATGATTTCTTTATTATTGTAATTGTAATATTTCACTGTTTTCAGATAAAAAAGTTTCAGGAGTCTGAAGGCTCGGAAAACTGCGAAAATGAACAAAAAAGTTTCACCAAAAGACTGCTTTCCCACACTAGATGGCGCTATTTATTGTGTTAAGCGAGTCTAAAAAAATATTTTCAAGTATTATTTCTTTATTATTGTAATTGTTATATTTTATAGTTTTCAAATAAAAAAGTTTCAGGAGTCTGAAGGCTCTGAAAACTGAGAAAATAGATAAAAAAAGTTTCACCAAAAACTGCTTTCCCACACTAGATGGCGCTAGTTATTGTGGTGAGTCTAGAAAATATTTTTAAGTATTGCTCACTACTTTTCGTTAACAAGTTCAACTATTCGACCACAGATGGCAGCATATGCAATGTGACAGGGCGTTCCTTTAAACGTAGTATTTCAAAATGCTTTGTTCGATCGATTAGTTTGAGACTTGTCAAAAAATAAAAATAATTATAAACAAAACATACATTTCCTTTTCATTACTATTTAATTGATCAAAAATAAATCATTCCTAACTAACTACTTAAATGGTATTCATGTAGGGTTACAAGATTATTATTAGGCATGGATATAATGGAACGTCAAAATGGAGTAGTGCTTATAGAGGAAAGCGGACGCTCAAGATTTAAACAATAAACGTACTGTTTTTTTTTTGTCATTTGAACCCCGACCTTATTTGGAATAATAAATCCATAATAATTTCGTTTTGAATTTTTAAACCTTACTGTAAAAACGGAAATCCTGTGCATTGTCCCGAATCGGAGGGCAATTACTGGTCATGTCCTTTCATCCCGATCCGTTCAGCTGTTCTGGCGTGACTGAGTAACTAACATTCATCTATTCATCTATCCATCTATCCATCTATCTATGCATCCATCCAAACTTTCGCATTTATTATATTATATTAGGTAATTGTATAGATTAGCATCGTCTGCCTTCTGAGGGTGCTGTACCGGTAACCTTCAGCAGTACTAAGATTTTGTAGGTTTCTTTTTTCTACAAAAGGTTCAAGACCAATAATAATAATTATTATGGAATTTTGAAATTCTGTTATTTATCTGGAGGTCATAGCGAATAAACGAAGTGTAGTTTTTATCTTGAGACGTTGTTTCAAATATCCGGCAAAACACCTGAACATAAATATGGTTATGTAAATTTTTGATCAGCTCTAATTTCGACTTGTTTTTATATCCTAGAAACAAAACTTACACAAAAAATCGGCCAAGTATGTGTCGAGCAACGCGCAGGGTAGGGTTCCGTTATCCATCACAATACGCGTCACATTTTATGCGTTCGTCGACTATTACTCGTAAACTTGTAAAGTCTACTAAACTGTGAAAGTTTCCTTTTAGCATCGTTGTATATTATACTACTTCAATGAATTTTTTACATATCCAAAAACTGCAACCGTTCAGCTGGTAGAAGGGGGGGACAGTACACTAGACTTAACAAAAATAAACACTTTAAAGCGCAATATTTCGCAAACGGATCCCTGTATAGAAATCGAATTCCCCCATGATACTCGAAATATTTTTGAACGAATTATCCAACTTCACCCCACACTGATTTTATTTTACCATATTTTATTTTTTCGGTGATATATATGTATGCCTCTACCTCTGAGCTAAGACGCGGACGGACGGACATGGCGAAACTATAAGGGTTCCTTTTTGACTACAGAACCCTAAAAACATGAAGTTAGGTGATTTTAAATTTTTTAAATTAATATTTCTCCAAAACGGATGGACGGATTTGTTTCTAACAAAATTTGTAATTATGGTAAAACAATTTTTTTTAATTAAGTAGTTTTTTAGTTAAGTAGTCAATATTTTCATCGTCATCAACCGCTAGACGGCCACTGTTGGACATAGGTATCATTGTAGAGACTTCTACATGCAGCGATCGTCCGTCCACATATGGGGTCTGCCAAAATCGCGCTGCGCTATGAGGCATTTTCGAAAAATTTACAGTCTGGAATAACACATTTATTTTATTTATTTATATAAGTCTATACTTGGTATTCTTTAATTAGTACATTTTTTTATTACGATGAGTTATATTTGTCACCGTAAGATTGTAAAAACCGTTAGATTATAATCTAACTCGCGAAATTGTAAACTAACGGTTCTAACGGTTTTTACAAACTTACGGTGACATATATCATCTCACCGCTGGTCAAAAGTCTCCCGCTTCTTCTTCCACTCCTTCTAATTTTGCGCTGTGCGGAACCAGAGCTTTCCTCCATAATGCTTCTATCTCGTCCCTCCATCTGGTAACAGGTCTTCCTTTTTTCCCTGTCAAATATCTTGGTAACCAAGTTGTAGTATTTTTGCTCCATTTTTCATTCTCTGCCCTTGCGACATGTCCCGCCTAGTTCCATTTTCCGGTTTTTGCTGTCCTCATTATATCTTTTAGTTTACTCCTATATCGTATTTCCTGTTTTGGAACTTTGTTAATTATTCTATTTTTTTTATAAAATTTATTTTCATGTTCCTCTGCGCTACTTTTAGCTTTTTAACTTGGTTCTAACTGAGTGCCCAGGTTTGACAACACATAGGTTACTTTTTACTTCGGAAAATTAAAGAGTTCCCGCGGGAACCGAAAAACTTCAAGCCACGTGGACGAAGTCACACTATTACAGTGATAAATACGCGCAACTTTACTCTGGACGACCGCGACCTATTACTTAATCATAACTATTGGGAAAACCCCATGTCATAAAACGGTTTATGTATACATTTCATGAACCGATTCACTGGTGATAAATAAGGAAACAGATAGAGGGTTCGTTCGTTCGTTGGATCGTTTTTGTATGAAGCCTGGCATACGTGACATCCGTCATTTTGAATTTTCCTCGTTTTTCTTTTAGTAGAGGATCCCAAGTAAGAGCGACCTTCACTCATCTGCTTACCGGATGAAAATTAGGTATATTTTGTCAAAAAAAATAAATAGGGTTGCCATAAAAATATGGTCCAGGCTATGATAAATAAAAATTATTAAAAATAATTTATTTTTAAAATTTGACTGACTGAGCGACTATGAATGATGGAGAAGCATTACGCGTACTATTTGATGCGATAGGGGAGGACACAGTACAACAGCTGCGCGCAACGGAGCTTAAAAATATAAGAGTGCGCATGCTTCCTACTCATAGTTTAGAAAAGCGTAAAACTAAAATGCAATAGAGAAGCGTTTTGGAGCAAACAGTCTGTTTGTAAGCACGCATGCACGAAAATTTAAAAATGTCGAAGTGTTTTTTATGCAAATCAAGGGATTTGGTGATTGATTTATTTTAATGGAAAAGTATTTGTAAACCATTCTTTTAAATTGACAAAAATTTGAAAACTTTGAATAATTCAAGATGTGGCGAAGAAAAACGCCCATAAAACAGAAAACATTGTTCGAAAAAAAATATTATTAACACATGTTTTGTATGAAAATTTAAAATCTTTAGTATCAAACAACTTTATTTTTTTCTATGTATTTAACATAGAAAAAAATAAATTAAAAAATATTTTAATTATTAAACATTACTCAGGATCAGAATCGCCGGAAGTAATACTGTCTTCCAGGTCGGAAGAAGCATTTTCATTTTCTATTTGGGTCATTTGCAAAATACCATATATTTTTATGTTAGAAATGCAGTTGTTTATTATATATAGTTTACTTCAATATTTTTAGTAAATTCATTAAAATCTCCATTGTAGATTTTTTTAAACAGTCACTTTTTCACACGAGGAATGATAACCTACAAAGTCTATTAAATGTTTGTTTAACTGTACCTCAATAAGCTTTTGTCTTAAAATAAAGTCTAGATATTTGGTACGCTAACTTCAAAAAACAAATTTCAAAAGATTTTCCATCAAAGTCTATCACCGAATGACTTGATTTGTATAAACAATACCCCTCAGTCGAACAGTGTAACAGTGTTTTATAGCCATTCGTTCACGGTAAGCTGTGCCAAGCTCTGGAACTCACTTCCTGCAGAAATCCGTCAATTTAAGTCACTTAATATTTTTAAAAGTCGTCTGAAGAATTTTTACCTGTCTCAGTAGTTAAATATAGTTAGTAATTTTATGCTTATTGCTTAATATTTTATATTTATAGGTCTTATTTATATTTATTGTATAATATTTATTTACAAACGTATACTTATATTTAAACTTATGTACGTATGTTTGTTTTGTATGTAGGTAGTTGTTATATATAGTATATTTTATTTGTAGTTTGCGCACCATCCCGTTTGTATTCTCTACTCCTGTCTCCAAAGGTTGTCTGGAAGAGGTCGCCTTTGCATACTGTGTTGTCCTAGTTGTAGTTTTACTGTCTTTTTTATGTCCGTGTACTTGTGTGCAATAAACCAGAAAATGGTAGGCAACCTAGCTGTTGCATATTCTGTATGTTGTACAGTGTATACTTTCCATTGGAATTTCGTTCATTTGGCAAGCAAGTCAGTGAAATTTTAAAAATAATTTATTTTTAATATTTTTTATTTATCATTGCCTGGAGCATATTTTTTATGGCAAACCTATTGGTAAATGTTCAGAAACATATTTTTTTTTGATAAAATATAATTTTCATCCGGAAAGCAGATGAGTGAAGGTCGCGCTTACTTGGGATCTTAGACCATTTATTTTATTTATAAACAACATATTTTGTGGTCCACTTAAGTGTTAGTATCAATACAATCTCAATAACTATGTTAGTACTTACAGTTTAAGATGTTAGTTTTTGCAGTGTTCAAACATCGAGAAATCGGGCCTAAGATTCACTGACGGCAGACTGCAGTGACGGTTGCTAATAAGGTCAATACAGTGGTTCCCGAATTCAAAAAGTATAAAAAAAATACGGGTCTTCTTATGTTACGTAGAACATAGAGGTTGCTTCTGTATAATGCATGTACTTAATACCTATTGCAGAGAAATACAATTTTTTTTATGCACTACAAGTTAGCCCTTGACTGAGATCTTACCTGATTGTAAGTGATGATGCAGTCTAAGATGGTAGCGGGCTAACCTGTTATGCACATGTCAGTTATATTAAACCCATACCCCTAATCTGTGTCTACACGGCATCGTAACGGAACGCTAAATCGCTTGGCGGCACGTCTTTGCCGGTAGGGAGATAACTAGCCTCGGCCGAAGCCTTCCACCAGACAAAATTAAGGTAAAAGCACTAATAGATGACACATTAAGTAGCCCGCGAACTTTGCTCTTCTCTAAAAAAACATATTAATTGCTATAGACAGTAGTAGTCATTTATATGCGTCTAGTAACTATTAGATAAAATCCTTCTATTGTAAAAAAATTAACATATTCAACAGTTTTCTAAACAAAATTTCAATTTTATTGAATCTAGTCCAAATCACCAATAGATGACACCAGAAAAAAGTAAAGCCACTAATAGTTGACACCCCCTTTGTACTAATAGATGACATGCATTTTTCATATAGTTATTCCATTAAAAGCTCATTTAGGGATAAAAATAATGTTTATTAAAATCATCACTAAATAATAATGAGTATGCATTTTAGGAATCTACACAATAAAAAGGCTTCTTTCATACACAATGCAAAATATTATTTACTAGCGAATGCCCGCGACCTCGTCTGCGTGGTTGGAGGTTTTTTGGTTCCCGCCTGTATGCCTATGTGCTATTCCAGACTATAATCTATCTCTGCCAAATTTCAGCCAGATCCGTTCAGCCGTTGGGGTGTGATTGAGTAACAAACATCCATACATCCATCCAAACTTTCGCATTTATAATATAAGTAAGAAGATAAGATGAGAAGTAAGATATACCAATTATTGGTTTTTTGTCAGTCATATCCTCTTCCTTAACAAAAACCTTGAGGAATCACAGCACATGTGTTCAATTCCTTCCATAGTTGACTTCAACCATCAAAATATTACTATTGCTTAATAAGACCGTTGTAAGTTTTTATATAAAAAGCAGATAAACCTAGGTATCTCTTAGTACAATTCATCTTTTGATACGAGTAAGATTGTTCTTATTTTAAGAGATATTGTTTGAAAGTGTCATCCTTTCGTTCAGTGTCAGCCATTAGTGCGTGTACCTTAATGTGATCTGTAGCTGTCAATTTTTTATCATTAGTTAAGTATATAACAGTTTAAAGCATCAGTGTTCTACTTTGTTTCCAGGACAATGGAAGACCCTGTCAAAAGACGCGATTCCATCACAGAATCTACCCAAACTGAATCCCGATGGCACTGTTATGGTGATCCGCAAGAGTCGCACAGTCAAATACAGGGAGAGCAAAAAAGAGGACCAATCTATTAGGTATGCAGTATTCAATAGTTTTTTTAAGATATTGAATAGAAGCAGGCGTTACTTTGCGGAAGTCCATAATAACCCAGAATAGTCCAGGAATAATCCGCTACAGTAGACAAATTTATGTGGTACAGTGTGTGTTTTTCACCTGCAGCATGAGACACCCAACACCCAGCAATTCGCAACGGCACAGCATCACACCACACAAATAGTTTGTTTTTAATAAGTATCTATTTGTTTTTAAAGGCGTTTAAACAATATGTATATTACAGTCTTAAGTACCTTATTAAATATACTTATCCTGATCAACAAGTAATTAATTGTAATTTATATTAAAGAAATCTTTAAATCTAAATAACAGTTAACTTAAGTGTTTTACGTACTTAAAGTGAAAGTGCAAGTTCGTAGCTTTGGATTCTACAGTAATTGATAATCACTTGCGGGAGACTTGAGTTTTACATTTGGAGTTTAAAAGTATGTAGGTACAATAGGTACAAGATAACTAGATAAATAAGATAAGATGAATAAATGGCTTTTGACAAGAAAATCTAATATCAAAAGTTTACACTCTCAGTTTATATATTACTAGATGATGCCCGCGACTTCGTCCGCGTGGATTAAGGTTTTTTGATTCCCACGGGAATTCTTTAATTTCCCGGGATATAACCTAACTCTGTACCAAGTTTCATCAAAATCAAATCGGAACACTTTCGCATTTATAATAATATTAGAGTATGGATTATGTAGTTATTTGTTTATAGCACGAAATTGAATGCGCGCCAGTAAAAATTAGCATAAAGTATACATTATCATTCAAACTAGTTACTTACATAAAACTTTATACTAAATATATTTGTGTTTGTATTTTTAAAACTTTGAAAAGCACATGTGGCATCTTGGGATGTGTTCACAGTGGATTTTTTTCTATTGAAATAATAATATCATACTACCTTCATTATGTATGAAAGTGGCGAAAATAATCTCTATTTCAGCTGCAAATCAGAAAAGTGGTCAAGTTTGAGCCAGACGCCCCTACCGTTGCCGCTAACGCCAACAGAGGTTTTATCGTCGGAGCAACAAGAAAATAATGTATGTTTTGTAATTTTTCATTTACCATTCTAGTACTCCACACATAATTTAAGCATGCCTCCAATCAAGAAAGGTTATTTTCAAGGTTCCATATAAGAAAAGAGATATTAATATATTTAACTCCCTCCCTCTTCAACTCGCTTGGTCTCAAACGGCTATCTAATAGATAAATACATACATAATATTTAAAGTACCTACTATAAACAATGTTTTTTTTTTATCGAAATGTATTTATTTCTTCCAGCTAAACTACCGTCTTCATACGTTGAGCTCGATAGCGAGCGCCATAGCGCCACAGAATGTACCCTCTAGTACACCACACAACCACATTCAGACCATACAGAAACCGAGTACTCCTCACAGCAATACTCCACACGGCAGTTCACCGCACGGGAATTCACCGCACGGCAGTTCTCCGCACGCCAATACACCACAAGCCACCACACCACACAACCAAATACAGACCATACAAAAACCAAGGAAGCAAGACGCGATCATGCAAACAGACCCACTTAACTCGGAAGAAGACGATCAGCAGACCAGTTTCAGCGAATCAGAAAAATCATACAACGAACCCTACGGACAATACAGCGAGCCGAAGAAATACGAAATGCCAAAAGACTTCTCCAAAACCACTGAAGATTACATACCGCAGACTAACGAGGAATATAACAAAGAAGCAGAAAAGTACGCTTTAGAAAGGAAATCCCACAATGGTTACGAGAAAATGGACTACCCGAAACAGGTCGTCGAAAATGGCTACCAGAAAGCGGCAGACGTATACACGTTTACCGAGAAAGAGTACCAAAGACCTGAGCCGTATAATTACCCTACGTCCTATCAAGATAGTGTGGAAATATTGAGGAACCAACAGCACAATTTGCAGATTCTGCAGGAGCAACACAGGATCACAGAGAACCAGAATTTCTTCAACGAAAGTCATATAAAGCAGGAAATAGATTTCGGCAATGAGGAGGACAAGTTTCTGTACGAACGGAGTAAGGAGCAGATTGGTGAGTGTTAGTTACCTGTTACAGTCCTCGAGGCGTTAGCTCAGCTTTGCATGTATACTGATAATGTAAACTGTAAAGAGACAATTGGGTATTTCACAACTAGTCAAATAAGCAACTTTTTTCAAACGTCAAAACGCGTGCTTAGGGGGGATTTGTATGAAATATGAATTGTCACGTCATCAAAGTTCGACAACTAAAACTTTAATTGAAAATTTAAAATTGTTAATCAACATAAAACTAACAGGGGACGAGGATATTACGACTTTCGGGAGATCCTTTATTTAATAGTTACAATAAATAATTTATTTGACTAGTAGTCAAATACCCAATTACACGCTTACTCTGTTTTTTTAACCGGCCTATTAGTATAATACTTCACATTGTTTTGTAAAGTTCGGTGTACGCCATACGCCATAACCTATTTACGCTTAAGACAGGTTAAACCTAGATTGATTGATACTTGAGAACATGTTCTTAGCTGATGTCGGTTTATCAATACGAGCCCAATTAAGAAATATTTGCGTTATATTGAACGATGCATATAGATTAAATTAAATTATCGCCGCAGTCTTGTATATATTTAACGTATCGGTAAAATTGTTAGAATTTGCGCGCTCTCTGACCTCTTGAGTTTAATAGTTTTCTCTGAGCACGGCGTAAATTTTTATCAGTGCGTACGTTGCCTTACATAAGATTATTGTTTACTATACAGCATAGAAAAGCTGTTTTATCGCTATGTTGTTAGTTTTTACTATAATAATTTTAAGTAGGAGTTGTTTTAATTTGGATCTTTTCGAAATGAACGCTTAATCTAGCGGCACGCTATGATGGCCGGTTTGACGTTTGTCCGCTCATGAAGTTCCGTATTAATTGATAACGACTTTGAAGGAAATAATTGTATTACTTTATTGACGATAGTGATGTGCAGAGATTCATAAATTTTATCGAATGTAGTTTTAGGTTTAGGACTCAAAATTTATTTATTAAATTGATTTCTTAAATGTATACAAGTGTAGAAAAATCAGTTTGCACCATTTAAGGGGTGAATGTACTTGTGAATATGAACAATTTTCACAATGTGGACAAACCTCTGAAATCGCAAAAAAATATCAATAAATTTTTAAAAATGGAATCTAATACGATCGTCACATAGGATCGCTGGCTAGCACAACTACTACCTCCGGCAAACTCGCGTCAATGCTCAATGCAAAACAAAGCAGTTTCGAATTGACGTTGCTTCGAAAAGTATAAACTGTCAGTGCAATGCGATTGTGATATAGTTTTGACCTGGCTTTGGATTTCAAATATTGATACTGCATTACTGTTGACCCTTGCTCGTTAATTTGGACTCTGTTCAAGCCCTTTGTTGTGGATTTCGTCGATATGACCGAACGTACGCAGAGAACTGTTCTAAATAGTCAGACACGTGAGTTCGTAATACGCCTTCGTAACTATTTCGATCGTGAAGCTCAAAATGGAGGGCCAATTTTACCTATAACGTCAGTGGTTGAACGCGTAGCTGATGCGCTTAATATTGGACAACGAACTGTTAGACGGATAACTAAAAAAAAATATGGCGAGACTGGCACAGAAGAAAATAAACTTCACACACCAAAAAAGAGAAAACGAGCAAAACCAGTCGTAGGCATCGATAGCTTTGATGCCGATGCTATCCGAAGACATGTTTACGGCTACTATTTACAGAAGGAGTATCCAACAAGAAAAAAGTTGGTGCATTCACTGAAGGAAGCTGGATTATTCTTCGGTGGGGAAAGTTCTTTAACGAAGATTTTGAAGACCATTGGATTTCGATACAAAAAATGTAACAAACGCAAAATATTGATGGAAAGATTTGATATAGCGATGGCAAGGTATACTTTTTTACGGCAAGTGAAAGAAATCAAAAATTGGCAAAATGTTGTGTTCTTGGATGAAACATGGCTTAATGCTAACCATACTGTAGGCCGTTCTTGGAACGATGACACAGCAGCATCTACTTCCAAAGTTCCTGTAGGAAAAGGATCGCGACTTATAATTTGTCACGCCGGAACCATCAACGGGTTTGTCGAAGGTTCTCTCATGGCTTTTGCGTCAAAAACCACTGGAGACTATCATGAAGACATGAATGGAGAAAAGTTTACTGAATGGTTTACCTCAATGTTGTGTAGCCTCCCTGAACCATCTATTATAATTATGGACAACGCCCCATACCACTCGATGCAAATTGACAAGCCACCTGCCCAATCCCAAAAGAAAGCTGATATCGTCGCATGGCTTCGTAAAAATGGCGTAGATGCAAACATGAATATGTTAAAAGCGGAATTAGTACGTCTTTTAAAAGAAAACAAACCAACCAAGATCCGATACGTCATTGACGAAATAGCATTAGAACATGGGCACAGAGTTATACGGTTACCGCCTTACCATTGTGAGTATAATGCGATTGAGTTGGTGTGGGCTCAAATTAAGGGATATGCTGCAAGACACAATACAGAACCCCCATTTACCACAAAAAAAATGCTAAAATTATTAGAAGAAGCTTGTGAACATGTGACTAAAGGAGACTGGGAAAAGGTTGTGAATAGAACTGTTAAATTAATAAGGGAAGATTATGAAAGAGATGTGAAAATAGATAATATTATAGAAAACGAACATATAATTATTAATGTATGTGATGATAGCAGTGACGACAGTGAAAATAGTAGTATGGACGAATCTGATTAATTATGGCCTTTTGTGGCACCTTTTTTGGTATCTTTTGTATTCATATGTTTCTTGTGTGCATATAAAGTATGTATATTCATTTTCGTTCAAATATTCAGTTCGTTCAAATAAATTAAATAAACATATACATTTTTGTTTTATTAAACCTATTTAATCAGGTACAAAAACAAAACTTAATTGTTTTTTGTTCGAGAATAAATTGACATTCCACATCACTATTGTAATGTGTCAAACCGGCCATCATAGCGTGCCGTAGGAGTAGAATTAATTTACAGTCCAATGTGAAGGTTGTTTTGAGTATGAATGCTAAAACGTTTATTTTATTCATATAAATGGGTAGACTTATTGGCTGAAATATCAAGGCTTTAACTGATGGGTCCGGAAACTTAGATTTCGTAAATAGGTACGTTTGCTCTATTACATCGACCCTGACAAAGAAAATATTAAAAAAAACACTTGAGTACCTAATTTTACACTGATTTTATATACGAAGGAGCGTTTTTAAGTTCGCGGGATGGGAAGTAAGGGGGGTGTAAATAGGAATTTGCAATTTTTTTTCTATATATTCATCTGCTAGCCTAATACAAACTTTATGCATACCATCGAAAAAAAAATATTTTTTCCTCAAAATAAGTCCTTCACTTCTTCATCACTGAATTTTTTTGGCAGGGAGCTCTTTTTTTGTTTGACAATAGATAATAATCGCACCGCACTGAACAATTTAGGGACCCTTATGACCTAAATCTTATTACACTACACTGATTCAAGGGTAAGGGTCCTTGTGAAAAAGTGTAATAGGCCTATAACTTGTGTAAGGCAGCCAGGGAAACACGGATCTTGTGAACAGGCGCATTCACGTGTAAGAGCAAGACGCCTTTCGTCATTTTTCCTCGTCTTTTCCCTTTGATTGCATCCCTCAAACTCTCCAGAATTGATGCGTAGTATTCTCCGATTATATAAACGCCCTTGTCCCTAAAATCGGCAGGATTCCTTCCTATCCCATAAAACAGTCGCCATGAGTTTTCCGGCCGAATGCGACACCTTGAACTTCTTAGGCGGTGGTATACCTTTTTTATTTATGCTACTGTACATAGTCTTGTTTAGGCTCAGGTTCATAATGATGAACCCAAGTTTCATCTCTAGTCACAATTTGACTCAAGATACCCTCTTGATCTTCGTATGACAGCGCGGTGTACGATTTTCTCCATTGTGAACGCTGTCTTCCCGATTAAGTTGCTTGTTTGATGATAGTTTAGATACTAATGAGCCGATTGTAATAAAACTCGGTATTTATTCTAATAGTGAATCACTCAACACGTTGAAATACTAATCCTGGGGAAGGACATAGGCTACTTTTTATCCCGAAAAATTAAGGAGTTACCCTAGAAATTAAAAACAACTTAATCCACGCGGACGAAGTCGCGGGCATCATCTAATAAATTAAAATAATCATAATCTAATTAAAAAAAAAACTTCAAATCGATACCGAGGTTCCTACATATATATATATTCCTGTATATCTAAAATTTTAAATTTTCGCCTCGCTGGCCTTTCTATAACACAAGCCTTCCTATGACACTAGCAGGATAATTTGAATCGCCAACAAAATAGAACAAGAACTTGTATCAGAAATACGATATTAACGATTATACGAAAATATATATTATGATATTTCTTTGCTTTTTAAAAACAAGTCGAGGCGTGACGTTTTCACTTACAGTCGGTTGAATGTTTTCATCATTATAACTCATAACAATGTAAAAACTTGTTTAAATATAACGAGGAAAACATTTGTGAATAAACAATGCGCTTTTAGGGTTCTATAGCTTATGGCGGAAAACGCAACTCTTATATTATCACTTCGTTGTCTATCCGTGTTTCGGAAACTATTTCTCAGAATTTAATATACTAGCTCTTGCCCGCGACTTCGTCCGCGTGAAAGAAGTTTTTTATTCCCACAAGAACTTATTTTTCCGGGATAAAAAGTAGGTAGTCTATGTCACTGTCACTCTCCAGGACTTCAGCTATGCCCATGTAAAAAATCACTTAGCTCTGTTGCGGCGTGATTGAAGGACAAACAAACAAACTTTCGCGTTTATGATATTAGTATGACTTTAAAAAAGGTGACAAAGGTTCATGTCATTTCATGTCAGGGTTTAATCGGTACAGATTTCCTGTCATATGATTTATCCTTATTATCGTTGAATAAATTATGTGAATAAATTAACATATGATAATGACGCTGATTTGGTTTGGAATAATCTAATAAACTTAAATGCTAAGCGTAAATGGTTTGCTATTCCTTTCATTATAATTTCTGCGGTGTATGATATCAATAAATTTGGACCTGCCGAATTAGTTTACAACAATAACTGTGTAGTAATTTTTTTTTGCAAAAATCCGAAATTTGCATATCATACTAATATTATAAATGTCGTTTGTTGGTTTGTCCTTAAATCACGCCGCAACGGATCGGCTTGAGTTGAGGACCTGGAGAGTGACATACGCTAATTTTATCCCGGAAAATTAAGTAAGGAGTTCTCGCGGGAATAAAAAACTTAAATCACGCGGACGATGTCACGGGCATCAGCTAGTCTATATTAATATTGTAAATGTGAAAGTTTGGATGGATGGATGTATGGATGTATGGGTGGATGTATGTTTGTTACTCAATCACGCCCCAACAGCTGAACGAATCTGGATGAAATTTGGCATAGATATAGATTATGGTCTGGAATAACACATAGGCTACTTTTTATCCCGGAAAATTAAAGACTTCCCGCGGGAACCGAAAAACCTCAATCCACGCGGACGAAGTCGCGGGCATTAGCTAGTAATGAATGATTTTATTACTTACTAGTGGGCCTGGCAGACGTTGTCCTGCTCTGAACCTAGAACTCAATTGCAGGGATCCCTACAGGGTCCAATTATGAATATAAGCCAGCCCTGGACGCACTCAAACGCACAAAAAATTCCATCTAAATCGGCCCAACTGTTCTCGAGTTTTAGCGAGACAAACGAACAGCAATGTATTTTTATATATATAGAAGATAATGAATAATTGATAACTAATTTAAATATACTAATAACTTGGTAACGTCTGTGCATAATACTAAAAGTATTTTGTTGGAAAAAACTTGAGTAAGCTCACTTTTTTTTTTTAATTTTCTCTAGTCACTCTTTAACCTTTGTTCTTAGTAAGCAGTGGTCGACTAATCGAACGATAATAACCGGTCAGCCGGTTATTATCTTAAAGCAGCAAATTTAAATATTAGTCATAGAGCAAAAGTTGTTCAGTATTACGGACAGACGCTTGAAAGGACTAGTAAGTAGTATTCAAATATTAACCCTCCATATAAAATTCATGTTTTTAGACGCGGGCTCAATGTACGACAGCCAAAGAAGGGCGTTGGAGCAGCAAAGATTAATGGACCAGATCCAGCACCAGGTCAAACAGGAGGAGCCCGAATCGCTCACTGGTTAGTATCTAACTATCCACACTAATGCCACTACTCCACACTAATCCCTTTTACTTAAATTATGGCAAAATAAAATTAAAATATGAAATAATCATTAAAATACCTCAACAAATGAAAAAGTTATGGAACTTTAAAGTTGCGCTTGCAAGAATGATTTCGTTACTGTCGTGTGACGTCACACGACCGACTTAACAACCGACTTAGTAAAGCTGAATAAAAAAGAAATGGTGTACAGTAATGAGGCCGTGAGGCGTGACTTAATTGGACTTAAAACCATTAAATATGTCTGTGAAGATTATTTGAAGTAAGTATTATATCTCGGCAGAGTAAAGTCACGTATCACTCGACATAAACTTAATAATTAATTGATGTATTTTAAAAATTATTAATCACTGATTTGTTAGTTTTGATCTATAATTCCATTACGGTAAGTATAATATTAACAAAATCATGAAACTTCAAAGTGTCTAAGTTTATCGAGAAAGACTAAGATGCGTCAATGGACAATTTCTTAGTACATGAGATAAATTATAAGTTTAGGTTAAAGCAAAACTGCTCATTAGCCAATTAGTTAGGCTAGATCGTAGTTAAATGAGTACCTCGCTGGTACTCAATAATAGGAAAAAAAAATTAAACTTCTTGACGTTCTAAAAGACTGAATAAATTTGGACCTAGTTGCTGATTGAATTTGAGTCGTGTTCGCTCGCTTAATGTAGGGGTTTCTTGTGATAATACTACTTGGGACTTCAAAAAAGTGATATTAGCAATTTCACTTAATAATTTAGTATGTATTATTTTCATTTTTAGGTCGTGATAACGTCATGCAACCACAGGGCAGTCCGTATTACTCAAATGCACCCAGTAATGTTACAGGTACTTCATATTATTCTAATTATTTCTTAACTTCAATTAACTTTGTGTGTCTACTTAAGTACCTTCAAGGTAAAAGTAAGTAGGCATCCTTTAGGCAAGCGGCGCTCCAAGTTAGAACCCATCATTACTTCATATAGGTACAATTGACGTGTATGAGCATATTCTGCCATAATAACATATCTTTTTTCTTCTTTAATTACTGGTTTCTTTAAATCATATCTTGTATATAAGGCACTTTAACGCCCGAGTGTGACAGTAAAAATCGCAACGACATCTACCCCCGATTGTGTAAGAAAGATTTTTTTTTTGCTATTGGTCACAATCCGTTGTTGAGCAAGAATACCGTGAATTCGGCCTACAGCAATTGAACTACTAGTCTGTCAAATGAAAGCTGAGAGTCTGTTTTTTTAACATTGGCGTAAACTTAAGGCTAAAAAGAATCTAGTAAATTTGGGGATACCTAATTTTTGAAAAAAAAACCGTCATTTTGACTGGAAAGACTGACGGTATTTTTTTCTGCGGTTATGAGTTATGATTCGAAGTATTGGATAGAAGCAGGCGTTACTTTGCGGAAGTCCATGATAATGAAAGAACTCTACAATGCACAACAATGCACGAATCATCTTACAATCGTGTATTGTCGAGTCAAATCCTGAAGATGCTCTGGTGTCGGAGTAAACGTACGTTGAGTACAATTTGGAGGTTTTGTGTGGTGTGGTGCATAAGCTACAAGTGCAAGATACACACTGTGCTACATAGATATACCTATTGTAGGCGGATTATAGCGAATTAAACTGCTAGTTCTTTCATTATGATTCGAAGTGTTGATTGAAGAATTCACCAAAACCCATTAACGTACAGGAGCTACGCCTACGTCAGACAATCGTTGACCTGTTTTGTTTTTGTCTCCAAAAATGAAATATACTGATTGCAATATTGAAACGTTAAACAAAAAGTCTGTCGAAGACATAGTCGATGCATCCCGGTCGATCGGATTGACGGTGGAAATTGAAACGTTCGGAAATGTATGAGCTAACGCATACTATTCTACTCACTGACAATCGTTGCATTCATGAAAGCACTTGTCAAGATAGCCACTTCACAAGTTCGTCACTTTTCGTCACTTTTCAAAGTGACGAATGTGTGCGTTGAGTACAAAGTCAGGTCGTTGAACGGCTCGATCGGACCTACAAAAAGTCTGACGTGGGCGAAACCCCTTAACCTTCGATTATATTTTGTTTTGACAGAAGCTGTGTAGGAATTCTGACAACATTTCAAATTTACTCGTAGGTTAAACGTTATTCGGACTTCAGAGTTGGTGGAATCGGGACTTAGTCATGACTAACAATACATCACGTTCTCAGGTTACTACGACCAGCTGTCGAGACCGGGTCCGGAGTTACTGATCGCGAAGCAAAACGCCTTAGCTGCGCACACGCAACTATGTAAGCAAGTTTGATTTTCTTTTTAGTTCGTCCTAGTGTGTTCTGAGCAATTAAGCAGGAATTGGGTATTTGTCGTATACAAGTCGTATGACTTGTCAAATACCTTTACCAAATACCCAGCAACTTTTCTTTTCAATCGTCAAAATGCGCGCTTAGTATGGTGTGTAGTATGAAATACTGAACAGAGATGTCGTCAAAAGTCGCTGCACTTTCTTTACTTCGATCAATAGTTTGAAATGGTCTTCGAACATTAAACTAACAGGGGACGTGGATAATATTACGACTTTTGGGAGATCCTCTATTTAATAAACTAAAAAGTAATTTATTTCAAATACCCAATTGTTAATTATTTCAACCTGTATTCTAACCGCTCATGGTTTACGAAGATCCAGCCTTATTCCATTTCTTCGTTATAAAGGGGCCCCTGTAAAAAATCTGCATAGTTTTTTTTTTATCCACTACAAGTTAGCCCTTGACTGCGATCTCACCTGATGGTAAGTGATGATGCAGTCTAAGATGGTAGCGGGCTAACCTGTTAGGGGCATGGCAGTTATATTAAACCCATACCCCTATTCGGTTTCTACATGGCATCGTACTGGAACGCTAAATCGCTTGGCGGCACGTCTTTGCCGGTAGGGTGGTAACTAGCCACGGCCGAAGCCTCCCACCAGGAAACAGAAAGTATCAAAATAATCTTCTAAATGTCTCGCTACATTTATTGTAAACTATCGATGTTCTGAAATTACACCATAGGTATGCAATATTGAATTACCTCTATTATAATGTATAATAAAGGTAAATAACAACTGCTTATTGCAACCCACGCCTAATCAAGACCTAAGTTTAAAAGAAATTAATATTTAAATGAATTCTATTTTCTATATTACAAAAAAATAACAAATGCCAGCAAGTTACGTAGGGCGGCAGCCAGAAGGATACAGAAGGAGACGACGATAAATTTACTACTAAATTTATTAATTAATTCTTACATTATGACCTAACCTAATGCTACGTCGATTTTAGACGCAGCGGTTCACATTATGACTACTTAGGGCTAACCTAATCTACCCTAACTAGCATCCCGCGTCGATGTTAGACGACAGGATTAATGAACGATCTTCTCATTATTTCATTAGCTTTTATATCTAACATTATCGTACTAAAATCTAAGCGATGCTCGATGTCACGTTTCTTCGGACGTGATGTAATTCCGCGGAATCCGCTGACTATGCACTGGTACCATGGCCGTTCGCTGGAGGTGCAAGGTTGCGATCTTGCAACGAAAGTAATTTTTTCCATGGCGCCGTAGGTATACGTAACTCCTCCGCCCTAAGAGAGGCAACTATTTTTTTATGTTAAAAAATGTTGTCAAGTCTGGTCTTCTAAAATGTTCTCGATACCGTTGAGTTTTCTTCATAGATCCTGGGTGGAATTCTTCAATAGCTTCATGAGATACGTGGATTTCTTGACATCCATTAGGAATAGCGATCATCAACCTCATCATCATCATGTGGTTCCATCTTCAAACTGAAATTCGGCAATCAGTCCACTCCCCTAACTATCGTCGAACCACTTCCTTCTCGGTCGTCCGCGTGCCCTTCTTTCAGCTATCTTGCCTTCGAAGATCAACCGTGAATATTCATAGAGGGATCCTCGTTGCAGGTGACCGAAAAACCCAACTTTTCTTCGTACGACGGTTGTCATTAGCGTCCGTTTGTAGTTTTTTTTTTTTTTATAGTACACGAGCGCTTGAGGTGAAGTCTATCCAGAAATAGCGATATAATATTCATACTCGAATTCGGTGTGGTCTTCTCCAGATGTGGCTTCAGCTTGAATAGGTTTTCCTAGTCTTGGTGAACTTGATGATGAGTGGCTTGCTTTTATTACATTTTAGTGGGATCGGGTATGTACCATATTTTTGCTTCGGACATTCTGTCTCCGTCGTAGACACATGAATAGTATCTCATTGGTTGCAAGGAACGGTTAGGGATAATTTTGGATTGTATTAGGAACCCTAATGGATCTTGAAAGAATTCGAGAAATAAAATTTTGCCAAAGTAAAAAGTAGTCCCTGATGCAATTTGGTGTAATTATTTGATAAACGACAGTTAGAGAATTATTTCAAAAATGGGCTTTACTCATGAAACTATTCAGAGGTGATGCACGGTTGCACCTATAAGTACCTATTCATTAAGTCCATGGTTTTACTACTATAACCTTTCTTTTCTATTAACTTAAGTGAATCTTGGATTTTAATTGTCTAGCAAATACTATTTCATAATAAGAATTAGATACTCGGACATGTCAGCCTAATTATTGCTACAAAAGGTATTCTTGACCTAGACAATAATATCTATTGAATCATCAGCGAAATCAGAAAATATATAGTCAGCATAGCCGGTGTCAAAATTTGACTCTATTATAATATAATAAAAGTATAACTAATCATTTTCTATAAACGATGATGTATGATAATTCTTGACCAAAACATACCTACCTACATTTTAAAGTACCTATCTGTTATATTACTTCGCGGAAATTGAGTAAATTTTTATTTTACTATTTTTCGAAATATCGAAACCTACTCTAGTGGTTGACAATCAAGATAGATTGCCCTAAAAGACTAAAAGAGATTTATTCTTTGGTGGATCTTACACGATGTGAGACCCTGAATCCTATTCTAAGGGGTGGCAATCCAGATCGATTACCCTAAAATTAAAATTTTAAACAATGATTTCTAGTATTAATAAATCTGTGTGCCTAATAAAATTAGGGGGTAGGAATTAGCGCAAACATGGGAAGCAACACGAGAACGATTCAAGTGTACTCACATGTACTCCTTCCTGGTGAGTGTCCAATCTCCTCTGTTGTATTGATTTTAGATACTCCTTTTGGTCTTGCCGCTGGTCCGTAGATTCCAAATCCTCGTCCTGTGTTCCCTAGCTACCCGATTGTAGATACGGGACTCGACTAACAAGGATCCTACCGACTGCGCCAGTTACGTAGGGCGGCAGCCAGAAGGATACAGAAGGAGACGACGATAAATTTACTACTAAATTTATTAATTAATTCTTACATTATGACCTAACCTAATGCTACGTCGATTTTAGACGCAGCGGTTCACATTATGACTACTTAGGGCTAACCTAATCTACCCTAACTAGCATCCCGCGTCGATGTTAGATGACAGGATTAATGAACGATCTTCTCATTATTTCATTAGCTTTTATATCTAACATTATCGTACTAAAATCTAAGCGATGCTCGATGTCACGTTTCTTCGGACGTGATGTAATTCCGCGAAATCCGCTGACTATGCACTGGTACCATGGCCGTTCGCTGGAGGTGCAAGGTTGCGATCTTGCAACGAAAGTATTTTTTTCCATGGCGCCGTAGGTATACGTAACTAGCATACATAATACAATAGTCAACATAAAGTATAAATTTCTAGGCATTATATTTAAAAAAAAAATTGTAAAAATTCAATAGAAATAGAAAGAAGGAACTATATATTAGAAATATAAATAAGATGGAATTTATTTTATTACATACGGTCTACATTTAAATATACCAAAAATATCATAATCAACTTTGCTGACTAAAATGCCTTTTAACAAACATATTGTTACAATTTAGCACCTTTACAGTGTCGTATTACAAACTCAAAAAAAAAAACGCGTGGTCAACTGAAGAAATGTTTGCACGCTTATGGTCGACACTAACTTGGGATACCTAATACGCAGTAAGCAATGCTCTGCCCAGTCGTACCGGTGTTACTCGTCTGTAGTAGCAAAATACAGAAAATAAATTGATTTTTAATTTCATGAATTTCAAATATGTATTCAATATCAATAAAAAATGTATTCAATATATTCACCGCGATAACGTACCACACAATTTGTAGGACAATATGACTGTTACATTATATTAATAACTAAGTAAAAAAAAAACAGCTGGTTAGTAATCATTTTTGAATACCTCGTTATCGATACATGTTGGAAGGAGACTCTTTGATCAATCCATCCATTTTGTAAATATTTTTTCGAATAATTTAGATAATTATCATCAGATTTAACAAAAAAAAAACCCAGTAAAGTAATAAATTTTTGAGAATCATCAAATCAACATATTTTGTCTCCGCTATCCGTATTACCTACCACAATGGAGAGTCTTCGTACAGGAAATTGTTGGGCGTCTCATTAAAATGAAACTACTCACGGAAAATTAGATTGATAGTAATCAAGTGCAAAAATGGACCCCGATCCTGGACTAATATTTGTTACAATCTTTTGTTGTATACTTGGTTCAGTAAAAAAGGCTTATTTATTTATTTTAACGATGTTTGCAAATATCCTGTGACATAGTTTAGATAAAAACTAAGAATTTTGATACTAAGAAGAGCTACTCTTTTGTTTCAGGGCAAAATATGAAGCGGCCTTTTTACTATAGTGAAGGCGCACACTATAACCCGCCTCAGCTGTTGCAGAGATATGAGGTAAAATTATAGACTACTCTGATTTTCATAGACAATGCAAATAGTTTTTTTAGGCCCGCTTGCAGAAACGTCGGGTTATCCTTTTAAATCAGAGTTAGCTGCTCCTTTGTATAAAACTTTTTTTAATTCCACCACAAGTTAGCCCTTGAATGCGATCTCACCTGATGGTAAGTGATGATGCAGTCTAAGATGGTAGTGGGCTAACCTGTTAGGGGTATGGAAGTTATATTAAACCCATACCCCTAGTTGGTTTCTACACGGCATCGTACCGGAACGCTAAATCGCTTGGCGGTACGTCTTTGCCAGACCAGGGAAAATTAAGAAATTATAAATTCTTAAATTGACCCTGCCGGGGATCAAACCCGTCCAGGGTTCCTCTGCACGTTAAGGCAACAGCGCTTATTACTACGCCATAAATAAATAATCATAATATAAAATTATATAGTCAATAAATGGGTTATTTATAAAAACCCAAAGTTAAACTTTGAACTCATTTCTGATGTCTTCATTTTTCAGGACCTATCCAGAATCCTACAGTGATGAAAGACATTCCAAAGTTATTAAATACAAATATATTATTTTATATGAAAAATAAATACTTACTAAAAATCTTATTTCTCTAAGCGACGATAATCTCTTGGTGATTTACTTCTTTTTTTTTTAATTCGTTTTAGTATAAAACTGTAAATATTTCTTATATGTACTCTTTATTGTAAAATTATATTGAGTCTGTTCGGTTTGGCGGCAGTTTTGACTTTGACAAATACGGATTATAATATTATATTAAGTGATTAGTTTAAAAAAGTAACAAAATTCATTTTTGTATGAGATTAGTAACTAACAACTAAGTAACGCACCTGAGCCAACAGCATAGCATTTTAAGTTTCAAAACGTAAAACTGGAGTTGCGTAATCAAAGAACAACAAAAATGGTCTTTAATTAAAAAAAATTGGTATTGCGAGGTCCAACACAGAGGTTATAATGATTTTAAGTCACGATTTGTACATTTCCATGTTTTCTTAAAATATAGTGCCGTTCCAGGAAAATAAAAAACACCTAACAATTTAGAAAAAATATTAAGTCACTATAGGGCAAATTTCGTTGGTCATTGGTTTTAGTAACAACTCTTCGGCGGTATTCCTTAGTATAGAAATGTCGAAAATATTAAGTCACTATAAGGCAAATTTTGTAGGTCATTTGTTTTAGTAAAACCCTCTGGCGGTTTTCCTTAGTATAGAAATGTCGACGTTTACCCATCCATATTAGTGCATCATGCGTGGTAGATATGGCGCTAACGAGCGTTAGTCAAGAAAATCGTTGGTTCACCAGTTTTTTACCATACTGGTACACTAGTAAATCAACAGATGTAACGTATTTAAAAGTGGCGAACGTAATTTTAAACTATAGCCAATGGTTCGAATCAACAGGCCCTCTGTGAAAGATTCAAGGCAACACATGTGGCTTAATCAGATTGCAACTCAAGGCGTTGCATTGACAAAAACTACCAACTTTGTGTTGAAAATGCGGCTTGTAAATGGCACCGTTAGATTATAATCTAACTCGCGAAATTGTAAACTGTCGAAAGATTGTGAACCGTTCAATGTTAGCTGAGAGTCAATTTTTGAAATATTACATATTTACGTTTTCTTGTCTGTTTCTTGTCTGTTAGATTATAATCTAACGGTTTTACAAGCTTACGGTGACATAAATAAACGACGCCCACATGCAACATGATTGCCCACAAACACTTTCGGTTTTGTACTCTATTGACATGTTTAGTGGCACTTGGGATCTATAAAGTAGCGCGTAAATATCTCGTTTCTTCCCACTTCTGACATATTATGCGGCGGGTTGCCTGCGTCTGTACTTCCCACTTCTGACATATTATGCGAAGGGTTGCCTGCGTCTATACTAGAAATATTTGACACGAGACTGATGGGTCAACAACCCTTGAGCACAAGCGGCATCAACAAGGCTCAAGGCTAGTCACTTCTGCCGTAGGATCGATGGCTGTTGGAGTCGTAAGGTCCTAGAGTGGAGACCACGTCTCGGCAAACAAAGTATAGGACGTTCCCCGGCTAGGTGGAGCGTTGAAATCCGGAGTGTGGCTGGCATCAAATGGATGCAAATAGCCAAGGATAGATATAACGTTAGCGCAATCTAAAAGTGGCCTATGTCCAATCTTGGATGCATACGCCCTAACGCGACGTTATGTTCGGGAAATTTTAATCGTTTTGTTCCTCGGTTACGGGGACATTTTGTCTCTTAGCGAATCCTATGCTTTAGTTGTTGGTTACTAATCACTTATTTCAATATAGATATTAGATATTAAAAACAAATATAGAATAGATGTTAAGTCTGTGCAATATCATGCCACCAAAATTGAAGTACTCTTATAAAGATTAACTTTTAAAAAAGTAAATATTTTTTATTTATTGTTCGGAATAAACTTTTATTTATATTGCGCAGACTAAACTCGTACTTGTTGCCTATATTTTTTTCAGATTTTATTCCTTTGCTTTGCAAATATTTATTTTCTCTTAAAGTTGAGCGTCCACTGACTAGGTAGCAACGATAATCATAATAAAAATGGCTTAAAAACTTTAACATACGTGATTTGTTATTATATTAAAAACTAGATGAGTCACGTTACCTTATAGCTTCGCATAACTTGAATTTCTAAAATTTGGTAACATCTTCTGTATGTAGGTATTTGACATTAACAACAGTTTAGATAGATAGATAGTCTTTCTTGCCACACATAACGTAGAACTAAATTATAAAATTAAAACAGAAAATAACGGGTGCGCAAGGGCAATCACTAAAAGTAATCTCCTCCAGACAACCCGTTTCTTAAGGAACTATAAGAAGGATCGGGAGAGTGCAAAAATAGTTAAGTTTAGTTTAGTTCACTTACAACTTAGAACTAGAACAACTTACAACTTTATAATCAAGTAATTTTCTGATAGCTGAGTTTATCTAGACAGTTGACGCTCTTTCTCTGATAGTTTTCGGTCACCACATTTGAGGATCAACCTAATATTTTTAATTTAATCACCTATAGAAAATTTGATTCTTGTGTCATGGGGCGAGTATATTAGGAATCATAAAATAGTTTACTTTTAACATTAGATTTGCCACCTCGACTGCGTCGTCGTGTGATATTCGGGGACATTGCGTAAAAATGTTTTAACAGTATAAAAATCGCAATCACATCTGATTGGCTAACACTCTTTCGCTATTGGGTTAAATCGATTGTCGCAGCAAGTATACTATAAATTCAGCCAATCACAATCGAGATAGTAACAATGATTGATGTAGCGTTTACGCTATAAGCGAACGATCCTATACTATGTAGTGAGCGAAGACCTTCGTAATAACGTTACGTTTATAATATTATTGATTTATAGTATAGTTTCGTTTTTTATATCTCAAATCTATTTATACGTGGAACCTTATAGTTACCATTAATTTCGATATGTTCGCAATCTTTCATTTTCGATACAGCAAGTGTGGGAAGAAATAGTTTGTTTTTTTAATTAGTAAATAGAATATAGGATCCATTTATTTCTGCTATAGTTAAGTGGAGATATATAGTGCTGTGTTGATTTTGATGGAACTGCTATGAAGAAGGATAAAATGTTTAGGAAAGTGATATTTTATCGAATTTACTTGGCAATTATTAACGAAGGAGTAGTGTAAGACGTAACTTTTTTTGTTTTTGTCACAATCAGTGTTTTGTTAATTTCGATATTATGTAGAATAAATTCTTGCCAAAGTTTTTGTAGCTAAATTGCACGTTAAAGCTAAGCGCAAACTACAGCAGATCAGAACAGTAACGCAACTCTGAAAATTCCGCTTTTATTTGTTTCGTACATTTTTATTACATTGTATAAGCTCGACCGATAAACATTAGAATCAGCCCCCCGATTGTGTGAGGTAATCGTAATCGTTTGTCAAACGTATAATTCGACCTGTTTAAGGAGTTCATAGATGGCTGCACGTCAAAAAGCATGTATGAACTCCCTAAACAGTCCGAGTAATACGTTGTAAGCTGTCAAATGATTACGATTTGCTTACACATTAGGGATGATGCCTATATCAAAAACAAATTATTTCTAACTGATTATTAAATAGAGGGTCTTCTAAAAGATCTAAAATTTACATCCTCGGTTAGTTTTAAGTTTGATAAACACTTAAAAAATAGATTAAAGAAACAAAGTGCGTTGAAATTTGATGACGTCACAATTGCGAATTTCATACAACTTCCATACTAGAAGTGAGTTTTTAAGTTTGATAGAGAGTTGCTGATTTGATTGAGTTGTCATCATCCCTATTGGCCTCTGATACAACCTTGAATGTGTACGAGTATTTCATGAACAATATGTGAAAAACTGATGCAGATTTTACCAATTAAAATATAGTTGCAGATCGTGCAAAGCGTGAGAGCCTTAATAATTAGAAAATCTTGCAATTTAAATGAAATTTTCGATTTATACGTCACTCCAAATAATTACAGTGGGTTAGTATTTTTCAAATAAAAATAAATAATCATTTAGTTGCCAAGAATGTTTTGAAGTTGTTAAATACATATATATTATGTGATCCAAGAAACTTAAATCAATATTGTAAAAGTGTATAAATAAAAAATATACATATTTAGCGAAGTGCATTGTGTGGGTTTGGCCCAAATAGAAGCCAAATTACTTTTTTTAGGAATAGCAACCAAATGTACATAAAATCATATTTCTTTCCTATTATTCGACTTGGAGTTTTCGTAAATTGAAATCGCGTATTATTTTTGAACTATATTTTAGTCATTATAGAATCTTAACGAAAATAACTTAATATTAAATGTTTTTTTTTGGTGCTCTTAATGTATATTTTTCCGAATTTCGTGCATTTTTTTCGTTGTAGGTGTAAAAACCGCAACTGTAATATTCGAGTACAATTTATGGGAATTTTTTTACGCACATGTGTAGATAAAACGCTAGCGGTTTTTTTTCGAAAAATTTTGTTAGTTTAAAAAAATATTATTTACCGTAATTTATAAGATATTATTAGAAACGCGGGATGGTAGATATTTTGAAACAGAGCGTGCACATTTTTGTTATACTTATTATTTAGTTGTTTTTTTTTCGAATCTTTCGTATCAAAATTGTGATTAAATGTAAAAAAAATCGATATTTATATGATGAGAGATAAAAAAGGTTTATATTTTATAAATGTGCGCTCTTATTAGACCAAAGCTGTGAATTATTGTAAAGAATGTTTATGGAAAAAAAATCTTTCGAAAACGTAGTTTTGATGATCATTGTGATTATGAATGTTTTTTATAGAGCTTAATTTTGTGACGAAAGTTACTTTTCATAAAACAATGTATAAAAAATCATATTTTATCAAATTATTTGCCTGCATTTTTTACGCAATCTTTATATTTCTTTTTTAATTTTAAAGTTAAACTACGTTTTTGAATGACCATTTAAGTGTTTTTATGAACATTCCAAAAATAGATTTTGTTTTTAAATAAAGTCAATAAAGTAAAAATGATTTTTGACTTATAAATGTGTACTTACGATGTTACAAAAATTTTAGTCGCCTCCAAAAATAGATTAATTTAAAGCTGTAAAAATGATAGTTTTCTATTTATCGGATCAATCACTGTTATAATGTATCTTTCTCATAACGCTGCACGCCTATTGGCAAATATCAATCGAGGATTTGCTTCTTTTCATACGTCTAATTTTTTAATCTTGCAATCCAAACGTTTGAAAAGAAAGATAAGGCAATTTCGGCCAATTTGCGTCCAGCCTAAATAAAGTGCACCTTCGCATTAATAGGCCTATTACACTGCGCTTTTCATAGGGACCCTTACACTTCAATCAGTGCAGTGTAATAAGATTTAGGGAGAAAGGGTCCTTAATTTGATCCTTATGCTGAGCTGTGTAATAAGCGACGCTCTATCTAGCGACCACGCCTACCTTTACCACAGGGCCCTGTTGTAAGTGCAGTGTAATATAGGCCTATTAGTCCTATAATGGCTTCTATTACACACGCGCTCTACCTCAGTGCGCTACTCGGATAAACTCGCGCTGTGGAATCTCACGAACGCGCCTCTAAATAGTCATGTATGATATGGTTCCATGTCTTCGCATCGTTCATTCATTCACGTCCGAAGTCGGCTTTGTTCATTTAAAAAAAGGCTTCCGATGAAGCTTCCGGGAGCCTATGGCATCCAGATTCTATACTTGCTAATGGTTCGTGAGGCATGCAAATCTTCGATAAATTAGTGTGAGATCTATAGAGCGAACTTTGACGTTGCTCAGACATAAGACATTGTTAAAACGAGACAGATTTATGTTACTCATATATGTCCATCTCTTTTTAATAAGTAAATTCTGAGCCAAGCAAAAGTACGCTCTATAATCTCAGCAGGACTTGATTCATTCCAACAACAATAGCTTAAAAGTAGGTGCTAATAATGCAAAAAAACGAGTCAATATTTTATTATTTAGCGTAATATTAATAAAATTTTGCTTCGTTTTTTTTACGCGTAAGTAAAAGAAAATGAAACTTTGTTTTTGGAATATTCATAGCGAATCGCAATTTTAGTCGTTAAGTAAAAAGATGTTAATTGGTAGATACAACATTTTGTTTATATATTTTTTACAGCAGTGGCCATTTCAAATAAAATAAGTGGAATTTTTTTGTTTTATTTTCTTATACTGCGCCCTTGTTATCTACGTCTTGATTGCAATGTGAAATATCTGTAACAGAAGATTCAGATCTCTGACTAGAATAGAGATAAGTTTTAATTGTTTATTGATTTATCGAGAATAGTCACGATAATACGTCTTACCTATACTCAGTAATCCATTATTATAATACAACTAGCTGAAGCCCGCGACTCCGTCCGCGTGGATTGAGATGTAAGCTATCCTATCTTTCAAGTCGGAACAAACTGCACACGGTGTGCACATTTAATTTAAAATCGGGTAAGTAGTTTAGGAGTCCATCGCGGACAAACAACGTATGATTATGCGAAAGTGTGTCTATCTATCGGCTCATCTTTTCAACCGATTTTGATGAAAGGTATCTATAGCGGTAGGTTACATGCCGGGGAAGGACCAAGGCTATTTATCCCGGATATTTAAGGAGTTCCCCGGGAATTAAAAAACGAAGTGACGGGCAATCATAATCTTAGTATGTATTATTATAGCTATAATCACGTTTTTTTACACGTACATATGCCCAAACTAAAAAAAATAAAAGTATATTGTTTTCAGGTTTCATGTATGTACCTACATGTACATGTTAGTTTCTTTATTCCACCGTAAATGCCTCAACGGATTTTGATGTATGGGTATCCATAGAATTAAAAATAATCCTGGTACATTATCTCGAATGATGTCTAAAAATTTTTTGTTAAAAAACTCAATATGGCCAGGCAGTCGTTTATGGTTAAGAAAGAGACTGCTGAGCGGGTTCGGGAATAGCCGACCCGGCTCGGACACGTAGATATCGGAGTGGCAGTATACACTGCACCCAGTAGTCCGTGTAATAATCCCTGGGGAAGGGATCTCAGGGTCGAGTACGGCTGGAATGGGGGCTCCAGTCGTGCACCTAACAACAGGACCCTGGGAAGATGGCAGCTTGCTGTAGCAAACAAGCAGCCATAGCTCATGCACAGGTCCGAGTAATGAGGGAACTTCCGAGATCTCTGAGGCTCCCAACTTGCGTTAAGGTTGCCACCGAGGGGGTTTTAGTAGGTAGAAATCCTATATAACCCGATTTCCCCCCCAGGAAGTCGGGTATCTTAAGGAGATTTCCCCCCAGTCAATAAAAAAAAAGGACAGTCGTGTATTATTTAATTATGTTTAAACCTTTGCAATTAATTATGTTTAACCTTTGCAAACATTTATTGCGATCCGAAAAAGGGTATTTTTTGTTATAGTAGGCCTATTAGTGAAAACAAGCTTGACTGTGGAGCACCTACTTAGTGGTAAGGGAAGACGCTACAAGCTGGATATAGAATAGAAGTAAGGGAGCGTGGCGGTTTAGTTCAACATAGTAAGTATATCTAGGGCTTAGGCATCTATAATTACGCCCACCCACGATAATACTCATCATATCATACTAATGGTATGGACTATGGCCAGTGGTACGGTCGGTCCGCCACAATTTATTTCTAATGTAGGTACAGTTGTTTGTTTTATTGGTCACAACACTGAACGGTGGTATTTATTTGGACCTCTGGATCCACCGTACTACTATGCGCCAAGGCGGTCGTATTCATAGTGGGTAAAACTCGTCTTACTACACTGCAGCCCATTAACGTCCCACTGCTGGGCACAGGCCTCCACTCAGTCCCACCACGCTGCTCCAATGCGGGTTGGCGGGCTTTAACGACTATTATCATGTTAGTGATAATAACCGTGATCGACGGCTTAATATGCCAACTCCTAACTCCGGGCTAGTACTGAGAATTTCAGAATTTGTAATCAGAAATACCCAACACTTAATTATAGCCTGACACGGGACTCGAACCCGGGACCTCGTCGGCTGCAGTCGAACATGCTAACCACTAGAACAACGAGGCAACAACCCGCCATACTCTATAAATCTATATATATAATATAATAAATCTATGGGGCATATTATAATAGTAAGAACTAATATATGTTCATATTTTTTGGTCGTCGTAGGTTCAAAAAGTCAAAATCTCAAAATCTCATTAGATAAATCTCTGGTTTATCTAATGCTAAGATTAAGAACATACTTAGGTATTTTTGAAAAATATTTATTTTATATATAAACATTTGGGAAGGAACTAACCCATAACACAGCCCATAAGATACGGATCCTCCATACGGGTTCATAGTTTAGGGGCCAGGAATTCATTGTATTTTGGTACATATGTTAATTTCTTTAATAAAGATTTATATTTCTATTTCTATTAAATAAATACGACGTAAGTAGGTACCTAACTACCTACCTACCTAGTTACCCTCTACTTGTGTAACACTTAGGTGCACTTAGTTAGCACGTTTAATATTCTGACTTTTTGAACTTGACGAATAAAACAATGTACTTATAGATCTAATTAACGCAACACAATGTAATGGAATGTAAGCTCTCTTTCAGGTACCTTTCGTCAGAAATCAGAATCGGATAAACGAATGAAAATACTTAACGAAATAGTGAACACAAATACACTTAGGTAATTTTAATATTAGGTATAAATGCGAAAGTTTAGATGGAGGGATGGATGGATGTTTGTAAGTCAATCACGCCACAACGGCTATACGGATCTGGATGAAATTTGACACAGAGACAGATTATACTCTGGAATAACACACAGGCTACTTTTCACCTCGGAAAATTAAAGAGTTCCCGCGGGAACAAAAAAACCTCAATCCACGCGGATGAAGTTGCGGGCATCAGCTAGTTACTATGTAAAAATAAAACTAAAGCCCTATACAAAGTAAGTATTGGGCATACTAAGTAAACTCACCGGCATATTTAGCGGAAAATAAAAAAAAAGTCCATAATTTAAAAAAATATGGTTTTATTTTAAAATCTACTTACTACACTTCTTTTGTTATTTAAAGTTTCATTTGTTTTACTTAAAATGAGATCACATTAAGAACAGATTTTACGAGTAAAGGCTATTGGTGAAAAATGGTACATTTTTGAACTTTTCATGTAACCGGGAAAAGTGAAAAAAATGAAAAGTTAAAATAACAATTAATGAAATTAGAAAAATGGTGATTAATATCGCGTATTTCCTCCACGTGCTCTTATTAAAGTTTCTACCCGTCTAGGCATACTGAGAATGATGTTATCGATGGTCTCCTGGGATAGTCTCCGCCATTCCTCAACTAGGGCGATTCGCAGTTCTCCCACGTTGGCAGGAGCTGGAATTCTGGACTTAACTTTTCTTTTCAGCAAGTCCCAAACGTGCTCTATTGGGTTCATATCCGGTGATCTCGCCGGCCACTCCATAACAGTGATATTCATATCATTAAGATAAGCTTGAGTTACCCGAGCGGTATGCGGCCGAGCATTATCCTGCATAAAAACAAAATCTTCACCGATATATGGGGCAAACGGTACGACATTTTCTTCTAAAACTTCTCTGATGACAACTCAATCAAATCAGCAACTCTTTATCAAACTTGAAAACGCACTTCTAGTACGGAAGTTGTATGAAATTCACAGTTGTGACGTCATCAAATTTCAACGCACTTTTCTTCTTTAATCTATAGGTATATTAAAATGGTTATTTTATTTATTTATATATTTAGTACCAAACTTAAAAACTAAACATACAAATTTAAAGGACATGTACAAGGACAACTTATCTCTTAAGAGATTTCTTCCAGCAGCCCTAGAATGTGAGAATGGTGAAAAATAGATAAAGCTGAGTAGGTACTTATAAACTAGAGAATAGATTTTTTAATTATGACATAAGATAAATATCATAAAAATATACTTACTTATAATATATACAGGAAACACATAATTTAATAAAATACATACAAAAAAAAAATAGTACTAATATACATACATAATATACAATAATAAATACAAAATAATATAAAAGCTAATCATATAAAGAAGAAAGATAATGCTGCTTCAGTCTCGATTTAAATGCACCCACGGATGGACTCTCACGGATATTCCATGGTAGGGAATTCCAAAGACGTGCTGCTACCACCGCAAACGACTTAGCGTAAAATATGGTGTTCCATGTTGGTACTTCAAGTGACTTTCATTACACGTTATCAAACTTAAAACTAACCGAGGATGTGAGTTTTAGGTCTTTTGCAAGACCCTCTATTTTATAATTAGTAAGAAATAATTAATATTTGATCATCCCTATTATGGTGTGCATGATACCTAATGATAAAATCAATTATTATGAGTAGGTAATACAGTGTATCAATTATTGATTGAGCATGTTCTTATTGTACAGTTTATATTTTTTCGACCTAGAACTATACTTATCAATTTCACCTTACTCACTTTCAAAGAAAGCTGGAAGTTTCGAGAGACAAGCTTTATAATGACATATTTTTGTACAAAAAGAATAAAAAGACCTAATGTGTCTTGTATAACTTTATTGTTAAATTTAAAAAAATATACAAAATAATTTCTATTGTGGTTATTTAAGATTTTATCAGAATAGATTTTTAGTTAAGTATAAAAAAGAATAGAAATAAATAAATCGTGTTCTAAGAAAAGTTAGAAGATTTATATTCGTGTTTATAGTAAACTCTCCGACTTCGTGGAAATTTTATAAACGTATCTATCTACGTAGTTATGTGGTTTAAGTGTGCCTATTTCACGGAAATACCTTGGGAGTTGGGAGTAAATTGGGGAAAAAATAAAACTTGAACTGACTTTCAAATTCAATACACAATAAATAATTGAACTTAATTATTTTATTAAGTAAACTGTAGATATGTTTTAAATAAATTCACATTTTGAGATAAATATTAAATATCAAGGACTACAGGCGAAAACACATTCCGGAAAAGAAATTCCGTGCCCGCGCACTTACTGTTCGCACCTGAGTTGAATGCAGAGCTTAGGATTGTGCTAGTGCTGTGACCTTATTACTGACGGTCATATCGATCAATTACAAAAACGAGCAGTGGTTGAATTATTTTAAAAACATTTAAAATATTGATTAAAACACAATAATTAAGTCCACTTCATTTCTTATGTAAAGAAAATAAAATCATTCGGACAAATAGGGACGATTGTTTTAGTAATATTATAAAAGTCTTCTGTAGTTCTGTGAATCACGGTACGATTAAAAACATCTTTTTTACGAAGAATGAAGAGGTCCTTCTTTAGCTTCTTTTTGTATTACAGATTACTAATTCTTTTTGATACTCCGGTATATCGACTCGGTCTGCCGTTAAAGCCGCAAGGTCAAAAAGTTATTTTGCTTTTCTTCAGTAGGTAGGTACACATATCCAAAAATTTTTTCGCCATTTTGCATGCTTGGCGATGAATAAAAACACGTTTTTTTATTACTGAACCTCTCAAATCAGTCATTTTTAAAAACTTTCACGGTAAGAAACTTGATTAATAAGCGACAAACAAGCAAGCGTTCGGTCAAAGAGTATGTATGTTATCACTAACATCCGGAAACAATGTCAGCATTTCCTAGGAAATGTCGACATAAAAGGTTTCGATACGCTAGACGTCGAAATTCGTCAATGAGATGATTTAAGAACTTTACCTAGGAATAGTAAACATTAACGGTTCCTCCACTGTTAAATCGCGAAATCATATAGCTGAATTGATCATTTCATGAAGTAATCAAATATATCATTGATGGGCTACATGAGAAGACTCTGTTCGTTGCTTCTTCATTCAGCTTCACCTTGCTTCTTTCAGGACCTCCTTCGCGAGCTTATGGGTTCGCATTTCACAGTTTACAAAACACTCTAGGGGTAGGGCAATGAAGACTACGTTGAGTCGGGTTATGCTGATTCGGTTTTGGGACAGTCTACCATCACCACCACAGACTCCACCACCATCACCTATTTTCTCAACTATAACGAACGCTTGACCGTTAGACTCCGTATTATCTAGGAAATGTCAACATAACCTATAACGGATTGTACTATAGATAGCGGTTGAATTTGACAGATCAATTGGTTACTCAAAACTCAAATATTTTTTATTCAAATAGACTTACAAGTGCTTATGAATAGTCAAATGAATTTACCACTGGTTCGGAATTCTGTTCCTATCGAGAGAACCAGCAAGAAACTCGGTGGTTGCTCTTTTGAAAAAAAAATGTTTAGGTACAATAATTGCATTAATCTAAAGATACATAAGTAGCCGCAGTCCCGAGCATTGCGGCCCATCTATTCAACCGATTTTGATGATATTTGTTATAACGGTAGGTTACATCCCTGGGAAGGACATAGGCATTTTATCCCGGAAAATTAACGTTCCCGCGGGAACCAAAAACCTCAATCCACGCTGACGAAGTCGCAGGCATCAGCTAGTTAATAATATTTCAGGAATCGAACCCGAACCATCGCCGTCGTGACTTATAACTGCGCCAGGAGGAGCTTTTTTGCAACCCAAGTATTTGTTACAGTCAGTTGGGAAGAAATTGCCAAACCAAAACTCCCCCTACGTAAAACCAGTCCCAAACCGACCCCTGCTTTCGTTTTAAAATTAAAGTCACACTATAATATGACTACAAGTTTAATTATATTACCTACTAGGTATTTTTTATTGTCATTGATATAATTCATGCATAGTTACCAATATAATTAACGTGGTTTTCTGTTTAGTGTGTGATGGAAAGCGGTCGCGGGTCGACGTTTTGGAAGACCTATTTTATTTTTTCTAATATATTATTCGCTACGTAGTATTATATTCGAATATAAGTGGCGAGAATATATTAAAGGTGAGTTATTTTCTTTAATAATAATCATAGGTAAATTATTTATTAAGAAAAAGCTGCATGAATTTCAAAATTCTATTATTTAATTAAAAATTAAATTATGACAATTAAGGATAATTCAACTTATCAAATTTATAAAACTTGACAATTTGGTATCCTTATTAAATATAAACTATGACGAAAATAAACTCAAAATGAAAATAATAAAAGTTCCTATACAAGTTCAAAATTTTCCCTATACCTACTTAAAACACTTGAGATCATCATTAAATCCTCACGTATATTTTGATCGATTTATTTAAATGCCAACCTAACGACCTTAATATTATAATCATCAATTTGAAAACTACGTACTTTTTTCCCAAATCTAAACTAAATCCATATACATACTTATCCATACTAATATTATAAGTGCGAAAGTGTGTCTGTCTGTCTGCTAAGCTTTCACGGCTCATCGGTTCAACCGATTTTGATGAAATTTGGTACAGGGATAGTTTATATCTCGGGGAAGGACATAGGCTATTTTATATCCCGGAAAATGAAGGAGTTCCCCTGGGAATCAAAAGATCCTACACCACGCTGACGAAGTCGCGGGCATCATCTAGTAATATCAGTGGCGTGCAGTTCATAGAAGCACGAAAGCACTGCTTACCCAAATGGGAATACCTCAATGCTCATTTTTCATCAAAACTGCTAGTAAATAGGTATTTTGACTAACTAATGCCTACCCTAGCTTCAAAAGCTGTGCACGCTACTGAGTAATATTATAAATGCGATAGTGTATCTGTCTTTCTGCCACGCTTTCATGACTCAGCTTTTCAACTGAATGAAATTTGGTATAGAGTTAGGTTATATCCCGGGGAAGGACAAAGGCTACAATTAAAGAGTTCCCGCGGGATCGAAAAAACTTAATTCACACGGACGAAGTCGCGGGTATCGTCTAGTATTATATATAAGGAAATGTGAGTGACTGACTGATCTATCAAACGAACAGCTAGAACTATTGGGTGGATCGGAATGTTTAACATACAGATAGATAAGGGTTTGATGAAAGCGTGAGCGAAGCTGTGTACAAAAGCTAGTTAATACAATAAATCGTATGCGAAAAAAGGAAATCTACGCGCGTTAATTTAAAGGTTTCAAGCAACGGAAAAGACATGTACCTACCTGATGGGCATCGAAAAGTACCCACGTAAAGAACGTATGTAAATAAACATAGCTACGAAAATACTTGAACTTTTTATTTTACTAAAATAATGAGAATTTACTTTAGTATTTAAATAATTAAAATTTACATAAAAAAATTATTACTATGGGAGCAATTGGAGGGATTAGACATTAAAACGTATAAAGTAAGTACCTACTCTACCAACTGTAATTAATACAGTTTATTTAGGTATACAGAGGCGTATTTAAAGATTTGGCGCCCCGGGCCAGTTAGCTTTGCCGCCCCATTCATTTAAAAAAAACCTACTATGTAATGAGAAATAATAAATGAAAAAAAATTAACCATTTATTCACTATAATAGGTAAATATTTACCTACATTTTTTTCCGATGTACAAATTGGTTGACAAAATCGTCAATGACGCTGTCATAACAGATGGCGTTTGTCAATTCAGCTTCTATATTCATGACAGCTAAGCTGTTTAAGCGTTCTTCGCTTATAGTGGAACGTAAATAATTTTTTATCCTTTTGAGTACAGAAAACGAACGTTCTGCACTGCAATTTGTCACTGCGGTGCAAAGAAAAATGCGTAATGCAATCTCTACGTATGGGAAAGCTTCTTTTAAGTCCTTATTTTTAATAAATAAGCTAAGTTGTCTTAGACTCATTTTATTTTCATAGGCTGCCAAGAAGTGTTTCAATAGAACACATTCGTCTTGTAAGTCTACCGCAAGATCTAACGGGTATACATTTTGAAGGTTTACGGCATGCCTTCTAACTTCTGCTTCAGACATTGTATCTAATTTACCTAAGAAGGTAAAATTGGCGGTCATTGTGTCATATGACGTTTTGCGCCTCCTCAACTCACCCAACAACTGGTCACAAATTGGGAAAAAAGTATTTACTCGAAAGTGGTCACGTCCCTGTAGTAAAACTTCTCCTTCGGGAGTCTCATCATCACGTTTCTTCCTTTTGACAACTCTTTTTTGTTTTTGCTTGTATTCTTCGGGTGATTTCGTTTTACCCGCCTCTTCGAAATCGTCAAAACATTCTCTTTTATTTTGAATGAAATTAATTAAAGAGTCATAAAGGTTAGAAACGACCTCCAGGTCCGAGTCAACCCCTTGCAGAACTTTTGAAGCTATATTAAATTGCTTCAAAATAGCTCCCCAAAATTCTGACAAGATGGCCGTTTCCAGGGAAGTCAACTGTTTAATCAACCCTGCAGCTTCATTTCTGACCAAAGCGGTTTGGCTGCTAGAGTCACCTTTTATGGCTTCAAGGGCCGCTATTACTTGATTCCAGTCTTTGTTAAGACTGGAACAAGCATCGTCCCTAGCTGACCATCTCGTCTGGGATAAGCTTTTCAAAGTTACATTTTCGGGCGCCGTCAAGAAATCTTGCAGTAGTTTTACGCGCTCCGTTGACGCTGTAAAAAATACGTACAGATTCTGCAGCAACCCGAAAAACTTTGTAGCTTCGAGGCAACATTCAGCTGCCGATGTGCCGACGAGGTTTAATGAATGTGCCGCGCAAGGCACGTATGTCGCATATTGGCATTTTTCTTTTATCTTGGCCTGGAGCCCATTATACTGGCCAGACATGTTACTAGCATTGTCATAGGATTGACCTCTGCAATTGTTTATGTTAATATTCAAAGTTTTGAAAACCTCCGTTACGCTCAGCAACATATCCCCTCCTTTGTGACCAGTGTTAGGTAGAAAACATATAAATCGTTCAACTGGATCTCCATTGCCTTTAAGGTATCGCAGGATTAATGAAAGCTGATCTACATGCGTGTTATCGGGGGTTGAATCAACACTGAAAGAAAAGTACTTAGCCCTTTGAAGCTCTTCGATTATTGTTGTTGTGACTTTAGCTCCCATTATTTTAATAATTTTTTCATATGTTGTAAAAGACAAATAAGATGTATTGCCTTTGCCAGGATTGCCCAAATTTTGTATATGTTTTGCCAGAAACGGATCAAATTCAGCAATTGCTTCTAAAACCATCATAAAATTTCCGTTATTTGTAGATCCAAATTTATCTGTCTTTCCACGGAATGACAGACCACGCGTAGCTAGAGATTTAACTGCGACAACTACTCTAAGCAACACATTGCGCCAGTATTTTTTTTCATCCTCTAACTGTTCGTATAGTTTAGAATCAATTCTGTCTACTTGCCCTCGTTGTTTCAATTTTATTACGCAATTTTTGTGCCCCAACCCAATTTCGTGTAAACGGATTCTTTCTTTTACGTGTTTCCAGTCACAGAAGCCGTGTTGGGAAGCAAGTGGGCTTTTGCCGCTGTCAAAAATGCGACATGGGCCGCAAAATACAGACCCAAGTGATTTCGAGTAAATCAAATAACTTCTGGAAACACTTTCCCCGTTTATTAGATTGGTTTTAAACACATCTTTACTTAAATACCGATTCCGATCATCAGCCCATCGTTTAGATTTAGAAAAATCCTCCTTTTCAATATTTTGTTTAAAGCCGTTTTTTGAGAAAAAATCGATTAACTCTTCCGTAATTTGCCACAGAGCAGGATCATTTTCGACTGTAACTGAACTGGTGGTAACATAATCGTCATGCATGGGTGCAGACAGCGAAGCAGTTGAATTTAAATCGCTTGAGGATGCAGGGGAGGAAGTGACAGGATCAGAAGCAGTGTTAGAATTGTTAGTTTTATTAGGTTTTTTACTTTCCCCTTCAACCACTGTCTGCAAGAAAAGTAAGAAAAACATCGTATTAAATAAGCTTTCCATCCACCTCACGGAAAAAACACCGCGCCCGAGTCGCCCAAGTGCTTAAGGCGAGTCACCGGCAAGATTTTAGGAGGTGAGGTGTGGGGTGCCGCCCGCGCGTCTCGCGGTACGTTTCTCGTAGAGACTGGCGGGGAAGCGGGCAGCGATAGAAAACCGCTTGGTAACGTTCAAGTTCTGGGATAAATTTGAATTAAATAAGTATAGGACTTCAGTTTGAAACCAAAGTTTAGCATGTCCAGTCGGAAATTTTATTAATAAATAATTCGTTTTTGACTTTTATTTTAGCCTGTTTCAAGATTTTATTTAATCGAGTAAAGTACATCCTATCGTGTAACAAATTAACATATTCTTTATTATCTTTAAGTGTATCGGATATTGTTTGTAAGACCGTTATTTAATAGTAAATACCTAAAACATTTGATCTACCAAACCAGTTTTCACCGCTTAGCTCCTCCGGTGACTCGCCTTAAATCAAACTATTGGTAAGTAAGTTATGTGAAACGTCGCAGAGGTCGAGTGAAGTGAAGTTAAACTCACAAAGCAAACATTTAAGAAATCACACTCTCTCTTAAATATAAATTATTAGTGACATTAGTAAGATTAATAATTAATTATTAATTTATTAAAATGCATGCAACCATACCCAATCGGTGTTACCTATGTCATAATGTGTACCCGAATCCATGTTGTAATAAGTTATATACCTACCTATATTTATACCTACTACCTAAGTTCTCGCCAATAACGAAATAAAAATTTACGTGTTTAAGTACGTACTATTTATTATTCTGTGGGTTTAAGTAGGTACAATATTTTATTCGATCATGTCGATCTTACCAGCAACGACACAGTTAACAGTTAACTGACCATAAGTACACCTTATTACAAGGTGATAAGGTCTACTAACGGGGTAAAGGTCAATGAACTGTGTTGCAGTTTGGATGTATGTAAATTATGTACCTCGAATTAAATCTAATACCTATATAAAATTCTCTAACGAGCAACTCACGGTGTTTGTCACCAAACTAGGTACCTACTCCGAAACGGCTGGACCGATTTTTATAATTTTTTTTGTGTATATTCAGTAGGTCTGGGAATAGGTCGTAAATTATTTTTTTAGGAACCCCTAAATGATAAGTGTAAACCACGCAGACGCAGTCGCGGGCATCAGCTAGTAAAATATAAAAATAAGAATGCAAAAAAATACGTAATTCAAGTAAGTATTAAAGAAACTTACCGCCTCTGTCGTGACTTCTAAACTAGCCAAATTCGAAGTTGATGCTTCGGCATTATTTTTATTGAAAAAGCTATCGATTTTGTGCGTTTGTTTGACAAGTTTCTCTTCCTTGTCTTTTTTTTCCAAAGCTTTTCTTCGATATGCGTGCCCGCTCAGTTTTCTTCTATTCGCATCCATTTCAGTAAATAACATTAGTTACATAAATTCAACCACAAACCGCAAAGTTCCTAATCATTAAACTAAAACTAAGCACCGGTAGATACGTTTTCTGTTTTCACAGAGACAAATTAAATCATATATTTAATATTTCGTTAATTTGATGCGCTAATTTGAAACTAAATGAGTGTCACTTCACGACTCTCGTCACCCCGCGCGCCCGCCGCCCGCCGCCCGCGCCGCGGCGCCTCGCGCATGCGCTGCGCTGTTTGTGTGCATTTGAAAGCGCGCGTTTTGAAAGCATTATTTGTGTGCATTTGAAAGCGCGCGTTTTGAAAGCATTGGTACAAAAATGTTTTTTAATTTAAATGTCAATTAAAATATAATATTTATTGTAGTTAAGCTTGACAATAAAAGGCGCCCAGAGAAGGCCAAGAGGGGTGGCTTGGCCGCCCCTCGCAGCCTGCCGCCCTGGGCCATGGCCCCCTTGGCCCTAGGGTAAATACGCCCGTGTAGGTATATCTCGGTCACTTCTCTATATTAACATAATATTTTAGCACATAAACATAGTCGCTCCTAGAATTCTTTGAATGTTCATAATTTTTTTGCGATTTTATTTTAATGCGGTTTTTATCATCATAGGTATATATCATCTTTTTTCTAACAAGAGAAGAATCCTACAATTAATAATAAAATAAAATAAAATAGCTACCTAAACCCAAAATTAATTATATTACCTAATTATTTAAAGGTACTTACTTAAGTAAAAAATTACAAGAATCCACTTTGTATATACCTAAATCCATACTTCCATACTTGATATTATAAATGCAAAAGTGTGTCTGTCTGTCTGTCTGCTACGGCTCATCTGTTCAGTCGATTTTGATGGACTTTTGGTACAGGGATAGGTTGTATCCTGGGGAAGAACATAGGCTACTATTCATCCCGGAAAATTCAAGAATTCCCGCGGGAATCAAAAAATCTTATTCCACGCGGATGAAGTCTAGAAGGTGTGCATATCATAATAACCCGGGACTTACCACTTATGAGACCACTGGGCCGGGATGCCATCAAAGGTTTTGTCAATGAGACAATAATTATGATGTACCGAATTATTTTTATTTCAATGTTTAATTTATTTAAAAGACCTTGGAGTAAATTATGTTATGATTATTTCCTAGTTAGCAGACGTGAGTTTTTTGCAGAGATATTCATAATATTTTATGGGTTAACGTGAACAAAAAAATTCGATGTTTGATGAGACATTATGCACAAGGTATCTAATTTAATAGATTTCTGCCCGATTTAATAAACGAGTTAGTATTGATTTAATAAAAAAATAATAGGTAAGCAATACAGGTACTTACCTATTACTATCAGTCTCACACACTTATTAAAATTTACTATCCTATCCATTCCGTTTTATTAAATCTATTCTTAGCGGTTGTTTGGTTGGCATGTAAGACTGCTGATGACGAGGTCCTGGGATCGATTATAAGAATAATATAATAAATGCGATTTTTTTATCATTTGTTATACTTATTTATTGAATAGAAGCAGGCGTTACTTTGCGGAAGTCCATGATAGTGAATGAACTAGAAGTTGAATTCGCTATAATCCGCTACAGTAGACAAATCTGTGTGGTACAGTGCGTGTCTTTCACCTGCAACATGCGACACCCACCACCCAGCAATTCGCACAGGCACAACACCACACCACACAAATCCTCCAAATCACTCTCAACGTACGTTTCACTCCGACACCGGAGCATCCTCAGGAGATGTTGACTCGACAATGCACGACTGTGAAGTACTTCACCTATTATATTTATTTGTTAATGTCCGTGACTTCGTCTGCGTGGATCGAGGTTTTTTGGTTCCCGCGGGAACTTCTTAATTTTCCGGGATAAAAAGTAGCCTATGTGCTATTCCAGATTCCAGACTATAATCTATCTCTGTGCCAAATTACAGCCAGATCCGTTCAGCCGTTGGGGTGTGATTGAGTAACAAACATCCATACATCCAGACATCCATACATCCATTCATCCATCCAAACTTTCGCATTTATAATATTAGTAAGATTAGTAAGATTGTGTTTACTTAGTACCTACCTACTCTACTTTTATTATTTTTCCCAAGCATCTGTTTTTCTATTGAAATTCATTAAAGCAACGGCTCATAGTTTATTGACTAGTAGTATTCTATAGACCAGTAATATTTAATGGTAGGGAAACCCAAATGAGTATGTCGTAGATAACTACTACCAGTTCTTACATATTATCTTCTAATTATGGCGTTACCTATTTGCCTTATTTTTCCCGCACGATTCTTCACAATATTTTTGGGTTCCGTAAATAAGTCAAAAATAACAGTGATGACTAATAATTATTCATGATTTCATCGTGTCAGTCTGTCCGTAGGTATGTTTTTTAACTTCATAAGTACTAAAATTGCAATACGTTTTAAATCTTGAACTTTTAAACATTACATACTAGATGATGCCGCGTCGATTAAGATTTTTTAATTCCCGCGGGAACTCTTTAATTTTCCGGGATCAAAAGTGGCCTATGTCCTTCCCCGGGATACTTACGTAGAATAGATGGGCTGTGAAAGCGTAGCAGACAGACAGACACACCTTCGCATTTATAATATTAGAATATTTATAGTATGGATGTATTTTTGTAATATAATCGAAAAAGAGTAAAAGTGAATAACTATTATACCTATTGTTTCGTAGAAAAATATTTTTTATCTTAATGAAAAACTTCGCACTAAAGTATCGCCTCGAATGGGATACCCTTGAATACCTAGTACTTATTCCATGTTTAAGTTTGATGTCAAAGCGTAAAATCGGCAAAACGGAGTATTTTAAAACAGGGTAGGTATTTATCAAACGGTGACATAATATTGAATGCTTGAAAAAATAACATGTAGGTAGGTATGATGTTTTCAAGACGTTTAAGAAACCATTGACGCATCTCAAAACACAATTTAAAAAAAACTTTGGATGGAAAAAACTTAAATATAAATGTAAACTAATGGGTAGCTTACCTTTTAAAGCAATTTTTAACGGACTTTAACAAAAAGGAGGAGGTTCTCAATTTGTATGTTTGTATGTTTGTTGGTACGCGATTAGTCCGCCAATTATAAATCAGTTTTGATTTTTTTTTGATAGATTAGGTATACTTCAGAGGTGGTCCCATATAAATTTGGTGAAGATCTGATGAATATCTTCGGATATGAAGAACGGACCTCCTTAATGGATCAGAGTAAATTGCTCGCGATCATTGTAATAACCTAGTACACTGATCGCAACTGAACAGTAGGTTTTTAACCAGACAAAGCATATTATTTTAATAAGTGACCACTAAAAATTGTGAAAAAAAAAGAACTGACTTCACTAACCACAAACACTGAAAAATGTAATTCTATAATAATATTTTTTGGAGTCGGTGCCAATGAGGTGCCAATGTGGAGACCCAAAACAATATGAAGAATAAACGATTCGTGCGGCTAATAATTGGCACCGGCTCCAAAACATATTATTATTATAGAGCTATAATATTAACTTTACTATATATAACAATTATATTCGGTAATAAATTAAAATCTTTTTTTTACTGTTTGTGGTTATTGAAGGTGGTTTTTATTTATTTTTGAAATTTTTCTCAAAAAATATTAGATAGGTACATAAAATGACAATTTATAAATTTCTTCCGTTTTTTACGACATGCGTTTGCTCGATTTCACACGCATTCATTCAACTTACTATTACTTATTAATATTATACAAGTCATAATAATAAAAAAAAAACACGACTGCCCTGCCAAAAAATGAACTAAAAAGTTAATTAAAATCCAAATTATATACTCTTGTTAAATAGAATCTTATTCACATTTTTATTAAATGATATTTTTTTGTAAATGAATAACTATAGCGTTATATATTTTTGGAATCTACTCATCATTTTCTAGATGATGATTATATAGTTAATGTTATTTTCCATTTTTTTTTCATCTTTAGTCTTTAATGGTCACCCATCAATTTTTTTAAAAATTTTACCAGCCTTTGTCACCCGGAATAAGCTAGAGATTCTAACGATACCTCATTTATCAAAATCGGTTCAGGCGTATAGAAGTTATGGTGGAATATACAAACTCACATAGATACATACATACATACATACACAAACCCTGAAAACAATATACTCCTTTTTTCAGGCAGTCGTATAAAAAACGAAAGTTTGGATGGATGTATGGATGTAAGCAGCTTACAATTCTGACTTTACTTGATTTCAGCAACGCCTTCAATACTGTTGATCATAATATTCTGGTGAATCTGCTGCATTCTATTAACATGTCTCCGTTGGTGGTTGACTGGTTTCGGAGTTACCTCAGTGGCCGACGACAGCGCATACGAGTTGACGAGACCGTTTCGTCATGGTGTGATGTTACGGCTGGGGTACCTCAGGGTGGCGTGTTATCTCCTTTGCTTTTCGCTATTTTTATTAATTCTATCACCAAAAACATATCTTCTCTCTATCACATGTATGCAGACGATATCCAAATATATCGCCCTACACCTCTTGATAGCCTTAGTTCTGCTGTTTCTGCTGTCAATGAAGATTTAGCTACAATTTCCGAGTGGAGTAGACGGTATGGACTTAAGGTTAACCCGACTAAATCTCAAGCTATCATTATTGGCAGTCCTAGGATGATTGTTCGAGTTAATTGGCAAAATCTCCCTCCAATCATATACAATGGGGTTACTATACCTTACTGTACTTGTACTAAAGACCTTGGCATATATTTGGATCGGGATTTATCGTGGTCCACACAAATTAAAGAGCTAAGTAAGAAAACTTTTTTTGCAATGAGCTCATTGCGTCGTCTTCGTTCTGTTTTACCAATTCCAACCAAAGTTATGTTAGCACATTCTCTCCTACTTTCTATTCTCGATTATGCAGACGCAAGCTATCTTAATTTGACAGAGGACCAACTTAACAAACTTGAGCGACTCCAAAATCTTGCTATTCGGTTCATATTCGGCCTTCGTAAATATGACCACGTATCTGAATTTCGTCAAATGCTCGAGTGGCTTCCTATTCGCCGTCGCCGGGATCTTCATGTTCTCTCACTTCTGTACCGTGTGCTATTTGACCCAAAAACTCCCTCTTACCTGAAGGAGAAGTTTAAATTTCTGGGAGATCAGTCCGAAATACGAACAACCCGTCAATTAACTTTATGCATACCATCGCATAAGACAAAGTTTTATACGCAGTCTTTCACAGTGCAAGCTGTTTTATTATGGAATGCTCTCCCATTAAACATACGACAATCAAAGTCACTGGAAATATTTAAAAAAACAGTTAAGAATTTCTATTTATCACCATAATACAGACGACTAGTTTTAACTTTTATTTAGTATGATATTACTATAACTAAAATACATAATATATATTAGTTTATTTTCATATATTTATTATAAGTATTATATTATTTGTGTAACTGTTTATGTATTAGTATGTAGGTATTTGTTTGTATGTTTATATTAATACACCACCCGCGAGTTAATCTCCTAACTTCTCCTATTCCTAAGGTTGCCTGGCAGAGATCGCTACTAAGCGATAAGGCCGCCTTTTTGTATACTATTTCGTTCTTTGTTTTCTATGTATTTTTTGTGTCCTTTTTATGTGTGTTGTGGTGTACAAAATAAAGAGTAATAATAATAATAATATGTATGTATGGATGTTTGTTACTCAATCACGCCCCAACGACTGAACGGATCTGGCTGCAATTTGGCACAGAGATAGATTATATAGTCTGGAATAACACATAGGCTTTTTATCACGGAAAATTATAGAGTTCTTGCGGGAACCAAAAAACCTCAAAGCACGCAGACGAAATCGCGGGCATTCGCTAGTTGCCTATATTTTCATATTGTGAATCCCATTTTTTTGCTCTTTAAAAAGATGTAAGTACATAGGTACGCCAAAACTTAATATATTTACTCTAAATTGTGTTTTCGTCCACACTTGAGTGTAATACCTACTTACATAATATTATAATGCACTGTATTTTGTAATAAATCAATGTTATTCGAACTAAAATTACTATTGAGTGTAAATGTAAAGTGACTTCTGACCTACACTGATGTTTATTCTAAATACCTGCCGACTTTCCGGTATAATAAAGTCAAATGAAATAATCTATTCACATAAATTACATTGGGGTAATATTGTATTTCGTAAAAATATATAATATAATACATTAAATAGCGAATATATAAAATTACTAGCTGATGCCCGCGACTCCGTCCGCGTGCAATGAATTGTACATAGGGGTATGAAACTAGTTTACGTCCTATTGTTAGACCTTCCGAGTATACACAAAAAATTTCATAAGAATCGGTCAAACCGTTTCGGAGGAGTTTTGTTACAAACACTATGACACGAGATTTTTATACAGGTGGCCCAAAAAGTGACGTCCAAAGAAAATAATTAGATTCCTCGTACCTTGATCTATCAGAAAATACCCCATGTAGGTATGTTCAGCGATTTTTGGTAGTTTTTGAGTTATAATTTTGAAAGTTTTTTCTTGAGATTTCTGTGTAATTTTTTTTTTCTTTTTAATTAGTTATTTCCGATTTTTTTTGTGAACATGCTATGAAGTGTGCTACTTTGCATAAAATAATTCATAATTTTGGTTGGTTCATAATTTTGGGCAAAGAATCAGCCCGGTTTCACTTCAGAGTAAATACGATAACGTTACGGTACGATGCCGTGTTTAAACCGAATAGGCGTATGGGTTTAATATAACACCCATGCCCCTAACAGGTTAGCCTGCTATACCATCTTAGACTGCATCATCACTTACCATCAGGTGAGATAGCAGTCAAGTACCTAACTTGTAGTGGATAAAAAAATGTGTCTTGCACCAGTTTTGAAGTATACGATATCTATTTTAAGTTTTTTATTATTTTTTTTATCGATGAAAAGGATATATGATCTTATGAACAGTCGATGTGTGGGGTCATAACATTATAATATGTTATATGTATATGTATTTAATGGACTTCCTGACCTTAGGCTTCACGACCAAATAAATTACAACGCTATTACTGTACCTATTGTGTTTGTGAATTACTATCACTGATAACTATATTATTACCGGTTAAGAGCGAGAGGTTTTTATTTGATATCCCTACACAGACTAAATAACTATCTTTACTTAAAAATCATATCATAAATGCGTATGTTTGGATGGATGGACATTTGTTACTCACGTCAGAACTGCAGAACGGATCTGAATGAAATTTAGCAAAGAGATAGATTATAGTCTGGAATAACACATAGGCGACGTACGGCGAAGTCGCAGGCATCTGGTAGTAAAATATAAAACTTATATAACTATTCAAACGTACTTATATTTTTATGATTACTTTGAAATTTTCACTTCTGTTTATTTATATATGTTATTAAAAACCAAGAGACAAAAAAATAGAAGTTTGTTAAAGCTCACATTGAAAATGTTCTTAGTATCCTAATTTAAAATAGGGAAAACAAAAAAAATAGAAGAATTGAAAAGAATTCATTGGTGTGTGCCGAGAAAGTGAATAACTTGCTAGTTAACAACAAAAAATAACCATGTCCTGTATGGAAATAGGAATTAAGGTAATAGGTAAAATTCACATAGCTTATTTTTCCCAAAAAAAAAAACAAAATATTGAAAATAACAAAAACAATAAACAATGTTTTAGATCTTATACCTAGGTTAAGTACCTACCTTATTAGTTTTGAAATAAAAAGCTTCCAAAAGTCGCAAATTTTCAGTGTGAGTCCATAAGTCTATGTCGTAGTCGTGTATAGAAAGTCAACACTTTTTAATTTAAATTAACCTCCGTATACCGAAAATCATCTTCAAATATAAGATTTATTATATATTTATTTATTTATAGTTTAGAGGATCTTCCGTGTTTATGTACCTATGTAGGTAATTGACTCCTTCATCGCATTATTTTAACAAAACGTAAAAAAGTATGAGTAATACCTACCTTATTGGTCAATGCCAGTAAGTACACTGGTTTGTTTCATTGGCGGTCAAAAAATTAGCTCAATCATGTATGTAGGTGCAATGCCCTTTGACGTCAAATATGCAGCGAATGTCATATAAGGCTGATTTTATAATTTTAAATAGGTAGTGTAAGTAATCATTATTATTATTTAGTTCCTGTACATTTAGCTACGTTGTTATTTGTAAAACAAAAGATTCATTGACGTCAAATATGCAGTGAATGCCTTATGGCCGATTTTGTAAAATTTTAGTTTATTAATAATAATTATTATTTACTTCCTGTCTGTACACTCAGCTACGCTGTTATTTGTCAGAAGATTTGTGATCTCTTTCATGACATACCTACAGAACTATAACCATCTCGACGTTAATTGTAGTAGTTATTTGCTTTTAAAGTAAATAAAAACCGACTTCGTTAACCACAAGGCACAAACACTAAAAAAATATTTGCACCTTTGCACGCTTCACTAAAATTAAGCTTCTTTCCTTTTTTAATCAATGTTCCTAAATTTCTTGTGTGCAATAGAGAATTCAATAATAATAATATTAATAATGATTGGAGTGTCCAGCAGTCTGTTCTACCTCTCAACCACCGAGCTCGGCAGACCTCGTCGCTTTCTGGCGGAGTGTGTGGTCGCGAGAGGTTGAGCATGAAGAGGGCCCTTGGATTGCGGCGGTAGAGGAAGCATGTGCCGTAATTGAACCGCTGAACCCGGTAGCCATCTCTACGGAGGACGTAGTTGATGCGGTAAGGCGGGCTCCGAACTTGAAGTCCGGGTCCCGACGGGCTGCATCACTACTGGCTTAAGGGTTCCTCGGTTTGCCATGCGACCTTGGTTCGATAATTCCAGGAAGCTCTCGAGCAGAGGACGCTCCCGAACCTTTTCGCTACTGGGATCACTCACCTAGCTCCAAAGTCCACGGATGCCGCTGATCCCGCAAAGTACCGCCCCATTACGTGTCTTACGACCATCTATAAGTCACTAACATCCGTTCTGAGCCTCAAGATATCTCGTCATGTAGACGAAAATAACATCATGTCTAAGGCTCAGAACGGATGTCGGCGGGGTAGCCGTGGTACTAAGGAGCTCCTTCTCATCGACTCAGTTGCGGGGCAATTGGTCAAACGCAACCCTCTTTGGGGAAACCGAAGGTTTTTACTGTGCGATACAGGATTAGGTAGTTAAGACGCGGAACTACCGAAAGTACATTCTGAAGGATGGCACTCACGACGTCTGTCGAGCCTGTCGCCATCCCGGTGAGTCGCTCAGACATGTGCTTTCGAGATGTTCGGCGCTTGCTAACACTGAGTATCTGCACAGACACAACCAAGCGGCCAAAATCCTTCACCAAGAGCTTGTTCTGAGGTACGGTCTCCTTGATCAGAGGCTGCAGTACTACAAGTACACACCGGTGCCCGTACTCGAGCGTGACGGAGTCCGTCATCACGGACAGGACTATTCTAGCGAATAAGCCTGACATCGTGTTGTTGGACCGAGCACAGTCGCGGGTGTTTTTGGTGGACATCACCATTCCATATGACGAGAACCTTGAGATAGCTGAGACGGAGAAGAAACGTAAGTATCTTGATCTGGCTCACGAGGTTTCCGCCATGTGGCATGTGGAGTCCACTGAAACCATCCCAATCGTCATATTTGCGAATGGATTAATCCCAGTCAGCCTCGCTCACCATCTGAGGCGACTGGGGTTCCGTGGCAGTTCGCTCGAAGCCAGATGCAGAAAGCGGTGTTGCTAGACTCGGCTAGGATAGTCCGCCGGTTTCTCAACCTGTCCCCCTGACCGCCGGCCGTCTGGTCTCCCCTGCCGGGGTGTAATCCTCCGCCCGCTACAACTATTTATTTGTGTATTTTTGTCTGTAAGTTTATTTATTTCTATTTATTTACGTAAGTTTATTATACCTCTTTTGGCCTTATATATGTATTTATTTTGTATGCGGGTGTGAGAGTGAAATTCATGTAGATAATAATAATAAAAATATTTTATTTTATTACCGAATATATTATATTTAGATTTACAATTATTAGCCGCACGAATCGATTATTCTTCATATTGATTTGGGTCTCCAAAAATATCAATAAGGAACCACATTAACTTTTCTGCATAATATAATGTATTCGGTAATAAATTAAAATATTTTTTTAGTGCTTGTGGTTATTGAAGTCGATTTTTATTTATTTATAAAAAAAATTTTACATTTTTTAGTGGTTACGGTTACTAGATGATGCCCGCGACTTCGTCCGCGTGGAATAAGGTTTTTGATTCGGAAGTCTTTTTCCGGGATAAAAAGTGGCATGTCTTTCACCGGTAATCGGGATACATCATACAACCTATCTTTGTACCATATTTAATAAAAATCGGTTGCAGAGATGGGCCGTGACAGCGTAGCAGACAGGCAGACCGACAGGACACACTTTCGCATTTATTATATTAGTATGGATGTCTGGTTAAAAACCTACTATTTATTAAGCTATTACACTGATCGCGAGCAATTTACTCTTATCCATTGAGGAGTGCCGTTCGCCATGTCCGAAGATATTCATCAGATCTTCACCGAATTTATATGGGAGTATGATCTATCAAACAAAAAAATAATTATCAAAATTGATTCATAATTGGCGGAGTAATCGCGTAACAAACATATAAAAACATACAGTCGAATTGATAACCTCCTTTTTGAAGTCGGTTAAAAAATCTCATCAACAGAGAAGAATATACGAGTATTCAATACTCAATATCAATACTCAAACCCCGAAAATTTTGGGAGTGGGAATTTAAAAAACTTATTTCACGCGGACGAGGTCACGGGCATCTGCTTGTATTATATATACTTACATACTATATGAATTATAGTATGAGAAACAATATTATACTTAAAGTAAAAAAATAGTAGAAAACAATGTGAGATCAGCCGCTGCACTGGCCTCAGGTTTGTAAAGGCAATATTAAATTTACCTTGCAGCTTTACCTGCTAAGTAGGCATAGATATAATATATTTACGAAATTTATAATATTATGCATAGATAAATTATATTGTTCGAAAGATTAAATAAGTAGGTAGTTAATAATATTTTTTTAGGATGTACATTCTTGTTCAGTCTGTTACGACATTTGATGCAAAATGAAATAAAAATCGTCAGGGTCACGTCATACCTACTTCATGCTCTATTATTCATTCGTATTATGTACATACTTATGGGTAAGATCTCTAGAGCGAACTTTGACTTTGCTTAGACTTAAGACATTGTAAAAACGAGATAGATTTATGTTACTCATTTAAGTCCATCTTGTTTTAGTAAAGTCTGAGCAAAGTCAAAGTACGCTCTATAGATCTCAGCCTAAGTAAGTATTCAAATCAACAAAATGTGCACAAGTTCAAATGCAATTATTCAAAATGTGATTATATTATTAAATCATTGGTCTGGAGCCAACATTGTAGAAAGTAAGATTTTATTACAATACTAGCTAATGCCCGCGACTTCGTCCGCGTGAATTAATGTTTTTTGATTCCCGCGGGAACTCTTTAATTTTCCGGGATAAAAAGTAGCCTATGTCCTTCCCCGGAATACAACCAATCCCTGAACCAAATTTCATCAAAGTCAGTTGAACAGATGGGCCGTGAAAGCGTAGCAGACAGACAGACAGACACACTTTCGCGTTTATAATATTATGTATGGATATTTACTCTATTTGCAACTTAATATGCCTGTTAACAAAATCTCAGTACTTCAATGCGTTTGAATAGTGCATCGCAGTAAAATTCGGCCTCGAGCACGTTTTTACCAATATAGAATGCAGAATAAGGAAATAATAATATGTGAGTAAGTACCTACATATATTATATTGACTGCTTTGTATTAAACGATCGACGTCTTTTTATTACCGCACAGGCATGTAAGTTTACTAGTTGTGAACATAATGTAGTCGTATCATCAATAACAAGACACAGATATACCTAGCTAGATAGTATAATTAGCTATTTATTCGTCGTTAGTGTTGCGTATGAAAAATAAAATTAAGTGTTTCTATAGGTATCAAACTCAAAAGTCAAAGTAGGTACCAAGTAGATTTCAGAATATCTTTGTCAGCTAGCTTCTACAGCTTGAGTTTCCTCTGATGATACTCGTAACAGTGGCGTGCATGGGGTTTGAACTTTGAAACTAGTGTAGGCATTGGTAAGTAGGAATACCTATTCACTGACCGACTTGATAAACAAGTCATAATTTAAAAAAATAAAAAACACGACTGCCCTGCCAAAAAACGAACTAAAAAGTCAAAAATGTAAATTAATCTAGTAAAATTAGAATCTTATTCACATTTTTATTACATGATATTTTTTGTGAATCACTGGATATTGAACTATAGTGTTGTATATTTTTGGAATCGTCATCATTTTCTAGATGATGATTATATACTTAATCTTATTTTCGAATATTTTTTTCCAATTTACTGCGGGACCATGGTCACCCCCTCATTTAAAAAAAAAATATTACTAGCCTATGTCACCCGGAATAAGCTAGGGTACCTAACGATACCTCATTTATCAAAATCGGTTTAGGCGTATAGAAGTTATGGTGGAATATACAAACTCACATACATACATAAACCTTGAAAACAATATACTTCTTTTTTCAGGCAATCGTATAAAGATGAGCATTGACGCATTTCCACTTGGGTAAGCAGTGCTTTTATGCCTCTGAACTGCTCGCCACTTAAACTTGTAGCACTGATACTCATACTAAATACTAATGTGTAGATTTTTGCGATTGTTGCTATTCCTCAAAATCTTTCCTGGATCGGAATAAGCAGATATTCCTTTTTCTTGTTTTTTAATAAAGAGCAAATGCTGAGTTTCTTGCCGACTCTTGTCAGCCGAATATTCTTTCCGAACCGGTGGTAGAGTCAAAACATGACGTAATATAAGAGACACCTGTATGTCCTAGGTACATGATATAAATAAATTGAGTTTATTGTAGTCGGAATCATTCAATCAATCATCAATCAAAATGTGATTCCTGTCGAGAAGGATCAGTATGAAACTCAGCTGTTGTTCTATTCAGTAATTAATATTCAAACTCAATTTCAAATATTTTTTATTCAAATAAACTTTTACAAGTGCTTTTGAATCGTCGAGTGAATCTACCACTTGTTCTACCACTGAAACTCGGTGGTTCATATAAAACTGTATCTCATATCCATTATTACCTACCACTGAACCCTAGAAAAGGATAAAATAAAATAACTCGTCCTGCCTGTCCAAAGGACCAGTTTAGACGATGGAGTAGGTACCTTCTTAATATCCGGTTATTCTAAACTGGTATGTTCAGTACTACATTCACTATTAAATATAAAAGTTTACATAAGTACGCCTTAATTCGTTTTGATTTCTTTTTTTTAATATAACCTTTTGAATTTCTAAAAATACATTACTGTAAGTGTTCTGTACCATAATGGTAAAAAAGAACCCTTATTTAGCGACTAAGTATTAGTCTGTCTGCCTGTCACACCTGCTTTAGTAGGTATACCTACTTGATAAATGATAAATGATTTATTTATTTTACGTAGGACTTGAGTCATTTATGATACGTCAAGACTACCACCGGTTCGTAAAATTAATTCTACTGAGACGAGCCGGCAAGAAAATCAGCAGTTGCTCTTTTCTTAAAAAGAAAAATGTTACAATAAGTAAACAATACAACACATTCGTTACGTTACAATTATCACACTGACTTGTGGGCTACTGGATGCGAGGCCGGTTGCTTCCATACAACTTTGTCAATAAGAAATTATCGACAGTATAATAACTTCGACTTATCGAATGCTGTTTAACAAATTATTTAAATGTATGCAATGGCAAATCCAAAATCTCTTTTGGAACCATGTTATAAAAGCGTACACTCGACCCCACTAAGGATTTAACTGCACCTTGCTTGTATTAGAACTTGTACCTATCCATCGGGGAATATCGTTCAACCCCAACTTTTCTCTTTATATTATACGCACAGTTTTTTCAACCCTGTCCCCACTAACAAAGGTAAACTGGAAGAGAATAAAGTTCTCTAGGTATTAGGTTCGCCTTTGTGCATTGTATTCTATGTGCAATAAAGAATTTAAAACAAACAAACAAAAATGTAAAAGACCAACAAGACATATCAAAGCATTGTGGTTTCCTGCGACTTTATTATGTAGGTACAAGTCGACAAATTCGTTTACAATCGAGACTCGAAAGCAATGTTGCAATAAACATACCCGCAGGTGAATTCAGGGATGTCTGAACTCTATGGATGACTGAGCTGGCCGGTGGGATTTAAACGTATTTTGCATAACAGTTAGGCCACGAACTTATTTTGTTAGAAAAAAATGTTAGGATCAATTTCTAACAAAAAATCATCAATTTCTAACAATAATATCGCAGGAGACCCGGCTTAACTTGTATTAATTCACAAATGAAGCTTCTATACGTTTTGGGCTTAGACGGCCAGGCTCAGGCATCAGGCTTCGTCCCACAAGAGTAGGGACATAATAAACCTATATAATTTTCTATAAATATTTATAATATTATAATATTAGCTATAGAGGCTTTATTTATTTTTCACTTGTTATTCTTGGCACTATTCCATTCCACGTGTGGCTATTACTGAGTTATAAATGGTAGGTCTAAGAGTCGTAATACAGGTAGATTTGCAGCTAAGTTTTAATATAATGTTTATACATACATACGACGAGATCAACTCTTATTTATTGTAAAGATGACACCATATAAATTTAGCACGCAGCTATAATATACCTTGAAGTATATTCGTTAAGTGTGTTCCTAATAACGTCCATAAAACACACGATCATATAAAGATAATGTCCCTATACTTATAATAATACTAGCTGATGCCCGCGACTTCGTCCGCGTGGTTTAAGTGTTTTTAATTCCCGCGGGAACTTCATTCTTAATTTTCCAGGATAACAAGTAGCCTATGCTATCCCAGGATTTAACCTATCTCTGTACCAAATTTCATCAAAATCGATTGAGTAGTTTGGCTGTGATAGCGTAGCAGACAGACAGACAGACAGACACACTTTCACATTTATATATTTAGTATAGACGTAGAGCTATTTTCCTGGTGAGACGAAAAGTAGTGGGCCGCATCTTCATGGAAAAAAGTACTTAGGTATCTTTATAAATATTTTTTCTTTTCTTTTTTCACAGAAAAATGAATTATTACTTGCAAGATTCACCGCTAGCTTGTACGGAGCTAACCAAAGACAAGATGGCACAATGGATAGAAGGGCAGAGGAAGGCGGAGAAACTGGACAATATAGATGTGTTCGGGAAAGCCACGGAAAAACAACTAAAAGAGCTGAATGACGTCAGGAAATTAAGCAAAGAATTGCAGGAAAATTTACAGGTAAGTCCTTCTACTTCGTTGCTTCAAGCAATTATATACGTCTTCTACTCGCGTCGTTTCCTCAACTTTGAGGAACGTGGCTCCCTCGAGATATATTACCGCCTTCACGGTGTTACGCTATCTCTCCCTATTGGATGCCTTGCGAAAGGCACTGCAGATTGGAATGTCGACCGCTTTTTTACTTGGTCAGACCAACGTCTCGGGCTCCGTCCGCGGGGTCTCTTTCCTTCGATCTTGCCAGATTACATTCATCTTAAGCTGGACAAATGTGTATTACAATTAGATGTTGCCCGCGACTTCTTCAAGTGAATTCAGGTTTTTGTTGACTTTTTTGCATAAAAAGCTCCTTCTCCGAGTTGCAACATATTTTAGAACCATGTTTTCAAAATCATTTGAACGTAATAAGCTAAAATCTGCCAGCCTAGTAAGGGCGAAGATACACTACGGACAGGACAGAACAGATTTAGGCCGCGCGAAACGTCATAAGGGAAACGAAACAAGTTTTGTTCTATCGCGGTAATGTGTGTTTTCGTGTGCATTTCAATTTTCCCATATCCCGAAATCCTTTCGTAGCAGTTAGCTACAAGCTACGTTACTACGTAGAATCTACGATACCTACGCAGGACTTTCTAATTAAATAGCCATTGAAGGCTTTTAGTTAGCTTAGCATAAAGTATTGTATACTTAATAATAATATATTAATAAAATATTTTATAGAAGTTAAAGTGAGGCTGAATGTAGGTGAATACTCGTTTTTAGGCTTCCGTAGTCAACAAGGAACCCTTATAGTTTCGCCATATTCGTCCGTCCGTACGTTATTATATTTTTTATTTATTTTCCCTTTTATCTTTTTCCCTATAGGTACCTTAACATTTACGAATGCCAAAAGATTGGCGAGAATGTAGCATTACAAGAAACAAAATAATTGTACTATTAATTAATTTATTTATGTTTGTATTAATTTGTAATTATTACAAGTTATCAAGAAGCAGTCGCATGTCAAATGGTAGCTAAAATTAACGTGCGACTGCGTCTTTATAACTTGTAATAATTACAAAATTAATTATAAGGGAAAAATATTATTATATTAATTTAACGAATTAAAAAATACGACTGCCTTGCTATATTATTTTCGGAGTTTACCTCCTTAAGAAACGATTTGCATATATATAGCCTTTGGAATCTTATTCAAATGTTTATTGAATGATATTTGTTTGTGAATCGCTGGATATTGAACTATAGTGTTATATATTTTTGGAATCTACTCATCAGTTTTTAGATGATGATTATATAGATAATCTTATTTTCGAAATATTTTTTTCAACTTTAGTCTTTAATGCAGACCATGGTCACCCCATCAATTCTTTTTTAAATTTTACTAGCCTATGTCACCCGGAATAAGCTAGGGATTCTAACGGGATTCATTTATCAAAATCAGTTCAGGCGTATAGAAGTTATGGTGGAATATACAAACTCACATAAATACATACACACATACATGAACCCTGAAAACAATATACTCCTTTTTTCAGGCAGTCGTATAAAAACGTGAGCTGTGAGAATACTTAATTGTTATATCATTTTGTTCATTATTTCACTAAAAGTATTATACTATGTAAATTGATAATAATGAAGTTATATCTTCTTTCATACATTTTGGTAGTCAAGCAGTCGGTTTTTTTTTAATTTTTTTTTATGTACGATATAATATCTGGGTGACCCAGCTTTGCTCGGTATTTTTTTTGGTAAATCGTGTTTTTTGGAAATTATATTTAAATAAAAATAAGAAAATATAATTAAAGGCTACGTTATTACGTGTTATTTAACATTAAAAATAAAATATTACTTATATTATATTTTAAAAAAAGTGAAAAAAATAATCGGACTGGAGAACATCTGGACTCGAACCGGAGTCTTCTAGTTTCGGGTCCGATATGTTTCCCGTCAGAGCTATTGTTATAACCTGTAGATCGTGGTGAAATTTACCTTCGTATTCTACTGAAAACACGGATAAAACGACATTTTCTAAAAATGAATCCTAGCTAGATCGATTTATCGCCCCGGAAACCCTCTGTATTAAGTTTCATTAAAAATCGTTTCGTTAAAAAGTCAAAACTAATTTACTAATTAGTTTGTGTGTAGTGTTTATAACGTCAAAATTGCATGGGTAGCCGCCGGTTGGTTATACCATTTACCTTACACCTTGTATATATATATACAAGAATTGCTCGTTTAAAGGTATTAGATAGAATAATATAATGCCTAGTAATTTTTAATGGATGTTTTACAATTTATAACTTATCGTAAACACTTACATTTTACGTTATCACCTGGTAGTTATGCTAGCTGTAGCATGCGACTTCATCTGCGTGGAATTCGTTTTTTTAATTCCCACAGGAACTATATTTTGTTTTTCCGGGATAAAAAGTAGCCTATACACTCTCCAGGTTCTCAACTATACCTGTGCAAAAAATCACTTCGATCCGTTGCTCTATTGCGGCGTGATCAAAGGACAAACAAACACACTTTCGCATTTATAATATTAGTATGATTTCTATACATTAAATTAAGAATATTATGCAGTTGTGAATAGTTAATTACTTACAACGACCTTGAACACTGAACTTTTTAGTCACTATACTGGCACTAGGTGCACTATGTACCTACAACAGTTGACCAAAGGTAGGTACTCCATTTGGTCTACTGTTATGTCAACATTAATGTAATGTTTTTAAACAACATTAATGTGTTGTTCATCTCCCATCATTAAACAAGTCTTAATTAAAAAAAAATTAAAAACACGACTGCCCTGCCAAAAAACGAACTAAAAAGTTAAAAATCTAAATTAATCTACTTAACACGTTGAGTGCGAAACCAGGTTCTAAAACCTTGTACACATCTACGCTTACAGTGCGGCTAAGAAATGTATAGACTTCCTTGTCGCGCGGAAGGCCTAACTTTAACTTGGTTCGGTGTAGGACAGAGATGAATATATATCTAAGATGTATTATTTAAATAGAATCCAATGGTGTATCTACCTTAATACCAGGTTTTTAGACCTGGCACCGCACGGAAGAAATAAAATTTCATCATAATGCGAAACCAAGTCGAAGCACCTTGTACCCCGCTCACCTGGTACCGCACCCCGCGTTAGCTTTGTGCGACTAGTGTTGGCTTGCAATCGTGAGAAACGCACGTGTCGACATGGCGTCAAGACCAACAAAACGGTGCCGAAAAAATATATTATATGATGTTTGCGAGGACAGTGAAGCAGTGAAAGTTAAATCTAATTATAGATTGATTTATCAGAGACAGGTGAGTCATCATTATTACTATTTATTTTAATGATGGGAATAAAATACCAAAACTACAATTTGTGGAGGAAATTATCAAAGATTTTACAAAAAAGGACTTTGACAATGATATAGGTAATTTCAACGCAGACGTAAATGAGTCTACACACTTACACATACACATACATATACACATCCACATCCAATCCACGCTCACACGTGCACACACATACACATACAAATAAATATTAATAAATTAATAAATTTATCTTTTCAGAACCCGCACAAAAACTTGATAAACACACTTTGGTAAAAGGTGATAAGAAGAGGAATTGTGTCAGATTTTACGCAAAACTCCGAACCTTTTTTAACCAGTCGCCAAGCTGACAAAAAAGGAAAAAAAAAATTAACTAAATGTGTTCAGTGCAAAAAAAAACTTTTGCTACCCATGTTTTATTGAAAAAGATTAATTCATGTTTGTTTTTTTTTCATTATATTAAAACTTAATTACAGCTATCGATATTTTTATTCCACATCCTTAAAATACGCACCAGACTTCCTTTATTCAGTGCGGCACAGGGTGATTAAGCCCTGTATTTTGAATATAGCTATAAATTTTAAACTAAACAAGTTGTTAACGAACGCCTTCAGGTGTATGTCAATTAATTCATTATTATTAATATTCAAAGCAAAAAAAACAAATATATATTTACATGAAGCCAAAAAAAGAATTTAAGTTTCTTAAATTTTACAGGGTCTATAAGCCTTGTGCCGCCACAATGGAAGTTTTGTTACCAGGTTTATAGGCCTTGTTCCGAAGGAATGGAAAGTATTGAAAACTTACTGACGCAGCAAACGTGTTAAATTAGAATCTTATTCACATTTTTATTAAATGATATTTTTTTGTGTATCATTCATTGGATATTGAACTATAATGTTATGTTTTTGTGGAATCTACTCATCATTTTGTAGATGATGATTATATCTATAGTTAATCTTATTTTCGAAAACATTTTTTCACCCATAAAAAAAAAAATTACTAGCCTATGTCACCCAGAATAAGCTAGGTATTCATTCATATCTAAATCGGTTCAGGCGTATAGAAGTTATGGTGGAATATACAAACTCACATGCATACATACATACATACATGAACCCTGAAAACAATATACTCCTTTTTTCAGGCAGTCGTATAAAAAATGCTCCATTCTGAAGAGGCCCCGGTTGTTTGAAGAATTCAAGCTATTTCGATGTGTTTGATTTTAACCGGTGTCAATCGATTCCTTAATCGAGTAACATATTAGGCTCAGTGGCATGAAGTTCATATTGGCATAAAACCACTGCTTACCAAAATGGAAACACGTCTATGCTCTTATTTCATCAAAACAGCCAGTAAATAGATATTCTGACTAATAAATGCCCACCTTAGCTTCGAATCCTGTGCACGTCACTGAATTCAGGCTACATTTTTCACGAACAAAAGCGACATGACGGATATATTACATCCAAAAAAGTGTGTCTGATAAATCCCGTAGTCGGATTACAGTTTTAATACCTATACATTACTGCTAATTTATATTTTGAAGGCGGATTTAGGCTACGTTCGCACTGCGAAAAACATTCGCGCGAATCTAGTCTAACATTATTGTATTGAGGCAGGATGGGAGTACTTTGAAAAGGAGTTTACATATAAAATTTTCTCCTCCTTTTGGATAGTCCGCCTATCACTACAGCCCATTAACGTCCCACTGCTGGGCACAGGCATCCAATCTCATAGGAGAGAGGGAATTAGAGCTTAGACGCTGGGTTGGCGGGCTATAACGACTGTTATCATGTTACTTGATGTTAGTGATAATAACCGGAACCGACGGCTTAACGTGCTCTTGGAGGCACGGGGGTGAAACACCACCATCACCAACCTCCTAACTCCGGGCTAGTACTGCGAATTTCTAGTCAGAAAAACCTAATACTTATTATGGCCCGACCCGGGACTCGAACCCGGGATCTCGTCGGCTGCATTCGAACGTGCTAACCGCTAGACCAACGACGCAGTTGGTGTCTAGCTAGTGGCCCGCCTGTACCTACGATTTATCATTTTTTTATTAGTCATAACATTTTTATTTGTTAGTTAAAAGGAGATAAAAAACTTGCGTGATGCCTTTTGAAAATACGGAAGTTTCCGCGGATTCTTAGATAAACCGAGGAATTCTGGGCTTTCCCGGATTTTGCAGCTATCGACTGGTCTACCGTAATTAACGTTCTGACGCACGTAGCATCTGTGAATCATTTTCTACTTTACTTTCATCACCAAGCCACAAATGCATAATTAAATATTATAGTAGGTACGTACTCTTTACTAAGAAGCTAGAAGTATGTACCACTAGCTGATGCCCGCGACTTCGTTCGCGTGGATAGAGGTGTTGTGGTTCTCGCCGGAACTCTATTTTTCCGGGATAAAGAGTAGCCCATGTGTTATTCCAGTCTAAGTATAAATAATCTATATCTGTACCAAATTTCATCCCGATCCGTTCAACCGTATTGACGTGATTGAGTAACTACTATCCATCCATACTTTCGGGCATACTTACATTTACCTACTTACTGCGATCTCCCTTTATGGATCAATAAAATCAAAATATCCTAATAAAATGTTCTTAACGTGTATACTTTCCATTTTTGAGTAACATTGTACCTAGCGTCATCTTGAAAGTAAAGCTAATTACTCTACGAGCCTTAAAACAGTGGCGGACTATGTATGGGGATGAGCATTCGGGCAGAGGGAAACCTCTGAACGTTGAAAAGTCTTTATTGACACATCTAAGATACGTATATATAATATAAGTTATGTTTTGTCGAGAACTCCCTCCAATACTTACTAACTAATACAGCGCTCAACACTGCGCCAGGGAGGTTTGACGACCTCCTTGGCTCCCAATTGATGAAATAAAATAAAATAATTACTTCTACCCAGTTTTTCTGTAAACATACTCGCCGAATTGAGAACCTCTTTCTTTTTGGTAGTTGGTTAATTTAGCTTGTTTTGGAAAATTCTATCAGGGCAAAAATACACTATAGACAGGACAAGATAAAACTTGTGCATTCAATTTTTTTTTGTGTAGTGTATTTTCGGGATCAGGCAGTTTTAGAAAATGGAGGGACAAAGTTTTTTTAAAGAAACCTACGCGTATAATTTTGTAATTAAGTTCTTAAGTAATGGAGGATTTGTGTTAATTAGACTGATGTTAGCAAAAATAATTTTGCAATCCCATATTTTCCCGTGGGACTTAGTGGTCCCATACTTTTTTTTCTGGGGAATAATTAGTCTAACCATCTCCAATATGAATGAGATCGGTACAAACAGTGGAAAAGTAATAAGTACCTACAAGGCTTGTATTTTATATTCTTTTAAAGTCGTTTTTTTTCTTTTTCTCATGTAAAACGCGAATGTCGCTTATTGACAAAAGCGCAAAATCATCTGGAATAAAAAAATATTAAATGATTAAGGTAAATATTTGAGAAGTTTTACAAAATATACAATCCAACCGGAAACGTGCTGATACGATTGTGATGGTCAAACTAAAACTTGAAAAAAAAAACTTGTTTTATTACAGGTTTGATTTCTAGTTCATGCGAAGGTCAACGAACCCATTTTATTTGCGGCCGCAAAGCGTTATAAAGTGCGATATATGAATATATTGCTCGGGTTTTGGTTATACCTTGCTATTAAGGTTGGAATTTCCGAGTTGTACTGCGTGGTGACTGTTAAGAGTTAAATACATACCACGGAATAAAACCTTTGTTATGGTCAATATTTTGTTAGTAATTACGCGATACTTTAATATGCTAGCTGCAACCTGCCGCTACGAAGAGTTCTTATGTCTGAGGCTTTACCATTTTAGGATTGATAGTAGGAATTTTAAACAGTCTCCTTGCACTTGGACCTCTACAAATATACTCCATTTATGTTAAACGACCAAATCATCTTTGGACTTTGACATACCAATATCACTGCATTATTTATTAAAAACGAATTGATCTTTTATCTAAGAAGCTATTCTAATTCCTAAGCCATAATTTGCTTGCGTCCCTTATCCTTTTACCACTAAGACCCTCCGTTCAAAGACCTTCAAATCAATCCCACTGGCAAAGTTGCCACTAATAAATGATCAGTTAATAAGGTTTGTTTGTAAATTAATTGACCTTGCTGTAAATAGGTATGGCATTTCTGCTGAGTTTGATATTTAAACATCTTAAAGTTTCTTGGTTACGTGATACGTCATCACGAATAGGAAGTAAATAACAATGTGTATTTGCTAAGTTTCCGCGGCGCATCTTTGCAGCTGATTTGGACAAATAGCATCTAGGTAGGACATAATATACTTCTTATTATGCCGGAAAATCAAAGAGCTCCCACGAACGCATAAAAAATCCCCGGCAAATAAAGTAGCGTGCAAAAGAAAGTTAAAGTACTTAAACCATTTTTTCTTTTACAGGATTTAGAAAACACAGTACGCGCGTCCGAAACGGATAACCAAGCCATGAACCCAACCGCACCCATCCTGGACTACTCTGAAGACCACGAGTTTGTGTCCGCAAACCATCTGGATGATTACTATGCCCAGGAAGACCTGATGGACGCGAAAGAGGCGGAGAAACAGAGGCTAACTAAGGGTAAAGCATCCAGAACCAACGTTCAGAGGTTTTACAAGGATCAATGTGTGTTTTTGACTGGTGGTACCGGGTTTTTGGGGAAAGGTGAGTTGTGTTTTGTGTTTTTTTGTTTTGTTTTGATACCTTTAAATATTTATTAAATCCGGCGTCAGGGTGAAACCACACTCCGGATAGCACAGGACAAAATGTTTGCGTCCCATGGGAATCACGTTTCATCCTGTCGCGTTGGTTTGCACAGCTCCATATAAATCGGGATACTAGTACCTAATGAATACCTAAAGTATCCACTGTTGCTCCTGAACTATTTTCTTTATTGCTAGTACATAATTAAGTAGGTACATGATTTCCATTTTTATACTTAGTGAGTTGCTAAATATAGTGTTTATGGAGTAACCTAGCCTATCTAGTATCTAGCTACCTACCATCTAATATATCTATTCATTTGTTTTACAAAGATCACAAAAAAATCAAAGTCCACAAAATAGAAGAACGATTCAATATTTGATCAATCGGTAATTATTTGTGTTTCCTACCGAATATTTTTTGCTTTGAAATTTAATACACATATTACATACCATACCAACCTACTCTTTACTCGTAGTTTAACAAACTGACCTTCCGATTGTATATTTACGGCAAATTCAATGTCAGCTGAGTAACTCTATCTTACTAAGATCAGAGTGGGTGTTGATTAGCGAATATAAATCAATAAATTTATTTTGGCTAGCTTTATCTAAATAGTTTTCCAGGAAAAAGTGGAAAACCTCACAAGTACATATTGTTTTTAAGTATACGTAAAAATACCGTATCCCGTGAACATATTATGAGGCATTAGCCAAGATATTAATTAAGTTTATTATTATGTATTAACAAAAAATACGGGTTCATCACAAACTAGGCGTACATGTATATCTTGAAAAGTTATTTCTTTATATGTGAATTCAAAAATTAAGTACGTATGTTTAGTAAATAAGAGTCAGTTTGGAGTGGGTTTAATCCCCGTAAATTTAAGATTGATAAGTCTTGTATACAACATAATCTTTTCTGATCAATTAAAGGAAAATTTTCGAATTTGTTTCGCTTACAGCGTAGTTAGTTTTATGTTCTTTATGAGATCCAATTATCATGTACTACATCGTTACAAAAAGTTATAAGAAATAATGCATGTTTCACTGTTAATTATTAGTCCTTTATGTAAATGCGCATTGTTTCTGTAGTATTAATTGTTGAATTCGCTTCCCTCGTGTTTAAGATCCATTGTTGTATGACTGTTTCCATTATATTTTAGAATCTAGTATAATTTTATTCTACGATGACGACGTCAACTATACTTTTATTATTCCTGAATTAGATTTATTTTCCCTCCATCTCTCTTCGTCATATTTCTAATTACTCAGGTTGTATCCCTATCCATCTAATAACATTACTGCAATTTTCTTCGGATAATAATGCGGATGATTCCCAACTCCTTCCGCATATAACTCGACTGTAGAATTTTAACGATAATAGAATCACACTATTGACAGGACATCATAAAATGACTGAAATTGAAAAAACTACTAAACGTGCCGACTGTCGTTTTGTCCTGTCAGTAGTGTGTTTCTGCCATACTCTGAGGTTTTCGCCCTAACATTACAAGGAGCAAGGGCCTTATTTAGCGATGCTCAGGCCCCCAACGTGCATAGTCCGCCTCTGGAGTGTGATGGTACATCGACCTTGGTATTTATGTACCTGTAATTATTGGTCAGAGCATGGAGTGTTATCTTTCCAAGAGTGTTATGCATGACATGTGTTTTAGTGTTTGAGATGTTTTTGCGTATCTTCTAGGTAAGTGGTTTTTGTGTGTTGTTTAATTGTACCGCCGCTGTTTTAATGCTTGCTTTATTATTTCGTAAAAATGCGTCAATATTCAATGCGCTATACATTTTTGGATTACCCGGTTTCCGTACCTATCGTAAGGTCTTTAATCGTCTTACATCGTTACAAAAAGTTATAAGAAATAATGCATGTTTGACTGTTAATTATTAGTCACATTCACAGCATCAACTTTATAATTCATTCTTTAGTATGACCTAGTATGCTTTTGAGTTAAGCTTATAAAGGATGCATAGAAGCAATGGTTTTTGATTATAAAATTAATATTTTGCCTTTATAAAAGAGTACCTGCTTAAGTATATAAAATGATAATGGGATAGCACAATAATGGCTTGTGGCGCATCAAATACAACTGCGAGCTATACAAAATCAATTACGAGCCAAACATTGTTTAGCACAATAAAATCGCAAAATTACAATGGGCTGGACACGAGTGACGAATGGACGAGCAGCGGCCGCCAATGAAACTGATGTTTTCAAACCCAGATGGGCGTAGGAGTATCGGTCGATCAAAGCTTCGATGGTTGGATGAGGTTAGCCAAGATGCAAAGCGGATTGGTGTAAGAAGCTGGAGAACGAGCGCGAATGACAGAGATAGATGGAGAAATCTTCTGTAGCAGGCACTGGGAAAACTTTCCTGGCAAATTTGGTATTGGCAAAAGTAAGACAATCCGGGAAAAATGGTATAGCCGTTACCTCTTCAGGGATAGCCGCAACTCTATTAAATGATGGAAAAACAGCACACTCCATCTTTAAGCTACCACTGACAGTATCATTGGAATAACAGTCAGTATGCTCCATACGTAAAAATGGACCGCTCGGGAAATTTTTACAAGAGACATCCGTAATTATATGGGACGAATGCATCATGAGTCATAGAGCTCATGTTGAAGCAGTAAACCGAACGTTCAAAGACCTCAGAAACTCAGATGCTGTTATGCGTGGTGTTACTTTTTTTTTTGCGGGGATTTTCGGCAAACACTGCCTGTACTAACAAAAGGAACACACGCCGAAGTCATCAGGGCATGCTTAAAATCATCCTACTTATGGAGTTCCGTTGAAAGTCTCAATTTACGAATAAACTCAAGCATCAACTATTGAATCTTGGAGAAGGATAAATTAACTCTCCAAACACCAACAGTACTAGCGATGACATAGATTAGGTCACATATTACATAGGTTAGAACATCTGATAAACGCAATATATCCCGGTCTTGAAAATTTATTGGATAGAGATTTTCATTTGCATTTGCTTTCGCGTCACGCAGAAACGATACAGTGAATGAGATAAATAAACTGATTTTAGAGAAAAATTCTGGCCAAGTCAAACACTATAAATCAATTGACACGGTGTGTAATATTGAGGATACAGTGCACTATCCTCAAGAATTTCTTAAATCTTTGAGCCCTTCTGGCTTACCTCCTCACGACCTTATGTTAAAAGTTGGCATTCCTATCATGCTATTAAGAAACTTGAGCCACCCAACATGTCTATAATGACACAAGGCTGCTTACAAAATAGTTGCGGGAGAATATAATCGTGGCGACCATTCTCACAGGGCCAGCAGTATGACAACTGACTTATATTCCGCGGATACTCCATGACTCCGACGGATTTACCCATACCGTTTAAAAGGCTTACAGTATCTTGTCAAGATATCATATGCCCTCACTATTAATAAATGTTTGACCCCAGGGTCAAACATTCTCTCTGGTGGGCATTGACCTGAGAAAGCAGTGTTTTTCCCATGGCCAGTTATATGTTGGCTTATCTTGGGTTGGAACTCTTGAAATACAGTATATTTTGTTACCAAATAATAACATTACATCTAATATATTGAGAAGTTAGGAACAATTAAAATAAACATAATTTATTCAATCATAATCATTTCATTCACTCATTTGAAACCCGATAATATAGCCAAATTGGCATGCAAATGCATACATACATATGCAGTAAAAATATAACCCTCATTTTAGCAGTCAGGAAATAAATCATAGCACTCAGTACCAATCGAACGACACTCATAATTTCATCACAAGTAAAAATGTTTAGGTACCGCCTAATGAAGTGGGCACGGGTCAGCGAGTATTTTATAATCTAAAACGACTAGTAGATCTCAGCTTGCCATTTCTCAAGGTTCCGTTTGTATTATTATGTACTAGATGACGCCCGCGACTTCGCACGCGTGGTCATTTTACATACCTAGACAGAGAAGACGGTCATTTTTATCACGCCCCCTATACGCAAGTGCGTACGGTTTTAATACTATTTTATAGCGTTCTTCTTCCTGTTCCCTTCCTTCCTCATAAAAATAATTAATCTCAAAGACATTACAGTAAGTGTAACGTCTTTGATTATTCTACTGTCAAAATATATTTAGTTTTAGTCCTCGTAGCTATGCGTTGATAGATCAGTCAATCAAACAAAAACTTACGTTACTAATAAAATGGGTTTTTACTGACCTTTAATTATACCTAATATAGCGCATGGTTAAAACTTACCTAAGTGAGTAAAGTAAAAAAATACTAAAATCTAAATATTAAACTAACTTTAAAATAAATTATTATAATAATATACCTACTAACAAAAAAATAAAAACTAATAAAATTATCTCAAGCATAAAATAAACCGTGGAAAATTACAGAAGAGACAAAAGTATTAGGTATACTTAAAGCATACAATTAACTATTGTATGCGAAATTTGGTACAGAGATAGATTAGTCTTGAATAACACATATGCTTTTTATACCGGAAAATTAACGAATCTCCGCGGCAAACTGTAGGCATGGAAATTGCAAGAAATTAAAAGCATGCAGAGCTCCTAAACGGATGCTTCATACGCTTAATTTATTTCGCTTGCTGTTTTGGTTTGGGCGTGGTTCTTTTATCAGGTTCTTAGTTAGCTTAGCTTTTTGAAAAAAAAATAACTATATATTTTCTCCTACAGATGGCAGAATAAGCTTGAAGGCGAGTCGCGTGGTGGAGAAGGTGCTGCTCTAACATTCTTCTCTGCAATTTATTTATTATTTATTCAAGGTGATTGATTATGATATGTAGTTTATTAATTAAATTAATATAAAATAATGTAACGTTGTTTCATTCTGTTCTTAATCAAAATATTTATTTTACTATCCATTTTTTACCTCTATTATTGCATACCTACTAGATCATGCCCGCGACTTCGTCCCCATGGATTAAGGATTTTTGGTCCCCGCCGGAACTCTTTAATTTGCCGGCATAAAGCTTCACCTATGTGTTAATTGAGGTTATAACTTATAAGCTTTCTCTATACTGAATTTCAGCCGAATAGTTCAGTCATTGCGGCCTGAAGGAGTAACAAATATCTAAAGTTGCAGATATACAAACTTTCACATTTATTATATTAGTAGTAGTAGTATTTTTCGCTGTTATTGCATATGCACCTACTTAATATACATACATGCATTATTTATTACATATACACCCGGATATTTTATCCAAATCGATTTTTCATTAATAGAGCCTGATAACGCTGTTATAGGTTAGCGACTAATCAAGTAATCATAATACTCAATAAATAATTCATTAAGGCTTTAAGGCGCTAGATAATAAAGCGTTTAAAAGCCTCAATTAATTATTTTTCGTATCAAAAATGCAGAAAGCTGTTAAACTGGTAGAGTGTCGAAACAGCTTACTCATACCTCTATTATTTGTCAGAAGCCTGCCTATCTAATGTCTACACGTATTTTTTTATTTGTTAGTAAGTAGATTGAATCGGGGGCTATACTGCCTACGCTTAAAGCAATACTTAAGCAATATTACTGCAGAATGCTGCGAATTTTATTCCGCTCCCGCTATCGGCTACCCTAAACTAGTGGTTCGCCCCGAACTGAGACCTCGCGGTATCCATAAGATAGTTTTAACTATACACATATTGCAATAGTTAACTTTTAACATGAGACGCAAAAGTGCTAAAGAGTTATTGGAGAAACGAATAAACTTTTACAGAGCACCAATATATAGAGCAATATATATTGACATCATTGTGAAGTTCTGTTAAAAATACTGAAGCTCATTAAAAATTAAATAATTTCGTTTCCTTCTAATATTTATCTAATTTTAGTATTTGTTGTTCAAGTAGGTACAGGATATAATTCAAATAATTGATAAAGTTTCAGGCTCAGCCTTTCAGAAAATTGAGAAATTTGAGAAAACGTTAGAAAATCTCCACTTTCAAAGTGGAGATTTCTCCCATTTCGTCAATTTTAGGGGAAAAATTAAAAAAATATATATTTTTGGGCTCTATTCCTAATTATCTTTAAAATGATACACCGCAACCCCATGTAACGCTATAAAAATATTTTACTTCGCTTTCGCTTCTATGAGAGCCTCCCTGAAATGAAGATTTTTATAACTTTTTAAGCCATATTCGGCTGGAGGTCATCGGTTTACATATTATATTTAAATTTGAAGTAATTACGTTGAGTAATTCAGAAGTTATAAGGCTCTGACAGACGGACGGACGGACGGACGGAGAAGTGCAAATTCACTCAAGTAGTCTCAGAGACCTTCGCTTCGCTCGCTAAACTATACTACGCCAGTGACATGAACGTACCATACATTTACTCTACATTCAACTAGCGTGCGAACTATTATAGGTTATCTCGATAAATGTGATAAATTATGCAAAACAAATCGAGATAAAAACTTAAACGTTTACGAAACGAAAGTACCTACTATATTTAGTTAAATCACTTGAGCAGGTTTTACCGATATTTATATAATTTCACCATGGGGTTCCGTGGTGTAGTGGTTATCACATCTGCTTTACACGCAGAAGGCCGCCAGTTCGATCCTGGCCGGAATCATATTTTTTTCATTATGTAAAAAATATGTCATTTATGTCTTTAGATAGTTATAAAGCCTGTGGGCACTTTTGTGTTCACGATAAAAAATATCTTTAGTTTTTTCTCAAAGCATTGTCTGAAGATTGACTTCGCGATAATGGAAAGTTCATCGGTGCTGTGAATTTAGTTTTTAGAAATATCCTGAGGGAACTCGTAGCTTTAGATATAAGATATCGTCGTTTACTTTGTAGAATCGACGTTCAAAAATTGTAGGTTTACCAATGTACCAATTTTGAAAAAATAGGTATATTGTTTTGATTTAATTTGGAATAGATTTTTCGTGCGTCTCTCCCCGGGATATACTTAACTCTTTATGTAACCTATATCTGTACTGTAAGTTACATAAAAAATAATATCAATATCGGCTGCACAGATGGGCCGTGAAAGTGTAGAAGACATACTAACACACTTCCTCAATCGTTACAAACCTTAGAATTAGGTATAGGAAACTCCCACCGCAGGATTATCCTATGAAAACTCCTACCATTATCTGATTAATGAAATACACCCAGCAGCAATGAGGAAAACAAAATGGAAAAAAATAAAAAATAACGAAAAGGGGAGTTTCGAACGGGCATAGTCGGGCATTTGGCGACATAACACGTGAGTTTATCCGGTAGATAGTTAAAATGTATATCGCTCACGATAGTTAACTTTAAAATAATCGTATAAAAAAGGGGAGAGAGAAAATTAAAAGATTAATTATCACAGTTACGTCTATCCTTGTTTTAGTTTTGATTGAAAAGTTGTTGAGGTCCTGCGGTGACATCGATACGCTTTACGTTTTGGTGAGACCCAAGAGAGGCAAGGAAGCGATCTCGAGACTCCATGAGATGCTGGATGATTTCGTAAGTATATTTGTTTTAACCCTATAGTTGTAGTACAGCCTGTAAGAGTCCCATATGGGGCAGGCTAACTGCTCTTCTTTCATAGGCATAGTAAAAAGTTTTCTTTTTACAAGTGCTTTCTAAATAGTAAGAGTTGTTTTTTGCATATAGCAACAATATTAAGTAGGCTGTTCCGAAACTTCTGTTTTTGAAATGCATTACCACACTGGGGGAGTAAATAAAGCGCTTTCCGCCCACGTGCCGCGCAGTTTAGATAATAAAGTATACCTATTTTCAGAACATGAGATGAGAAAAATATTTAATATTTACTGATTTAATATCTTAAGAATCATAAATCATAATTTATTAGGTATCCTTAGTACCTACTTATCTAAGTAGTTATTTTCTTCTATTATAGGTAAGATTTTAACAACTAATTAAGTAAACATTGACTCTTTTGCAGGTATTCCATAGAGCTCATGAAGAGAATCCAAAAGGCATTCATAAAGTGGTACCCATCGTAGGCGATATGGAGATGCCCGGGATCGGTCTTAGCGATGAGGACAGAAAAATGCTCACATCAAAGGTTTTCAAACTTATATCTACTTTCTAAATCTATCTAAAATCTAAATCCAAATCTAGAATCTGGATGGAAATTACAAACAAGAATAACTATAATAAACTAAATATTATTGATTGTATTAACAAACAAATAATACACTTATTTTCGTAAGAGTTCCTCGTGGTAATTCAGTCCATTTTACTTCCAATCTACTCCTATTCTATTTTGTCAATTGACTTATTTTTAAACTCCCCTTTTTCTGAGTTTTCATCACGTTTTCTGACTTCCGGATGTCTCTTTTTTCCTCTTAATTTTCCAACTTCTGACTTCTTATTAAAGATACCTATTTATACAATTCATCTTCAAACTCCTTTTAGTTATACTTAAACCTACCATTCCATTTTTTTTTTCGTTTTCTTACAATTCATCTTTTTGAAGTGAAACTTTTTTAGAATCGTTGTCATTTAAAAATTCAACGAAACGAAAAACCCACACCAAAAATAGTCACAAATTCATAAATCGGATTTAGCCAGCGAGAGAATGAGATAGAATACAAGTTATATTTATCTCATTCTCTTGTAGGTTACTTTTCTGAAGTTTCACTTGTGCCGTGTGCGAAATGCACACGCACACTTTTTTATGTAAAGGATTTTATAACAGTCTTAACAGATTCATAAATACATAATAATTATAGCCGGCAGTTGACCAATTATTACCTAATACGAGTAAGGTTATCCTGTTGTGCATTATATTTACAGATCAGATAAATAATACCTAATTAATCGATTAATAATTCCTAGGTGACAATAATTTTAAACGCGGCCGCCACTGTCAAGTTCGACGAGAAGCTGTCAATAGCGACTGGTATCAATGTCCGAGGTACCAAGGAAGTGCTAAAACTGGCGAAAGAATGCAGGAATCTGAAGGCTATAACACACGTCTCAACCGCATTCTCGAACACGCATTTGCCATATATTGAAGAGAAGTAAGTTATTTAGAACAAGGTTTTGAAGTGAAAACTTCTTTAGCCGCGTTGAGTACTTTTCGGTAGGGGGTAAACTTGTGGATTTGCGTGACCGTCACCGAAATGCTCACGTTGTTACGAATACAAAAGGTCTTAAATATAAATATACTACATTCGTAATCAAACTTTAATACCTTAGTTTTAAGGTTTATATTAGTTATTTTTATATTTATTTATTTTTAATTTATAAAAAAAAATTTGAAATATTCGTTTTCACTTGTATCGGCAGTCCCTATGACTGCCAATTTTATTTTAAATAATCCTGTGGGAACGCTTTGATTTTCCGGGATAAAAACTAGCTTATGTCCGTCACTGAGATACAATTGTCCCAATGAGCCCGTCATGAAGCCTGAAGAGTCAACACGGCATTCTTAATTATTAAGGAATCAATGTACCTTAAACCTACAATAAGATGCTTTTGTCAACATTTATCTCATTATAATAAATTTAAATAAAAAGATGAAATTAAATAATAAATTTAATAATTCGTATCCTTGAAAAAAATATTTTTTATTTTACTGTATATTTGTATCGGGAACTTATTATCAGGATTTCTAACTTCTCACTTTTTATATTTCAGATTCTATGATACACCAATGTCAGTAGAAGGTTTAGAAGCAGTATCCCAGCTAGATGACCATCTTATAGAAACTATGTTGCCAACGTAAGGATACCTAGATTTTAGGTTGAGTTTAAGTTCTATAGACACTTGATTTTAATATGGCACTAAAACAGGGACAAGGATGTCATTCTGTATTATTCATAGAGCTTTGATTTAACTTTTTTTCCACACATTTAACTTTTCAGGATCCTCGGTGACCGCCCGAATACCTATTGCTTCACAAAAGCGATCGCGGAAGAAGCTGTAAGGATATACGGGGAAGGTTTGCCCATTTGTATCGTTCGTCCTTCAATCGGTGAGCAAACTCAAATCATTTGTCCATTTCATATACATTCTTGATCAATTTTAAATTATCGCGATTGGAACGTCTTTTCTCGCCTCTCTTTGACTCTACCGCCATTAAAAAAAGATTCTACTGAGAAGAACCGGCCACATACTCAAGAGTTACTATTTTAATGCAATATGTTTTTGAAGAGTTGATAATGTAACATTACAACATCATGTGGGCTGCTGGATACAGTGTCGATTGATTCCATACAATGTTGTCCTTCAGAAATTAATCAATTGTATAGCTAATATAGTATAATAACTCAATTCAATCAAGAAATAATAGAAATAGATCAATTTAGTCAATTCCAGTTTCTAATTAACAATCTGTCTTGACAAAGTTATTAATAACTTTAAAATGCACAAAATACCTGAATTGATACTTTGATTAAATCAAATTAATAGCCACTTGCCAGAATTTAATTTTTTAACTATATATTAGTCAATTGTTTGAACAAGTTATTTTTCCAAATTGTTTGATTTTGTAGTGGCAAATCTATTAATCATTATAAGTTTTACTGACTGCGATCACAAGAGATACTAATACTGGCAGCTAACTTTGGAAAGGGTGTGACAGTTAGGTTTGTGATAGGTACGGCTTTTCCAGTGGGGTTGTGAATTGTAATTAGCTATTTACCGTAGCATCCCACCAGACCAGACCTGATCCAATTTAAGAAATATTAAGAAGATGATGAGATCACTAAATTCAACGAATCAAAATTCTTATTTCCAGTCGTGTCAACTTACGACGAACCAGTGAGAGGATGGACTGACAGCGTGTACGGGCCCACTGGACTCGTGGTCGGAATTGGCACGGGGGTAAGTCTCAATAAACACTGTTAAGAATACTTACCTACTTCATGAACCAGTTTTTTCGTCGTCGTCTCTTTGCCTTCAACTGATAGACGTCTTACTGTTCGGGACGCCACGGTTTTGCGCCGTCTGGATCTAGCGGCTACCTGCTTTATGCCTGCCAACGCTGCACTTTCCAGTGTGTGACCACCATTCCAGAATCTTGGGACCCCAACGTTTATCGGTTCTTCCAACTATGTGCCCCGCAATTTGCCTCTTCAGCTACCCAACCCGTTGACCTATGTCAGTTACTTTAACTCTCCAATGGATCTCATAATTTCTCTCGGAACTCTGATGACCTCATTTTCCTTCATCGTTAAAACAAGTACGAGAATTAATATTTAATTGTTTCAAACGCATCCCCAGGTATCTGAAAATCTTTAAGTATCTGAAAATTTAAGAGTGCGTGTCCGAGAAATGAACCCCTGACCACACCACAGAACCACAGGAGGCCGACGTCTAAGCTGTATCTACGGCTAATGTATTTTTCATTGCTATTTTTAGGTTTTGCGCACCATGTTTATGGATGTGAATAAGACTGCCGACATGGTGCCTGTAGACCTTTGTGTGAACGCCATCATCGTGTCCGCTTACCACACAGCCATGAAATATAAAGAAAAGTAAGTTCTATATGCAATTTAGTCCAATATTAATAGACCGGCATCAGCTAAGAACAGCGAATCAGCTCAAGTATCTCTCAATTTTTAAACATATACTGACTGATGTTTTAGAACCAGTTCTTATTCACTAGTCTTATTCCCTTAGTTACTAGTAGAAGTTAACTGTCTCTAAAATACTGGTTCCGTGTCTCTAGTTCATTATCTCCACCACAGTGTTCGTCTTTCAACCCTGTATCTATTATCAAAGGTTAACTGGAAGAGATTACCTCAAGTTATTAAGTTCGCCTTCGTACATTGTATTTTATGTGTAACTAGCTAATGCCCGCGACTTCGTCTGCGTGGATTGATGTTTTTTGGTTTCCGCGGGAATTCCTTAATTTTCCGGGATAAAGTAGTAGTAGGGAGTTCCGGGAGTAGCCTTTGTGCTATTCCAGACTATAATCTATCTCTGTGCCAAAGGAGGATGGCGGATATGCATGTATTTTGGGACCCACTGAAAAGGGTAGCGTTCATCATGGAAACTTAGTAATAATTGTAGAACGTAACAAAACTAAGAAAAAAGCAAATAGTAAGTAAGTCTAAAAATGTGGGAGAAAAAAGATACACCTAAAAGTAGAATATAACCTAAAAATTATTAATCAAAAACTATTTCTATCAATAATTTGTATCAGTATTAGTATGAATGAGTTGGTAGGTACTTAAGCCTAGTTATAATTAGGTAGGTACATAAGTCTGCGAGAATTCCGCAATAATTCTACTCACACCATATTTCGAAATAACTCTTATCTGCTTAGATCTTTCTTATCTTTTAACAAATTGAGTAACAATACTATCAAAATAGATCTCTTTTGCACCACTGGTACCTCTATGCGGATTCTGGCCAGTGAATTCTTCGACACCTATAGCCCAAGTTGAAGTGATTCGCTGACCAATAATTCAGATTGTGTTCCCATTCTATAGCCTGATCTTCCTTACATTAAGCGGTTTATTCCTCTATATACTTTGTATTATTAAGTAGGTACTTATTTACTTTTCCTATGAGAGCTTTTTTCTTTCTCTTATAACCAAATCCATGAGAAGGAAGTCGCGGGCATCAGCTAGTGTCATATAAGTAATGATCACTGATACTGATAAAATCATTTACCTAAAAATTAAAAAGTATCGATACGATTAGGTATCGATACTTTTAAAGTACTCGTGTTAGTATCACAAGACGATAGTTATATTAAGAATACTCATTTCAGTAGGTATCGATGATACATCGATGGTGTCGGAACATCCCTACAAAAATAAATAATAATGACAAGTGTTGTCAATTGCGTTCCATTAGTGCAAGATGACTTATTTTTTAATAAATTATAATAATTTCTTTCTTTTGAATCCCGTATCTCAGAGTCTCAATATTTTTTTATATAAACATCATATAAACATATGATTATAAATAATATAAACTTGTATTTGAACGATGCCTCCTTAATTTTTAAATTATGTGGGTCCAATTTCGCCATTGTTCTTTCAGCCAGATCCGTTCAGCCGTTGGGGCGTGATTGAGTAACAAACATCCATAGGTATATCCATTATTGAATAGAAGCAGGCGTTACTTTGCGGAAGTCCATGATGGTTGGTGTCGCATGCTGCAGGTGAAAGACACGCACTGTACCACACAGATTTGTCTACTGTAGCGGATTGTAGCGAATTAAACTTCCAGTTCATTCACTATCCATACATCCATCCAAACTTTCGCATTTATAATATTAGTAAGAAGTAAGATAATGACTTTAAAACAAACAAACAAACAACGTAAGAGACGCGTCTTCTACGTTCAAGTAATAGTGTGTTTGCAACGCGGTGTTGAGTTTTTCGACGACGCCTGAGTGAATTAAGGGCTGGTAAAGCAACGTTCAAGGCAAAGGACTGGCACTCTCGCCACAGATTAACCGCTAAAAATGTTTGTTACGTCACCGGAAATGTATGTAATATGTCCTAGGAAAAGTATATATTTGTTGTTACAGCTATTTCTGGGTCCTCAGGTATTTTTTTAAATAACCCTCTATTACCAAATTTCTTTCAGTTCTGATAATCCATGCTAGAACACTTATTTATCACTCATAACTATTAACATGAAGTAACTATTTCAGTCAGACATCAGACATACCGATCTACAACTACGTGTCAGGCGCCCAGACTCCGGTGACATGGGGCGAGTTCATTGAATATAACAGGAGGTTCGGAGTACAGACGCCTACAATGAAAGCTGTTTGGTAAGGATTATCTCTAACTACCTACCTAAATGAAAAAAATAATGAAAATGAAATGTTTAATAGAAGCAGGCGTCACTTTGCGGAAGTCCATGACAATAAAAAACTAGAAGTTTAAATTAAACTTCTAGTTTTTTCTTTTTCATGAAAATGAAATTTTTAGATAAATGATTATTTCTTGTAGGACATGTGCCACTTAAGATAAGTTGCAAGAATCTACCACCGGTTCGGGCAATGAAAGAACGGATAGCGCTTTTAACAATGCACCAGGGGCGGGTTATAAGAAAATCAGTCGCAATGGATGTTGTGTGAGAACATACATATTAGAAGATACTTTTCCTTGCGCATACAATAAGACTTTACTCACAAGACCCAAGACATTTTTTATAATGCGCAAAAGGCCTAATCCAAATACCAGAAGCGGGAAGCCGATTTAGTCACTGGTCATCCTAATGGATACGATTCGGGCAGAAAAGATGAAACCGGACGACATTGTTCGAAGACGCATTGCATACAACATTACTCATTTAAGACACAATACATTTTCTCATAACGCGCAATAGGCCTTATAGCATGTAAATAAAAAGTCATTCAAACAAACGAATATGAGACTATGTAATCAAGCTATCAGTGGAAAATACCTACTTGACTTTCCGAAAACCCTTTGTGGAAGTCTATTTTAACAAAGTTATGTTTTTTTCGTATTGGATACTTAATCCGCGTAGATCCTTTATTGTAGAGTCTTGTAGCCCTATTCCGTGTTTATTGCTTATCCTAATTGCTGTGTTTGGCAGAATTTATAGTATTTCAGCTAATAGCGGGAGAGTACTTAGTTAAGTAGATATTAGGTTAATACCGACCAGTGGTCATTGCGATCATTACTGTGGTTATACTGTAGCAACCTAGTTACGTGAGGTATCACGTTTATGACAAGGAATTTAGGTATAAATTCCTTGTCATAAACAGCATCATCGATAAAAAGAGTCTTACTCTTAAGGCTGTAGGATGGGGAGAAAGAACGTCGTCATCTTGTGTAAGATGCCTATTTATGTACTTACATTAGATAAATATAAAACTAGTTTAATGTAAATTTGCTAAAAATAGCAAATTTACATTAGACTAGCGTGGCCGTGGAGTCCCTATAAGGTGACGTTAAGCCAATGAAGACTACGTACCTATGCAGAGGTAGTACACAATGCGTACGTATTGCCCTAGTCCTAAACTTGATACACGTTAACCTTCAGATGGTTCACGGAAATGTTCACAAAGCACTATTTTACAACTTGAAATTATCAATTTATAAGAAAACGTGTAATTACACTAGTTACTAATTAAACTGTCGAAAGGTTACGCATTAACGCATTATTTTCCGGTAGATTGTAATCTGATGGGTATATAAACCCGATAAAACCTATCACTGCCTGATTATTTATGTCGAACCCTAATCTAACCTACAAGAAAGAGGCAAGAAAACGTAAATAAAATGAATATTTCAAAAATTGACACTCAGAACATTGAACAGTTTACAATCTTTCGACAGTTTACGATTTCGCGAGTTAGATTATAATCTAACGGTTTTTACAATCTTACGGTGACATATATACATACATATGGTACATATATACATACATATGGTACATATATACATATATATATATCAATTGCTGTTCGTTTGTCTCGCTAAAACTCGAGAACGGCTGGACCGATTTAGATGGAATTTTTTGTGTGTGTTTTTTGAGTGGATCCAGGGCTAATTTATATTCATAATTGGGCCCGGTAGGAGGCGCTGCAATCGGCTTTTAGGTTCAGGGCAGGACAACATCTGCCGGGCCCACTAGTATTCAATAAAAATAATGTTAGAATAATTTATGTTAGTTACTACAGAACTGGTTATGAAATTCCGCTAATTAGGTATTATAGGTAGCTAAGTAATCGTTGGTTGGCAAAATAAATGAGTTGGCCTGATTTTTTTTTTCTAAAATCTGCTTGCTTGCGCTTTATTTCATGTAGGTTAAGATACGTAAAGCATCTCTGGACAAAGGAGTGAATCATTGAATGTAATTTCATGGATTAATATTATTATAATGTGGATGTATATACATATATAAGTATTAATGCGCGGCCGAATAGGCTCCCTCGAACGCCCCACACTTCAGATTTTACTTACAAATAGAAATCGCCTACTGCGCAGATTCAAGGTCATCGGTCTTATACGTGGAACAAATTTTATATGATTCTGGTGATACGCTTTGCATTTTTTCAAAATCGTCTTTTTCAGGTACTACGGCCTGAACCCCACGAATAACTACTATCTGTTCCTGTTCTATAACTTCTTCTTGCACTTCCTGCCAGCTCTGTTCATCGATGTTTTCTGCGCCTTGACGGGGAGAAGACGGGTGTAAGTATTGTTTTGCCAACATTCGTACGTGATTGTTACATATAGTCCTAGCTACCTATCGCAGTTCTTAAGAGATCTCGGAGCCTCCCAACATGCGCTAAGGTCGGCCACCGAGGGGGTTTTAGTAGGTAGAAATCCTACATAACCCGATTTCCCCCCCCCCCCCCCCCCGGAAGTTGGGTATCTTAAGGAGATTTCCCCCCCGTCAACAAAATAAAAAGGTACCTATCGCAGACTACCTCGTTAGCACCACACTACACCGGTGTACTGTGGTGTTAGTTTCATATGAGAGCTGAGTAGAGAGCGAGGTAGAGAGAGAAAGTGGGGTTGAGTTGCCACCACAGTCTAAGGAGATACATTTTCTACCAGTCTTCCGATGGAGACGTCTACACAGTACAACGTTGCATGTTGACAGGGGTAATCTGACGGAAGATAGTATCTCCAGATTTTTCAGCACAAAACTCAGTAGGTCTAGAACAAAGTTAGTATTCAGCTTGGTGTATAAGAAGGTGATGATAGATGTAGTAGGTAAACCTGTAACCTGAAACTATGTATTATAGGTACCTAGTTAAATCGTTTCAGGAAACTACCAATGTGATGTTTCATGCTAAAAGGGAATCCAACAGCATTACAGGATTATTATTAAAATACGTTAGAGCTGCTTCATTCAAACATGTTTAATATTTTGAGAATATTGACATAATGTCATACATCACACCCCCGCACTTATTTCAAACTCAAAGTTTCAAATATATTACTTCCACCAATAGTCCCCAAAAAAAAGAAAAGAACAAAAAAGGTTTAAGGTACGTATACTAAACAACGAGAACATTGATGTGGAATATACATAGTATATATATATAGTACCTATACCTATTTCAATGAACGAGAAAGAATAAAACAAAAAAAATAATTACATATAATAAACAAAATAAATATTACTAGTCTATTTCTAGTAAATATCTAGAAACCGGTTTAACCGACCGTCCAGAGCGAGTTATGTACTACCTTTACCCTTGCCCGTAATGATATACCTACGGTTTAAAGGTACATATATCTATTTACCTACTTACAATGTATTTCATTACAGGATGCTTAAATTCTATAAGAAGTTAATGAAGATGGCTAACATCCTTTTCTACTTCTCGACACAAGAGTGGAAGTTCAGCGATATAAATGTGCAGGAAATGTGGAAGTCTCTCCCTAGCGCAGACCAGACTGTCTTTCCTTTCAACATCGGCGATATGTCCTGGGAGTATATGTGTGAGACATTCTTAGTAGGTGAGTAAATAAAATAGTACCAGCGCACATGAGATAATGGGTACCTACCAGCCCCCCTATTTTCTCAGTGAAAGCTATATCTTATATACTCGTATATATAAATCAATTGCTGTTCGTTTTTCTCGCTAAAACTCGATAACAGCTGGGCTGATTTAGCTGATTTTTGTTTTGAAATGTTTGTCGTGGTCCGGAAGGTTTAAACGGTGAGAAAATATGGAAAAATTTGCGAGGAAAATAGGGCAGGACAACGTCTGCCGGGCCCACTAGTTAGATATATTTTTATCCAAGGAAGGTTTTGCTATGAATAGGTTAGCTTTGCTATGACTGTTATTTTTATTTCATAGCAAACCTAATTATTTATGTCAGTGGCTATAATTTTTTTTATAGCCACTGAGTTATAGAATAGGGCATCTCACTTTGTCACGTGACCCTAAAAATGCCTGATCGAAGGGTCCTATATTATCTCTTCAAAGAGTTTATAGGTTTTTTTTAATAACAAATTAATTAAATAACAATAAATTAAAAATAAAGCTTTTATTTAGTTAAATAAAGAGAGTCGTTCACTAAATTATAGACCGCAGCGCTGTACGAGCTACAAATGCACTTTCTTGCGACGTACAAAAGTAGCTATTTAAATAAATGTTTTTGCGGGTTTGTCCTATCAATACTGTACATTATAATAAAAATATCTAATGGCAAATATCTTTTTTAGGTTTACGAGTATACTTGATTAATGATGATATTTCTACGTTGCCAGAAGCGAAAAAAAAGTGGAACAGGTATAAAATTTCATATTATTTCCTAAATTGTATTCATATTAGATATTATGTGCCCACATAAAACCGAAAAAAACATAGTCGAGTATACCACCGTAACATTGTGAAAACCGTTAGATTGTAAACTGTCGAAAGATTACAATTTAACGCTTTATTTTTCGGTAGATTGTAATCTGTTAGGTACCTATATTAACCCGATAGAAACTAAATAAATAATCAGGTAGTGCCTGGCCTGCTATTTATGTCGAAACCTAACCTAACCTACAAAAAAGAGACAAGAAAACGTAAATACAATGAATATTTCAATAATTGACACTCAGAACATTGACCGGTTCCCAATCTGTCGACAGTTTACAATCTAGGTATCGAGATAAAAAGCGTTAGATTGCAATCTGACGGTTTTTGAAATTTTACGGTGACATAAGTACAACTTAACAACGGCAAACAATCCACCGCGGCTCGCTGAAGTCCTGTAATAGACCTTTATTGATATTTTAAGACTGTCTCGTTGATGTAGTTGTTTGCATGTTCGACTTCAGCCGACGAGGTCCCGCGTTCGAGTCCCGGGTCGGGCCATAATTGAGTATTGGGTTTTTCTGACTAGAAATTCTCAGTACTAGCCCGGAGTTAGTTTGTTGGCGGTGTTCCATCCCCGTGCCTCGGAGAGCACGTTAAGCCGTCGGTCCCGATTATTACTAACATGATAATAGTCGTTAAAGCCCTCCAACCCGCATTGGAACAGCGTGGTGGGTCTAAGCTCTAATTCCCTCTCTCCTAGAAGAGTGAAGGCCTGTGCCCAGCTGTGGGACGTTAATACGCTGTAGTGGTGATAAAAGATGATGCCCGCGACTTCGATCCTGGTGATTATCATTAGGCTGATCCCGCGGGAACTCATTAATTTTCCGGGATCATAAACTTAATGATGATAACCAGGATATAGAAGTCCCGGGCATGATCTTGTATCACCACTACAGCCCATAAGAGAGAGGGAATTAGAGCTTACCATGCTGCTCCAATGCGGGTTGGAGGGCTTTAACGGCTATTATCATGTAAGTGATAATAACCGGGACCGACAGCTTAACTTGCTCTCCGAGTTACGGGGATGAAACACTGCCAACTTTCTTCAGATAAACCCAATACTCAAATATGGCCCGACCCGGGACTCGAACCCGGGACCTCGTCGGCCGCAGTCGAGCATGCCAACCACTAGACAAACAAGGCAGTCCCAAGTCTATATGTTTGTCTTTTATTAGTTTTACTCAAGTGGTTCCCAGAAATCGGATCCACGATCTCCTTACTTCGCATCTGGGTATACAATGCCGAATAAAATAAAACCGTAACTACGCCTATTTACTTACCTACCTTATTATTTATTCCAGATTATACTACATGCATCAGCTCGTGAAGCTCATCGCTTTCTGTTTAGTAATTTTCTTCGGTTATTCATTATTTAAGGGTTTAATGTATATTGTTTTCGGATTATAGTTTAAATAAAGTTTCGTTAAGATGCGCCTAAAAGACAATCAGGGAAGTATTGGTGCTAAGGCGGTACACACAACCAATGTAAAGCTAGAATTAAGTGGCGTGCACATAGATTGTAATCAGGCAAGGTATTTTGGTAGAAACCTCACTGATAGGGCGAAATAAAAAAAATAGAGCATTGAGTTATTATAACTACGGCTACGGTAAGCAGTGCTTTTATGCCTCTATGATCTACTACGGCAAGCAGTGCTTTTATGCTTCTATGATCTGCACGCCTCTGAGCTAAATAGGTCGACGTAAATATTACTATGTACGACTTGTAGTTTTCCTATGGCATAGCAGTCTTTAAATATTTGGTTGTGTTCTAATTTCTGCTCAATATGGTGCCTTCTTTATGGATAAGCGCCAATAGTTTACTTTATTTATTAATGATTGTTTAATTAAATAGATAATTTTTGTTTTAAGATAGGTTGATATATATGTTTACAGTTTACTTTGTGATATTAACTACGTACATTACATGACTATTATAATAATATATTGATATAAAATAAGGCCTAAGTACTTGCGCAAGGCTGTTTAACCTAAATTTAAGCTAAATTTTCTATACCCGTCCTTTTTATTTCAACCCCGGAATAGACTTATCAAAGTGATAAAAGCATTAAAAAAAAACAGTTTAGACAGTGTTGTGCAAGTCGGTCTAAGAAAATTATTTTGTGATTTCTGGAGATAAATTTCATAGTAACATAATGAGATTAAGAACATGTTCTGTAAACAAAAAAGTATTTGTTGGCATTATTTTTACGAATTTTACATTTTTTTATTCAAATAAATACCTATTTTATAATGCTGAGCTATGTGTTTGTTGTGTTTATTTACAAATTCCCTCAAACTAAAGGATAAAACTAAATTTAAATAGGTGCCTATTTGATCAAGTAAACGAGATTGAAACGAAAAAATTTTAAAAGCAATTTATTTACGAACAGTACATAACTATAAAATACAACAAGTTTTAGAGCTATTCGTAAAATTTAAATAAATAATAAAATTGGGGAGTAAATAAAATGATTTGCTCTTAAGGAAAAAAATGCATTATAATCATTTGGCTCATATATTTATTAGGCTTTCCAAATAACTTTATAGCAGACCATTTTGGCATTCATTATCAACCAATTATCATATTTTTGCTAATTTAATAAACAGCATATTATGTGTATACTATAATCTCACGGTAAAATGAACCGAAACCTGTTCAGCCATCCAAACAAAAACATTGAAATTGCATAAAATTACCTTGAGGTCCATTTTAATTTGAATTTAAATGTGTGACTTAGAATCTACCAGGCGTAAAATTATATTCATTAATTGCCTTCTGGTAGATTTTAAGTCACACATCAATTCACCAAACCAAACAAATAACACAATCCATACTAATATTATGAATGTGAAAGTGTGTCTGTCTGTCGGCTACGCTTTCACGACTCATTCGTTCAACTCAAACATCAAAATGATGAAATTTGGTACAGGGGTAGGCTTTTTTATCCCGGAATTTTAAAGTTCCCGCGGGATTAAAAAAATCTTAATCCATGCGGACGAAGTCACTGGAATCGTCTAGTAAATAAATAAGTGCCCGACTGAGTCTGTCGTGGACTCTTCTCAGACCAGGACACGATCGGAACCCTTTAGTTTTAATCAGATACCTTTATTAATTTTATCACCATCAGAATTTATAATTCCTGAATTTTCCCTGGTCTGGTCTGGCCTGGTGGAAGGCTTCGGCCGTGGCTAGTTACCACCTTATAAAGACGTGCCGCCAAGCGATTTAGCGTTCTGGTACGATGCCGTGTAGAAACCGAAGGGATATGGGTTTAATATAACTGCCATGCCCCTAACAGGTTAGCCCGCTACCATCTTAGACTGCATCATCACTTCATTCTCATCAGGTGAGATCGCAGTCAAGGGCTAACTTGTAGTGCATAAAAAAAACCATGTTCGTATTTAGTTTTCAACTGATTACTGAACTGTCATATTTTACGCTCAAAAAGAATATTCAGTGAATATTACACTTTTAAAAAGAATATTACACTTTTAATAAATGGTTTTTTGATTTTGACCTAGATTTTGAAAACCGCAAACAGTACAGTTTTGTTTACATAATATTATTATAAACTCAGCGCCTACTGATCAAAAATTATTAACAGCTATACTAAACTAGAATTATTGTCGAAATAATAAGTATATTGAATACTAGATGATGCCCGCGACCTCGTCCGCATGCATTAAGGTTTTTTGTTTCCCAAGGGATTTCGTTAATTTTAATATTCCAGTTAAAAAGTACTTAGCCTATGTCCTCCATCGGGTTGCAATCTATCCCTATACCAAAATATCATCACCAAAATTACAATTTCATAGATTTAAGAGATGGGTCGTTAGGGTTTGAAGCGTAGGAGACAAACAGACAGATACATTTTCGTATTTATAATATTAGTACGGATGAATAGCTCTTTCTAAATAGCTACACTGCAGAGTCTAGATAGAAAATCAAAAATAATCAAAAACTATGTACACTTACACTAATTCTCACATAAGATCACATTTATTTATATTTGAGTAAAAACTAGCAACTAATTTGAAAAAAAAAAGCTATTTATCTTAAATTCATCCACCTTCAAATGAAATAAAAATAATAATTAAAGGCAAAAAAATTGATTTGATACAGTTATTGGTTTATTACTTATTATCATTTATTGTCATTTGAAGGTAGATTTAAATTGAGCTACTCTATAATTTATGCAAAACTTTCTATAAAAATAATAATAATTATTCAAAAATACCATTGCTATTCCTTTATTTATGTAATAAACATAAAATTATGTGGTAAAATATTTTCGTGCAAAAGGAACTCTTGATTTTATTCTGTGTTTTTGAAATTAATAATTAAAAATTATAAAACAATTATTATTTCTATAAAATTCTTTATACTAACCCCTTTTAAGTATATAAGAGCCACATACCACACAGAAGTCCAATGTTATAAATAATATGACATTTTCTAACTCATGCTTCATTATGATATTTAATTTTACTAAGTTACATAACGTGGAATAAAAAACTTTTTATACTTACTTGATTTAAAAATGTTGTATATGTCACCGTAAGATTGCAAAAACTCTCAAAACATCTAACTAGCGAAATTGTAAACCATCGATGGATTACAATTTAACGTATTATGTTTCGGTAAATTGCAATCTGTTGGGTATATTAACCCGATAAAACCTCACTACCATAGGTTTTATCGGGTTAACCTGATTATTTATGTCGAACCCTAACCTAACCTACAAGAAAGAGGCAAGAAAACGTAAATACAATGAATATTACCGAATCTACCGAAAAATAATGCGTTAAATTGTAATCTTTCGACAGTTTGCAATTACGCGAGTAAGATTATAATCTAACGGTTTTTACAATCTTACGGTGACATATATACTTCTGCGTGGCAAGCTCTGTACAGCATAAGTTGCGCTATCACTTATCCAAAATTTATTGCTATTTCCAATATATACACATAACATTTTATTATGAACATTGTAGTATAAAATATACACCAAATGTATAAATGATTTATTATACAAAAACAGCCAATACTGGTTATTAACATAATAATAAGTTTATGAGCAAAATAACAAATTATTTGGACAACAACCAATTTTTGATCCACTAAAAAATGTTTTACTACTTATCATCCATTTACTCATTTACGAGTCATTAATATCATTTTTTTTTTAAATAAAATGATCTATTTATCTAATATAATTCTATTTATAGTGTCGAATTTTCAGCTAAAACAAAACATCAAGTTCTTAACAAAATATTAGGATCTAACTTCATATTGCTTTCTATGCTGAAACCAAAGCATCGATACTTACCGTAGGTATAATTTACAACGATCTTAATTTACATAGACGGGCCCTGTCAAACTAGGAATGTGGACCTTTTTACTAACGCCACCTAGTCTGAAAAGCGGGATAGCGCTATGGCGGGGACCAGAAGAGGCTTATACAGGTGAGGGGCATGCACCACAAGTCGGACGCCCAACTTTTTTCTAAAAAGGGCCCAGTACCTTCATATATATCGATGATAATTTGCTCTTAATGATCTGTGTAAACCTTTATAAAACACGCCTTACTTAAAATATGATGTTTTATCATATTAATGAAACAAAATGCAAAACAAACGCAATACTGCGTTAGGATAATTTTTTATTTAAATATAAACTCTCTTGAAAAGATTTAGATTATTTTCTTCTATAACCCATACTATTATCATAAATGCGAAAAAGTCTGTATTCTGCCTTTTCGTGGATTGGACTGGATTGGATTGGACGAGATGCAGACGGACTTTTGTAACTAAAAGTAAGTAAATAATTTAATTTATGTACCAAATGCTCAAAGGGTTATCATTGATACATTATATGATATTTTTAAAAAACCTAAAGCTACGTGTACGTTCGAGGTCATCATTTGGTTTCCAATAATTAATAAAGTTTACTAGGTGATCCTTGCGATTCCCGCGGTATCTTCTTAATTTTCCAGGATGCAACCTATCCTGCACCAAATTTCATCTAAATCGGTTGAAAAGATGGGCCGTTAAAGGGTATCAGACAGACACACTTTCTCATTTATAACATAAGTATGGGTTTTATTGCTTAATTTTGCGATAAGTGTCATAAAGGTTTTTTTTATATAAAATAAGGTATCTTATTAGGCTATGAAAGGAAGCACCGGTTTTCTTGGCATTTCAGCATTTTCATCTGATTTAATCTGGATATTTCTGTACTTATTTCTGCAACTTCTAAGCGAAACATATATACATAGAGATTGTTCTTAGACCAAGCATCCGCTGGCAATAAAACTCGCAGAAGTGAGATCTATCAATTTACTTGTACTGCAATAACATTGCAGCTAGTAAATTTTAGCTTAATTTTAACAAGTAGGTAAAGCTTGCTGAAACTAACATGACTATGAAGACGGCTGATTTCTGCGAGATTTTTGCTTAATTATTTTACGAAGACGATTACATTATATTCCTAATAACAGTAAATACATAATAAAAACGGTATAAAGTCACCCGTAAACTAGCTTTCAAAATGTCACCATGCTGTTCGGAAGTGTAAAAAAAAACCACCGGAATTTTAAGACGGTAACTTGCCGGTTTCACTTGCAATGTAATCAAAGGCACGTTAAACGAGTAGCTATTTATAAGTTATGGCTCACTTTTCAAAGTTACCTACCGGTCGTGAGTGGCGTAACTTAAGCTGTTCTGGCTCACTTTTCGAAGTTGCGCCACCTACCGCCCGTGAGTGGCGTAACTTAAGCTGTTCTGGCTCACTTTTCGAAGTTGCGCCACCTACCGCCCGTGAGTGGCGTAACTTAAGCTGTTCTGGCTCATTTTTCGAAGTTGCGCCACCTACCGCCCGTGAGTGGCGTAACTTAAGCTGCTCTGGCTCATTTTTCGAAGTTGCGCCACCTACCGCCCGTGAGTGGCGTAACTTAAGCTGTTCTGGCTCACTTTTCAAAGTGGCGCCATCTATCGGCGAGTGGCACGCGCCACCTTTTGGCAGGTAGCAACGCCACCTATCACCGGCGAGCGGCGTAGCCTAACCTGACGTCATCGTGGTCTCGGTTAAAGGCGTATTACACTGCACTTTTCACAGGGACCCTTGCATTTAAATCAGTGTAGTGTAATAAGATTCACGGAGAAAGAGTCCCTAATTTGATCCTTATTGCTTTGTAATAAGAGACGCTCTAACTAGCGGCCACCCTTACCACAGGGCCCTGTGGAAAGTGCAGTGTAATAGGCCTATTACGCAGGCGCCCTCTGCCGCGCGCCCCGGCCCGCCCCGTCAGCTCTACGTCCCGGTCCGTCAGCGGAAGTGTCCCCGTCGACAGGTGGCATCGTCAGTGGCATGCACAGGGTTTAAACCTAGGGTAGGGCCTACCCTACCCTAGGTTTAACTAATGCCTACATTAGTTAGTCAGAATACCTATTTACTGACTGTAATTATGAAAAGGGATCATTGAATTATTTCCATATGGGTAAGCAGTGCTTTTATGCCTCTATGAACCGCACGACACTGGGCATCGTTTGGCTGGTTTACGCCGCACGCCGGTAGGCAGCGTTGCTAAATAACGCCGCTACCCGCCGACAGGTGGCGCGCGCCACTCGCCGATAGGTGACGCCACTTTGAAACTGAGGTAGTGACGTCACGATTAGTTACGCTACTCGCCGTCACCACTTTGAAAAGTGCGCCAGAACCGGCAATAAATATCTACTGCAACGTTATACTTTTTCAAAACACGATAAAAAAAAATATTGCACAGCCTAATACCACTAGTGTTCATGTCCCATAGTCAATAAAACTGGCAACATTGCCCCGACTGTCAAAATAATAACTTCACACAACTGCAAGCCAGCGAAACCCTTTTTGGGCGGTATGCCATCTTGGACGGGTAGTAATGTGTGCGTGTGCGAGTGTGGGTGTGTGAGTTCGGGAAGTACGTGTACGGTTGCCACGTATAAAAACGTACCCGCTGAAAACAGCATGGCAATACCTGTAAGACAATTGATTAACATGAATATAATACTTAATTAATTAACGTTAAATCTACATGTATGGAAAAGGCGAGTGAGTGACTGACTGATCAACGCACAAGTCAAACAATCAACGGAGAAGTTGATAATTTTTAAATTTTTTTTTAAGAAAATTAAGGCAAAATAAAACAAAAATCTGAAAGAATCATTTAAATATCTCAACAAATGAAATTAAAGTTATGGATCTTTAGAGTTGCGCTTGCGTGTGGTGAGTGAAGATAATATTCTACTTTGTGTAGGAAGATAGGATAAAAGGACTTCAAAATTGAGATAATTTTGAAGTATTAAATAACGGCTAGGTAAAAACTCACTCACAAAACTTCTCACTCGAGTAAGATACAGCAATTGGTGTACATTAAATAATTAAACTTGATAATTAATTAATTTCTCAGCCATTTATTGATAGATATTTAAAAAAAAACACTGATTTATTAGTTTTAATCTATATTTTACTTTCGTTGCGTTAAATATGATATTCACAACATCATGAAACTTCTCCACTGGATGAATTGGGCTGAAATTTGGTACTCATATAGCTATTATGTCGTTAAAAGTAGGGGGTAAAAAAGGGGTTTGAAACGCGAACGAAGTCGCGGTCAAAAGCTAGTTACATATATTTTGAAAGTTACGAAACTAGAAACCTTTCTAATTTTGAAGCAACTTCGTTCAAAGTTGTTTTATACAAAAATACTTTTTTCAAGCTGTAAAATAGGATCAGAAATTACCAGCAGTGTGTAACTTTTGAAGCAACTTCATAATTATTATATACTAGCTGATGCCCGCGACTTTGTCCGCGTGGTTTAAATTACTTTGATTCCGCGGGAACTCCTTAATTTTCCGGGATAAAAAGTAGCCTATGTCACTCTCCAGGTCGTCAACTATACCCATATAAATCACGTCGATCCGTTGTTCCGTTGCGATGTGATTGAAGGACAAACCAACAAACAGAGACACTTTCGCATTTATAATATTAGTATTATGCAAAAAAAAAAAACAGATTGTAAAACATCTTACCAGTGGCGTTGAAATCGCTCAGCGTCTGTTTGCTTTCGTTGCCGATGCCGAAGTATGTGAGCAAGGCAAGCAGGGGCGCGGCACACGAGAAGATTAACAGATGCTTTCGTATCCGGTTCCTAGCGACAGATTGTTTAGTTGAATTGAAATGAAATTATGAATAAATAAATGAATGAAACTGGAAATTGAATTAGGCACTCCGACTTAATTTCAAGTTTCTGAGAACCATAACGCACAGGACAACAAAGTGATTCTATAAGGGTTCAGTTTTTTAGCGTTCCGTACCTAATTACTAGTACTACCTCAAGAGAAAAAAGGAACCCTTATAGGGTTACTTCGTTGTCCGTATGTCTGTCAACCCCTTCTTTCTCGGGAACGCGTCCTTATCACGTTGAAATTAATATCAAATAGGGTACCTATAGGTTTTGATAACCCGTTGACCTAGAATCATAAAATTACAGGAATTACAAGAAAGGAACAGCACAAGTATAGGAAAAAATCCGAAAATGGTTAATTAGTGTTCCGTATTCATATGGTGTCTGTCATCTTTCTTGTTATTTACTAAAAGAATTTATAATGTGTGGTGGTACGGAACCCTTTCGGTGCGAGTCTGCCTTGCACTTACCCGGGTTTTTGTTGTTAATGAATTTTTTTTTTAAATCTACTACAAGTTAGCCCTTGACTGCGATATCACCTGATGGTAAGTGATGATGCAATCTAAGATGGTAGCGGGCTAACCTGTTAGGGGTATGGCAGTTATATTAAACCCATACCCCTATTCGGTTTCTACACGGCATCGTACCGGAACGCTGAATCGCTTGGCGGCACGTCTCTGCCGGTAGGGTGGTAACTAGCCACGGCCGAAGCCTTCCACCAGGCCAGACCAGACCAGGGAAAATTCAGGAATTATAAATTCTGATGGTGATAAAATCAATAACGGTATCTGATTAAAACTAAAGCAACTTGGGTTCCGATCGTGTCCTGGTCTGAGAAGAGTCCACGACAGACTCAGTCGGGCACTTATTTACATCGTACCGGAACGCTAAATCGCTTGGCGGCACGTCTCTGCCGGTAGGGCGGTAACTAGCCACGGCCGAAGCCTCCCACCAGAAGAACAAAGCCTAAACAAGTACTTTTTTTTTATCCACTACAAGTTAGCCCTTGACTGCCATCTCACGTGATGGTAAGTGATGATGCTATGAGATGGTAGCGGGCTAACCATCTTAGACCCGTTAGCCCGTTAGACCTGTTAGCCCGTTACTATTAGGTTTATTTTCACCTCTCTAGTCCGGCGTGCATCAAGAACGTGACCAATCCGAATGCGGCGGGCGCCTTATGCAACATGATAGCTAGGAAGACTATGATTTCCACATCCGCGTGTGACGTGGTCGCCGCCGCGCCCAGCGCTATGCCGTCCGCTGGAACAAAATTAGTACAATACTGCAGCGGCCAGCAAAACAGGCATTGAAGGACGAACGTGTAAATGTGGGCCGAGGCGAAGACATACGTGAGTCCATCAATGCCTAGTTGTGGCCAAGGCTTGTATGGTGCTTTTCTCAAATAATGCGCGGAAAGGACATTGTCCAAATTCGCCTAAGAATCAACATGTATTTAAAATATACAATAATTCTTAGCTTATTTTATAACCTTTATTTCAAATATTAGAATTCAACGGACACTTCAAATTAATTACAAAATAAATAAATGGGTATTAAAATGATTACTATACGTTTCCGTCTCTCGATTATTAACCACGGATCAATAACTTACAGGTTAAAATAATATGTAATACCACCGCTTGAGCGCTAGATCTGTATCGTAAGAAACAAGATAAAAGCAGCTTAAAGTGCTGAGTGCGCTAGTATTCTGAATCTCGCAACGCCATCTATTGAAAGTACAATAATTCAATATATCTAACGCCATCTGTAATGTTTTTGTTGAACTAAGGCGAATCTTTTCTTATCTACATACTGTTTACAGCTCTATTACAATTGGATAAAAATGGTATTTATTTGTTCGAGCAGATTGATTGTGAAAGTTGAAATAACCTCCAAATTGAAAGTATTTTTGGTAATAAGTCATTTCTTAGCAAGTGTCCGTTGTTTTAATCTGCTCTCAATTATAAAAAGGTATTTATTTGAACCCAGAAATCAATGTTTTATGACTGTTGGTTCTTAGGCGAACTTTGTATGGAGACGGAACAATATCCTTTAAACTAAGTAGTAACCCCGTGCCTCGGAGAGCACGTTAAGCCGTCGGTCCCGGTTATTATCACTAACATGATAATAGTCGTTAAAGCCCGCCAACCCGCAGCGTGGTGGGTCTAAGCTCTAATTCCCTCTCTCCTATGAGAGTGGAGGCCTGTGCCCAGCAGTGGGACGTTAATGGGCTGTAGTGTGATGGTATATTTGCTGCGGCAATTTATTTTGGCCAATATTGGAAGAATCTTAACCAATCAGAGGTGTAAATGTGGGCCGAGGCGAAGCCGAGGCACACATACGTGAGTCCATCAATGCCTAGTTGTCGCCAAGGCTTGTATGGTGCTTTTCTTAAATAATGCGCGGAAATTAAAACTAAGTAGTACCTAGACAAAACTTTTTATTTAAAAATATTTTTCTTACGAATTTGGCGGTAACAAGTTTTCTATTACGGCTCTTGCCGCCTCTTGAATTTCAGATGGCGTTAAAGTAAGTTCATCACACTCATTGTCTTCACTTGAACCCATTTTGTCGAATACATTTCAAAATCAATGACGAACAACGAATAACAATAATTCTTCCCGCGTTATAGTGTTCATTTGTTTTTTTTCAATGAACAGCTTCCTATTTGCAAGCTAGTTAGAAATTTAAATAAAACCTTTGATAAATAACCTCCTTGGTTGCCATGTTTCGGAGTAAAAGATCGTTCCATTTTTAAATTAAACGACATATATGAATTTACTAATTATGTAATTTATTTGGCCGCTAAACCACGACAGATATGGGATTTTCATGCATTTGCCGCTGCTCGCATGTATTTGGCCAGTACGGCAAGTTCGAATTATCTCGAAGAAGGTTGTCAAAATAATGCTCAAACCAAGCATGTTTGAGAAATGGTTATTTATGCTACAAGAGTAGCGTCAGCGTTGGCATATTTATGTGGTTGACGTCCAGTTTGCTCTGCTGGGCAATTATGTAAAACCTAATCATTGTTACAGTCTCAATTGTTTTGATTAGCTGTATTCATGGTATATTAACTGCCTCGTTGGTATAGTGGTTAGCATGTTTGACTGCGGCCAACGAGGTGCCGGGTTCGAGTCCCGGGTCGGGCCATAATTAAGTTCGGGTTTTTCTGATTAGAAATTCCCAGTACTAGCCCGGAGTTAGGAAGTTGGCGGTGTATCACCCCCGTGCCTCGGAGAGCACGTTAAGCCGTCGGTCCCGGTTATTATCACTAACATGAGTCGTTAAAGCCCGCCAACCCGCATTGGAGCAGAGACCAACCAACTCCCAAATCCGGGCTGAGAATTTCTTAATTGAAAAACCCAATACCTCAAAATTTTTATGCCCGACCGGGAATCGAACCCAGGACCTCGTGATCCGCAGTCGACTACGCTAACCGTTAGTCCAACGAGGCAATACTATTTGACCATTATCAGCAAATTATTGCATTTGACCATGCGGAGAACTGATAAGACTACTCATTACTCATAATATGTCATGTTCGTGATAGGGTTTCGATCGATACCACAGTTCACACCAGTTTTCTTACGTGAAACAAGAATATTCAAAATCCTAGCACACAAGCGAAGTTTACCTATACTTGCACTTGGCAGGCTTCAGATAAAGGCGATACCAGCGTTCAAAATTGGGCGAATCATGCTGATACCTAACTAAGATTTTGAAACGCTGTTCGGGAAACTGATAACATATATTATTCTTGTTAATTGGCTGATCAAATTCATTCGCCAAGGGTGTTGGGAAACATGGATTCTTGTTTGTCCCCAAAACTAAAATTTAGGGACAAACAGGAATATACTCGTAATTCCTATTTGTCCTTACGTGGGAAAAGAAAAACATATAATTTTTACTAGTAAAAGAAATTCTGAAATAAAATTGTATTACTTAACTAGTGGGCCCGGCAGACTTTGCCCTGCCCTGAACCTAGAACCCGATTGCAGCGCCTCCTACCGGGTCCAATTATGAATATATACCAGCCCTGGACCTACTCAAACACACACAAAAGATCCATCTAAATCGGCCCAGCCGTTCTCGAGTTTTAGCGAGACAAACGAACAGCAATTGATATTTATATATTACTAGCTGATGCCCGCGACTCCGTCCACGTGGATTGAGGTGTTTTAGGGGTATGAAAAATAGATAGTAGCCGATTCTCAGACCTACTGAATATGCATATAAAATTTCATAAAAATCCGTTTCGGAGGAGTATGGTAACTAACATTGTGACACGAGAATTTTATATATAAGATGATAGATAAATAGATATATGTACCCAAGGTTTGATTTGAAGGCGCGCGTCTTTAAGAATGTCTATGGGGGAAAACTTACCTGCGGCGTGGACGACCAAGCCAACGGTGGCTGTGATATTTTTCTCAGTGGGATTGCTGGCATCGTTATACCTAGACGACATTTGATCCACTATTAGCATGAAGACAAAACCTGAAACAAGCAATAAATAAAATAAATAAAAAACACGAATGCCCTGCCAAAAAACGAACTAAAAAGTTAAAGACAATAAATTATATTTTTATGTGAATCACTGGATATTGAACTATATATAGTGTTATATATTTTTGGTAACTACTCATCATTTTCTAGATGATGATTATATGTATAGTCAATCTTATTTTCTTTATATTTTTTTCAACTTTAGTCTTTAATGCGGAACCATGGTCACCCCATCAATTTTTTTTAAAAAATTTCTAGCTTATGTCACCCGGAATAAGCTAGGGATTTTAACGATACCTCATTTATCAAAATCGGTTCAGGCGTATAGAATTTATGGTGGAATACATACATAAATACATGAACCCTGAAAACAATATACTCCTTTTTACAGGCAGTCGTATAAAAAGTAGGTACTAGATTAGAACAGCTATTCTAAGCAGGGCGTTTTCTTAAACCAGGGCTCTGCATTTCAATGTATTGTGCTGTACCTAGTAAGTATTTAAAACTCTTTTTACACACAAACACAAACACACAAATCATGACAACTTTTTTTTCTACTACAAATAAGCCCTTGATGGTAAGTGATGGTTGCTAAGATGGTAGCGGCTTGATAGGGGTACGGCAGTTCGGAATGAATGAATCGTTTATTGACCCATTTACTTAATCGGTTTCTACATGGCATCGTGCTAGAACGCTAGAAAATTGAGAAATTAATTCCTGAATTGTTTGCCGGGAATCGAACCCGGGACCTCCTGCAATAAGAACAGCGCTCAACACTGCGCCAGGGAGGTCGTCAGAACCTAGTCAGCAACAGTTTGTAGAGCATTTCAGCTGTAACTTAAATCCGCCTTTAGAACACACTCATTCACACGCAATATTCAGTACTACATGTATGTGGTAGGAGGATAGGATGCCATTTTGCTATTTATCACTTCTGCATGTGAATGCGTCGTTGTCCTATAGCGTAAGTAATATAATTTTGAGTGGAGTTGAGTGTGAGTGAGAGTGAAGAAAAAATAAACCCCGGCTGAGTTTGTCGTGGGCTCAGACTTGGCGAGTTTGGAACCCTCATAGCTTTAGTTTTAAGATACCATGACTAATTATCACCATCATATTTAATAAGTAACGTGACGTCAATATGTGTACCTACAGTGTATCTAAATTGAATAAAGGAATATTTGATTGATTGATTTGAGTGTGTGTGGAGTGAGATATTCAAATTTGTCCTTGCTTATAGCTAAATATCAGACATCGATATGTATCGGTGCACTAAACCGGTGAAACCAGAACTAAGAAAAAGTTTAACAAAAATTTTTTCCCTATAATGTCTTATAAAGTTGGCGACGAATGGCATTGCATATAATTAAAACTTACTACTATACTTAAATAGAAGCGGTAATAGCATCCGGTCTCCTGAACGGGGTCGCAGATTCGATCCCAGCGAACGAAACTCCGTTTCGAAGTTATGTGCGTTTCAAGAAGTCAAATATCACTTGCTTCCAACGGTGAATGAAAACATCGTGAGGAAATCTGCATGCCCGAGAGTTTCATAATGACCTCGTAGTCTGCAAATCCGCACTTGGCCCGCGTGGTGGACTATAGGCAAGCCATTTTTATACCAAGAGTAGACTCGTGCACAGTAGTGAGCCGGCAATAGGTTGATAAGAGAGAGAGACTATACTTAAATGAGTAACTACTAGCTGATGCTATGACGTGTGGTTTAAGATTTTTTTAGTTTCCACAGGAACTCTTTAGTTTTCCGGGAAAAATATGTAGCTATGTCCTTCCCCTGGACTCTACCTATGTTTGTACCAAATTTTATCAAAATCGGTTGAAAAGATGGGCCATGAAATCCACATGGGAGTATAACAAACAAACAAACTCAAATTCGCATTTGTAGGTAGGTATTAGTAGCTGTACTATTACCTATTCTGTGGTATTAGTTGGGATGTAGTTGACATTTCTGTATCCTATACGAGATTTATGTCAGTTTTACCACAGCCAATTTAATTATTGAAATACTAGATGATGCCCGCGATATCGTCCGCGTGGTTTACTGATTTTTGATTCCCGCGCGAACTCTTTAATTTTACGGGATAAAAAGTAGCCTATGTAGCCCTAGGATACCTAACCCTGTACCAAATTTCCGTTGAACAGATGTGCCATGAAAGTGTAGCAGACAGACAGACTTTCGGATGTATTCAAAATTGAAATGTTTTTATTCAAATAAACTTTTACAAGTATTTTTGAATCGTCAAGTCAATCTACCACTTATAATATAATATAATATAGTGTATATTAGTATAGATTAATTAGAAAGTGCTACAAAATGTAAGAATCTAATCTTTCAAGTATTTAAGTAAGTTTGGGTTACGACGCTCGTAGATTGAGGAAAAATTATACTTGCTCATATAAATGTTTTTTTTTGTTGGTTGGTCCCTAACAGGTTTAAAGTTTTTCAATAATTGTTTGACAAAACTTTTTGTTACTCAGGTAAAATAATAAAATTAAATAAATATTTGTTAGGAGTTAAAAAATAATATGCTTGATGTGCTTTATCTTTAAAATAATTATTTCAAGTTTTTCTAATAATTGTAAAATATATTATAAGTCATTATCATTACTCGTGCAAGATGTATTGTAATATTATGAAAGTTACTTAAGTAATTTCTTCATTATTAGATTAATAATGAAATGGATTGTCTAAAACTGGTATCTAGAGATTAACCTCCCAAACAATTACTTCATGAAATTATATTGCCAACTTCCTTCTGAAAATATTGGTCATTTAAAGTACTGAGATCAAAAAAATACCAAGTTATTTGCTAGGCTTGTGTTGTTTTTGGCTCATTAATTTTTGTAAGCCTGCCAACAACAATCTGCAATCTGTCTGTTTGTCAAACTTCATCACAATTGGTCTAGCAGTTGAGCTGTGAAACAGTAGCTAACAATCTTACATAAAATAGATGGACAACATCTAGGTGCAGAAATGAAGAACAGTGGCATGCCTGGCATCACCTTAGGCTGCATTATTATCAATTTATTGCTTACCAGTTGAGTTTGATTAAAGTCAAGCATAAGCAAGTTAAAAAAAGGTAGTGAAGTAATAAAAGTTTGACATAATTATAAAATTGTCCTTACCTAAAACTAAAGATATGCCAATGACGGAATGTAAATCATCAATGCCTTTTGGTTCAGGAGTGTAGTCCTTCGTTACAAGAACCGGCCTCACATCAAAGAGTGCCCTTACACCTTCAGGTATTATGACAGCTAGGGCTGTGCCAACCAGCAGCCCTGCTCCAAACACTGTCACTTTGAGGAGCTTTTCCTAAAAGTTAATTAACATGTTAGGTCAATTTTTCTTCGTCACCTTGACTCTATTTTGCTTAGATAGAATCCAATCTATAATCCAATCCAGATCTGTCATGGATTTTTATCCAAACGTGCAAAATTCAAACATTTGTAAACCCAGTTTCTTTTGCTGTCATAGACTTACTTTTTTGTCAGAAGTAATTACTTCTTACAAAAATGCAAAAGCAACACAGTATGCATGGAACTTTTGATGATCTGAATTCTGAGTTGACATTATGGAACAGCAACAGGGAAAAACAAGAAATACTTAATACAGTGGAATCTCAATAACTGGAATGTCAAGGGAAATTGCAAAAAAACCGAGTTATGAAAATAACATTTTGTTTGACTTACAGTCTAAATAATTCGAGATACTGCATATTTAGGGGTTCAGTGGAAGGGAATGGCATTTTTTTTCGATTTACTGAGGATTTCGACTGAATAAAGGTTCGAGTTATTGAGATTCCACTGTATATAGAATGTCCTAATAGCATACATCATGTTGCTTCCATGTCACATTTTAAAAACAGATTGAAAAGGCTCAATGAATATAAAAATAAAACTAAGTTTCCTTTCTGAAATATACTTTCTTACAATATTATACTTGAATAATAGGATTTTATACGCAAATTGTGAAACTATTTACATTGCAATCTTATACACACACAGCTGTTTTATGATTTCTATGTTATGAGAACAACTATTATAAAATATCTTACCTCTGACATGCTCACGTTTAAAGGAATACTTCCAGCCACATAGGACCCCACTAACATTACAAGAGCCAATAAAATAAGAAACAGAGTTTCATCCATTTTTTTGAACAATTATGTATTGCAAAAATACGAAATTTTGAATACGTGAATGGTGGTTAGACGTTTGATAAAGTTTACATTCGCTGAAGCTTTTTAACAATGCTGTCTTGCCAAAATAAAATTACACACTGTAATTTTCTGTAATAGATATAATATAAATAAACTAGAAAGTCGACCTAAACAATTTGATCAATTTTTGATTTGACAACAGACAACACGACAACCACCGACCAGAAAAAGAAGACGACAACTTCACCGTTCACATGTCAAAATGTGACATTGACAGCTGTTACCTACAAGTCGAATAAACCACGATCTATAGTGTAAAGGCATATAGACGATCCAATTCGTATTTTTTTTTCTGCCAATCTGAATTTGTCGATCCAACTTATTTATGTAGCTACTAAAAAACAATATGTTGTACAGTTACATACAAACTGTACAACACTAGGAGAGGAAATAGTGAAACGTCAATTAAATTGTCTATGAAAAATCGTTTTGGCGCACGCGGAAGTGGCTTTGCCTATATTTCCTTTTCCTAAAAAATTTCAAATTAATTTTTAATAAAAGTTTTTTACAAGTTTTTTGGGTTCAAGATAAAATTCTTTTCAATCGATCAGCGATACAAAGTGTTTAGTGAATTGGGTATATGGGTGGTTTAGTTACACAATGGAAGTGACGGACTTGAACGATTTGCTAAATGTACGAGGTATAAAGATGGAAACTGCCGAAAACGCCTTTGCTGACTCTGAAGGCCCTGAAAATTCGGATCCTTTGGCCTTAATACCTCAATATGTGACTGAATCTGACCTAGGTAATCTAATTTTGATGAAAGAGAAGGCTAATTTTTTTGGCGGAAACTATCCTCTTGTCTGTTTTTAGGCGATGATTATATCGCATTGAGCTATTCAGGCTGCCAAGTGCCAATTTTATTCGTATATACCATCAATAAATAATTTTGTGTTCAACTGTTCCAATCATAAAACAAGCATTATCCTGTGGAATCTGTGAATAACATTTGACCTTCAAAATTGGTCACATATCTTTAATTACCAACTCAGGTCACCATTTGACTCATAAGTATTGATGATATAGTAAACACAATCCTTCATGGCTTCGATTATCTTTTGCTTTCACTCGATCTATTAGCCATAGGGGAGATTATAATGCATACAGCATCTATTGTACAACCGCAGAGCATAATTGATATATTGTAACATCTACCATGAAAGAATGCATCTACTATAGTCTATATACCACTATCTATGTATATGAACTGTATCATGCATAATAAACATTGATTGTTTAACAAACTTTTTAGGGCTGATGCAAACTGGTACTGAGATCCTGGAAGCTCCATTAGCTGTATTTACTGACACTCCTGATGATGATGATACCATGCAAAGCACCGATTCTAGTGGTAAGAATATTTTATTTTATACCATACTTACTTAGTTTAGTTATAATGTAAGTCACAGGGCATTGTTGGATCCAGGGGGCACAAGACTGCATGGTCTAGATATCCTTGCAAGAGACTTGATATCTGTCCAGAAGTCGGTGTCCGTTGATTGACAACATAAAAAAAAAGTGGTTTATTTCAAGCAACTTAAGTACCTGGGGAGACAACTGGAGTCAAATAAATTTTTTGTTGAGACAGTACCATAGGTATTGACTGCTACAGGGAAAGGGAAGGAACTAATAAAAGAAAAAGAAATAATATAACAGTTGCATATGATAAACTTAATGTTTATTGTATTTTATTCTTATTCAATTTATTAATAATACCACAGAATAATATAATAGTACTGACGTACAGAAGTCTCACTCCTTTGATGTTGACTACTTGCCGACGTTTTAATAGCCTACATAATTATTATTAAAAAGATAAATCACGCACGCAAGCTAAATTAAACTTTATCGCCGCGTGCGAGTGTCCGTATTGCTTTGCATCTTTTCCCTTTCCTACGTCACGGACGACATTGCGAGCTTGTCTAGGGCTGTCAGCAAACAGTACAACAATACAGTAGGTTTTTCGAATTGGTAAGTAAGGTACCTACTCTGACTATGATCGACTGTGTTTACTGTGTGTCGCTACACAGTGAGTTCTTCATTACGCACGCAACTTGCAAGGTCATTCGTCGCGGCGAAACATAATATTTCGCTCGGAGAGGTAGGTACACTTCGATCACGGAAATATATAAATATATATTCCGTGCCCTTACTCTAAATCGGCAAGGTGTAATAAGAATTAGGGAGTAAGGGCCTAACTAGGGCGAGCGTATTCCCTGCGACTCGTTTGTACTTCCTACAGCTCGTGCCTCGATTCAAAAAAATTACTTGAAAAGAGGCTCATTTAAGTTTGACATGAATTGTACCTGTTCCGTGATAGAAGTACTATTGACTACTTATTATTGTATTGACTACTTGCTGACTTGCTTGCTAGCTTTAATAGCCAAAATAATGATTATTAAATAGATAAAACACGCAAGCAAGCTAAATTAAAAATTTGAATCCTTTTGTGTGCTCATTAAGCATCCTTCCACGCAACAATAATTATGGTTGCAGTGACTTTTTGCCATTATAATTCTAAAGATCGATAGACCATTACATATACATGAGTTTAAATGTCTACAACTATTTATCCTACAAATAATTAATATGCTAAACACTTAACTTAAACTATTAAACAAATATTTTCAAAAAACTATTTACGAAAACAGCGTTAAATTCACTAGCACGTCGCTCGCTTATAACGCGCCAGCCCCGACTGCGTAAGCATTCCGGGAATGAGCGCGATCGTCGGTATTTTCGTCGCGCAAGTACCAAGAGTGACACAGGCCTGATAATACATCATAATAATTATCACAATGACATTGTGTTAATTATTATGACGAACTTGATTATGAAGGAAAATAAATAATTTAAAGTGTAAGAATATAATGATATTGATTTGGAAAATTGAAGAGTGACTAGAGAATCGTCTAAATGAATATAAATAATTCATGCATAATATGAAGACTTTAGTTGACTATGCTGTAGTCTGTTTGTGAAAGTGCTTTATTATAAATACTTAATTTAATTTTAACATTATAATTTCCTTTTTAGGTTAAAGCTTATTAGCCATATTATTTGTACGCCACACTGTGGTAGGATACATGAGACTTTTATAATTGTAACACCTTTCTGTACTCTGTATTCACTATTCACAAATAAAATAAATGAAATAATAAATAAATTTTATTTTAACACTAAGCATGATTGTCGTCAAGCACAAGCATAGCTCTCATTAAAAATTTAAAAACACTTGCATACTTTTCAAAAATGTTATCCATATTTAATAAAAAATATAGAAGACAAAAACTGGAATTTTAGGTGTTTTTACCCATTTTGTGCTTTATTTTCAGAGGAAGTGATAGTTCAACTAATGGATATAAGGACAAGGCTCTCCCGTCTCCGTTCCATGCTTGAGAGGAGACTCAATACGGATTTGTCGGATTACACATTTTGGCTGCAGGATGCTAAGATGGTATTTATGGCAACACTAACTGAGGCCCGCAACTTTGTCTGCGTAGAATAAGTTTTTTTAATTTACACGTGAAATTTTCGCGGATGCAGCCGCGGGAATTATCTAGTAGCGTTTATATAAGACATAAGATTTGTTGTTATCACTGTACCAATTTGAAGTTTGACAGCACGTTAACAATTTATTTTAGCTGGAGAACCATAAGACCTTAGTGGAGCAATGTATCAGAGGTTCCGGAGTAGTGCAGGTGAACATACAGATCCGAGCCTCCCAGAGGAAGATCAACATCATGGATGTGCTCAAACCTGATGAGGAACTGCTCCAACTTCCGCAGGAGGAAGAGCGTAAGTTTATTGTTTTAGGGTAGAAGAAGGAAGAATGTTGACGGTTATGTTGAAACCGATACATCATTATTTTATCTTTTTGTACCCATAGTGGAGCAAAAAAAACATATTTATCTCTGTATCTTTTATGAAAGAAAGTTATGGTGCAAGTTTCCCTGTCAGACTTCAGAATTACAAATACTATTGACTTGAAATATATTTATGCTTGCCCAACCTTGTTTTAATTGTGATTAAATGAAATAATTAAAAACCATTAGAATGCGATGTGGCCATAGTAAATTAGGCCCATAGGTGCCCACATATGAAACTATATGGAATCAACAGTATATAATACAGCAATTGATTGGTAAAAATTAAGATTTAAAAAAGATAGGGTTTAAATGTTACAAATTATTTTTATTTTCCATTAGATCGATTTTCAAATTGTACAAACATATACATACAGTAAGGTTTTGGTCACTTGATAAACGGTTTTAAATACATGTATTAGTATTAAAAACATGCGAAAGTGTTTGTTTGTTGATTTGTTGGTTTGTCCTTCAATCACGCCGCAACGGATCGGCGTGATTTTGCATGGATGTGAGTTTTTCTTCAGCGTGATTTTTCACTCTCATGAGAGTGACAGAAGACACTTTTTAGCCCGGAAAATCCAGGGTGTTCCCACAGGGTTTTAAAAACCTAAATCCACGCGGACGATGTCACGGGCATCAGCTAGTGTGTAATAAATAAGTTCAATTCATTAACAACATAAAGTATTATAATGTTTAATGTTCGCAATCGTTTGAGTACTTTTTATTTAATTATAGCTATATCTAACAAATATTATATGATTTTTTCATAATAAGAATATGTTGGGCATTATTGGGCCTAATATGGGCATCCCCCTTTTGTATTAGAACTCCAAGAGACTGCACTAGAGCAGCCGGTACAGATGGAGGAAGACGTGGTGGAAGTGATGCCTAACACCCCACACGCGGCCGCAGTCAAATGGGTGGTGGACGCCAACTTTAGGAATGACCACAGCCGAGCCAGGATACCGGACGACCCTGCACAGTGGTATGACCTTTTTTTTTTTAAATGTTTCGCACCCAGTTATCCTTTGACGATATTGTGTCAGAGACATGACCTTCGACCAAATTTTTAAAAAGTTTTTAAAAAGTATGTACCCAGTGGCCTGCACAGTGGTATGACCTTTTTTTTATGTTTCGCACCCAGTTATCCTCTGACGATATTGTGTCAGAGACATGACCTATATGATATGAGGTATGACCTTTGACCACAATTATTAAAAAGTTGATCTCCTTTTTAAAAAGTATGTACCCAGTGGCGTGCACAGGGTTTGAAACACAGCATTTGTTAGTTAGACATTTAGAATACATGTTTACCGACTGTCTTGACAAAAAATGAGCATTGACGTATTTCCACTTGGGCAAGCAGTGCTTTTATGCCTCTATCAACTGCACGCCACTGAATAATGTACCTATGGTAATCTGCCTCCCTAGCCGAGTTACATACTTTTCGCGTCTATTTTCTTTATATAATAACCGTTAACGCTATAGCGGAGAGAGAAAAGTATTGAATTGTCTATGGTTAGCGTTTTTTAGTTTTTAATCGCTTTCGCTAAAGCGTTAGTGATTATAGAAAGAGAATAGACATGAGACATGTGTAACTTGGCTAGAGAGTCAGTCAAGGGCTAACTTGTAGTGGATAAAAAAACGGCCAAGTAAGAGGCCAACTCGCGCACCGAGGGTTCCGTACAAACCTGTAGTAAGTTTAAAATTATTAAATATATTTTTATTACATGATGTAACTAAAAATTTATGCTTTTCGCAATTTTTCCTTTATCTGTGCTATAAGACGTTGCTTCGTACCGAATTTCAAGATTCTGAGTTCACGGGAAGTGCCCTGTAGGTTTTGATTCCCTTGCGAGTGTCGAAAATTTACAGCATAAACGGCTGTATCTTTTGATTGCGTTGGCTTAGAAGTTTGATTTTTTCACAGCTCCAAATGACAGTAGACCTGAGTATTTGATGTGAATTCCAGCTCGATACCTCCATGCGTTCCTGAGAAAAAGGGTCTTGACAGACAGACGGACTGACAACAAAGTCATCCTATAAGGGTTCCGTTTCTTCCTTTTGAGGTACGGAACCCTAAAAACAAAAATAACAACCAACGCTGACGGTGGTATGTTTGGTCCAGGTCCGTCCAACACGTGAAGCTGTGGATACAGTGGGCGGTTCGTCAGTTCAATCTGACCGGCATCAAATTGTCAGACTGGAATATCAACGGCGTTCAGCTCTGCTCCATCAACAATATTGATTTCAAGTAAGTTGTATTGGTTATATTTGCGTTTTCTAAACTCTCTGCGTCGTAATCCTCATTACTTAGGGTCGGGACCCCATTCCATTAATCGCTAGGTTGGTAGTAGTTGTCTTGGGATAATAATGCGGTGGGTTCCCACGTCCTTCCGCATACGACTCGACGAAGAGTATTTTAAGACTTAGTGTGAGATCTATAGACCGAACTTTGACTTTGTTTAGACTTGAGACATTTTTAAAACGAGACAGATTTATGTTACTAACATAAGTCCATCTCGTTTTAACTCTGAGTAATAGGCCTAAATCACTGCACTTTTCACAGGGACCCTTACTCTTGAATCAGTGTAGTGTAATAAGATTTAGGGAGAAAGGCTCCCTGAATTGGTTCTTATTGCTGTGTAATAAGCGACGCTCCAACTAGCGGCCACGCCCACTCTTACCACAGGGCCCTGTAAAAAGTGCGGTGTGTAATAAGCCTATTAAGCCTGAGCCAAGTCAAAGTACGCTCTATAGATCTCAGCACTAGGTTTGTTACGTTTATTATCAGATAATAACCGGGGCCGGCTTAACGTGCTCTCCGAGGCACGGAGGACACAAAAAGGGCAAATTTGAAATTCCAAATCCAAAACCCATCCAGTTGACGACTTGGGTCAACGTTGCTAAACAACCGCAATCGACTGATTTGCGTTGTCACAGCTAGGACATTCGTCCCTCTAAACTACAACTTTTAAACTATAAATTTTTATTCATAACAAGACTAGCTTTTTCCCGCGGCTTCGCTCACGTTAAATTCTATAACCATTTCAAAGCCCACTTTGGGTTTGAACAAAAATCCTTTATTAGCGGACGTCATTATATAGCTATCGGTATGCCAAATTTCAGCCCGTTCAGTAGTTCGTCCAGTAGTTTGAGCTGTGCGTTGATAGATCAATCAGTCTGTTACTGTTTCCTTTTATATTATTTTCGACTTCGTCTGCATGGTTTGAGGTTTTTTGGTTCCCGCGGGAACTCTTTGATTTTCCGGAATAAAAAGCCTATGTGCTATTCCAGACTATAATCTATCTCTGTGGCAAATTTCAGCCAGATCCGTTCAGCCGTTGGGGCGTGATTGAGTAACATACATCCAGACATCCATGCATCTATGCATCCAGACATCCATACATCCAGACATCCATCCAAACTTTCGCATTTATAATATTAGTATAGATGTAGATGAGATGTTCGCGTGTATTACGTTTATTGATGCGGAGGATTTTTGAAATTTTCCGTAGTTAAAAATTGGCTTCCTCTGGATGTAACGTACCTCTATACCAAATTTCATCAAAATCGGTTGAAAAATGAGCTGTTAAAGTGCAGCAGATAGACACATTTCGCATTTATAATATTGATATGGAATGTGGTTTCCATCCAATTAAAACCAAGCCAAGTCAATGGCACAACCTTGTCAAAAAAAAATTACAAACACTAACTTATATATGTCACCGTAAGATTGTAAAATCCGTTAGATTATAATCTAACTCGCGAAATTGTAAACTGTCGACAGATTGTTAACCGTTCAATGTTTTGAGTGTCAATTTTTGAAATATTCATTGTATTTACGTTTTCTTGTCTCTTTCTTGTAGGTTAGGTTAGGGTTCGACATAAACAACCAAGTAGTGCCCGGCCACAGGCCGGGCACTACTTACACGCTTAGGTTTTATCGGGTTTAAATACCTATCAGATTACAATCTACCGGAAAATAATGCGCTAAATTATAATCTTTCGACAGTTTGCAATTACGCGAGTTAGATTAAAATCTAACGGTTTTTACAATCTTACGGTGACATATAAATTTTATTTGATTAACACTCCTTTATTGGACAAGATATTTCTCTTAGGGTTAAGAATACTTTGGAACAATTAAAAATAAATAAAAAAAACTCAGAAATGTTGCTTTGCCTCAAATCTACGCCAATGTGCTTTGAGCACTATCTTTGCTCAACATACAAAGCTTTTTACTTTGAATATTTTTTTTTCACAGACAAAAAGTTCCATCAGATCCGGGCGACTTGTTTTGGACGCATTTCGAATTGTTGCGGAAATGCAAATTTATCGGTTAGTATCTATCTATAAAAATTGCCGGAACAACCAGCTGAACATTCAGTAGCGTTAAATTTAAATGTACGCGACAGCGGTATAAGACTTTAACTACCTTGTCATAGAGCTCAAGTTTGTCCATACATCCACAGATAGCGTTCCAAGTGGAAACATTGCGATACTAAAATCGGTGGTAGTGAATTTGTTACTTTAAATCAATCGCGGTTGGGTGTATTTTACTCTGAGCCCAAAATATTCGCCCTTTCTGAACATAGTCTGAGCATAAGTAATTTGTATTGCACTTACCTATCTATAAAACTTGCCGAAATAGCTAGCGAAACAAACATCGGCGTTAGTACATTTAGTACGCGACAGCGGAATAGGCATGATGACAGTAAACAAGAATCAATGAAATTATGAATTTGTCTAATGAAATAGGATTCATGGATTTTGAAAAACGTATTTATTTTCCTATTACGAGTGAGATTGCTATTTATTTTGATAAAATAAAACTATAAAATACTGCAATCCGCCATATTGGATTAAACACCAAGAAGCGAATGACGTCACAATTGTTTGTTTTCGAGCTTTGACAATCACACTATTGTTTAGTGCACACTGCACAGAGTAGGTACATTGGTGAAAACAATAGTGACGTCACAAACGGCGCCATGACACTCGCGAGCGTTTTGGCGTGAATTTTAAAATTTAAATTTCAAATGCCAATTTTATTTACCAAACCTTATTTTTCTGCTGAAATAATATATTTATTCGAAATAGTAGATACTTCCGAACATAATCTGACCATTTTTCTAAATCAGTCATCATGCCTATTGTACTTGAAACCACCTTGTCATAGAGCTCAAGTTCGTCCATACATCCACAGACACCTCTCCAAGTGGAAACGTTGCGATATTAAAATCGGTGGTAGTGAATTTGTGACTTTAAATCAAATTTGTGTTTGGGTCTATTTTCTTTGTCTTTGTCTTCTTTCTTTGTCTTTGACGCCAATGTGTTTCAATTCTTCTGAACATAGCTGTAATTTCTAGTGCACTTACTTTGTTTTATTTTTAGCAGTAATACAAAATGAAGAGCCTATAGTGAGAGACGAATTGGAAATGCCACAGTCTGCTATAAAGAAGAAACCAAAAGTAAGTTTTAGAACTTTAAGAAGAGTAGTTGTGTGTTTCGCGTGTTTTAAGGATTGTTCTTTTACAGAAATAATTTGGCCATATTTTGGACACTACTGTCATGTTCAATATTTTGTGAATCTATCAGATTAGGTACAGGATTGAGTTGGCCTTATTAGTAACTAGCTGATGCCCGTGACCTCGTGCGTATGGATTAAACGTTTTTTTAAAATTTTCGCGGTAACTCCAATTTTCCGAAATAAAAAGAAACCTACCCCCGGGTACAATTTAGGTCTGTACCGAATTTCATTAATATTCGTTAAAACATGGACCGTTAAAATGTAACAAACAAACTCACCTTCGCATTTATCATAATGCTAGATGATGCCTGCGACTTCGTCCGCGTGAATTAGGTTTCCCGGGATGCAACATATCTCCGTACCAAACCTCAAATCGGTTGAAAAGATAGGCCGTGCAAGCGTAGCAGACAGACAGACAGACACATTTTCACTTAATAATGCTAAATGATGACTGCGACTTCGTCCGCGTGGATCAAGGTTCTGATTCCCGCGGGAAGTCTTGATGTCCTTTCCCGGGATACAATCTATCCCTGCTCGGGCTGAAAATCAGCGCTGTATGGTTAGTACTTGCACTGAACATACAGCATTATGCTGAGCCTGGGCCCTTTTTTGGGCCATGCGTGATATAGTTATATATTGTTTAGATTATAGATCTTGTTTAGATCGTTGAGGTGCAGGGGTGATCTACCTCTTTAGGTATGCTTGTTATGTATGGCACAATATGGAAATAAATGCTTTTTCTTTCTTTCCGTATCAAATTTCATTAAAATCGGTCGAATAGGTGGGCCGTGAAAGCGTAACAGACAGACACACTTTCGCATTTATAATATTAGTATTTATTAAGTCATTATTGTCAGATGATAATCCGCCAGTCGACAGACGACGACGGTGGTCAGTATTTCTCAGCGCGCAATGGGAACAACGGCCAAATACAACTGTGGCAGTTTCTGTTGGAACTGCTCACTAGCGCAGAGTATTTCGACGTTATCAGATGGCACGGTAAGTCGATCCCACACACACAGACAGACAGACAGACAGACACAGGAAGACAATCCACACAGGGAAGGGGCGCGGGTGGGGTCATTTCATGTATTTATATGGATGGACACACAGAAATTGGTTCAGCTCTCCAAAAATTATTTTGAGAGGGCAGTCAGACATCCCAACCCGCTTGTAGTTCAAGCTGCATCGTATACGCCCGATCGAAATGACCCACCAGACAAACGACGTCCCAAACACGTCCTTAACGACCCCGATGACCAAATCACTACAGACGATGCTCCATGTATATATGGTAGGGCCACACACAAATCACCAAACACCATTTTCGCTGGCGAAAATCGATATATCGATGTGGGTACTAGATGGGCCCTTTCGTTGAAAAAAGTTGGGCGTCCGACTTGTGGTGCATGCTCCTCACCTGTATAAGCCTGTCCTTGTCCCCACCATAGCGCTGTCCCGCTTTTCAGACTAGATGGCGTTAGTAAAATAAGTCCACATTCTTTGTTTGACAGGGCCCGTCTATGTAAATTGAGGTTGTTGGAGGACCCCGATATCTTACGTGGACGTTACGCGGACGTGGTCTCATCCCACAGCCACCTTATACAGGCACTTGATTTTCATAGCTCAGATCGTTAGATGTTAGAATAAGCAGTCCTATCGGTGGATTTGAAACAAATCCGTAGCACACAACACAGTACATCTCTGGTGGAAAGGCAGCCTATGATCCCAAATCTATTGGAAAAGCACGAGGATAGATTTATTCACTGTTGGTTGGAAATAAAATGGAACTAAAGCAATGCTTGCTTGCCTCAACGTTTTTAAAAATAAAATATAGTTAGTAAAATTAAACTTTCACATAATATTTTGATATATTTTTTTACACTGTAACGATCGCGATCATCCTTAATTGGCTAACATTCGTTAGCTTTATCTTGAGAGTTGGGTCTGGAGTCAGCGTGCCGTCCTAAGGCAGTCCATCTGTCTAGACCCTTAAAGAAGAAGGTTCATTTTGGGTGGAGTCTTGTACACTTTATCATGAAAAGAGTTGAATACAAAGATTTTGTTAAAAATAAAATAAATTAGAATATCAAACTAAACAACTTTCATAAAATAAAAATCTATTTCAAACTTTTCGATAAGTTTCCAAGATAGCGTCCTTCATCCAATAGAAGCCAGTAGACACGAAATGTGTCAAATGTCATTTCTGACAAGAGACGTGGGACACGGTCATGGAGGTAACAAATACATGGAGGCGCCCTATTACAAAACTAGAGTGCATACCTACAGTCGCAAAAGATGGCCGCCCGCCGCCAATTAGGGAGTGTGCTTCGTAACCATCGACATCGATAAGATTTGAAACTCAGGTCATTGATATGAGGTTTGAAACGATAATCAAGTATTTGTTAGTATTACAAACACATAAATACTTTATCACGTAGGTATTATTCGCTTGGATTTAAGTTTTAAGAGGTCTTAATGGAATTTCGTAAGTTTCGCTTCCAGCCACACTGAGATTAGACCAGAAATAAAAAAGTACTCTCTGTTGGATAAAAGATTTTTCAGGCCGCTAAGACTGCCTCGCCTACATAGGTATAAGTCGCTTGTAAATTAACTAGTGGTTTGCCTCGAACTGAGACCTCGCGGCACAGAGTACATTATACGCCTCGCGGTATCCATAAGATAGTTTTAACTATATATTTTAATGTAATAGTTAACTATACATATGTAATAGTTAACTTTTAACATTAGACGCATAGGATCTAAAGAGTTATTGGAGAAACGAATAAACTTTTACAGAGCGCCATCTATTGACATCATTGGAAAGTTCTGTTAAAAAAAAATAAGCTTATTAAGCTTTAAAAATGAAATAAATTCGTTTCCTTATAATATTTATCTTATTTTAGTATTTGTTGTTCAAGTACAGGATATAATTCAAATAAATGATCAAGTTTCAGGTTCAACCTTTCAGAAAATTGAGAGTTCTGAAGTCAACTTTGGACGTTAGAAAATCTCCACTTTGAAAGCCCCCCATTTCATCAATTTTGGGGGAAAAATTTAAAAAAATATATTTTTGTACTCTATTCCTAATTATGTATAAAATGACATATACCGCAACCCTATGTATTGCTATAAAAAATATTTTACTTCGCATTCGCTTCTATGAGAGCCCCCCTGAAATAAAGATTTTTATAATTTTTTAAGCCATATTCGGCTGGAGGCCATCGATTTACATATTATATTTAAATTTGAAGTAATTACGTTCAGTAATTCAGACGTTATAAGGCTCTGACAGCCGCACGGACGGACAAGTGCAAATTCACCCAAGTAGACTGAGAGACCTTCGCTTCGCTCGGTCAAAAATCTCTATTTTTATGAAAGAGCAACTGCTGAGTTTCTGGCCGACTTTTCGCAGTTTTTTTTTCCGAACTGGTGGTAGAGTCAAAACATGACGTAGCATAACAGACAGCTGCCTGAATGTCCTTTAATAAATACGAATATTACCGTACCGCTTCAAAGCAAAAGCAAACATAAGAGCAAATGTTGTCAAATAAGAGAAGTAAAACACAGTTAGTAGGTGTATAGTTAGTATGTATTAGTGTTATGCGTAAGTACACATAATTTTATTAATATTAAACAAATTATCAAAATGGGATGTAATGTTTGTAATGCTTTACAATCGTGCATGGTGAGTTTTGAGCTACGAAGGCGGACTTTTTGAAATATTATTCATTCGTTTCTAAATAAAATTAATTTAGTTAAAAAACTCCTTTGCGATACTGCATCGTTTACTTTAGTACCATGATAGCGGAATCTTAGATCTAAATATGTTTTAATCACACTTTTTATGAGCAATAATCGGTGATTAGTGTTATGCTCAGGATCGTTCCTCAGACATAAAAGATTTTCTGTATTGTAAAATTCAACGAGAAACTTAAATACATAAAGGTAATAGTTTTCAGGTTTCGTTTTATCATTTAAAATTGGTTTTATCAATTTTTCAATTTTTTTCACGATGTCTTGTACTCCTGAAGAAGCATATTTGAGCCTACCCCTTGACTTTAAATAAATTAAAGTATTAGTATTTTCGTCGCCATTTAATAAACTTATACACGATTCACATTTAATCGTTCTGGATAATTTCCTTGTATTTCCTTGTTGTTGTTTTGTAATAAAACCTGCTATATATTCAACAACACCTTCAGTATAATTATCCAAGTCAGAACTTATATAGTTTATATACTTCTCATAAAGGTCGCTGTGTTCCTCTTCAATTTGTACGAGGGATTTTTTTTCAGTCAAATCATTTATTGTATCAGATGGGTTTTTGCTTGAACAAGTTAAAATATTTATTTGTTCGAGTGGAACGCAATTCCCAATGCCACCATCCTTTATTTCAGCTCTTATAAGTAATCTCTTATAAGCCGCACGAAATTGAATAGCACTGGGATTATTATTAAATCCACCTCTTGCCCTTACCGCAGAAAAGAAAAGTTCTAAATGATCTTGGCTTATTTTATATAGAAGGATGTATTTCAATATTTTTGTATTTTCTACTAAATATTCATATAATCCCAGTGCACTATACATATTTATGGTAAAGCTGATAAATCCTGTTTTTCTGCGGCATTGTATTAGGAGTTCTCCTGAAGGAAGCTTCAAGGTTTGTAGATACTCAATGGCATATTCAAATAAAGCTCTCACCATTCCAATGTTATCTGGACATAATCCTTTTTTCCAGCCGGGAGGGCGAATCGAGTAGCTGTTTAAAACGTCGAAAACGTCATTAATGATATTTAGAAAATTAATAGTCCCCTCACAGTCTTCGAATCCTTTGATTTTTAATTTGCTCCGACAGTATTCAATCGCATCTGCAACTGAACTGCTAAATAACTGAGTAGCCAGTTTCACGTTCATTTTTTGTTTACAGAATATGACATGAGCCTTCGATATTTTATTAGCAAGGTGTAATCCTTTTTTTTCTTGAAGATCAAGTAAAAGTTCTAGGTATTTAAAATCTATTCTTCAACCGTAGTGGTCAATAAATACTTTTAATTCTCCAAAAGCATTACGAATTAATTTTATTGCGTGGCACGGATCGATGAAAGCTTGAATGTGGCTATTACTACATTGAAAGCTTGTAGAATTTGGATTGCTTATAATATTTTTACCCAAACATTCAAACATGCTAAAATTGGGTGCCGGTCCATCACATGTGATACTCACAACTTTGACTCCTACATTTTCACATAACTGCATGGCGGTTTTGATAAGAATACTTTTTTGTTCACCAGCTAGCGTTGTTATGAAAAAATAACCAATTGGTAACTTCCAAGTACCGTTGACGCAATTTAAAAGAATAACGAGGCTTTGGTTTGCTTCACAGACACTGTCACTGTCAATGTTGTGGCCGTAATCTACGCGCCCGCAATATTTTTGTGCTTTTGGGTCCCAAGTGAGTGACTTTCTAATCGCCATCTCATCAAAAATTAAACTACATACCACTGGGTGTGGACTATCTGCTACCTTTTGTTGCAACAAATCTAACGCTTCTTTTGTAAAGCCCGCCTCACAATCAATGTGCTCATACCACTTACATAGTGTTCGGGTATGTGGCAAGCAGGTATTATATGTGTTTCTGATAAAATTGTATGCCTTTGGAGACAAGAAATGCAACGTCAGGGCGAACTTTCTGATTTCCTCAGAGTATTTTCTGTTCAGAGGAAGCCCTTTTGATTTGGCTATTAGACGTTTAAGAAAATCTTTAGGCCCTGCACATTCTTTTAAAAGCAGAGATTCTTCCGTGTTGATTTTGTTTGTCTCCTTTAAATGTTCAATGATATCACTTAATACAGCTATTTTCTTATTTCTTTTTCTCACTTTTTCGTTGAGCCGTTTGATTTTGTTACGTTGAATCATACATGTTTTTGTTAGTTGTTTAATTTTATTCATATTTTGCTGCATCTGAAATTAATGACCATTAACTGATTAGTTTTTGAGTTTTAACTATACCTGGATAAATGGGATCAGATAAGGTATTGTTGATCCAATTAAGGTAAAAGTAAACTTATTGGAGGCATGAGACGCTAAACATTCAAAAACAAAACAAAACAAAAAAAAACAGACATTTTTGGGCAATAAATTGATTTATGAATTTTATTTCTAGCTTAAGTACAGTTTTCAATAACACGTAGTTGTTATCTAGCCCTAACATTCAATACCATCAGCACACAATAGATGGCATGCGAGTCCCATTGTAACGCATGCCGGGCATACACTAGTAATCAATACTATTTTATTACAAATGCATGTCTCTGTTTGTCTATTACGCTTTAATGGCCTATCTTTTCAACCGATTTTGTTAAAACTGGTAAAGAGGTAGGTTACATTACATCTCGAGAAAGGGCAAAGGCTACTTTATATCCCGAAAAATTAAGGAGTCCCCCCCGGAAATTAAGTAAACTGGACCCGTGCGGACGAAGTCGCGGGTATCATCTAATATACGGATTAAAATAACTACCTCTGCACAAGCCGAATTTATTGTAATGTGACTGTGTCGATGTTCCGGCAAATAGATGCAATTCTTGTACATGTTCCTTTTCAATTAGCAGAGATGTAGTGTTCAAATTAGATATCTGTAACAGATTTCAATATTATGTAAAAATAAAAACTAATTCAACTAGTCTAAAACGAACTGGGTAACATTTTAATTTATCCATCATTTTCAGACGCGAAGACGTGAAATTATATCAAAATAATAATAAATAAATATATTTTATAAAACCTTAAATATTTCAAAAATAATATAGATTCGATTTATTCACTTTTACCATAACAAAAGATATTTGGTATTAGCATAAATAATACTTTAATATAATTATAATAATTTTTTAGTATAATATATATTATGTAAAAAGAATTGATATTTAAAAAGAATTACCTCTGTACAAGCCATATCTTGTGTAATATTCTGTGACTGTGGCGTTGGTCCAGCAAATGCAATCAAGTCTTGAACATTTTCAATTAAAACAGATGTAGTCGGTGAATTAGATGTCTGTAAAAGATTTTTATATTTTGTAAATATATTTGATACTAATATTTGCGCGCGACTTCATCCGTGTGGACTAGTCCCCTACAATTTTTTTATTATACTATACTCCTAACAGGATAGCCCGCTACCATCTAAGACTGCATCATCACTTACCATCAGGTGAGATCGCAGTCAAAGGATGTAGTGGATAAAAAAAAGTCAAAAAATGCTCTCAAATTCAATATTTACCGCAACAAAAAGTGAAGGTACTGTATTATCTCGCAATCTGACTACATCAAGAGTTCTGTTAAAGTATCTCTCTTCAAAATGTTTTGAACAAACCCATAGACTTTTATGCCGAGGATTTATATTTTCTACACCTATAGCTTCAATCCATTTTTTCTTTAACTTTTCATTATTTGGAAACCTGAAGATTAGAAGTATAATATTAATAGAATAGAAAATATTATAAATGCAAAAATGTGTCTCGCTGCCTGTTTGCTACACTTTAATGGCCCATCTATTTAACTGTATTTGATGCAATTTGGTAGTTAAAGAGATAGTATCCGGGAAAATTGAGGGGTTCCCGTGGGAAGCAAAAATCTAAATCAACACAGAAGAAGAAGTGGACATCATCATCTGTTGCATTTTTTCATTTTATATTCTAATATATGTAAGTATACAATATATAGAAAGTATTACACTGAGCGGACAAATATAAATTTAAATTATAAACTCTTTGGTGTTTAAGAGAATTATCTGATGTTGTTATGCGCAGTAATGCATTATAATTATTTAATCAAGACGTTTAGCCTTAACTATAATACTATCGACAAGTTGATCTTGATTGACAATGGACATCCCTGAGTCTCATGTTTACATTACATGCATGTACTTATTGCAACGTTATTACTACTTAACGGCGTTAGTTACAAGACGATATGGGTAATAAAATGCTTACACGTTAACTTTTTCATAGGATTATTGGAAAAATAGCGAAGAAATTAATAACTTGCAGTACAAAAATAGTTACTAACCTATGAAAAGTTAATCCTGCCCGAGTTTTGTCCTTTCGAGAGCCACACTGCCTGATGCTACACTTAAGCATATTGGAATTATGTTCCTAAACATGCACTTGATGATAATATGAACTTTTACTTGATAATTCTAAAGTATTTAGCAATAATCTTTAACAACACGCAGTTACTTGACAGCTGAAGTACAACCAATTACATCATAATTACATAACCAGTACATAACGCATAAAATGGCGGATGGCACCCGGCCTCAGTATAGAAGTATATTATATACTTCATCTCCATGTATTTGTTACCTCCATGGACACGGTGTTCTTGTTTCTTTCATAATATCTGACACCTAAATATGAATCCGCTATTGTCACCTACTCATGTTTAGTGCTGCTAATCATGGAAATATTAAATAATTTCACCACTGAAATTAAGTCGAATTCGTGGATTTAAACAATCAAGGCTGGTTTAATATTTTATTTTCTTTCTTTTCACTACTTGTACAAAACCAGTCCCACGCCCCATACAAATCCGAACCATACGAAATCTCCTTTGGTTGCAAAGGCCAATGGGCCTATTACACTGCACTTTTCAAAAGGCCCTGTGGTAAGGGTAGGCGTTGCCGCTAGTTACCAAAACCAAACCAAGGTCCCTAATTTGGTAAGACCCTTTCACCCTATTACACTAACACTTAACACTTACACTAAACTGATTCAAGTGTAAGGGTCCCTTACAAAAGTGTAATGTAGGCCTATAACTTATACTGAGAAAAATGTCCATACACAGGCACAGAAGGAGAGTTCAAACTCCTGGAGCCGGAGAGAGTGGCCCGACTGTGGGGCAAGAGGAAACACAAGCCTGCGATGAACTACGAGAAGCTGTCCAGAGCACTGCGGTATTACTACGACGGCGATATGATATCAAAAGTCGTGGGCAAGAGGTATGTATGGCGTGGGAAATTGATTTAATTAAAATTTTTAATTTTTTTTTAGGACGTTCAACAGGTTACAATACATAAACAGGAAAAATATAGCTGGGTAGTATAGTAATTTGTAATATGCATTATTGTTAACCCACTAAGAGGTTCCCATAGCTTGCAATATAAAATTAAATTACACTATGGGTCGGAGAAAAAAGTAATAAAAGAGGAAAATATACAAAATAAAATAAAAAATAAATTAACGAATACAAATTGCTTTATAGCTTTTACTTAAAACCCTCAAACTGATAAGGCAGAACAATAAATCTATATTACACTAATTAAAAGTAATCAAATAGATTCGTTACTATATTAAGATCTAAAGTGATCCATTAACTTCTTTCTGAACTCAGGGAGGTTATCGCCAACGATATCTATGTCTAATTTCTTACTTAATGACATTTTTTAAAATTCTAGTACAAATAAGCCATTTGCTGCAATCTCACGGTGGTAACTTGTAATGCAGTCTAAGATAGTAGCGGGTTAACCTGTTAGGGGTATGGCAGATATATTAAATCCATATAGCCGTTATCGGTTTATATATGGCATCGTTCAGAAACGCTTAACTAAACTTGACAGTTCGTCTTTGCCGGTAGGGCATAATCTATACTATTATTATAAAGAGGTAAAGTTGTGAGGTTGTAGGGGGTCAGCTCTAGATTTACTGAACCGATTTTGAAAGTTCTGGTACCAATAGAAAGCCACATTATTTGTGAGTGTGATAGGCTATGTATTAAGTCCTAACCCGAAGTTCGGACCTGTGAGTTCCTGTGGGAATTTAAAAAACTTATTTCACGCGGACGAAGTCGCGGGCATCTGCTAGCTGTAATAGAAAGTTTTAATACTTCGATTTTGATATGCGACGTAGCGAAGCTTATTACTACTCCCACCCCATGTCACACAATATTATCAGACTTCGTTGTCTTCCCCTTAACGTGTGACGTAATTAATGAATTACCTCCCATCGAGTAAAACAAGTCCCGTTGTCGTCAGGTTCGTATACAAGTACGTGTGCGATCTCCGGCAACTGCTGGGCTACGGTGCTGGAGAGTTGGCTGAACTCGTCAAGGAAGTCCACGATTCCATGAGACAAGACTTCACGAGCCCGTCCGACGGCCATTCACCCGAGAGCACGCGCTGACTGCGAGGCGAGTGACTCCGCCGACAGCACGCGAGGCGAGCGAGCGATGAATAACGAGTGATACGAGTGAGTGTGCGACTTGTAACAGCTGTTGGGCTACGGCGCGGGCGTGTTGGCAGAGCTCGTCAAATAAGTGCACGACTACATAAGACTCGACTTCACGTGCCCGCCCAACAACTATTCACAAGGGAACGCGCGCTGACTGCGACGCGAGTGACTCCGCCGACAGAACGCGAGGCGAGCGAGCGATGAATGACGAGTGATACGAGTGAGTGTGCGACTTGTAACAGCTGTTGGGCTACGGCGCGGGCGTATTGGCCGAGCTCGTCAAATAAGTGCACGACTACATAAGACTCGACTTCACGTGCCCGCCCAACAACTATTCTCTTGAAGAAGGTAATACGCCCGAGTTGATGTCACGGATCAAGTTGCGAGCAAGTCGGACATGAATGCAAGCGAGCGAAATGTGAATGATGATGAGTGATGCGAATGCGGTTGCGGCGCGGGTGAGCCGGCTGAGCTCTTTAAGAAGTCCTGCACGACTACATAAGACTCGACTTCACGTGCCCGCCCAACAACTATTCACAAGGGAACGCGCGCTGACTGCGACGCGAGTGACTCCGCCGACAGAACGCGAGGCGAGCGAGCGATGAATGACGAGTGATACGAGTGCGTGTGCGGTACGGTCGAGCCGGCTGAGCTCTTCAAAAAGTCCTCCTTTATAATGCATCCGTGATGACGTCACGATGCGTTATCATTGTCGAGGTCAGAAGTGAAAGCGTGCGAGCGAGAGATGAATGACGAGTGATTTGAGTGCGTGTGCGGCACGGTCGAGTCGGCTGAGCTCTTCAAAAAGTCCTCCTTTATAATGCATCCGTCATGACGTCACGATGCGTCTACATCGTTGACGTCAGACGTGATTGCGTGCGAGCGAGAGATGAATGACGAGTGATACGAGTGCGTGTGCGGCACGGTCGAGCCGGCTGAGCTCTTCAAAAAGTCCTCCTTTATAATGCATCCGTGATGACGTCACGATGCGACTACATCGTTGACGTCAGACGTGATTGCGTGCGAGCGAGAGATGAATGACGAGTGATACGAGTGCGTGTGCGGCACGGTCGAGCCGGCTGAGCTCTTCAAAAAGTCCTCCTTTATAATGCATCCGTGATGACGTCACGATGCGACTACATCGTTGACGTCAGACGTGATTGCGTGCGAGCGAGAGATGAATGACGAGTGATACGAGTGCGTGTGCGGCACGGTCGAGCCGGCTGAGCTCTTCAAAAAGTCCTCCTTTATAATGCATCCGTGATGACGTCACGATGCGACTACATCGTTGACGTCAGACGTGATTGCGTGCGAGCGAGAGATGAATGACGAGTGATACGAGTGCGTGTGCGGCACGGTCGAGCCGGCTGAGCTCTTCAAAAGGTCCTCCTTTATAATGCATCCGTCATGACGTCACGATGCGTCTACATCGTTGACGTCAGAAGTGAAAGCGTGCCAGCGAGATGTGTCGGGTTTGAGTGCAACCTGCTAAACTCTTGAAGGAGTCCTGCAGTAGGTATAATGCACACGTGGTTTTTACGTTACTATGCTAGCTATTCTGACGTGAATGCGAGCGAGCGAGATGTGAATGATGATGAATGATGCGAGTGAGTTTGCGTTGTTGATTGCTTCAAAGTGTCCTGTGTCATGACGTCACGATGCGAGTCGGGCGTGAATGCGAGCGAGAAAACGCATTCCATTGGGGTACAGTGATATGTAAATATGGAATCTCACTTAACCCTGCAACTCAGTGGTCCCCTACCGCGTTTTCTGACCCATAATGGGCGGTGGTGTTTACGCTATCGTAACCGGGGACGGACATAAGCCTTTGGTCCAGCTGTATCTAGCCTTTGTCCGACCCCAGTTTCGATAAATCTGCCCCATGGTATTGGGTTAATGTCTAAGAAAATCCTAATCAGTTATGTTTGTCAAATGGATGTCTAAATGTTTAAGGTGTTCATGGCCTACATGTAAAAAAACATCATGTACGAACTGCTTAAACAGTTCGAATAATTAATCCTTCACCGTTTACAACTTTTACAATTGGGCCTTAGAAATAAATAAAATCATTCTGACGTCAGAATCATCAATAACGCGTTAAATGTATTGTCATGACTTTCTAGTTTTATATTCTATGGTACGACATACGCAATAAATATAAGGCCATATAGGACTTGAATCCAGGGCCGTAAAATAAAATAATTAAAAAAGAGGGAATTCTGAGGGTCAATGGGGGTGCTTCCCGCCAATTAAAAACAAAGGACGAAAAGAAAATCGGAGGGAAAAGATTGTATAAGATAATTAAATAATGTAGTCTTTAATAAATAGTTAGTTAAAATAAAATAGGAAAAATAAAAAAAAAACTATTGTACACAATAAAAGAAATAAAATGACAAAATTAATCATGACACTATGATTCGATACCGCGTGATTTTTAAAAAAATTAAGGGATATATAGTTAAAATTTTTAAAGATTATTTGTAGTACGTTATTCATACATGGTGATAAATAATTAATAAGTTTGACAAAATATGTTACAATGATGTCGGATAAATCTATAACATTACATGTTTATATATATTTTATATACTTATGAAGTACTAGCTGATGCTCCAAGACTTCGTTCGCGTGTAGTTAGTTTTTCAATTCCCACGGGAATACCTTAATTAGCCTATGTCACTCTCCAGGTATTCAACTATACCCATGCAAAAATATCACGTCCATCCGTTGCTCTTTTGCGACGTGATTGAAGGATAAACCAACAAACAAACATACTTTCGCATTTATAATAGTTAGTATGATCAAATCGACAATATATATAAGGAAAAGGTGACTGACTGATCTATCAACGCACAGTTCAAACCACTGGACGGATCTGGCTGAAATTTGGCAGACAGATGGCATCCGCTAAGAAAGGATTTTTGTAAATTTAACCCATAAGGGCGTAAAATTGGGCTTTGAAATTGTAATGGAAATTTAACCTAACGTGAGTGAAACCGCGGGCAAAAGCTAGTCTTAGTAAAAATGTAATATGTTATTTTGTATATAAACATAATAGTTGTTTAAGTTATTCCAAGGAGTTGTGTACGAAATAAAGTTTATCGATGTTTTTGTTAATGTTTTCTTTATTTTAAACCATTCAACCACATAATTATTACAAACCGTTTAATTATATTGTTTGATAGTACAGAATATGTGACTATTGAAACATCAATCTAATTGGAGATCTCGACAACTTAGATAAAAATCGTTCAAACGCAATACCGTAAGAGTAAAATGGACCCAAAGTTATTGATTTGAAGTTGAAAATACAGTACCACCGACTAAACTGTCGTAAGTTTTTCGCGCTGGATCTAGAGGTATGTATGGGGACTGAGGACTGAAACTATCCGAAATAAGTGTTTTATACAACAGAAACAGATGGGTTACGGTACAGTATCGTGTACTATAACCCAATCAATCTGTCACCGTTTGTTTCTGTCAATAAGTGTTAACCCTAGTAGGTACTTGCCCTAACAAATTGCACGATGTGACAATGCGGTCTTCTACTTCATTAGAGTTTACACACACTGACAACATTGGCCATGTCGTTCATAAAACAATTGAACAAAAAAATTGACAACGGATGTGGAGGTGGAGGCGGATTTCTCCGATCACATTCTCCATTTTCTGTGCTTATAAATCACGATTATGCGCCCGTCGGCCTTCACCCTTCTGCTTTTGGAAGGAGAAACTCATTGCCTGGTACCTACTATAATACTTGGGTTTATCCTACGAAATTTTGGTAGCTGCTAAACAATAACTTATTATTTAGGTATACCTAATTATGACTATGGTATAACTGAAATTTCAATTAAAATGATTTTCCTTCCTCCTCATTGTTATTCGTTGCTATTACCACAGTAAACAGATTTGTATCTGTTTACTGTGCTATTGCTATAGTATTAGTTAGTGTCACATAAGTACTGCGAAGTAGTGAGTCGGGGAATTAAAAATGTTTCACGGTGGTCATTTTCACGGTGGTCCATTCATTATTTTGGTTCTAAGTGTGTTTATTCCAGGTAAGCTTCTCGTCTTTTTCATATTTTACACTTCTTATAATCGCCATCACCCTAAAACTTAGAATATTTAAGTTGTCATTAGGTACCTACCGTAGCGCTGAGCAATTTACCTACCCACTGTCGCGGCCTGAAAAGGTTTACCACTTTTCAAATTAGATTCTTTAAAACACTGTTTGAATTAAGGTCTGAAATGCTTAAGCATGGTATTTATTATACGACTGCCTGAAAAAAGGGGTATATTGTTTTCAGGGTTCATGTATGTATGTATGTATTTATGCGAGTTTGTATATTCCACCATAATAACTTCTATACGCCTGAACCGATTTTGATAAATGAGGTATCATTAGAATCCCTAGCTTATTTCGGGTGACATAGGCTAGTATTTTTTTTTTTAAAAATTGATGGTGTGACCATGGTCTCGCATTAAAGACCAAAATTTAAAAAAAATAATCGAAAATGAGATTAACTATATAATCATCATCTAGAAAATGATGAGTAGATTCCAAAAATATATAACACTATAGTTCAATATTTAGTGATTCACAAAAAAATATCATTTAATAAAAAATGTGAATAAGATTCCAAAGGCTATATAGGTATGCAAATCGCTTCTTATTGGAGGTAAACTCCAAAAATTATATGGCAGGGCAGTCGTATTTTTTTATTCGTTAAATTAATTTCACTTGTTACGTTTCAAGTTACCAAAAGTTATCAAACATCGAATTCAAAGTCAAAATAAAAAACACGAGTGCCCTGCCATAAAAACGAACTAAAAAGTTAAAAATCTAAATTAATCTAGTTAAATTAGAATCTTATTCACATTTTTATATAATGATATTTTTTAGATGATGATTACATGTTTTTTAGATGTTACTTAATCTTATTTTTTTCAACTTTAGTATTTAATGCGAGACCATGGTCACCCCATCAATTGTTTTTAAATTTTACTAGGCTATGTCACCCGGAATAAGCTAGGGATTCTAACGATACCTCATTTATCAAAATCGGTTCAGGCGTATAGAAGTTATGGTGGAATATACAAACTCACATACATACATACATACATACATGAAGCCTGAAAACAATATACTCTTTTTTCAGGCAGTTTAGACAGATAGATGAACTCTTTATTGCACACACTTAAAAACAATAACAATAAAGAAAAGCTTAAAAGATAAGACAGAAGGGTGCAAAGGCGGTCTTATTGCTTAAAGCAATCTCTTCCAGACCACCTTTGGGGAGAGAAGATTATAAAACAAGAGCGCGGGATAGTGCAACAACTAAAAATTAAAATATATAATATATATGTGTCACCGTAAGATTGTAAAAACCGTTAGATTATAATCTAACTCGCGAAATTGTAAACTGTCGAAAGATTGTGAACCGTTCAATGTTCCGAGTTTTTCAATTTTTGAAATATTCATTGTAGGTAGTGCCCGGCCGCAGGGTTAGGTTTTATCGGGTTTTTTTATCTATCAGATTACAATCTACCGAAAAAAAAGCGTTATATTGTAATCATTCGACAGTTTGCAATTTCGCGAGTTAGATTATAATCTAACGGTTTTTACAATCTTACGGTGACATATATGTATAGAAGATATAGAAGATTGTGTAATGACGTTATAACTAAGTTAATAGTAAAAGTTTTAAAGGAAAAGTTTATTTTATTCTTTTTACCGGATTTAAATAAAAGCTTGTTTTTTAAAAAGTTTTTTAAATTTTTTTTTTTAACTAATTTTGTTTTCAGTTTCGATTTCAGAAAAATATAACTTCCAGTGCGTGAGTTTTCATGAGTATGACACGTTAACTTTAAACATAACTTTCAAAGGTATACCAGATGCAATAACAAAATCACCTACACTTCTGTATCTGAACAAGACAGACGGTAACATAAGCCGTGAGTACCTGACTACCTGAGTACCTGACTAAGTAGGGAACTACCTACGTATTAAGTAACGAATTTAAATACTTAGGAACTTTCTTCGGATACTTCTACCTATCCTATCTACCTATGCTACGAGCTAAAACTTCTGGTGTTGGGTAAGGCCTACTTACCATCATACCTTGACGACCCCCGTGGCGCAGTGTGTAGCGCTGTTGTTTTAACGTGCAGAGGTCCCGGGTTCGATCCCCGGCAGGGTCAATTTGGGAATTTATTATTTCTGAACTTTCCCTGGTCTGGCCTGGTGGCTTCGGCCGTGGCTAGTTACCACCCTACCGGCAAAGACGTGCCGCCGAGCGATTACGCGTTCCGGTACAATGCCGTGTAGAAACCAAATAGGAGTATGGGTTTAATATAACTGTCATGCCCCTAACAGGTTAGCCCGCTACCATCTTAGACTGCATCATCACTGCCCCTAACAGGTTAGCCCGCTAGATTACATCATCACTTACCATCAGGTGAGGTCGCAGTCAAGGGCTAACTTGTAGTGGATAAAAAAAAACGATTTTCTTTATGGAACCCAAATGTTTATTTTTATTCAAATAATCAATAACAAGTGCTTTTGAATCGTTGAGTGAATCTACCATTGTTTCGGAATGGCATTCATGGAAAGGGTGGAGATCCGATGAAGATCTTTCAAGATATAGGATGCAACTCAGAATTCTAGGCTGTTAGTGAATATTTGTATTTTTCTGTGGAACAGTTTACTGCATATTTAAGTAAATCAACAGATTTTCGACCATATTTCACAGTAGGCAGGACGTACGCATGTACAAACCTACCAAGTAAATATTTAAAAAAATCGTTTTATTTCAGATTTTCGTGATAAAATTAATAATTCTAGTAGTGACACTTATAAGGAGTACAAAAACGTGTCTCTAACCCCATCGAATGGATCTTTACTATACGTGAAATTCTGTTTAAATTGTACTAATGTGTGTATAAGGAAACTTCTAATGAGATTTATCTTACAAAAAAGTAAGTAAGAGAATAATCTTTTATTGTTAAGTAAAGTTAGCCTTGCATTGACATTTTTGACGACCTCCCTGGCGCAGTGATTAGCGTTGTCTTAACGTGGGAGCCAGGAGGTCCCGGATTCGATCCCCGGCAGGGTTCGGCAATTTGAGAATTTATAATTTCCGAATTTTCTCTGATCTGGCCTGGTGGGAGGCTTCGGTCGTGGTTACTGGTTTGTGACCACCCAACCGGCAAAGCCGTGCCGCCAAGCGTTTAAGCGTTCCGGTACGATGCCGTGTAAGATTAGAAGTTTGTGTTTAATTTAACTGCCATCTTAGATATATCATCACTTACCATTAGGTGAGATCGCAATCAAGACCTAGCTTGTAGTGGAAAAGAACTCAAGTTCGCTTTGCCCCAGCCAGGGTTTCATCATCAAAACCTTGCTAAATTTAATCGAATTTTTGACTTAAAGTATATTTATTAAAAATACATAATTGGTATTTGGTATCCATGGAACAGGGAATCTTATTATCTTATCTCCTATATTATTATTCTCATAGTACCCTATTGGTACCTTCACAGTACAGTTTCTGAACGTTTATTTTACAAAGTATAAGACGTGATGCACTGATGGTGTTAAATAATGATATCTTAAAACTAAAGCTACGAAGGTTCCAAACGTGCCCTGTAGTGCTAGCATGCGCACAACGAGTAAAAATATGTCTACCCGGTATCTCTATTTGTCTACCGAAGCAACCATGGTTACACATATTCTAACTTGTCTCGTGACGTCAAAAGTAATATTTCTAATCTGTTGTATTCTCTACGAGCCCTTGCATGCCGACTATTTTTTCTCGTACTTTACCGGATTTAGAGCATGTTAGGTTAGCCAGCAACGTCAACATCTCTCTCTCGTCACGAGATATCTCGTTGTGCGCATGCTAAGCATGCTGGTCTGAGAAGAGCCCATAACACTCCGCCGTGCTCAGCAACAAATATTGTGTTATGTACTGATTCGACGCTCTCATTCTATGAAAGTGAGTGAGATGACGTTTTTCAGACGAGGATGTACCCGTGCACAGGAGTTGTTCAAGCTGTTATGACATTGAGTTCGGTGATTGGGACCTCGGCGATCAATCTTTAACACCTAAAAGACAATATAATAGTAAGCAGGACTTATTATTTCATTCTTTCTTATCAAAATAGGTACTTACCTACTCAATTGAGCTACTCGTTTAACTTTTGGAAGCCTATATCCATATTAATATTATAAATGCGACATTGTGTCTGTCTGCTACGCTTTCACGGTAGAGGTGTTAACATATCGTTAAACGGCTAACGGTAAACGGCTGTAAACGGTAGTAAAAAAACAATGTTTTTTTTCACGCGTTAGTGCACAGGAGTAAAGATCGTTTACTAATATTTTCAGCGAGTAGCCGTTAACCGTTTAACCGTTTAGCGATATGCTAACCACCTCTATTTCACGACCCACTTGTTCAACCAATTGTGATGAAAGATGAAATTTGGTACAGGGATAGGTTATATCTCGGGGAAGGACATAGGCTACTTTTTATCCCGGAAATTGACTAGTTTCCGCGGGAATCGAAAAACTTAATCCATGTGGACGAAGTCGCGGGCATCATCTAGTTATATATCAAATGAATGAAATAACTTTAATATTTTGGTTTTTGATGGTCTCGAAAATTAATGAACCGATTTTGATGATTTTCCACTAGCTTAGCTTCTTCTACTTCCAGTCATCGAAATATTACTTCCAAATGGTTTTAAGGTTTAACAGTAAACTGATAATTAGGTCATGAAAACTTTAATACAGTAATATCAAAATATCGGACAAATCTGAGGTGGTATATATTATCTATGTGTCTCGTATATATGGTATATGTCATATGTCTGTATGTATGTGGATACCTAGTAATGTTTTTATAACCCGTAATAAGCAACCGTGTCATAAACTACTATTATTTTACAGCAAATAATACACAGTTGGTCGAGGCCCCGCAAACAATATACTATACAACGAATGATCAACTATTTATAGAAGCAGTGTATTTATACAATATACCAATAGAAGTTCATCACGTCGAAATTATTAAGTGTATGTATTATCCGTTTTATTAATACATACTTACTTAACTCTAGTCCGTTTTTTAAGACAGGGAAACTCAGTCATAGACATGAAAGTCGAGAACTTAAGATCATTACAAAGCATGTTTGTTATGTTGAAAATACGTAAGTGAGCTATCCGAGTTATATAGCAAAAATAATCGTCCGTTTTTTTACCTGCCTAGTAATATCTTTGCTTGTTTCTTATTTTCGTCGATCCGCTGCTACGCTGCGAAGTGATTGAAGGACAATTATTACTAATCCATTCTAATATTATAAATGCGAAAGTGCGTCAGTCTGTCTGCTACGCTTTCACGGCCCATCTGTTCAACCGATTTTGATGGAATTTGGTACAGGGATAGGTTGTATCCCGAGGAAGGACATAGGCTACCCTTTTTACCCTTGATTTTAATGAAAATTGAAGATTTCCCGCGGGAATAAAAAAAATCCTTAACCTATGCGGACGACCTCCGTGGCGCAGTATTGAGCGCTGTTGCCTTAACGTGCAGAGGTCCCAGGTTCGATCCCCGGCTGGATTTGGAAATTTATAATTTCTGAATTTCCCTGGTCTGGCCTGGTGGGAGGCTTCGGCCGTGGCTAGTTACCACCCTACCGGCAAAGACCTGCCGCCAAGCGATTTAGCGTTCCGGTTCCGGTACCATCTTAGACTGCATCATCACTTACCATCAGGTGAGATCGCAGTCAAGGGCTAACTTGTAGTGTATACAAAAAAAACACGAAGTCGCGGGCATCATGTAGTCATCTAGTATATTATAAATGCGAAGGTGCGAAAGTTTGGATGTATGGATGGATGGTTGTTACACAATCATAGAAGAATGGCTGAACGGATCTGCATGAAATTTGGCACAGAGATAGATAGCACTGGAATAGCACATAGGCTACTTGTACTATCCTGGAAAATTAAAGAGTTCCCGCGGGAACCAAAAAACTTCAGTCCACACTAATTAAGTCCGGGTATCAGCTACTTCATTTTTAACAAGCTCACTTTCGAATTTTTTATATTAGAATTGTAAGTAGGTATATGAATTTATATAAATTGACACTTTTTAAGTTCAGGTAGTTTTCTATTCTGCTTATCAGTTATTATTTACTTTCTTATTTATTATTCACAGATAACAACGCATTCGTGGAAGGTGGAGGATATGGTGAAGTTAAGAATAGGTCTTATGTATTCAATGAATTCAATTTAACGCTATTTTCTGCAAGCGACAATTTGTATAATATATCACTTAGAATGAGCTCGTCAAAAAATAATAAAGATGAGTTTCAAGACCAAAAATTGTTACATTTTATTAAAGCCCCAAAAAGACGTAAGTTATTTTAATATAATAATATGTGTCACTAACTGTGGGCCATACAGAAATTGTCCTGTCCTGAAGTTAGAACTCGATAGCACATCAAATGTTCGATAGGAAAGTAGGTAGAACAGTTTATATGGGTAAATGAAATTGTTGTTTTTACTATTTTTCTCGCAATTTTTCCATATTTTCTCACCGTTTAAACCTTCCCTGGACTACGACAAACATTTCAAAACCAAAATCAGCTAAATCGGCCCAGCCGTTTTCGAGTTTTAGCGAGACAAATGAACAGCAATTGATTTTTATATATATATATAAAGAAGATTACATTATTTACGCGACATCGTCCGTCCGATTTAGTTTTTTTAAAGATTTATTTATTTTTAAACAGGCCAAGTGCCGGCCGCTTTCTTTTTCTGACTAGAAATTCTCAGTACTAGCCCGGAGTTAGGAAGTTGGCGCCGTGCCTCGGAGAGCACGTTAAGCCGTCGGTCCCGGTTATTATCACTAGCATGATAATAGTCGTTAAAGGCCGCCAACCCGCATTGGAGCAGTGTGGTGGGTCTTAGCTCTAATTCCCTCTCTCCTATGAGAGTGGAGCCCTGTGCCCAGCCGTGGGACTTTAATAGGATGTAGGGGTGGAAGTGCGAGTCTGATTCGCGATGCACCGAGGGTGCCTTGGAAGGAGATGGTTGAATTATTCGACCTCTAAATAATGAAGACGTTGCTACGAAAAAAATATTTTGTAGGAGTAGGCATGTTTATGGTTTAACGCTGATTTATAAAATAACTGTCCTAGCTTAGGTAAGACTTGCTTTTAGTTTTCCTGTAAAGTTTACATTTAAATCTCTGAAAAAATTCCTTTTATTTCATACCGCAAAAATAAGTTTTTTTTGTAAAAGTTTACTCCGATTTCTCAACACAAACTTCTATAGATTCAAATTATTTCAGAATTTTCACTTTGAAAGTAGGTAAGTATATAAAACGTATGTTTGACGACCTACCTGGCGCTGTGTTGAGCGCTGTTATCTTAACGTGGGAGGCACCGGGTTCGATTCCCGGCAGGGTCAATTTGGAAATTTATAATTTCTGATTTTTCTCTGGTCTGGTCTGGAGGGAGACTTCGGCCGTGGCTAGTTACCACCCTAAGAAAAACACACTTGTATTTTATAGCTTCCCTGTCACCATACAACCAATCTCAATCAACAAACAATCAATCAATCATCAATCAACCTCAATCATCATGCAACCAATCTCCTTTCTTATAGGTTGCTTGGAAGAGATCACTGATAGTGATAAGGCCGCCTTTACACCGTAACAAGTTGTGAATTCTGTCACGATTCGATTTACCTCTATTTTGTTATTTGTTTGTGTGTAATAAAGTGTTTTACTTACTTCCCATAACTTATACAACTTTTAGTAAATTACCTTCTCATACTTTCTACTAATTATATATTGTTCCACAATCTAGCCACCAAACACCCCTGTTTGGATAAATGCATATTATGGTACGATTTCGAACCAGTTAAGACGTTATTATATAATTTGGATGCAAGTGCCGTTTGCCCTGAAGTGAAAACCTCAGTACCAAAAACAATCACGACATCAGAACCAACTGAAGGAACAAAAACAAGCACAGGATTAACAACAATAAAAACCGTAAAAATAGACGTAGGAGCAACAGTATCAGACGAAGAAACAACAGTAAAAACAAACGGCGACAAAACAGTCACACTAATTGATACAAAACCTTATAAACATTCATACGAAGAAACAACAATAAACCCAACTGTTAGAACAGCTTTGAAAATAACCGATAGAAATACAATAAAACCAGACCCAGGTGAGAGTACAACATCAAAAAGGAAAGCAGGAAAAAATAAAGATTGCTTATTTAATTTCATATCTCAAAATTAGAGCACTCCATAATATGTTTACTATACATAAATTACAGCGTTTTAGTTGACATCTTCCGCGCAGACCTTCAGGGAATGCTACAGTTCTGTTTTTTTTCAATTTTTTTCGGACTACGAGGGCGTAGTGTTTTTATTTAGATTTTTATTTATTTCGTAGACTTAGAATATTTACTGATGTTTCTATCTTAGTTACCAAACATACGCTCAATAAGACTGTTATGCAAAAGGTTTCTTTGTCTTAGCGTTGCCAGCGACATTCATAGTTTAATATTATAAATGCGAAGGTGTGTCTATCTCATAAATTTAGGATTGGTCCTAATTCTAAATCTATGAGATCTAAATTGATGCGCTCCGATATGGTCTATCTGTATGTCTGTCCCATATTCGAGGCCTCTTCGAGGCTACACGAGAGAGACGATCATGGGCTACGAATAATAATATCCGGCTTTTTAACTCGAAGAATCAAAGAAATCCCAAGATATTTTTAAACATATTAAATAAAAATAGCTAAAGATTTAAAATATAAACTCTGTGGCAGTTCTCAGTCGGCTTTTAGTTTAAATCTTGTCAACTTTTCCCGTGTGTTTTCAGACAAAATCCTTGCAATCGTCCTTCCTATTATCGCTGTTGTGTTGGTCATATTAATATTAGCTGGCATATACTGCAGGTATCGGCGAAATAAAGCGCCAAAACCTGAGACCGATGACACTTATTTTTATGTAAGTACCAATCCTTAATCAATGGGTATAATTTTTTTTTCCCCTCTACAAGTTAGCCCTTGACTGCGATCTCACCTGATGGTAAGTGATGATGCAGTCTAAGATGGTAGTGGGCTAACCTGTTAGGGGTATGACAGTTATATTAAACCCATACCCCTATTCGGTTTCTACACGGCATCGTACCGGAACGCTAAATCACTTGGCGGCACGTCTTTGCCGGTAGGGTGGTAACTAGCCACGGCCGAAGAGTCCCACCAGGCCAGACCAGGGAAATTCAGAAATTATAAATTTCCAAACCCTGCCGGGGATCGAACCCAGGACCTCCGCACGTTAAGGCAACAGCGCTCAACACTGCGCCACGGAGGTCGTCAAAAACGTTAACGTTAAAAATAAACGTTACCGAAGTCCAAATATTAATTAGGTACATAACATATATAAGTAGTGGGTATCTAAGCATTAAGGAACTCTTTCACTGAATATAATCAATGTTCAAGTACCTAGACATCTAAATTCGAGGGATGACAGGCCTAGTTGCGACAACTCGTAGTTATCAGTCGATTGCGAATGTTAAGCAAAATCATAAATAAATCATAAATCATTTATTTTGCAAAATTGTGACCTGGGAACCCGTTAGGGCATTATTATCCCAAGAAAACCCCAGCCATTAAACATAAATGGAATGGGTCACGACCCTCGGCAATGAGGAATACGACGCAGAGATAGAGACGCATTTAAATAGGCTTCTCTTAAACTATAATAGATCGATTTCTGACGATTATAATGATTGACGATTTAAGTCATTTGACTAAAGTCGCGGTATAATACCAAACTTCAATGGTCAGTGTGAAATCAGTAAGCCAAATTTTGACGCCATGGCAAACCACGGAAATTCAGTGCCTATCAATGTAGTCCATAGCCTAGGTGTCTCCCTCACACGTATCGATGAAGAACCGGCTTAAGCTGTTCAGCTTTATGTATAATAATATGGTATTGATAGTGAAAAATACGTCGCCCGCCCCGGCTGACGCGACGCGAGGGCAGAAACCGATGCAGAAACGGCGTTTTCTTGCGTTTTCAATCTTAAAACCATATACATAAAGCTCATATAAAGCTTTTCTGACCGGCTCAAGCCGGTTCCGCGTCGATAGGTTTGGTTGGACCCTAAGTCAATGGCGTCATGACAATTTGGCCACGAGTGCGAAATCCGTGGGCCATGGCATCAAGAGATAATTTGTAGAGTTGTATGTAATTTCAGACAGTTTCTTTATTACATCCGTGCTCATATTAAAATTTTTTGAATATTTTAGCGTGCCTACCGTCCCGCTATTTTAATTTTTTGTTCGCTATGACGGCGACTCATGAAACCTGTGTTAATTTATAGCTAGCATCAATGTAAGAAAGTATTATATGAGGTAAAATTTTCTAAAGTGGCAGGTTTCCAAGAAAGTTTTTTTTTCTTCAAATATAGCTTAGAATATCTCTATCTATGTATAAAAACAGATTTTACATACATTTTATGTGTTTTGCAGGCTACCCCATTAAATTACGCCCAGCTAGAGCTCGTGAGCTCCTATATATACGAAGCACCGAAGAAGGATTATGTATCGGTGTACACGCGTATCGTGGGCGTACTAAAACCTAAGTCACCTACTTAGGTTTTTTGGTCATTGTGTAAGCTTGCAGTCTCAAGACTGAATGACACTATGGGATTCCGGTACTGTCACTTGAGAGGAATGGAGCGGGTTTGGAGGTCTAACAACGCACACCCTCGATCCTACAGCAAAACTGAATGGTTTCCACCTGCTTCGTAAGTTGTGGTGCCGTCTAAACAGACTTAGAACAGGGTATGGCCGCTTTTGCACAAGTGGGGATGGAAACCTTCGGCTCTTTGTGGCTGTGGCAAGGAAGATCAAACAATGGAACATATGATTCTACACTATCGAGGACCGCCGCAAGACCTTTTTGACCTCCCTTCTGATTTTGTCATTTGTCAGGAAAATTTGGACATTCATAATATAGTAATATGACATTCATAAAGTAATATTATTCATAAAGTAAAATTAATATTATTGTATTAGTAATTCGCCAATAATAATATGTCATTAAACTTATGGGTAAGGAGGGCTCGGTCCAATCAAAACCCATTACTTTGAAAAGTTCCTTTAATAATTAATATCCAGAGTGACATTCAACAATTAAAATTATTAGCTAGAGCAGAGACAAGCTAGAGTGACACTTGACAATTGTGGGGACATAGACTATATCTGCAAAACAATGAATAATTATAAAAGCAGACACAGACTATGACGCCACATCACCCCCCTACGGAGTGAAAAAAAAAAAAAAATTGGTAAAACATTACAAAATTTTAAATCTAAATAAAACTACATAAGTACTTAATAGTAAACAAAAAAAAAAAAAAATAAAGTCACATGTTAAATGGAGTTTTAAATTTTACAGTTCTACCAGACCGAGTCGTGAATGGATGGCAGCTGGCAGCTGGAAACTGTTCCTCACTGACATCTGGAACCTTTTTGTCAGCTGGTTTTGCCTCAGACATTTCGGTGTCGATATATGCTGGTTTCAGGCGGTCGACACTCACCGTGACTTCTTTCAGACCTACTAAAATAGTGAAGGTCTTCTCACTCCTGCGAACCACCTTATACGGACCGTTATAAGGTGGCCTCAGTGAAGGTCGAACAGTGTCGTCCCTCAGCCAGACGTGGGTGGATGTTGGAAGATCTTTGAAAACGAAAGATGACCTCTGCCCGTGCCTTGATACCTGTCATTTGGTTTGCTCAGGCTGAAGCGCAGTTTGAAATAGCAGGGATCAAACAGGATTCAACTAGGTATGGCTATGTCTTATCCATGCTGGATGCGAGGATGGCTGAGGAGGTTGAGGATGTAATTGCGAATCCTCCAGCTGAAAATAAATATGATCATTTAAAGCGAGAGCTCATTGCTCGATTCTCTGCTTCAAAAGAGCAGCGAGTAAGAAAACTTTTAAGCGAAGTACAGCTGGGGGACCGTAAACCCTCTGCATTTCTCAGGCACCTGCGTTCCCTTGCAGGTTCAAACTGCAGCGATGAGGGTATTATAAGGGAACTGTGGATGAGGAGGTTGCCTCAAGAAGTGCAGAGAATTTTAATGGCACAATGCGATTTGCCACTAGAGAAAATTGCTGAAATTGCAGACGCAATCGTTGAGGCACCCTCATCATCCAGCCAGCCCAGCTCCGTTAACGCAGCTTCTTCAGCAACCACGGAGCTGCAAATGCTAAAGAAACAGATGGACGAGCTCATGAAAAGAATGGACGAGTTATGCAGTCGGCCTAGGTCGAGGTCAAAGTCGAGGTCGAGCCAACGACAGAGGTCGGGTTCCCGCTCTGGTCCGCGGATGTGCTGGTACCACAAAAGGTTTGCTAGCAAAGCAAGCCGGTGTATCAGTCCATGTTCATGGACCCCAGATTCGGGAAACGGGACAAGCAATCAGTAGTGGCGACTGCTGATTGCGATCCTGTCTCACGCCGGTTGCTTATTACAGATGCTCAGACAAATATCAAATACTTGATAGATACAGGCTCTGACCTCTGCTGTTTTCCATTAAGGATGCTTAAGGGCCCAGCCACACTGACGAACTTTGATGTGCGAGCAGCAAATGGTACCCCTATAAATACCTATGGGACCATTTGCCTGCATTTAAATCTGGGCTTGCGCAGGGACTTTAAATGGAACTTTGTTGTGGCAGATGTGGGCATGCCGATTATCGGCGCTGACTTTCTTGCTCACTATCATCTTTTACCAGATTGCCGCGTTGGCAAACTGATAGATGCTACTACAAATATTTCCACCAAGGCGTCATAGTCTGTGTCTGCTTTTATAATTATTCATTGTTTTGCAGATATAGTCTATGTCCCCACAATTGTCAAGTGTCACTCTAGCTTGTCTCTGCTCTAGCTAATAATTTTAATTGTTGAATGTCACTCTGGATATTAATTATTAAAGGAACTTTTCAAAGTAATGGGTTTTGATTGGACCGAGCCCTCCTTACCCATAAATGGTGACCCCGACGTGATATTGAAACGCGTTGAAAAGTTCCTTTAATAATTAATATCCAGAGTGACATTCAACAATTAAAATTATTAGCTAGAGCAGAGACAAGCTAGAGTGACACTTGACAATTGTGGGGACATAGACTATATCTGCAAAACAATGAATAATTATAAAAGCAGACACAGACTATGACGCCACAAACTATTTGTATATGACTTTAAATAAAATTTAATATCTAGTATAATGTTATATAATACGCTTGTTATAAATCAAATGCCATACGATTAAATAGAATAAATGTACTTACAAAAAAAGCACCCGTAGACGTTCCTGCCGGATCTTCTCAGTAGAATATTATGCCTAAGAAATCTAAAGTAGGTAGGTATATGTATAGTATGTCTACAGTAAAACAGTCATGGCACATGCTTTCTGACGTTTTTCTACCATAGAGCACCATTAGGGTTACTCCCCACACTTATCGACGTGGAACCAGCTTGAGCTGGTCAGAAAAAGCTTTATGTATACGGATTTCCGGTACGGAAAACACCGTAGAACCGCGACGAAGCGACGAGGTAAACTCGCGTCAACGTCTTTTTCACTGTTTTTCTGACTTGGTTTCAGAATGGGTTGGCTGGCCGGGTCTTGAGATTTTTGAATAGTTCTTGATTGTAAGGCTTCTTGATCGGTGCCCAGCCGGTGCACGTAGTTTAGTAGCGCGCACTTCCTGGCAGAGGCTACTTGATCGGTGCCCAGCCGGTGCACGTAGGTTAGTAGCGCGCACTGCCTGGCAGAGGCTTCTTGATCGGTGCCCAGCCGGTGCACGTAGGTCAGTAGCGCGCACTGCCTGGCAGAGGCTTCTTGATCGGTGCCCAGCCGGTGCACGTAGGTTAGTAGCGCGCACTGCCTGGCAGAGGCATCTTGATCGGTGCCCAGCCGGTGCACGTAGGTTAGTAGCGCGCACTGCCTGGCAGAGGCTTCTTGATCGGTGCCCAGCCGGTGCACGTAGGTTAGTAGCGCGCACTATGCGAGTGCACCTACGGACAAACCCCGGTTAGTGCACGACTATTGCAGATGCTCTTACGAATCACCACTCGAGCTGGCCACTGAAGGCAAGCTAGAGGTTCTGTTCCTCGTCAGTGTTCACTCCAGCCGGCCGATAAAGGCAAGCTAGAGATGAGGAACAAAGTTTCTCTCGGGAGCGATCAGGTACGTGGGGTCGCTACTGCCCTACAGCTCGACACAAGCTGCCCTGCGGGTTCGCTTATCATCATTATGATATTATTATTATGGCATTATGGATTTATCTTAACCGGGGACGGACATACCTAGGCTACCAGCGAAATTCCGTGTGATTTTTATATTTTTATCTGATTACAGTTATGATGATGTCATCCATTTCGGTCGTAAATCTATGAAATTCGGTAGGTATAGCGTGTTTATTTTATTTTTTAAACTTTTATTGGTAACAATACAACAGATTCGCGCCACAATGTCTGAACTCTAAACAAATTTGGCTGGGAACGGAGACCGTTATAATCTGAATTAACACATAGCCTAGTTATGACAATCCGAAATAATACATACCGCTAGTTAGGTGTGGCTTCACTTTGTTTAACACAATTTCTAAGTTAAACTAAATTGAGTTCTCTAAACTTAACGTTAATGTCCCACAATTCGGTATATTAAGGCTCCTAAGACTTTAAGATTTTTTAAGTATATTCCTAAACATGATATCAGTTTGAAAGCTTAGTTTAAATGATCGAGATTTTGTACAAATACATATATTAAATAAATATTATTTAAATTTTTGCGCCAGAAACAAAACTAACGAAATAAAGTACCTTAGTTCTATCCCTTTCTGCAGAGAGAATCATGAAAAGATTACCAATATTTTTAATGTTTTATCCCCATTCTCTTCGATTTGAGAAGTTCCACGAAAATCAATAATCCATGCAGATAAAGTCGCAATCATCAGTATTTACCTGCCTATCGATATAGCGTTCCGCGGAACCCAGTTGGGGTATCCGACGATTTAATAAAAATTTGGATTAGTACAGGAAATAGAATAGTAATTATGACCTCGTACTGTTACTGAGACTCTCGACTAAATGGGCAGACGCGGAAACTATTGAAAAATAAGAAGTATAAAAAGGAACAATGTTGATAAAAGGATAAGGACTTATCCATACTAATATTATAAATGCGAAAGTGTGTCTGTCTGTCTGTCTGCTACGCTTTCACGGCCCATACTTTTTATCCCGATAAAGTATTGAGTTCCCGAGGGAATCATAAAAAACTTAATCCACGCGAACGAAGTCGCGGGCATCATCTAGTAGTTAATAGTGATGAATAAATTAATCTACTAATCTTATAAATAAACACTGACTCTTAAAATTACGAACTAAAAACTGGCCGATTTATCCCTCAAAGCGGAGACTGCTGACCTATAGCTTTTTAAAAGTATTTGGACCCTGACAAAAAATATCGACGTCTGGTTTCGCTTAAATTAACTCGAAATCATCAAGTTCAATCTTCAAACGTTGAAGTGTCCAGTTGTTGAAGTCCAATTGACGTCGACGACGAATAGGGGAAGTTAATTAAGTTCTACTTCTCTAAACATGGCACGTAAAAACCTGGCAAATACCACACTTACTACTCAGTAGTAATTTTTCCACAGCTTGCTGTCGTCAGTGGAATATTTTATTGCTTTTATTATAATGTTGTGGTTTTTTTTTAATCTATAGACTGTGTTGTAGGCAGGTATTATTACTTTAGAGGGTTCCGTAACCATTATAACTAGTAAACCACAGTCCCAGCGCGTCCACAGCTGAAATTTCATTATTTTTTTTTGGATTTACCTACAGAAATTTCGGCTAAATTCAAGAACACGCTTAAGCCAGTATAGGGGATAATAAATATAAAAAAACTTTCTTTACTTTATCACGTGAAGTTATCTTTATCATACTAAAATATTATAAATGCGAAAGTGTGTTTGTTGGTTTGTCCTTCAATCATGCCGCAACGGATCGACGTGATTTTTGACATGGATATAGTTGAGGACATGGAGAGTGACATAGGCTATTTTTATGCCGGAAAATTAAGGAGTAGAATAAAAAAAAGTTAAGCCACGCGGGCGAAGTCGCGGGCATCAGCTGGTAGCAAAATAATTACAACAATCTATCTACGCATATCAGTGAAATCGAAATACAACAATTATTAATTCAAAACGAAACAAAATTAAAATAAACAAAATGCAGTATGTAAACAAGGAAATTAAGAAATTAAGAGTGGAAAAAACCTGTTTACGCATTGAATTGAGCATTTTTTCCTTTTCAGTAAAAATAAAAACACCTACAAACTTATTTTTTGCAAGCCCTTTTTTAACTGCGATTTAAGTTTAAATATTTATGGCGCCTTTACATTATTTTACGTTTTGTAAAAATTGTTTCGTATTGGCAATTTTTTTTCGCTCGCTCATTTCAGCTTACTTGTGGAAACTGCTGCTGGCCGAAAACCGAATGCGGCTGACGCATTTGGTTAACGACTTGTATACAAATCCGGTTAAACTGATATCGGCCAACGCATTTGGTCACCGACCTCATGTAAACTGGCTCTGAGGTAGATTTTAATTTACATACCTATTTAAGTAATCAATAACGTAACTTCGTAAGGTGTGATAAGTTATAAAATGATTTCGTAAAAATTTCATTGTGGTTTAGCATAATGACTTCGGTTAATGCACCTGACTAATACTATCAAATGCTACCTTTAGATTTATTCGACGACGTACTCGAATATTCCTTGTGATATGCTTCGAACCGAGACAATGCTTCATAAGTCGTTAGTAAAATCATGTTTTAAAATCTGTGCAGCCTGATGGACGTAACAGTTTCTTTGGGTTCTTTCCTTCCTTTCTATACCTACTTATCATATCCTTACTTTCATACTAAATATTATTATATGTGAAAGTATGTCTGTCTGTCTACTATGCTTTCACGGACCATCTATTCAACCGATTTTGATGTAATTTGGTACAGAGATAGGTTGTATCACGGGGAAGGACATATGCTACTTTTTATCCCGGAAAATTACAGAGCTCCCTCGGGAATCAAAAAAACGCGGACGAAGTCTCGAGCATCATCTAGTTCGATATAAATATTAATTAGCTGTGCCTCAACGAGCTGTTTCTCAGAAAAGGGTCTTTGTCATACGTAGACGTACACATTTTACGTCATTCTGTGTCTCTTGCAAGATCTTTATCTTACGGAACTATGAAAGCATAAAAATATAGTATTGTTAGAATTATGCTTGAACACTCGGCTGCATTTGGACTGAAAAGCGCACACACAGGGAACGGGCGAAGAAAAAGGCAAGAATAGAAGGCACTGCACCGTACAGGATTTTCATGTGACGAATAGGATTATAACTTATTAGTATTAGAGTAGAATTGAAATTTTAATGGTGATCGTCTTAGATACAAAATCGCAGGCGTTAGGTAGCGGAATGCTTTGTAGGCATTTTTTTGACATACAAGTACTATCTTACTAATAGTACTCCATACTAATATTATAAATGCGAAAGTGTGTCTGTCTGCCTGCTTCACTTTCAAGGCTCATTCGTTCAACCGATTTTGATGAAATTTGGTACAGGGGGTAGTTAGTATCCCGGGGAAGGACATAGGCTACTTTATATCACGGGAAATTAAAGAGTTCACGCGGGAATCAAAACCGTAATCCACGCGGACGAAGTCGCGGGTATCATCTAGTTATAAATAAACGCGAAAGTTTGTGAGTAATGGATGTATGGATGGATGGATGTTTGTTACTCTTTCACGTCAGAACGGCTGAACGGATCCGGATCAAATTTGGCACAGAGATAGATTATAGTCTGTAATAACATATAGGCTACTTTTTATCCCGGAAAATTAAAGAGTTCCCGCGGAAACCAAAAAAATCTCAAATGGATGTTTATTACTCAATCACACTAGAACGGCTGAACGGATCTGGATGAAATTTGGCACAGCAATAGATTACACTGACCATTGGCAAGTGTTGATTGGCACTTGGCAGACTTCACATACTTCTGAGAGCTGTAAGTAGAGATCTCAGCCACGCAGGTTTCCTCGCGGTGTCACACTTCTTAACTCCAGGCTCGTACTGAGAATTTCTAGTCAGAAAAACCTTGTACTTAATTATGGCCCAACCCGGGACAATAACCCGTGACCTCGTCGGCCGCAGTCAAACATGCTAACCACTAGACCAACGAGGCAGTTACAGAAGATCGTAGTCAATAACGCACAAGATTCTGAAAACTTGCCGGAAGTGCAGACCCGGGATACGAACTCCCGACCCTCTGAATCAAGGGGCGACAGTCTCAACCACTAGGCTGTCGCTGCTTTTACTATTGACCTTAAATTATTGCATCTTGAAGGTAGCATAATTGTTTGACGACAGCTTCAGTGCAACTGAGTTTTCAGGTGTTTTCTCACGTATCGCATCGCGTATGCAATGAACGTGTTCTATCTAAAGTTGATAATAATCAAACATAGAATTATGTAAGTCGAATATCTATTATTTCCGACAAGATTACGTATATTATAGAAATTTCTTGTAATAATTCTTGTATATATATACCAATATATATATATAAACTGAATCTCGGAAACGGCTAAAACGATTTTCATGAAATTTAGTATGCAGGGGGTTTCGGGGGCAATAAATTGAGCTAGCTAGGATTAATTATTAGAAAATGTCGTTTTATCCGTGTTTTCAGACAATGAAAAAATGCTACAATATCATTAGAATACGAGGGTAAATTTCGCCACCATCTACTTATCGCCCATGGTGGGAAAACGGTCGGTCCCGAAATCAGAAGACCCCGGTTCGAGTCCAGATGTCTCCAGTTCGATTATATCGATTAATAACATATTATTATGTCCTATCATAAAGATATCTACTTAGCATCATCGCTGGAGTCAAATTGTTCTGTAAATATACTAGAACTAAATAATAAATAAAAAATTTAGAATAACCCCCGACGTATTGAATACCTTCTGACCTCGCTGGCGCAGCATTGAGCGCTGTTGTCTTAACGTGGACGCCAAACGCCGGGTTCGATTCGCGGCAGAGTCAATTTGGGAATTTATAATTTCTGAATTTCCTCTGGTCTGGCCTGACGTGCCGCCAAGCGATTTAGCGTTCCGGTACGATGCCGTGTAGAAACCGATTAGGGGTATGGATGTAATATAACTGCTATACCCCTAACAGGTTAGCCCGCTACCATCTTAAACTTCATCATAACTTACCATCAAGTTCGCAGTCAAGGGCTAACTTGTTGATGATGAAAAAGTATCAGAATACCGATTTCGGTTCGATCAAATCTTTGTAAGTAGCTCACATCCCATAAAGGAAGGAGTTGATGATTTTCAAACAGCTGAACCGATTTTCTTGAATCATAGCTGAGAACAATCTCAATCGAATCTCCTTTCAAACGAAAAAAATATCAATATCTTTTTTAACGTGGTATTCATCTCATAAATATAAAATTCTTGTGTCACAATGTTAGTTACCATACTCTTCCGAAACGGCTTGACCGATTTTTATGAAATTTTATATGCATATTCAGTATATCAGAGAATCAGCTACTATCTATTTTTCATGCCTCTAAAACACCTCAATCCACGCGGACGGAGTCGCGGGCATCAGCTAGTTATAACTATAGATATATATCACCGGTTGTCGTACCGAATAGTTTAGAACGCATTCTATAATATTAGTTAAATCAAAATGGGTTCATCCGTTTGGAATCTACGGTGCAACAGACACAGATACACAACTTAAAATACCCCTATTTTTGCGTCTGGTTTTAAAAACAAACATTACTACTTTTTTAATTTAAATTATTCGTCAAAATGCCCACCCTGTACTTTCCTGGAGCAAAAGTACCTGCCTACTTATCCATAACGATTACGGCGTTAACGCGCTGCATGGCCAGCCTCTGCAACAAGCATTATACCAAACTTTTTTACCTCGTCCACGAACAAATAATTGTTGTGATCCCAACAAATCTATACTAATATTATAAATGCGAAAGTTTGGATGGATAGAAGAATGGATGGATGTTTGTTACTCAATCACGCCAGAACGGCTGAATGGATCTGGATGAAATTTGGCACAGAAATACAGAGTCTGCAAATCGTTTGCAATTACCTTGTTTAATATTAACTTGTGTTTATTTCATCCAAGTTTAGCTTAGTAAAAGGTAGATTTTTACCATACTGTATAAAAATAGTAAGGTAACGGGAAGCCACCCTTGCGAATCCGGGTGGGTGAACTATATAGGTTGTTTAAGTAGTTAATGCAGTGACCGTCCCAGATTTTGACAAATAGTATGTCTGCGTTTTCTGACACGTACTTGGCCATTGTCTACGTATCTACTATCCGTTCCGCTTCGTACGTTTTTCATAATAAGTATATCATTAATGGTCTATTTGGCCATGAATGTCTCATATCCTGCGTCCTTATTGAAATAGTTAATATATACCTATTAAAGATTCCTCAATAATGATTCAAAGGGGGTTTTACTATAAAGAAAGTTCACGGCTCCGTACGTACGTACGTACGTACGTACTACGTATGGATCAGATTAATCGAGCCACCAAGGTCGCTGCACGGTCTGATCTTGTTATTTAAGGTATATTACAAACATTCACTGTTTCATCTGAAACTCACAGCCTTCACTTCCTATGTATAACCCAATCATACTAATATTATAAAGAGGTAAAGTTTGTGAGTTTATGACGTAGGGGGTAATCTCTGGATCTACTGAATCGATTTTGAAAATTCTGATACCAATAGAAAGCCTCCTTATTTGTGAGTGTCATAGGCTATGTATTATCCCGAAAAACAAGGGAGTTCCCGTGGGAATAATAAAAAACTTATTTTACGCGAATGAAGTCGCGGGCAAGTCTGCTAGTGCGTACTAAAATTCTACATCAATGCCAATACAGATGCTATTAGTTATAATTTGTGGTAAACAAAAAATAATAATGGACAGACAGACAGCCTAGAAGTCTTGAAGATTAAAATTCCTTTATACGATGTGGATGAGCTCATCCAACATACTATAATTTTTTTTTAAGGTTTAACAGTGTATGACCTCTATAGACCGTAGAAGTTCGTTATTGTTGAAGGTAGCAAACTATTTCGATGATAGCCAATATAAAATAATGGAATATGTTTAGTGCTTCTGTTTATACTTAATTGATATAAAGTCATTATGTTTTGGAAATGTTTTTGAAAATTCAGCCACTCCTGCAGCCTGCTCCTGGGCAAAATTTCATGCTTCTAAAATCTAGTCCAACGGTTTAGGGCTGTGCTTTGTAGAGTATTTTCCTCGACGCGGCGCTGAGAGCAAGTGCATTTATAGAGCAAGGCCAATACTCTATAATTCGAAGAACATTTATTATTCGCCCCTGAGTTGAATGCAGAGCTTACGATTGTGCTAGTGCTGTGACCTTATCACTGACAGTCATATCGACAAATTACAATAACAAGCAGCGGTTGTATTATTTTAAAAACATTTAAAATATTGATTGAAACACAAAAATAAAGTCCAAAATTTACTTCGTTTCTTAAGTATAGAAAATAAAATTCGTACAATTAGGGACGATTTTTTTAGTCAGATAAAAGTCTACTATAGTTTTTTACTCGAATTACACTACGATAAAAATCATCTTTTTTACGAAGAACAAAGAGGTAAGGCCCTCTTCGTCCTTCGTAAGCTTCTTTAACTTCTTTTTGTATTACAGATAATGTTCTTTTTGATACTCCGGTATATCGACTTTGTCTGCCGTTAAAGGCAAGGTTAAAAAGTTATTTTGCCTTTCTTCAGTACACATATCCAAAGCTTTTTACTCATCGCCAAGCACGCCAGTTCGCGTGGTTCCAGTCACTTGGCGATGAATAAAAACACGTTTTAACGCTAAATCGCGAAATCATGTAGAATTGATCATTTCATGAAATAATAATCAAGTATATAATTGAATGGTCATAGTTTTCATCAAGAATGATCACCGAATTAATTGATTATACCTATCATGATCAAACGTCTAATGTTGGGTGTCTATAAAAATATAGAAGTAAAAAGGATGGGTTACATCAGAAGACTCGTTTCGTCGCCCCTTCATTCAGCTTCACCTCGCTTCATCTAGGACCTCCTTCGCGAGCTTTTGGGTAAAACACTAGGGGTAGGGCAAATAAGACTAAGCTGACTCGGGTTATGCTGATTCGGTTTTGGGACAGTCCACCATCACCACCACTGACACCACCACCATCAAGTCAACCTATTTTCTCAACTCTAACGAATGCTTGGCCGTTTGACAAAAATTCCCGTACTCCGTATTATCCGTATCCGTTTACTCCGTATTATCTAGGAAATGTCAACTTACATAAGTTAAGTAGTATGAGCAAGAAAACAATTATTCCAACTCTAACGGATTTGTTACGTTAATTTTGACATCACAGCGTTAATGTGAACATAAACGGTTTTAACAACTAAATCACTCCGTTTAAGTATGTATATGGTACGATAGATGTCAAAGACAGCAGTTGACAACACTATCAGCGGGGGTGAGGGCGGACGGGGGAGGGAGATGATCGGGCCCGTCACCTCAGGCCCCGACTGCATTCAACTCGTGTGCGTACAATAAATAGTTCCTGAGATATACTTAAAGCCGATGTGAAATTGGCGAAAACTACATGGCTAGTTCAAATATTTAAATATATGTATAATAGGTATGTATATTTCAAAGCCAAGACAATCGTAGAATAAATAATTAATTATTTTCTAGTAAAGTTTTAATTATTATTATATTATAAGAATTAAGTTTTTATTCATTGTTTATATATAAAAAGAATGTAGGTAAGTAGGTAATTATATAGGGATAAAAAACTAATTATAAGCAATGTAGCTATAATGTTTATGATGGTAAGTAATTAGTAAACAAAATAGGTAACTATCTAAATATCGCAAGAAACAGTAAAAAATCGAATGAATCATGACGTCAATAATAATTTATCGTCTACTGTAGCTAAGGGTATTGTATGGGTTTTACCTTACCACGGCTTAGTGCTTCTAGTGTCCGTCACCTCTCAGTTACTCAGTAGTTACTCTGCTCAGCTTTTTCCATGGGAAAATCCGCGGAATCGAAGATGTAAATAAACTTTAAAAAAATTAGTGTAACTCTAGAACTCAAGCGTATAAACGTTAGAAGGTACAAACCTTCTAACACTACTGAGGAAGGTATTTATTAATAGTAGATACTTATTATTTGCCAACTGCTAATATTGCGTTTTCTGGTCAGAGTTGCAGCTTGAGTACCGACTCTCCTACTAAAAATATTTGAGGGTCCTAAAAAAATGAATACCTATACCTATAAACGAGCAATTCTTGTATATGTCACCGTGAGATTGTAAAAACCGTTATATTATAATCTAACTCGCGAAATTTTAAACTGTCGAAAGATTAGAATTTAATGCATTATTTTCCGGTAGATTGTAATCTGATAGGTATTTAAACCCGATAAAACCTAAGTGCCCGGCCTGTGGCCGGGCACTACTTGGTTATTTAAGTCGAACCCTAACCTAACCTACAAGAAAGAGAAAAGTAAACGTAAATAAAATGAATATTTCAAAAATTGACTCTCAGAACATTGAACAGTTTACAATCTTTCGACAGATTAGAATTTCGCGAGTTAGATTATAATCTAACGGTTTTTACAATCTTACGGTGACATATATACGTATACCTAGTCTGGCCATACTGTTACAAATAAAAATGCATTTATTTTTTTATGGAGTAATGTAATCTTAATAAAACTTATAAGTACGTATTTATTGAAGTCTGGGCAATAATCAGAAATTGTTTTTATTCGAAATGGGCACCATAAGCTTTCATAAAGGCCTTTTGTCAGGCTGGCCACGAATCTATGGAACTACGCACTGTTTCAATCGTAAATTTAGCTACTGCTTGCTCTAGAGATAGGTATCGTAAGAGACTTAATGTCGGCGTACCGTTTAGAGCAGGCCATGTCCTCTAAAGTCCAAGGGTTCAAATCTAGTCTAGACGAGAGCCAATCTGCACCTCTTATAAAGTCCAGAACTTTGACTTCGAGCCGGGCTTGTGTAGTTCGTGCTTTGCGACCAGGTTCAGAATCATGTGAGAAAGTCCACGGTACATTTTTAAAAAGAGTATCGCTGAGAGGGTCACAACACAATCTAAGACGGTCTCTTGATGCAACTTGGTTGAAGATTTTAATCCTTATTCACAAAAATGAAGTTTTATGACTCCTTGATAAGACACCCTCCAGCAAACCATGACTAACGCAGGAAGATGACCATTTTGCACCTTTCCAACCACTTGCGAAGCTTCCTAAGAGCTATGAGCGTACACTTTGACATTTTGCTCGTTATAATGCTCATCAATCGTGGTTTCTTTTTCATCAGTAATTAAGATATTTCTGTGCCGTTCACCCGCGTATCGGGACGGTAAGCGTTTTGATCGATCCACTCTCTTTACCTGTAGGGATTGATTTAGGGCTTGTCCTGTCGGCTGTCTTTCGACAATAAGCACTGACCCTCAGGTCTTGCTTGATAATACACGATAGAGTTCTAGCGGGAGTCTTCATTTCTCGCGATACAATTTTTTGTTTCCTTATGGGGCTTCTGCGAATTCTCTGCGAATATTTACCTCAAAAAAAAAAAAAAAAATAACGGCCGATCAATCGAAGTTTCAAACATAATTAACGCGTTCCAAAAAGTGTTTAAATTCAAATTCAATTAATTTGTAACGGAAGGTATAGCCAGACCAGTACAGACAGACAAAAAAAATACCGGTCCTCCAGATAATTTAATTAGTAAGAGTGTATTTATTTTTCTAGATTTTTTGATGTGAAAACTTCTTTAGGCACGTTGAGCACTTTTTGGTAGGGGGTAAAAATGTGGAAACGCGTGACCGATACCGTGAGTGGCACCACCGTGACCGACACCTCGCGTTGTTACGAAGACTAAAGGTCTTAAATATAAATATAGTACATTCGTAATTAAACCTTAATGCCTTAAATTTTTTTAAGTACAATATTTTAAGCAGGTATTTAAATATTGAAGTGAAAACTTCAATAAGCGCGTTGAGCACTTTTTGGTATTTATTATTAAACCTATTTATTTAACCACGAAATGTTAATTTATATTTGGTATCAGGTAGGTAGTATGGTATTTGGTGCCCACACTATAATACAAGAAAGTGAGGAAGACCAAACTATGGCTGATGTAGAGACGATAGGTATAGGAATATTGTAGGTAGGTATGTAGCTAAGTAAACACTTAATCGTGGAAGCGAATAGGGGAGGCCTTTGCCCAGAAGTGGACCACCCAATCTCGCTATCGTGTCATCTAACTAGGCTTATAACTAATAGTGATAACAATAATAAATATTTGAGATGGTCTCAAATCTATACTTCTTCGATTCTTATATTTATGCGAAAGTTTGGACTGATGGATGGATGTTTGTTACTCAATCACGCCAGAACGGCTTAACTGATCTGGATGAAATTTGACACAGAGTTAGATTAGTAGTCTGGAATAACACATAGACTACTTTTATCCCTGAAAATTAAAGAGTATACCCGCGGGAACCAGAAAAATCTCAACCCACGCGGACGAAGTCGCGCATCAGCTTGTAATAAATAGGTATAACATTGTGTAAATCAAATGTGGATATTAATGTTACAACCTCATACAGTTAGTTTTTTATTCTTATTCTAAGTTAGCCGCAACTGGGTATTATTTATTGAGCGCTTATTGTTTACAATATTTGTCCTGGGGCTGGTAGAGTTTCCGCTATTTGACACGTCTGCTCCCAGTCCCATATAGGTACCTACATAAAAGTGTAATTTGACTTAAAACTAAACATATATTAAAACATAAGAGAACACAATAATAATAATAAGCTTTATAATTATATACAGTGTAAAATAATAAAAGTAATGTAAAAGTACTAATTTTTTTTTTTGTTTTTTTTTTTTTCGAATATAGATTACTTTTATTATCTGACTTGACGGCTGATAGACTTTGGAGGGTTAGTTATTCTATTATATTCGGTATTCATCAAAAGTTTCGCGCGTCTGGGTTAACCTTAACCACGAGGTCATAATATGAAATTATATTAATATTGTGAAACCCTTAAATTTTTCTGTTGTTGTCGCCACCATCAGTCCGCCCATAGAGTAGGATGTAGAGTCCGCCAGTGAGATCGAACGCGTCGCGTCGCCCGGACGTGAATCGGTTTGATAACGTGTAATATTACTGTGGCGTGAAGTGCGGATTAGAAAGAAAATCGCAGCTGATTTGCCAGTAAGTCGCAATTTATTATTAAACAAGTAGAGATTTATTATTATTTAGATTTATGTGATTGATTAGTATAAAAAACATAAAATTTTGTAGTTAAATCCCAGCTGATTTGCCAGTAAGTAAGTCGCAAATTAAATTTAAAATAAGCGTTATTAATTTAAAAAAAAAATACACAAAATATCTATGGTAAAATACGTATTTTATATAAATACTTTTATTTTTTAAATATACACTTTGTATTATTAAGTATGTACCATGGAGAAGTTTGAAAAAATAAATAAAACAATATTCATTATTCATGTGTAACATCGATTGGCTACAATTTATATGCAGAAAATGAGGTAAAATTAAATACATTACAATATCATCGAAAAACTTTGGTTTTTAAAAATTAATATTAAACAAATTTTGACGACCTCCGTGGCGCAGTGAGCGCTGTCGCCTTAAAGTGCGGAGGTCCCGGGTCCGATCCCCGGCAGGGTTTGGAAATTTATAATTTCTGAATTTTCCCTGGTCTGGCCTGGCTTCGGCCGTGGCTAGTTACCACCCTACCGGTAAAAGACGTGCTGCCAAGCGATTTAGCGTTCCGGTACGATGCCGTGTAGAAACCGAATAGGGTACGGGTATGGGTTTAATATAACTGCCATGCCCCTATAACAGGTTAGCCCGCTACTATCTTAGACTGCATCTTCACTTACCATCAGGTGAGAGCGCATTGTTTTGTGATCTGTATCGATAGTAAAGCATCCGCCAATCTTACTAATATTATAAACTAGCTAATGCCCGCGACTTCGCTGCGTGGATCGAGGTTTTTTGGTTCCCTCGGGAACTCCTTAATTTCCCGGGATAAAAAGTAGCCTATGTGCTATTTCAGACTATAATCTATCTCTGTGCCAAATTTCAGCCAGATCCGTTCAGCCGTTGGGGCGTGATTGAGTAACAAACATCCATACATCCACACATCCATACATCTATACATCCCACATCCATACATCCTTACATCCATCCAAACTTTCGCATTTATAATATTAGTAAGATTAGTAAGATAAGATGCGAAAGTTTGGATGGAATTGAAGTCGCAGGTATCAACAAGTTAATAACAAAACAGTACTGTAACTAGACGCTTTCTGTACTTTAAATTATAACTAGCGAATGCCCGCAATTTCGTCTACGTGGTTTGAGTTTTTTTGGTTCCCGCCGGAACTCCTCAATTGGACTTCTGCGTGGAATAAGTATTTTTTAATTCTCACCGGAACTCCTTAATTTTCCGGTATAAAAATAGCCTATTTCACTTTCCACGATCTCAATTATACCCATGCAAAAATCACGTTGATCCGTTGCTTCATAGCGTGATTGAAGGACAAACAAACAAACTTTCACATTTATAATATAAGTATTTTTCCGGGATGAAAATAGCCTATTTCACTCTCCAGTATAGACCTCAATTACGAGTATACCCATGCAAAAATCACGTTGATCCGTTGCTTCATAGCGTGATTGAAGGACAAACAAACACACTTTCGCATTTATAATATAAGTATTTTTCCGGGATGAAAGTAGCCTATTTCACTCTCCAGTATAGACCTCAATTACGAGTATACCCATGCAAAAATCACGTTGATCCGTTGCTTCATTGCGTGATTGAAGGACAAACAAACACACTTTCGCATTTATAATATAAGTATTTTTCCGGGATGAAAATAGCCTATTTCACTCTCCAGTATAGGCTTCAATTACGAGTATTCCCATGCAAAAATCACGTTGATCCGTTCCTTTGTTATGGCGTGATTGAAGGATAAACCAAAAAACAAACAACCTTTCGCTTTTAGAATATTGGTATGTTAAGTAACCTTTGCATAATTCGACGATGCGTGCGACTTCGTTTACTTGGATTTAGTTTTTTTTTAAATTCCGATGGGACTATTGGACTTTGCGGAAGCATACTGGAGCATCTTCAGGAGATGTTAACTCAGATGCTCTGGTATCGGAGTGAAACGTAAGTTGAAAATAATTTGGAAGTTTTGTGTGGTGAATATCGCAAGCTGTACCAAATATATTTACCAACTGTGGCGGATAATAGCGAATTAAATTTCTAATAATTAATAATTCTAATAGCTAACACCCTATAAAAAATTTTAATAATAAATTTTTAATAATTCTAATAGCTAACACCCTATAAGAAATTTTAATAATAAATTTTTAATAATTCTAATAGCTAACGCCCTATAAAAATCTATGCACCAGACAACCTTATTATTAAACAAGTAGAGATTTATTATTATTTAGATTTATGTGATTGATTAGGATAAAAAACATAAAATTTTGTAGTTAAATACTTACCTACTAGCTTGTTTTATTGCTTTAGCTACTTTTGTATTAGCTAGAACCTATACTCAATACTCAATATCATTTATTCAATATAGGTACACTGTAGGTACACTTATTGACGTTAAAAATTACTTACTTGTAAAACATGATGGTGATAATTGTTTACGGTATCTTAAAACTAAAGCTACGAGGGTTCCAAACGCGCCGTGGTCTGAGAAGAGCCCACTACAAACTCAGCCGGGTTTTTTCTTTCTTTTTATTATCACCATCTCACAAATCATCTTAACTATAAGGAACTATCAGAGCCATAGAGCAAATCATTGCCAAGCTTCCTTGTCGTTTAAGTAGTCCTTTACATGGTAATAAGATTTTTCACTACTACTAGCTGATGCCAGCAACTTCATCCACGTGGTTTGAATTTTATTCAATTCCCGATTCCACTGCAGCCTATTAACATCCCACTGCTGGGCACAGGCCTCCACTCTCATAGGAGAAAGGGAATTAGAGCTTAGACTCACCACGCTGCTCCAATGCGGGTTGGCGGGCTTTAACGACTATTATCATGTTAGTGATAATAACCGAGACTGACGGCTTAATGTGCTCTCCGAGGCACGGGGGTGAAACACCGCCAACTTCCTAACTCCGGGTTAGTAGTAGTACTGAGAATTTCTAATGAGAAAAACCCAACACTTAATTATGGTCCGACCCGAGACTCGAACCCGGGACCTCGTCAGCCGCAGTCGAACATTATAACCATTAGACCAACGAGGCAGTCAATTCCCGATTAGAACTTCTTAAATTTCCTCGATAATCCTTCCCGGGACATAACCTAAGTCTGTAACAAATTTCACCAAAATCGGTTTGAAAATAAGAGCCGTGAAAGCGTAACAAACAAACCCACACGCATTAAACCTAAGCAATACTTATAGGTGGTATATTGGGTGGTACGACTAGCCACGGCCGAAGACTCCAGAAGACCTCGAAACGTCTTTGCCGGTAACGTGGTCACGGCCTTAGTCTCCCACCAAACCAGACCAGAGAAAATTCAAAAATTACAATTTCCCACATTGACCATGCCGAGAATCGAACCCGGAACCTGTTACTATTATAAGACAGCGCTCAGCGTTAAAATTACAAAGTAAATAAGTATTTAAAATAAATAAAAGTGAAAGCAAAGTCCACATGGAAATTGTTTATTGATATCTAGTCAAAAAATATACAGTGAACTTGAAAAACTGATATTGATTGATTTATAGACTGACTAGCTGATGCCCGCGACTCCGTCCGCGTGGAGGTATGAAAAATATATAGTAGCCGATTCTCAGACCTACTGAATATGCATACAAAATTTCATAAAAATCGGTCAAGTCGTTTCGGAGGAGTATATGGTAACTAACATTGTGACACGAGAATTTTTATACGACTGCCTGAAAAAAGAAGTATATTGTTTTCAGGGTTCATGTATGTATGTAATGTATGTGAGTTTGTATACTCCACCATAACTTCTATACGCCTGAACCGACTTTGATAAATGAGGTATCGTTAGAATCCCTAGCTTATCCTGGGTGACATAGGCTAGTAAAATTAAAAAAAAATTGATGATTGGGGTAAAGACTAAAGTTGAAAAAAAAATTCGAAAATTAGATTAACTATATAATCATCACCTAGAAAATGTTGAGTAGATTCCAAAAATATATAAAACTATAGTTCAATATCCAGTGAGTCACAAAAAAAAATCATTTACTAAAAATGTGAATAAGATTCTATTTGTCTAGATTAATCTTTTTTGGTAGGGCAGTCGTGTTTTCGTGTTTTTTAATTGTGTTAATTATGACTTGTATATGTCACCGTAAGATTGTAAAACCCGTTAGATTATAATCTAACTCGCGAAATTGTAAACTGTCGAAAGATTACTTTGGTCTCCACGCTATATCGCGGAGGCCATAATACGGGCCTTAATTTCCAAACCATATCAAAACAAAATATATTATATTAATTAACGGTAGTTGTTTATTTGACGTTGACCGAGGTTTTTTCCGAGTGTCCAATATCCGGCCAGGCGGACCACTTATTATTTTAGAAATCTATCCTCTACACGCGTCATAATTTATTAAAATATGTACCTATACCTAATCTCGGATCAAAACTGACTTTTTTTCTGAATATGTATCTATATCGGTTTCAAAATTTGCGATTTACCAAGTAGGTTTTCTACAGTTGTTATGAAAAGATATGTTTAAATAAAATAAATAAATAAACTCTTTATTTGGGGTTTACAATACACAGAATATAATAAGAATACAGAAAGAACTTATGGGCTAAATACTGCTGTCATACAGGATTCCTAGCGCAGCAGTAACAAAAGCTTTGTTTTAAATGATGTTCATGCTAAATGACTAATTAAATGTTATATCTATGAAAAACTTTGAATTGATACATAAAACTTTATTGTACTACTTTTGATAACTGTGCATCATGTAGATTGTATGTTTTTGATTAAATAAATAAATAAAAAATGACTATAAATAGAAACTTATATACTAAACCCTAATGCTATAACCACTAATCTGTGTAAAATAAAATCCCAAAAAGGGCATCGACTCAGCGTAATGCTGATATGGTGAAGATGCACCATATCAGCGTTGGTTTTCAGCCGACCCCTTGTGCTTCGACGTCCCGGACCGGCCCGGACCAGTTCTAGTTTGTTAGTTTGTTGACTTTTATTGAACGACCGGAGGATTCCGTAGTTGCCCGTCGCAATATGTAGACATTTGATAAGATGGTCTATGGTAGGGGGGTAACTAGCCACGGCCGAAACCTCCCACCAGATCAGACCAGAGAAAATTCTGAAATAAAAAAAAAGTTTCTCACTTTCAAGGAAGGCTGGAAGAGATTTCTTTTTAGAGATAAGCTTTACCTTAGTCCACTTTTTTAAAATTAGTTTTAAGACAATATTTTGTACAAAAATAATAAAAATAAATAAATAAAATAATTTACTTTGCCGGGGATCGAACCCGGGACCTCCCATTATTAAGCGCTCACCACTGCGCCACGGAGGTATTTAATTCATCAAGTTTGCTACTGGTTGTAAATCTATTAAATCCATTCCTTGATGTTTATTGCACTGTTTTAGTAGGTATCTATCATCTCTATCTATATCTCTATCTATCTACATATATCTCTATCTCTATCTATCAGTAAGGTTACTTTGCCAGTTTGCAGAAGAACTAAAAATCTGTAATAAAAATTAACACGTGTGTATCAATTAAAAAATACATACCTACAATTGGGTACAATCAACACAATTATTAACAATGTAGATTAAATGTATATATATCCTTGGTACACTGACAGATAGACGGACAACGAAGTGATCCTAGGGTTCCTTCGAGGTACGGAAACCTAAAAATCTGCGTTGCGCCGTTACGGCGTGATTGAAGAAACCAAAAAAATAAAAATTAATAGTAGTTAGGGATCTAAGAGCGGTAAATATGTAGACATACGAGATGTCTCATGTCATCCCGATGACCCCAGTCGAGGGCTGGCCATCGTCACTAGTTTGTTAAAACCTTAACGCCCGTGTATCATTCAATATTTTTCAATACATTTGTGAGAAAACTTGAAAATAAAACTCAAGTAGGTACCTAGGTATAAGGTAGGTACTAGCTAGAAAATGGTTTCTCACGCCCGCACTTATTTTGTGATTTTGAGCGGCTGTTAATAGCGCGTTTTTTTCTCACATCTAAAATACCTAATTGTTGATTTAATTTTATTATTCCACAATCACACCACTTATACCACTTATATTATTTAATAATATATAAGAAAAACTCAATGAAACTTTTAAAAATAGCGCGCACAGATTAAAGATTTAGGTTAAGTTCCGATATACACTGCGAGCACTGTTCAGTGCTCTTACTGGGGAGAAATTCGTTCCGTTATGGACTGACAGTATACTACCGTAGTATCGTAGGGAAATATATGAGGTCATAAATCGTCGGCATTTTTGTTCTGGGAGCACTGTCGTACTTCGAAAACTTCGAGGTAAGGTGCTCTCTCAGTGCTGATTGCGTTCCGTTTTAAACAGTTACCAGTATAGCTAACTATACAGGAACGGCTTCACAGTATACTAAATTGACGTCACATCTTACAAGGCTCGCAGTGTATAACGGAACATATACCCTTAGTATCTACGGCGCGTTGTTGTAATTGCTTTTTTAATTGGCTTCATGGCTCTAGGTTCTAGCTCTTAACTCCCAGTCTGGACTATTCAGCCTTTACTTTTTTGATTTATAAAACTTAAATCAATTTGAATTAATAATATTAATTACAATTTTTAATTTCATGAATTAATTTCATCAATCCACATCTAAATGATATTAACTTTTTACACGACTGCCTGAAAAAAGGAGTATATTGTTTTATGGGTTCATGTATGTATGTATGTATGTATGCGAGTTTGTATATTCCACCATAACTTCTATACGCCTGAACCGATTTTTATAAATGAGGTATCTTTAGAATCCCTAGCTTATTCCAGATGACATAGGCTATTAAAATTTAAAAAAAATAGATTTTTTTAAAAAATAAGATTAACTAATTAATAATCATCATCTAGAAAATGATGAGTAAATTCCAAAAATATATAATTATATTCAATATCCACAAAAAAATATCACAAAAAAATATCATTTAATAAAAATGTTAATAAGATTCTAATTCAACTAGATTAATTTAGAATTTTAAGATTTTTGGCAGGGCAGTCGTGTTTTTTAATTTTGTTAATTATTAGGTTTTCTACGTACAAAGTCAATATCGTTATGAACCTTCTTGCAAGAAAAGTTTTGGTTCAGAAGTAAAGTGTATCTCTGTACCCAATTTAATCTAAATCAGTTGCACAAATCGGCCGTGAAAGCGTAGCAAACAGACAGGCAGACAGACACACTTTCGCGTTTATTACATTAGTATGGATGTCTGCTTAAAAACCTACTGTTTAATACAGCGGCGATTCCTCTAAGATTCCGCAATACCAATAATTATTATGAATAAGTTATTACCAATTATACTAGATCTATTTCTATAACATGAAATAGGTACCATTCGCAAAACAAACAAGTTTATAAATTAAATACTTAATTGTGCTAATCGATAATTGACCGAGCGAAGCGAAGGTCTCTGAGTCTACTTGAGTGAATTTGCACTTGTCCGTCGGTCCGTCCATCCGTCTGTCAGAGCCTTATAACTTCTGAATTACTGAACGTAATTACTTCAAATTTAAATATAATATGTAAACCGATGGCCTCCAGCCGAATGTGGCTTAAAAAGTTATAAAAATCTTTCAGGGGGGCTCTCATGAAAGCGAATGCGAAGTAAAATATTTTTTATAGCGTTACATAGGGTTGCGGTATATCATTTAATGATAATTAGGAATATAGTACAAAAACATTTTTTTAAAAATTTTCCCCTAAAATTGAACAAAATGGGGGTCTTTCAAAGTGGAGATTTTCTAACGTCCAAAGTTGACGTCAGAACTCTCAATTTTCTGAAAGGCTGAACCTGAAACTTGATTAATTTTTTGAATTTCATATTTTTATAAGATAAATATTATAAGGAAACTAAATTATTTAATTTTTAATGAGCTGTAGTATTTTTATCAGAACTTCACAATGATGTCAATAGATGGCGCTCTGTAAAAGTTTATTCGTTTCTCCAATAACTCTAGCTCTTTTGCGTCTAATGTAAAAAATTAACTTTTTTATAATATAGAGTTAAAACTACTTATGGATACCGCGAGGTCTCAGTTCGGGGCGAACCACTAGTGTAAACGAATAATTTATAAATGCGAAAGTTTGGATGGATGAATGGATGTGTGAATGGATGTATGTTTGTTCCTCAATCACGCCCGAACGGCTGAACGGATCTGGGTGAAATTTGGCACAGAGTTAGATTTATAGACTGGAATAACGCATAGGCTACTTTTTATGCCGAAAAATTCAAAGGTTCCCGCGGGAATTAAAAAATGTATCTGTTCAACCGATTTTAATGAAATTTAGTAAAGAAATAGGCTGTATCCCGGGGAAGGACTTAAACCACTTTTTATCCCAGAAAAAACAAAGTCGCGGGCATAATCTAGTAGCATATTATTTTAAAACGTGACCACTCAAAATTGTGATCCCCGGCTGGGTCAATGTGGGAATTTACAATTTCTGAATTTTCTCTGGTCTGGCTTGGTGGGAGGCCGTGGCTAGTTACCACCCTACCAGCAAAGACGTACCTACCGCCAAACGATTTAGCGTTCCGGTACGATGCTGCGTAGAAACCGATAAGGGGATGGGTTTAATATATCTGCCATACCCCTAACATCTAAGCCCGCTACCATCTTAGACTGCATCATCACTTACCATCAGGTGAGATCGCAGTCAAGGACTAACTTGTAGTCGATTAGAAAAAAGCCGTTGCGGCGTGATTGAGTAACAAACATCCATAAATCCTTCCATCCATTCAAACTGTCGCATTTATAATATTAAGTATTAAGTATAGATTTATGTAAATATATTTTATTGAGGAAATACCTTCAGCTAGCGCAAACCCAAGATTGACCACCAAGAATCGCCACTGGTTTACTAAGCTATTACACTGATCGCGAGCAATTTACTTATCCATTCCGAGTTCCGTTCTCCATGTCCGACGATATGATCTGAGTCACGTTTTAAAATAATATGCTATATAACTATCTGGTTAAAAATCTACTATTTTACTATTTACTTAGCTATTACACTGATCGTGAGTAACTAATTTACTCAAATCCATTACGGAGTTCCGTTCGCCATGTCCAAAGATAGTCATCAGATCTTCATCAAATTTATATGGGCCCACCTCTGAAGTATGATCTATCAAACAAAAAAGAATCATCAAAATTGATTTTTAATTGGCGGAATAATCGCGTAACAAACATACAAAAACATACAGTCGAATTGAGAACCTCCTCCTTTTTTTTAAGTCGGTTAAAAAGATGACTGACGGTCTGATCTATTAACATAAAGGTACTAAAATTCTACATCAATGCTCAACGCACAGCTCAAACCACTGGACGGATCGGGCTGTGGTGACGTAGGCCATTTTTCAATCCTAAAAAACTCGGGTTATATATATATTTTTATTATAATGAACGATCATTATGATAAATAATTATGTTTTGTACAAAAATACTACATAACTACCTACTAACGTGATATTATGTAGAGCGGAAATTTGAATAATTTATTAATAAAAAAAAAGTAATTTAGCAATAAGGAAACGCATATAGGTAGTACCTACCTGAACTATATGTAATGTAATGTGTGAACGTATTAGACCTTTAAACGAGCAATTCTTGTATATATTTTTATATTATCTTATTTATATAAAAGCGAAAGGTCACTGATTCATCACGATATCTCGGGACCTATAAAGCATACAAACTTGAAATTTCTATGATGGTGATCCTATGGTGCAGACATCAGCTAAGAAACGGTTTTCAGAAAATTCACGCCTAAGGGGTTGAAATGGGGGTTGGAAGTTTATATGAAAGTCCTTTGTTTTTCAAGCTTGATACATGAAAATTGGCAATTAAGTTATAAGTTATAAATAATAAAAACCTGTATATGCAATTTTACGAAAATCTATCCCAATAGGGGTGAAATGGGGGTTGGAAACTTACATAAGGGCTCCCAAGTTTTTGAAGTTAGAGACTTGAAAATCGGGATTAAGGTATTAGTTTTAAGTTATGATAAACTGTATAAACAATTTTAGGAAAATCAAAGGGAAAAATGGATGAACTTTGTGTGAATGTCAGAGAAGTTAGAGACTTGAAAATCGGGATTTAGGTTATTCGATTTAAATGATAATAACCTGTACGAGCAATTAGATATAGAGCAATAGAAGACCCCGGTTCGAGTCTAGATGTCCTCCAGTGCCGTTATCATTTTTCCCTTTTTTAAATATAATATAATATTTTATTTTTTTATGTTTAGATTTTAATGTATAATATTATTTTGTCTATATTTTATTTAAAAAAATAAATTTATTTTAAGTTATTATTTAAATATAATCTCCATAAAACACGATTTACAAAAAAAATACCGAGCAAAGCTCGGTCACCCAAATATTTGATAATATATTAAGACAAGAGCCATCCTTTATAATACCTACCATCTTACTAATAGTATAAATGCGAAAGTGTGTTTGTTTGTTGGTTTGTCCTTCAATCAAGCCACAATTAAGCAACGGATAAACGTGAGTTTTTGCATGGGTAGTGTTGAGGACCTGGAGAGTGACATGGGCTACTTTTTATTCCTGAATACTAAAGAGTTTCCGTTTGAATTAAAAAACTTACTCCACGCGGACAAAGATGCAGGAACCAGCTAGTTTTTTTTTATATGGGGTTCTTCCGTATTTAAACGATTAGGTACGTATCATCCAATTATCTCTACGTCTCTGTCCTCATTACTGAGGGCAGTAACCATTAGCATTGATGAAAACATATACCTACTTAATAGTTACTAGATGATGCCCGCGACTTCGGCCGCGTGGATTAAGTTCTTGTATTCCAGCACGAACTCACTAATTTTCCGGGATAAAAAGTAGCCTAGTACCTATGTCCTTCCCCGTGATGCAAACTATCTAGGTATGCAACAAACTTCAAAATAGGTTAAAAAGACAAACAAAGTAGACAAACAGACAGACAGACTTTCGCATTTATAATATTAAGTATGGATATGGATTAATTTTTAACAGTACACTCGTCAGGTGAAATGATACTTATCTGATTTTATTTTACAAATTTTTTAACATGTTAACTGCAGTTACAGACAACATTTGAGACAAATAATAATCTTTAAAAAATAAATGTAAATAATGGTTCTTTTGTACTTATGTTAATAAAGCGATAGATTTGTTTTTTTATTAAAAAAATCGTTTTAAAAAAATTACCTCTAATCACAAGGTTGCAACATAAAACTTATTCCTTAGTTCAAGTTTTCAAGATACGTGACCGATGACGTCATTCAATCGTAAGTATTATTCTATCATAATATCCATTCAACTGATTAACTAATGATCATTTTTACCTTATGTTTCGCCATAAAAATGTTGAAAACATGGCCTTTCATGCTCTTGTAAGCGTTAGTAAATAAATGCAATAAAAGTAATCTATACTTAATCTCAGTGTTTATGTCAGCGTAAGATTGTAAAAACCGTTAGATTATAATCTAACTCGTGAAATTCTAAACTGTCGAAAGATTGTAAACTGTTCAATGTCCTGAGTGTCAATTTTTTAAATATTCATTTTATTTACGTTTTCTTGTCTCTTTTTTGTAGGTTAGGTTAGGGTTCGACATAACAAATGAAGTAGTGCCCGGCCGCAGGCCGAGCCCTTAGGTTTTATCGGGTTTAGATACCTATCAGATTACAATCTACCGGAAAACAATGCGTTAAATTGTAATCTTTCGACAGTTTAGAATTTCGCGAGTTAGATTGTAATCTAACGGTTTTTACAATCTTACGGTGACATTTACATAACAAAATGTCACTTCTTCAACTCTCGTTTTACTCTTAAATAATTCGAAGATCTCTAACAACTGTGAGGCATTGAGTAAGTGACGTCCATGGAAAGTGCTTCCATTACGCTAAAATAGTGGTGATGAAAAAACATCATCAGGGCTAGTTGTATGCTAATTTTAGCGAAATAAGGCTGAATATGGGCAAGCAGGGCGAAAAACAACAGTAACTTATTATTATAACTACCTACATAGCATTTTTTCCATAAAATTGATTTTTTTCCAAAACTTGAACTAATTTTTGAAATCCATTATTATTTTCACATTCAGCATGTCCAAATTGATTTCTTATCTACTTCATATGCAGAATACTTTTACTCAGCTACCGACTAAAACTGACAGCTACAGTGTAACGATCGCAATCACCTCTAATTGGATAACACTCTTCCACTATTGGACAAAATCCATTGACGCAGCAAGAATACCATAAATTCAGCCAATCACAGCAATTGATACTGTAACAATGATTGATGCAGAAGATACGCGGTCGCCCTGCTGTTAAGTATTTATTTGCGACAGTTTTATAGCCTTCCACATATTATTTACTCTATTATAGAGTCAAGCATGATTTCGAGTTTAGATTTTTCAAGCATCGACTTGTACTTTATTGAAGGACATCAAACAAATAATAATTATATTAATATTTAGTAGTAATGACAATATTTACTAAAATTATTATGATTATATTTAAAGATATAGATAGTAGATCTATACGCCAATTTAAAAAAAAAAACGAGTAGGACCTACTTTGAATTTTCACGTTTAAAGGCGATTCCTTGAAAGTTTTTTTTTCAGTGTTTTGTTTCGAGCCGGTTTTTCTCAGTAGAACTTCTTTCCGTACCGGTGGTAGTCTTATCTCTGGTATAATAGGTATTATCTATGGTCTTAACCACAGAGTACATTATATATACTGGTATAGAGTTGCTACTCGACTTTCCATGTACAGCGACATCTATCGGGAAGTTGTCCAACTAAAATATGTATAAATAACCGTAGCACAATGCTATAGTACTATATATTACAAAGTGTACCTATTGTATAATAATTTATCTTAATTATTACAAGATCACCTAATTCTGCAACTATAGAATTATGTGACCTTGTAATAATTAAGATAAATTATTACTTAAACGATAAACACAAACTGTAAAGATGTTCAGACGTTAGTAAATGAAACGCATGTTGATTATTTTCTCTTATATTCTCAATTACAAAATATATACATAAAGTATAACAATTATTCCAGTTTCATGTTTTCACATCGTACACACTTAATACACACTCTATTAATATTATAGTTTCACATTGTAACGAATTTATCAAAAAAATAATAATTTTATCCACCCGGCATCCGGCATGCCAGAAAACGTCAATGTCAATGTCGAATTTCAAACTTTAAAATGGCGGCTGTCCACGTTTGGAAATTAAAACACAACTGTTTCATTAAACTTCTGACTCGTTCCACTAAACTTAATTTATAACAGATAAATCTTTATAAATTATCTAAGATAACTCATATTTTGCTCAAAAAAAAAGTTTTATATTAGCTTAGTGTTTATATAAATGGCAAAATGATTAATTTATCTAAAACATAAGCTTCTGAACGAACACTTAGTTCAGCGCCATCACAGACCCTGATCACAGACTTTTAAGTATACATACTTTCAGTACAAGATAAGCGCCATGAGCGCCATCCTTTAGGGAGTTGTGGAACTAACATCCCCATACAACAGAAAAATGTTCTAAGTGCAAAGGCCCTGGTCTTAACATTTTATAAGTGGCACCAGTTGTCCTACGTAAAATAAATAAATCATTTAATTTAATTTCAAATCTATATTAACAAGTAGCAAGCTGGAACAATCGTTTTTAGTTTTTTAATAAAATGGCTGCGACAAATGAACATACAAGCGGACTGGACGAAACTATAATGACTCCTTGCTGAGAAATCTTAGAAGCAAGTAAAATAGAAAAATTCCGCTAGAAGCTTATTAACCCGCAGTTATTTCAAATGCTTTTAGTCATACATAGGTAGTTATTACGATTACTTTGCAATACAATAAACATAACTTTGTAGTTATTATGACCGGTCGTACAATACCTACCGCCCGCGCCATTCATTTATTTGTTTATTAATTGCATTGAGCTAATTGTTCTTTGCGGTTGCATACTTAGTTGAGCAAGTTCAAAACAATAAATAATAGTTCATTAACACACACTTACGAATCTTCTAATAATTAGCTACGAAACTTATAATATTATTTAATAATTATAGGTACCTACCTGGTCTTTCACTCACTCTACACTAAGGTGTAGGTACAGCCTTCAGAAATCCATGGTCATTATTAGTTTGAAGTTGAACTCATTTGAAGGGGTAGTAGGCAGAACATACTTGTCGTAAGAGCGCTGCCCGCTGAAGCTGGAAAGTTCTAGAGTGCAGAATGGAGTCTGCGATCTGCGGCGAACTATAAGGCGGCATCACAGAACAAAGAGGCCTTGTTAACGAAAGAAATAGAACATCAACCAGACGCTTAGCGTACTATCGCGAGCGAAGCCAGCGTGAGGTTGATTCTTTAAAATTACTGATAATAGATCTTAGGGCCACACAATCATTGGGAAAGGCCTTTATAGTCCTGATATATACACAGGGTGATATGTTATATGAAGATACAATACCTATATACTATCTATATACTAATATTGTAAATGCGAAAGTTTGGATGGATGGATGGATGTATGATTGGATGCATGTTTGTTACTCAATCACGCCAGAACGGCTGAACGGATCTGGATGTTTTTAGTCTGGAATACATAGGCTATGGCTATTATTTAAATAGCCACACGAGGGCCCGATAGGCGGGTCCTCTAATTTTGCAGGTAAGGTAAGTGGAAAGGTGACAATTATTAGACAAATTCTTCCAGTGGAGTAACAACGTTTATTTTTTGAATTCGGTTTTTATACCTATGGTCATAAAGTAAGTAGACGATGGCTCATAAACAAAATAATAGACAATAGTCCTTACGCCTTTTTTACACTACAAAACATATTTGGCCGTGATTTAAACACATAACACACATACGTATTGGCCGCCTACGCAAATTGGCGTTGATAGGCTACTTTATCCCGGAAAATTAAGGAGTTCCAGCGGCAATATAAAACTTACACCACGCGAACGAAGTCGTGCACATAGCTAGTCTGATATACAAATTACTATAAAATCAATTCGTGGCATACTGTATCTACTTCTACACGTGCAAAACGAATGCGAGTAAGCTTGAAGATACCTAAACAATGTTCTGTCAACTGATGGTCAACTGTAGTCTGTAAGTACCAACGTAAAATACTTACTTCTAGTCACAAACTTGACCTCCGTCTTACACATTTCGTAATCAGAATGAGGTAAATAGTAGGAAATACAATAGTTAGTTCTACTCGTAACAAAGTCACGAAGATGAAATATTTAATTTTCTGTGCATTTTTCCGTGTTTATCTTTAAATGTTTTTAGGCGCATACAGAAAACCTGAGTACATCCAAAGAGCGTTTTTAACCGACTTCCAAAAAAGGAGGTTCTCAATTCGGTGCGTATTTAAAAAAAAAATGTAAGATTTCGGTGCATATCTCCGTGGTTTCTGAACCGATAAAAATTCTTTCCAAAAAATCCGACTTCCAAAACCACTGTAGAGTAAAAAATAATTTTGATTTCTACACACTATGTTGAAGTCGGGCGGGTATAACAAGGATATAAAGTTGACGCATCAGGCTCGCCCGACTTCAACATAGTGTGTAGAAATCAAAAATATTAAAAAGCATTTTTTGTGTTTCGATAATATATATTAGCCATTAATAACGATCTCACGGCTTACCTTGGCAATTGGCTGGAACATCTACCAAAACTTCAGAATTTATACTACCACTACTACAGCCTATTAATGTCCCACACCTGGGCACAGGCCTCTACTCACACAGGGACTTAGAGCTTAGACCCACCATGTTGCTCCAATGCGGGTTGGCGATCTTTAACGACTATTATCATGTTAGTGATAATAACCGGGACCAACGGCTTAATGTGCTCTCACGAGGCACGGGGGTGAAACTTCCAACTACGGGCTGGCACTGAATCCTTAATTGAAAAACCCAATACCTAACAATTTTTATGCCCGACCGGGAAACAAACCGATGACCTCGTGATCCGACTATGCTAACAGCTAGACCAACGGAGCAGCAAATATGTATTATCATTTATTACCTACTACGTACCGAAACGCTTAATTGCTTTGCGGCATGTCTCTGCCGGTAGGGTCAACACTACAATTAGCCACGGTCAAATAAATACTGCCTACAGATCAGATCGAAGCCATTTTAGACATTCTCACTCACTCAAACTAATTGCCGGCTCACTACTGAGAATAAGAATGAGGAGACTCGTTCTGTGTTCCCTACTCCTAGTGAGCCTAGTATGAATTTTAGCCATAAAATTAACTCTATGGTTTTAGCCAAGTTTTAGTCATAGTCATCACGTGACGCTGGCCAATTCGGAATTGGCAGACTACACACTTTTTTAAGAACATTCTGAAGTACCCTCAGACTTGCATGATGCCGATTTCCCCACGATCTTTTCCTTCACCGTTAAAGCAACCTCTATTTAATTTCTCAAAACGCACCTTAGAACTCTAGCGCGCCCGGGGATCACCCGAATAGGATGCCAGTTGTTTTAACGTTTAAACTATCGTGTCAGGTAGTAGTTTTAACTAAAAATAACTACCGGTTAAACTCACGTGTTTAACCCTTTTTATGCATTAAATCTAAAAATTACCCCGGTGGGAATCGTACCCAGAAGTCAAAACCTTCTATATTATTAGGTCTTTACCTATGAAATTGCCTTTCTTCAGTACTGGTCATTTCAAATAAAAAAAGTTTGTAATGGCTCTGTATTCTAAATTCTTCTTCTTTTTAGTTCTTCTTTAGTTCTCAGTCTTTTGTTTTTTGATTAGCGTTGTATTTTCATTACATTTCAACATTTTTCGTCATAATGGATACTTTAAAAATTCGTGTAATTATGGAATATGAGTTCCGTCGTGGCACCAACGCGACACAAACGGCACGTAACATCAAAAACGGTTACGGAGAGAACTGTACAAACGAACGCACAACCCGTTATTGGTTTTCCCGGTTCCGTTCTGGAAATTTTGACTTGAAAAATGAAGCTCGTTGTCGTCCGGAGACTATGGTCAACAATAATGAATTAAAGGCGATTGTGGAAGCTGACGAAACTCAATCTACAGCTGAGCTAGCAGCAGCTTTTGATGTAAGCATCAAAACAATATTGATCCATTTGCGACAAATTGGCAAGGTAAAAAAGCTTGATAGATGGGTGCCCCACGACCTTAACGATCGCCAGCGCAACGTACGCCTCGAGACCTGCCTTGCGCTGCTCTACAGGCAAAGAAATGAAGGAATTTTGAAACGAATTGTTACGTGCGACGAAAAATGGATTTTGTTCGAAAATCGAAAGCTCTCAGCAATTTGGTTAGATCCTGGTTCAGCACCAAAGCAATGCCCTAAACCAAAAATGACCCCTAAAAAGGTGATGGCCACTGTTTGGTGGTCTAGTGCGGGTGTGATTCACCACAGCTTTTTACAAAACGGCATGAGCTGCAGATGTGTACTGTGAAGAACTGGAGAGAATGATGGAGAAGCTTGCACATCTGCAACCAGCTTTGGTCAATCGGTCGTCCCCACTGCTCCTTCACGACAACGCACGACCCCATACTGTGCAACAGACATTCTCCAAGCTGCAAGAGCTGGGGTTGGAAGCTCTTCCTCATCCGCCATACTCACCAGACCACTATTACTTTTTCCAAAATTTAGACAACTTTTTAGTGGGTAAAAAATTCAATTCCCGAGAGGCAGTACAAAATACCTTTGAAGAGTTTGTTGCATCCCGTCCAGCTGATTACAAGAAGGGCATCAATAAACTGCCAATGCGTTGGCAAAGATGCGTCGATTTCATGGGTGATTACTTCGAATAAAATAAATAAAAAAGTTAGAAAAAATAAGTACTTTCACTTATTCCATACAAAACGGCAATTTCATAGGTAAAAACCTATTATTTATAAGCACGACCTATTTGACCGTTCCGTGTGAGTTCCGTCTACCATTGTTGTTGCATTTGGAAAACGTTAAAAATAAATATTAATGTTTTTATTTGCATTTAATGTATTTACACGATGCATAACGTAGTTATGTACACGTGACCCTGGTAGGATACATATTAGCATTACCTGTTAGCGGACGGCCATCATTGGGTTATAAACCACCCAAGGCGGCTAAGTGATATTTGGTCCATAGTCACTACTAGATAATATACCTACTAACTAAATTGAATAATTGAAGATTATTCGATTTAGTTTGTAGTTTGTTTGTGAGTTTGTGACATTGTAGGGGGTAATCTCTGTATCTACTGAACAGATTTTGATTATTCTGGTACAAATAGAAAGCCACATTATTTGTGAGTGTCATAGGCTATATATTATCCCAAAAAATTAGGGAGTTCCTGTGGGAATTTAAAAAACTTATTTCACGCGGACGAAGTCGCGGTCAAGTCTGCTAGCAGGGGCTGAAAACAGATTCATAAAGGTTACAGAAATATATGTGTTACAGAATGAAAGTGTAATAGAATAGAAGCTGTAACCCTTTTGAATTTGTTTTTAATTCTGTTAACTCGAAACACTTATATTTCTGTAACAGAAACGAATCTGTACCAGAAATAAAGGGGTTTAAAGTGTAACCGAAATAGCGACGTTGCCAAATTTACTGTTGACGCGTTTTGAATATTGAACCTAAGATGAAAGCTCCGATGGTAGCAATTGTTTTAACAAAAGCATGGCCATGTTGCGTCAGTGTGTGTAAAGTCCAATGAAGAGAGAAGAACGCATTGTCACACCGTGTGGTTTGTTATGGCATTTACTTATTAGGGTTACAGATAAAAAACACTTATTAACAGAAATAAACGGTTACAGATTGATTGGGTTACAATATCGTTTCTGTTTCCGTTTTATGAGTTTCTTTTTTATACCTAACAGTTTCAAAAAACAGTGTTTTAACCCCTTATTTCGGTTACTGTTTCAGTCTTTATCTGCTAGTCTTGAATAAAATGAAATCAAAACACACCAAGAAGATTTTTTTTTCAAAAAATCTATAGCCAATGTCACTCACAATGATGATGTAAAGATTCTAACGATACCCCATACATTCCTACATACATGAACTCTGAAAACATTACACTCTTTTTTGGGCAGTCGTGTCAATTCGTTTCTGTTACAGAATTAGATGTGTTTCGGGCTAACATAATTAAAGACATATTCTAAAAGGTTACAGATTCGATTCTGTTACACTTTCATTTTGTAACACTTATATTTCTGTAACCTATATGAATCTGTTTTTCAGTCCCTGTATAGATTTAAGAATTTACCGCTCGTCCGTTTTTTTTAAACACTAAGTTGTTAAATCGTCGTAGCGCTCTTATAATACTTACTTAGTCACGAAGCAAAAGAGTCTAGAATGTTCTACAATATACTAGAATATATTCAAAAACAGACAATTAGAAAAAGGACATGTGTCCAGTGTCTCATTATTTTTGTGCCAACCTATTATAAATTTAATCATTAAAACGAAAAAGTTCCCACAAGATTTCCCACGGGGAAAAACTTAAATATACGCGGACGAAGTCGCCGGCATCAGCTAGTAAATAAAATAAGTAAATACCTACTTGAGGAATACAGGTGAAATTTTCAAATTTAAATTCAAATATTTTTTATTCAAGTTGATTTTGACAAGTGCTTTTGAATAGTCGAGTCACGAGTGAATGTACCAAATCAATACTTTCATTTTATAGTCGGCTGGTCACAGCTGAAGCAGAAGCTTTCCTAACAATTAAATCGCATCTGAGTCACTGGTCTTTACACATACCTACATAATCCGAAATAAATACGAAAGCATGTTTTTTTTTTAAATTGTACAGGTTAATAATATAAAGGCTCTAGCGCTTGGCTGCAATAAGACTTGCTTGCAAGTGGTAGTGCAGCCTAAGGTGGAAGTCTGTTATAATATTGTGTCGGTTTTCTGCGTTATCACGGCTTGTCTGTACAAGAGCTTTTTTCGAAAGGTCAGTGTGTAACTAGTAACTTCTAACTAAGTATAGGTAGGTAGTATTCGGAGGAAAGTTCGTCTCGTCCTTACTCCGAATACAACCAATACAATATATGCTACCTTTTAGGGTTCCGTAGCTCAAAAGGAAAAATACGGAACTCTTATAGGATCACTTTGTTGTCAGTCTGTCTGTCTGTCAAGACCGTTCTTCTCAGGAACGCATGGAGGTATCAAGCTGAAATTCTTATCGAATACTCAGGTCTACTGTCCCTTGGAGCTGTGAAAAACTCAAATTTCTAAGCCAACCCAATCAAAAGATACAGCCGTTTATGCTGCAAATTTTCGACACTCGAAAGGGAATCAAAACCTACAGGGTACTTCCCGTGAACTCAGAATCTTGAAATTTGGTACGAAGCAACGTGTTACAGCACAGATATAGGAAAAATTGCGAAAAACATAAATTTTTAGTTACATCCTATAATAAAATTTTTTTTAATAATTTTAACCTTACTACAGGTTTGTACGGAACCCTCGGTGCGCGAGTCCGACTCGCACTTGGCCGGTTTTTTGTTTCGGAAAATCAATCTGTTCTCACGGGATTTTTAAAAACAATAATTACACGTAGACAGACGATTTTTATTTACGCCCTTACAAGTTAGCCCAAGCCCTTGACTGCAAATTGCAATCTCACCTGATGGCAGGTAACGATGCAGTCTAGTAGATAGTAGCGGGCTATTCTGTTGGGGCTATGGCAGTTATATTAGACCCATAGCCCGATTACCCCCAATCGATTTCTACACGGTATCGTACGGGAACGCTTAATTGCTTGGCGGTATGTCCTTGCCAGCCCAGAACAGAAAATTCAGACACATAGACATAGTTTCCCGATTTGACCCTGCCGGGAATCGAATCCGGAACCTCCCGCTTATAGACCACAACGGTCACCACTGCGTCATGGAGGTCGCCGAACCTTATACTGCCTACTCTAAATTATTATTGCCTGTCTGCTCTAAATTACTGTTAAATTAGACTTCACATAAATTGCATCTAGTCCGAATAGCGTTAGGCTCAAGGGACATTGTTTTAAGAAAATTAACGCGTTATATATGACAAAGGAAAAAACCTAAACAAAATGAAAAGCATAAATATTATCTATGGTGTATGCAAGCTTGTGGTTTAAAAAAAGTTACTGTTTATTACTTTTAATTAAGTGCACATATTATGACACAGGGTGAAATTACTATAATTTTATCTAAAGAAAACCTCATTTAAAAAAACACTTCTATTACGTAAGTATGTTATGAGTAGATAAATACTTAGGTCTAATTTCACTGCCATCTCTATTTATGTGTACTAAAGTGAAGGAAGTAAGTGAGTGAGGAAAGTCAGATATATCCTCTAATATTACAAAATAGAAAATAAAGTTCAGCTTACTTTGCAACATTTTATGAATGACACATCGCCCCGCGACGCTTTGCCCCGCAATGTGCCTTGAGCCTTAAGCATGACCATTATTTATTGCCTCCTTTCACTTTTGAAATGTTACTAAACTATCCTAGTTCTAGGTTAATAATTAGGGTTGCATTCATATACCATTAGTTTACCTAATAAGTGCAGGCTACGTATGAATTATTTGTATAGCCTGCAGTTTCACCTCATCGGGTAGGCACTCCTTTTAGTTATAAGGCCGCAGTCCACCACGCTGACCAAATGTGGATCGGAAAACTTCACACAACGTTTGAGAATTCCTCAGCAGTGAGGACGACGACGAGAGAGAGGGAGAGAGACTCTAGCTAGAGCTCTAACTACAAATTGCGTTACCTTGCGTATTGACATCACCTCCTTCACGCTTGGTCACGGCCTGGGTCGGTAGAGGACTTATTTAAACTGGTTTATAGTAAATTTCAGTTTATATTATTGTTTGATATTAGATATTATTAATTAATTCATACACAAATCACAAGGAAAAAAGAAACTTTATGCCCTCTTTTGATGACGCATAGGTGTATTATGACGTAAAAAATGAAACAAGTGAAATTAATTTAATTTAACTGTTTACGATTATTTTTGTAGTTTACCTCCTTATGAAGCGATTTGCATAGCCTTTGGAATCTTATTCACATTTTTTATTAAATGATATTTTTTTGTGAATCACTAAATATTGAACTATAGTGTTATATATTTTTGGAATCTACTCATCATTTTCTAGATGATGATTATATAGTTAATCTTATTTTCGAATTTTTTTTTTCAATTTTGGTCTTTAATGCGGGACCATGGTCATCCCATCAATTTTTTTTCTAATGATTCTAACGATACCTCATTTATCAAAATCGGTTCAGGCGTATAGAAGTTATGGTGGAATATACAAACTTACATACATACATACATACATACATGAACCCTGAAAACAATATACTCCTTTTTTCAGGCAGTCGTATAAAAACATAGGTATTTGGGCACAGAGAAATTTATTTTTAATACTCGTATAGTTTTAAATATGTTTATAAGTACTAAGGTATCGAATAAGGTCAATGACCTTTCTTACATTTTAAGTAGGTTAATGTTGAAATTAATAGTATTTTTCCGATTGTTTCAGATATAATAATGGTGTTCACAGAGCAAACCGATTTAAAGGCGGGCGACCTAATATTCAGTGAAAAGATGGAAGACAAAATTAAAGAGTCACAAATTCAGAAAGTCTTCAATGGTTCGTCGGTGCTCCTTACTGGAGGAACAGGCTTTTTGGGGAAACTACTTGTTGAAAAATTATTACGGTGAGTGCCTACCTATCTAAGCAAAGTCTTCAACTGTCGCGTTGGACTAGTTCGTGCATGTTTGTCCTGCAGTCAAGTCAGGAAGTTGGCGGTGTGTCACCTCCGTGCCACGGAGAGCACGTAGGTAAAGTTTAGCTATGAGAGTAATAATTGAACAAATTAAAAAACACGACTGCATCAGCATGCCGTTTTGAAAATGGCGCCATATTGTTTTTTTTTTTCAAAAAGTACAATATAATAACCATACCGCAGTCATTAATGTCATTATTATGTGTAATAATTACAAAATTATTTATGAGCGAAAAATATTATTATAAAACGTGAGGTGTGAGGATTCTGAATTGCTTTATTATTTTGTGTTTTAAAACCCTGTACGTTCCGCAGTCGGGTAAAAAGTCACTGTTGAGATTTTTCACACGGAATTTCCCGTATTCCACCGCTTGTATCCACCGTGTCAGTAGATACTTGCTTGATCATCTGTCAACATTGTGGCTGTTTACCAACGCTGCGTTTTCCTGTTCGATGTCGTCATTCCCGCTCCTTGAGAGTACTTGAGACCCCAACATGCCCTTGTCACTTCAGCCGCAGAATATAATGTGTGGGGTCTTCTCCACTGACTTTCAGGCCAACTGGGTACAAGCCTTGGCTTCCTTGACCGGGTGGGACGCGGGGTCGACTTTATACCCTGGTGATTTTATTTACTTATTTACCCTTGGGATCCTTAGTTAAGTTAATTAAGTTCATGGGATGACAACTAAAGCTGAAAGGTACCTAGTGCTTAAGTAAGGTAAGGTACAGAATTAATAGTACTGCGTTTCAGCTTCGAGATTAGTATGTTATTTACTCCTGGCTTTAACGCATCCCTTATTATCTGACTAGATAGTGTCCGCAACTTTGTGTGGATTAAAGTTTTTAGAAATCCCGCGAGAACTCTTCAATTTCCCGGGATAAATAGTCCTATGGCGTTCTCCGCGATGCAACCTACGTCATCAAAATTGGTTGAAAAAATGGGCCGTGAAAACGTAGACAGACAGACACACTTTCGCATTTGTAATAGATCTAGCTGATGCCCGCGACTTCGCGTGGATTGAGGATTTTTGGTTCCCGGCGGAACTCTTTAATTTTCCGGGATAAAAAGTAGCCTATGTGTTATCCCAGACTATAATCTATGTATGTGCCAAATTTCATCCAGATCCGTTAAGCCGTTCTGGCGTGATTGAGTAACACTCATCAATTTTAGGATTTTAAGTTCCCGCGGGAACTCTTTAATTTTCCGGGATACAAGGTAGCCTATGTGATATTCCAAACTATAATCTCTGTGAAAAATTTCATCTCGATCCGTTCAGCCGTTCTGGCGTGAACAGCCGTTACAACCTTAAAGCTATCCACGTCTTTTCAAATAAAATCACTGTATCAATCACTTATTGACGTCAGTTACTTACATAAAAATCATGATGGAGATAATCAGTTAAGGTAACTTAAAACTAAAGCTTGAACTCCTTAGCTTAATAATAAGCTACCATAATGTAGGTAGGGCTGTATGGTTGCCCCTGGGTATCTCTAATCCTGGGGCAAACAGGGCTGGTCTATTTGATCAGGCATTTTTTGTAAGTTTTGTTGTTTATCTAACCTTCTAAATGAACATACTTGAAGAATTTTTACTTCAATTTAAGTCCTACTTTAAGTAGCCTATTTTACAAACCTATTTAATTTAATTTAAATTTTGCATACAATTTAGTTAGGATGACAGCATGCCTATAAGTGAAATTACACTAAATTCAATATGACGGACGATAAAAGCTTGTTTTCATAAATGTTTTTAATGATTTATTATTAAATTATTTATTTCTAGTAAATGACCGTTGGACGGTACGAGAATCAAATTAAATCTTTTGAGGTAAGTATCAGTTAATATAGACGTATATTTATTGTCATTTGACTTGATCAATCTTACCACCTGCTTAATACATTTTGTAATTCGCTTAATTGGCCAATTTTTAGAAATACGAACACGTCTATGTTGAGGTGCTGGATTGTGAAAGTGGTACCGATCCGAATAGCTATTACGTAAGGACGATTTTAATGGATTCCGGTCTGCTTTACTAAATAGTAGGTGGGTTCATTGCATTCTGGGTTCTAGAATGTTCTGCATACCATGTTCTACCTTGCATGGTATTGTTGTGTTGTAACTTTTACCTTTAGTATGTCTCTCTCATAGAGAGTTACATATTTGTTCCGTTTGCCGTGGAGTCTTAGTGCTAAAAATTTTTTACGAGTTCACCGCGGTTAATTGCCTGGTGACAGAAGGGCTGGCTCATTTTTTGCGCAAAGGATCAGCCTGGCTGTCCAGCGCAGAAATGCAGCCAGCATTCTTGCCACCGTTCCACGCGAGCATGACTTATATAGTAATTAGGTCAGTCTAGCTAGCATTAAGTTCTATTGTATTATTTTCAATAAAAAAAATGACAATCATAAAAAAAAAAAAACTTTTACCGAAACTTCTAGCTATAGCAGATAATAATAAATAAGAACTTTATAAAATAAAAAAATTGCACACAGATAAATCTTCCGTAGGATTACCCTTCCCTGATATCGACTGGTAGTTTGCAGGATTCCTACTCGTTAAGTAATGGTAAAGGCAAAGATCTACCTCTTAAAAGGAAAAGCTTTTCGAAAAAGAAAAATGAAAGGAAAGTCAAGACTTTTCTCAGTGTAGGTAGAATTTTGAAAACTATTCGTTACAAACGGAGTTTTTTCAGGACAGCCCGTCCGGCCGCTTCGTTTCTATTTTGTCTGATTTTGTTTTAAAAAATTCAAATATCCATAATGAGTTGAAACATAAAGGTATCCATTAAACTATCTGAAATATTTCGACGGTTTTTTAGGGGCTCTGTAAAAGTTTTGTCTTTTAAAAACCTACTTATTAGGTATAACCACTTTTAGGCGCACATGCACAAGGACTCTTAAATTGATGTAGTTAGATATTTTAATGCTGTCCCTTATTGGCAACTACAATATGCATTTGCCAAGGGACATCACTACAAAATTTAACTAAATCAGTCTGAATGTCCTCGTGCAAGCGGCTCTTAGAAACCTAGATTTAATAAATAAAACCAGCCATAGTTAATAAATGTATAGTTACTAGGCCATTAATAAACGTTTAGATTCGCTTTTTATTTTGGATCCTGGTAACCTAGTCTTGTTCTCATTAGAAGAAAACCGGCCATAGAGTCATGACATTTCATAGGTAGCACCAGTTGTCTTACGTAAAACAAATCCTTTCATTTCATTTCACCCTTAATTACAAATTAGACGTTGTGTCCACTAATGTTAATAGCAAGCCTCAGATTTAAGAATAAGAATGTTCAAAGCGTGTTTTGTCACGACTTCGGCCAGTGGTCTAATATAATAACGGAAAATTACTTAATTCGCCCAAGAATCGCCGAGTATTGCTTCAATAATAAATATTAGGCAAACGAAAGCTCGCAATACGGGCTGCTCAAAATCACAGAACAAATAATACTAGTAAGTAGTCTTAAATCAGTAATACATACATAATATATACTTACATACATATTGCTTTTTGGCTTTGCCGTAGGCGGGTAAGAACCTATGCGTGGTGTGATTGGAACAGTAACCGAAATAAGGGGTTTAAATACTGTTTTTTGAAACTGTTATGAAACAGAAACACTTTTAACGGACACAGAAAGGATACTGTGAGCCAATCAATCTGTAACCGTTTATTTCTGTTAATAAGTGTTTTTATCTGTAACCCTTTAATAGGTAGATAGATACATACATGCCTTAACAAACTGCACGGTGTGACAACGCGTTCTTTTTATTGTTATTTCGGTTACACTTTAAAACACTTTCACAAACAAGTATTTCGGGTTAACAGAATTAATATCACATTCAAAAGGGTTACAGCTTCGATTCTGTTTCAATTTCATTCTGTAACACATATATACCTGTAACCTTAATAAATCTGTTTTTCAGTCCCTGGGTGTGATTGGAAGAGTTTACTCTCTTGGCATTAATTAAGGCATCTTTTTCTTGGCGGCGTAGTAACCACTATATTTTGATATTAATAGCGCGCAAGTGTAAATAATATTATTCACCAAATTTGGTTAAAAATTGTCAGACCGTGAAAGGTTAAAGACAGAATAACCAGACGCAGACAAGATCCAAGTTTTTTGAATCTACTGTAATTTCAAATTCCTTGAAAAAACTAAAACATACCTACCTCGTGGCTCGTACCAATTTTTTATACCTAACTAAGTTGCTGATGCCCGCGACTTCGTCCGCGTGGAATAATTTTTTTTTATTTCCCTCGGGAACTCCTCAATTTTCCGGGACAAAAAGTAGCCTATATCACTCTCCAGATTTTCAACTAAACCAACCAAAAAACACGTTAATCCGTTTCCGTTGCTCTGATGCAACATGATTGAAGGACAAACAAACTCAATTTCGCATCATTAACATTAGTATTCATAATTAGTAATAAACAACAGTCAACAACAACATACAGTAGTGCTCCTTATTAGGAGCCCGGATAGGAATTGGTTACATAGATACCTACTTTCAGGCAGGAAATGATGAAAATTATGCAATGAGCTTTTATAACTAGTTACAGTAAGCAGTACCTTTATGCCTCTATGACGTGCACGACACTATTACAGAGTAGGGTATGTACTTTAAAAATACTAGTAATAGGGCAACTTTTCTACAATTAATAGACACTGCAAAGCTTTTGATGACTTTAACTTAAAAAAAATATGACACTTTAGATACTTTAGCACAGAATTAACAGGTACCTACCAAGTACTTACTAAAGTAAGAAAGCGTGTACCTAAGTAATTTAGGGTTGTAACGGAGGCGTTCTTAGCGGAAGCAGAGGCGTATGAGGAGGTGGAGGGGCTTTACCTCCGCGGATGCGGATGTGGATTTCTCCGATCATATCGTCCAGTTTTTGAGCTTTAGGATACGACGAATCCCACATTTGACTTGGGATTGCTTCGATTGTAAGTCAACGTAAATAAACAACAACAACAACAATGTTACAACCCCGCAAAAACCGGCGGACGCGGATGCGGAAGCGGAGGTAACTTAATCTTGCGAAAGTTCCTCACTTACGGAAGCGGAGGTGAGGTTCCGTTACTATGCTCAGAGGTGTGCACAATTAATTAATAATGCTCGCAGTTTTGACTAAGCAGGAGAGATTGCAAAGTGAAATTCTCTTCTCACTGTAGTATGTACTGTTATGTAAGTTTATTATATTGTAATAGTTAGTTGTAATAGTTAAGTAGTAGATTGTTATAATTTTTCTTTTAGAAATTTACACGTGCGCACCGCCCTGTCATCATGCAACCAATCTCCTATCTTAAAAAGGTTGCCTGGAAGAGATCACTCATAGTGATAAGGCCGCCTTTACACCGTAACAAGTTGTAAATTCTGCGTCGATTTGTTTTACCTCTGTTCTGTTATTTGTTTGTGTGTAATAAAGTGTTTTTACTTACTTACTTACTTACTCAACACCATCGCGATTCGCGAGAGAGATCTGAGCCAATCGTAATCATTTGACAACTTAAAACGTACCTATTACTCGAACTGTTTAAGAAGTTCATATATATTACATCTTTTTTGACATGCAGGCATTTAAGTGAATTAAATCCATTTGACAAAGAATTACGATTATCATTTTCTTATACAATCGGGGGGCAATGACCACCGACTTCCGGTTCGGGGCTTCGCGTCTCAGGGCTGCTTGCCATTGAGACTTTCTTGACAGAAAAATCCAAACCGTAGCTTTTAAAGAACGACCTCGTGATAGCTGCAAGTAACAATTACCCCTTTAGAAATACAGCAATTACAAAAGGCATTGCAGGTACATAATTAAATAACATCACTAGGTAGGTATATTAAAAAGGCGAAAATATGTTTGTTTATTATCCTTCAATTACGCCATAAGTGCGCAATGGGTCAATGTGATTTTTTGCATTGATAATAATTAGGTATAGTTGAGAGTAAAGGCTAACATACAAAGGCTTCTTTTTTATCGGAAAATTAAAGAACATGTTATTTTGAAAAACTAAATCCTCGCATCATGTCGGCTCACTACCTAAGTACTCAGCACGACTTTCATCTCAGAATGAAAAGGTTTTGCCTTAGTCCACCACGCTAGCCAAGTGCGGATTGGCAGACTTCACACATTTAAGAACAGGTTCCCTCCTGTTTTTCATCACCATTTAAAGAATTTGATATACTGTGTGACAAAACTGTGTTTCCCACCAATTACAATCAGAGTATCAAATCAAATCAAATATTCATTTATTCAATTCAGGTACACTGTAGGTACAATATTGACGTCAGTTACTTACATAAAAAACATGATTGTGATATAATTATCTTAACTAATGTTACGGTATCTTAAAACGAGCTTATAGCGATCTTAAAGTTACGAGGGTTCCAAACGCGCCCTGGTCTGAGAAGAGCCCACAACAAACTCAGCCGGGTTTTTTTTTCATTACCACCGTCTTATATCTTTAAATCAAGAGTGAATAGGCAAGCGCGTCCCATCTTAGGCCACATCATCACTTCCCATCAGGTGTGATTGTGGTCAAGCGTAACTTCGTAAGCCTATATTGAATTAAAAAAACTTAAATGTATTGTCTGTGCTTAGAACACATACTTTAAGTAATGCTCCAAAAAGGTAGAGGTGCGAGATCCGGGGATCGAAATATCCGAACCCGAATAAGAAACCGGCCGTCGGACATTATTTAGTAGATATAACAAAAAAAAAACCACTGATGATGCAGTCTAAGATGGTAGGGGCATGGCAGTTATAATTAACCCATATCCCTAATCGGTTTCTACACAATATCGTACCGGAACGCTAAATCGCTTGGCGGCACGTCTTTGCAGGCAGGGTGCTAACTACCCTTGGCCCCAGCCTCCCACCAGGCCAGACCAGAGAAAATTCAGAAATTATATATTTCCAAATTGACCCTGCCGGGAATCGAACCCGGGACCTCCGCACGTTAAGACAACAGTGCTCAGCACTGCGCCAGAGAGTTCGTCAAAGTAAATAACTCAGGTGATGCTAGGAATAATGGCCAGGGTCAACGGCACAGGTGGATTTCAAGGCGGACTTCCGAATTTCCGAGTAAAATATCTATCTACACAACAGTTGCAAAATTGTTATTATAATATTACTATAATATTTTTGTACCTAGACTTAATAATTTCACATTACTCACTTTCGAGGGAAACTGGGAGAAATTTCTATTAATTATTTAGCTTTACCTATGTCCACTTATTTATCTATTGGTAAGTAAATAAGACAGATTGTACAAAAATAAATAAAATAAAGTGACATAAATTATAAGTCAGTAATATAATTTGTGAAAGTGTATCTGTTTGTTACCTTATCCTCTGACGAAATTTAGATATAGGGATTTCTAGCTGAGTTACGAGGAACAATGCTACTTACTTTCTGTCTCAGAATAGCAATGAGTTCTGACGAACTCGTGGGCTTCCCCTATAATCGATATTCTGAGTCTATCGATTTTCTAGAGTAGAGTTTAGTAAACTAGAGTTTGAGTTTTGTATGAACGACATATCGAAAATTTGCTGGAATTCTCGATCGATTTTAGGTACTTTAGTTTACTTTCTGTAAGTTTCTGCACAAATTATCTGCTGCTTCTGCTGCTTTGGAGCTTTATGTATAACATTAGCTGATCCCCGCGACTTCGTCTGCGTGGAATGAAATTCCCATGGGAACTCTTTATTTTTCCGAGATAAAACCAGCCTATACCACTCTCCAGATCTTCAACTATACCCATGCAAAAAATCACGTCGACCCCTTGCTTTGTTGCAACGTGATTGAAGCTTAAACCAACAAACAAATACACTTTCGCGTTTATAATATTAGTATAGATATATAATTATTAACGAAGTATACCTACCTTTATTTGGAATACTTTACTATGTTATGTCGTATCTCATGAACATGATAAAACCAGTTTCATTATACTTGTATAATTTAATTCTCCGTAAATCTGCGGTCGGGATTATGCGGTTACATTCAATTATATCTGATAGATCTAACATCGTGCGTTGCCGGCTATTGAATATCCATGACTTATAAATTAATATCACAAAGCTCTAATGTAACGTGCTTACGTCAATTCAAATCTTGATTGTAACGGTGGAAAATTTTCACCATCGATGTTCAATCTCGTACTCGTCGTATTGGGCCAATGACTTTGCCAATTGGGAAAAAACATTGCCATACCTACGTAAACTTTTATTCTAGCCCATAATGCGGCATAAAGAAAAAACGGAAACAAAAAAAATATTATGACGAAGTAATCCATACTAATATTATAAATGTGAAAGTAACTCTGTCTGTCTGTGGGTTACTCAATCACGACTAAACTACTGAACCGATTTAAATGAAATTTAGTACAAAGATAGTCTGGGGCCTGAGAAAGGACATCAGGCTAATTTTTATCCCGGAGTAAAAAAAAATTGTCTCTTCAACCGATTTTGATGAAATGTGGTATAGGGATAGTTTGTATCCAGGGTAAGGACATAGGCTTCTTTTTATCCCAGAAAATTCAAGAGTTCCCGCGGGAATAAAAAATCCTTAATCCACGCGGACGTAGTCACAGGCATCATCTAGTAAACAATAAATAATAATTATTACAAATTGAATTATTTTTTATGGCTGCAAGTAAAAGTTTCACTCGGGGCCACACCCCACTTTGCATAAATTTATCGAACTTCGGTAGGCGCAAGGCCTTAAATTAGGGTTTTAACAAAAAATAGTAACCTTTTTTAACATCGTACTGAAATTCTAAATCAATGTTTTTTAAAAATAAAAAAGTAGGGTACATATATAATTATTACGTACTTTTCTATGCTAAAAACGTCAAGTTAAAAGAAGTTATGAGTACATGTGAAAAACAATACTTAGGTACCTACTAGGCACATATTCAATTAATTTTTTGGTATGTATTTTTTATTTCTTTTAGCACCATCTAACAAAAACTTGTTATTGGTGGACACCTTAAAATAGCGAAGTTGTCTGAGAATAGATCAAATAGGTACATAAAACACCGTTTAGATATTCTTCTCCTAATGAAAAACTCCTATTTTTAAATGCTAAAGTTCAACTCCATAAAATAACTTACGTATGAAAAGTTTTTTGGAAAAGTGTGTCTGTCTATCTGTCTGTCTGTGAAGCAGGCGTTACTTTGAAGTCCATGAAAGTTATCTATCTGTCTGTCTGTCTGCTACGCTTTAAAACTGGCCATCCTTATTATTATTATCATCTGGCCTAGGAATCGAGTGCAATTATATGTATCACACACATTTCCTAAAGAATAATGGATTACCTACACGTATCTAGTGGGTATACATTTCCGGTATCATAGAGATCAGAGATTAGATATCATAATATTAGATGATGCAGATGACCTCGTCTTTGTGGATTAAAATTTTTTGATTTCCGTGGGAACTGCCTATTCTATATAGGCCGTGGGAACTGCCTGCCTATCCTAGGACTATATATCCTATATAGTCCTTCCCCAGGATGTAACCTGCCTGCCTAATGGGCCGTTAAAGCGCAGCAAACCGATAGGCAGACAGACAGACAGATACACTTTCGCATTTATAATATTTGTATGGATTTGCAGTCATTTGACTTTTGAGAGGCTCATCAAAAGATTACAATTTATGATCTCACTGTGTCAATATTATGTAGGTTTGCACGTTTGTTCCGGATGGGCTTAAAGTAAAGTATCTTAGCAAGTTTACATTATGGGGTTCTGAAGTTGGGTATGGTATGAACTTACCATGTTCATGGCATTTATCATACTTACCTAAGTTATAAAAAAAATTAGTTTTTTTTTTCATTATCATATAGATCTTTAGGGTTCCGTACCTCAAAAGGAAAAATCAGAACTCCTATAGGGTCTTTGTTGTCCGTCTATCTGTCTGTCAAGACCCTTCATCTCAGGAACGCATGGAGGTATCAAGCTGAAATTTATATCAAATACTCAGGTCTAATGCCCCTTGGAGCTGTGAAAAGCAGTCAAACTTCTAAGCCAACGCAATCAAAAGATACAGCCGTATAAGCTGCAAATTTTCGACACTCGCAAGGGAATTAAAACCTACACGGTAAACCTACGGTACTTCCCGTGAACTCAGAATCTTGAAATTTGTTGCAATATGTTAACATTTTTCTCAAAAAGTACTGGACCGATTGAGATGCTGTTTTTTGCATTACATATGTATAGCTTGTGAGAAGGTTCTCAGATATATTTTAGGGCCATAGATAACCAAGGTGAGCTGCAATTGTGGTTTGGTAAGTGGTCATAGGAACTCTTTAAGTTCTCATCGTAAGCTCTGCATCTGTTTAGACTCTTTTGATTTGTCTTGACTAGCACTTTGTACCTAGATGCTGCCCAGGGTCTCACGATGGAGCCAGGAGGTGGTCATAGGAACTCCTTAAGTTCTCATCGTAAGCCCATCTGTTTAGACTCGTTTGATTTGTCTTGACTAGCACTTTGTACCTAGATGCTGCCCAGGGTCTCATGATGGAGCCAGGAGGTGGTCATGGGAACTCCTTAAGTTCTCATCGTAATCCCGTCGTATTCAGTGGCGTGCAGTTCATAGAGACATAGAGGCACAAAAGCACAGCTTACCCAAATGAAAATACATCAATGCTCATTTTTCATCATGACAGTTAATAAATACAAATAGGTAGGTATTCGGGCTAACTAATGCCTACCCTAGCTTCAAACCCTGTGCACACCACTGGTCGTATTTGGACTCTTTTGATTTGTCTTGACAAGCACTTTAAACCTAGATGCTGCCCAGGGTCGTGATGGATCCAGGAGGTGGTCACAGGAACTAATTAAGTGATCACATTATTTTTTTAACAATTATTTATCAGAATATTACAATTTAACACCATTTGACCATTTTCTACTCATTAGGTACTGAGCACAAGTCTTATCTCGGAATGAGAAGGGTTTGGCTATAGTCCACCACGCTGGTCAAAAAAACCACTGAGCCGTCAAATATGTAGTTTTGTGTTTCAGATATTATGTTATACTAGCTGATGCCCATGACTTCGTCCGCGTGAATTGAGGTTTTTCGGTTCCTCGGGAACTCTTTAATTTTCCGGGATAAAGAGTAGCCTATGTGTTATTCCAGACTATAATCATTAATCTATCTCTGTGTCAAATTTCATCCAGGTCCGTTCAGCCGTTGGGGAGTGATTGAGTAACAGACATCCACACATCAAATCCATCCAAAGGACTTGACCGGTGGAACTATGGCAGCTTGCCTAGGTGTCAAAAATCAATGTTCAGCAATGATTTCTTTATTATTGTAATTTTAATATTTCACTGTATTCAGATAAAAAAGTTTCAGGAGTCTGAAGGCTCGGGAAACTGCGAAAATGAACAAAAAAAGTTTCACCAAAAGACTGCTTTTCCACACTAGATGGCGCTATTTATTGTGTTGAGCGAGTGTAAAAAAATATTTTCAAGTATTATTTCTTTATTATTGTAATTGTTATATTTTATAGTTTTCAGATAAAAAAGTTTCAGGAGTCTGAAGGCTCTGAAAACTGAGAAAATAAATAAAAAAAGTTTCACCAAAAACTGCTTTCCCACACTAGATGGCGCTATGTATTGTGGTGAGTCTAGAAAATATTTTTAAGTATTGCTCACTGCTTTTGGTTAACAAGTTCAACTATTCGACCACAGATGGCAGCATGTGCAATGTGAAAGGGCGTTCCAGTTCAACTATTCGACCACAGATGGCGGCATATGCAATGTGAAAGGGCGTTCCTTCAAACGCAGTATTTCAAAATGCTTTGTTCGATCTATTAGTTTGAGACTTGTCAAAAAAAAAAAAAAATATAAACAAAACATACATTTCCTTTTCATTACTATTTAATTGATCAAAAATAAATCATTCATAATATAATGACTAAGGTATTTAAATGGTATTCATGTAGGCTTACAAGATTATTATTAGGCATGGATATAATGGAACGTCAAAATGGTGTAGTGCTTAAAGAGGAAAGCGGACGCTCAAGATTTAAACAATAAACGTACTGTTTTTTTTTGTCATTTAAACCCTGACCTTATTTGGAATAATAAATCCATAATAATTTCGTTTTGAATTTTTAAACCTTACTGTAAAAACGGAAATCCTGTGCATTGTCCCGAATCGGAGGGCAATTACTGGTCATGTCCTTTCGCATTTATAATATTACTTAGTATAGATTTTATTTTTGCTAAGTTCGAATTGTTGTTTCAAAGTTATATAAAGGTCATAGCGGTCCGTCGTGGGTACTTCAAAATTTTTAATATTATTACTTGTGTAGGTGTGTGTAAATGTACCATTTTTTTAATAGGAATTTATTGTTTTAAGTTTTCTAAGTAAAGCTGCTAAACTAATGGACACGAGTAACATTGTAAATCCTATTGGAATTTAAACCGCGTACGTCCTTTGTCGCGCGTCAACAGCCTTCGTTTGTTGTGTAATCAAAATACATAGGACTTCAAAAAACGGTAATAGGCCTATTACACTGCACTTTCAACAGGGACCCTTACACTTGAATCAGTGTAGTGTAATAAGATTTAGGGAGAAATGGTCCTTATTGCTGTGTAATAAGCGATGCTCTAAATGGCCCTGTGTAAAGTGCAGTGTAATAGGCCTCTAAGGACTGAGGAGAAAATTGCTTTGGACATAATTTTATACATGCACTACTAGCTAATGCACATGATTTCGTCCGCATAGTTTAAGTTTTATTGATTACCGCGGGAATAAAGTAGCCGTATAAAATATAATATATAGCCGTATAAATAGAATAAAGTAGTAGTAATCACGTCGACCCGTTGCTCCATTGCGGCGTGATGGAAGGACAAACCAACAAACAAAACACACTTTTGCATTTATAATATTAGTATGATACACCTTAAGTGTTAATTCAGTGTAATATGCAATTTCTATTTCCAGCCATATCAATTCAGTCATTAGCCGGCTGAACGGATCTGGATGAAATTTGGCACGGAGATAAATTATACTCTGGAATAACACAGGCTACTTTTTATCCGGGAAAATCAAGAAGTTCCCGCGGGAACCAAAAATCCTCAATCTACACGGAAGAAGGGGCGGGCTTCAGCTATAGTTGTCAAATAAAGTGCATTTTGTAAGTGCAAATGATGCACTTTCACATAAGTATTATGTCAACCAAGTTGATCTAGTTTATTAAGTACATAGATCTAGATGGATATTTTTTGAATTCTATCTCATCTAATCTTAATTCTATCTAACCTAAGACTTACAGAAAATCAAGCAGGTGTAACATATGGACTGACAGACAGACAAACGTTAATTTTTTCCTTTTTCACAAATGATTGTATCACTTCAAAGGTCGTGTTATTGAAATTATAGATTCCAAAAAGAATAAAGCTATTAAATCTGTATTTACCTACTCAATTTATATTCAATTAAATTATTAGCTACTCAATGTTCACCAAATTGCATGCATACATTAATTTAACCTGTTTCATAATAGCTAAGCAAATAATTGGCTATAGTTACTTCATTGGCCAACTATTTACAATCTCGCAAGTAATATTTCTAGTAAACTGCTAATTAATATAATTTAGGGGTTTATTAGTAAGCCGACATCAGCTAAGAACACGTAAATCTATTTTTATAAGTCTTAAGCATAATTGACCTATACTTGAGAACTTGGCCCCAGTTGATCTCGGTTTATAAGTAGTTTGTATGGGTCTTAGTATCATAAAAAAAGGAAGTTCTTAAAAAGTTTTTCTGACAATTTAACAAAATCTATCAAAATAGGTACGTGGTAGGTAAAGAAAGGCGGTGTCAAAGATCTCATTTAAGGCTTCCAGCCCAATTAGCCACAACATTGTAGTATAGCATGCATCGAAATATAATTAGTATAGACGGGCAACCTTATAGAAGGTTAACGCACATAATTCAGTTATGTATATTTTATGCCTAAGCATAAATATTCAAAGGTGCTAATTATTTATTAACACTTATAAGTCGTAAGCTGTCAGGTTGTTTGATACGATAATGATACAATTTACGTTACATACTTAACACCTTAACTGGTACACATTTGATACTACCTAATCTGCCCTGGCTTCGTTCGGTAATTATTTTCGAAAATAATTTATTTCTGAAAATTCTTATTGCGAAAATAAACCTTATCAATAAAACCACAAAACTCACCAAGACGATGATAGAAGGTTTTGCCGTTGACTAAAACTTAAATTTTATTTAAAGCGGTGTTTCGGCCTTTGATCACAAATCTCAATAATACATAAGTCCAGTTATGTAAAATAACTACAGCAGAGATCTCGGAGGTCAGGGCTTGCAATAATTTATAGCAATCTAAGCGTCATGGCTGAAGGCGAAGCCAGTTCAATGTTATCCTAAAGCGAAGTGTCTACATGCAATTGGCACTTATAGATACTAATGCAAGAATATTCTTGTAAGTTTCATAGCCAAAGGAATTCGTCAAAGGTATGGTACACTAAATGATGCCCTTTAGGGACTACTTATAAATAAAAAACTTGTTATTGATGTGTTGTTGTTTTTTTTTTTTGCCAAAGAACAAAAACTGAGCACCTACGTAATGATGGCATTGATCTATTGATTCGATAGAATAAAAACACAGATGTTTTTGCAAGTTTAGTACAGTAATAATGATTAATTTATAAATTAAATAATGTAAATACCTTATAGTTTTTAAGTAATTATTATCTATTCAAGAACAGCGGATATTTTGAGGTCTTAAAAATTTACATAAGGTCTAAATAATTTAGATTAATTAATTCTATTATTTATAGTATTCATGATTTTTGAAGTGAAAACTTCTTTAGGCGCGTTGAGCACTTTTTGATAGGGGGTAAAAATGTGGAAACGCGTGACTGACACCGTGAGTGGCACCACCGTGACACCGACACCTCGCGTTGTTACGAAGACAAAATGTCTTAAATATAAATATTGCACAATCGTAATTAAACATTAATGCCTTAGTTTTAAGGTGTATATTTTAAGTATTTTAAATAGTGATATCTTTTTTTTAAAATTACTATAAATATTCATTTTTGTTAATTACTTATTTTAAATATTCGTTTTCACTGCTATCGGCAGTCCCTATGATTGTCAATTTTTGTTAACTAAGAAAAGATATGTATTTATTTTATTTGAACGAAATTCACAATCATGTCTGATGATAGGTAACTAGGAACTTACATCAATACATTAGTGTGTGGTAGTGTGTACCTACTCTAGCACTAAGCTCTTAGCTTTATGTAGACCTACAATCTCGCAAAGTTCTAGCGGTCTAGTCTATACGAGATCTCACGAGATCAGGAATTTATCTCTCATTTTTGTCTCATAATTTATATCTACTTTTGTCTGGTTGATACCCTGCCGGAGGCTTCGGTTGTGGCTATTTACCACCCTAACGGCAAATATGTGCCACTAAGCGATTTGCCGTGTAGAAACCAATTATCCAGCCATGACTACTGCTAGTTAGCCCTAGCATCTTAGACTGCATCATCACTTACCACCAAATGAGACCGCAGTAATTCACTCGTTTACCTAAAAAGGCCTCGGTTAGCACCTCGTCCTTTTCAAATCACTTCAGAAGTCTACGGTTTCGCCTCATCCTTCCAATATTAGTCAGTCAAGCGTGAATTGTGAATTGCTTTATTTCACTACTAGCAGATGCCCGTAGATGCAGATGCAGATACTTCGTCCGCGTGAAATAAGTTTTAAATTCCCACGGGAACTCCCTAATTTTTCGGGTTAATATATAGCATATGACACTCACAAATGATGTGGTTTTCTATTGGTAGCAGAATTTTCAAAATCGGTTCAGTAGATCCAGAGATTACCCCCTACAACGTCACAAACTCACAAACTTTATAATGTTAGTATAGATAATGCTAATGTTCATTATGGCAATGGAAGTAATGAACTATTATAAATTAGCATATTTTTTAGCATAAATTAAGTAATAAATCAGTTGTAAATTTTGTAGGTATAACAGCTGTAGCTGTACTGTATGCCATGATATTGTGTTGAGTGTGAAAAGTATAAAAAAGTTGAAGTAATATTTATGACTTTGAGGGAATATTAAAGTTTTATTTTTATTTTTATTGTGTGTTAGGCTTGCACTTGACGACAATCATGCTTAGTGCAAAGCAATGATGAGGTCTAGGATGGAACGCGCTTGCCTAGAAGATGCTTATTCACTCTTGCCTTGAAGGTACTTAGGTTATAAGTGGTAGGAAGCACGTGCGCTGGGAGGGTGTTCCACACCCTAGCGGTTCGGATCAGAAACGTCGAGCAAAACGCTTCGTGCGAGCAAATTGGACGTCAACCACGTAAGGGTGCCAACGCTCACGGTTTCTCGCTGTTCTGTGGTAGAACGGAGAAGGAGGAACAACGAGTTACTAATTAACGTCTGAAATCTAACCTATCAGGACTAGTTACACCTACGCCCATTGAGCTATATGAGTATAGAAGATAGAGACGTCATCTGTCAAGCGGCCGCGGCGTTAATAACGCTCCCAAACAAAGTGCACACAACACAGTATTGTAAATCTATTTTGTGCTGTAAGCTTAGAATTAACTCTTCTAAGTTGTAAGTATTTTAGAAGTGTAGTATTTATTAATTGTCTTACAGAGTGACAGCGGGTTCGGCGCCGATTATTATCTACAGAAAATAACACGACTGCAGGCCATTTTTTTTCTCAATGGATATGACATTTAGGCGTGCACTACGGAAAGGATACTACTGATTTATGGTGTCCATAAAATCCATATCTGAGTTTATCATCCCGATTCAGTGCTTAATAATGGATTTTAACGTTTTAAATAGGAATTTACTGTTATTTATTACTTTATGATTAAAGATGAATAGTTAGGCTGTTAACCAGTCAGAGGGATTGAAACAATTTATGAGCACATCGTCACCTCTAGTATTTAACACCTCTATGTCTGTGCCAATATTTATTTATGGAGCTATTTACAATCAATCGGGATTGTTAGGAACTCATTATTATCTTAATAACAAACTTAAAACTAATATAATTTGAATAATACATACTCGAAATTTTTGCTATTAATTAAAATCATAATATTTAAATTAATTGGCGAAGGTTAGGTACTTGCTTGGTGCGAAGTCAAGGTAGGTTTAATTAGTTTAATTTGATTTGTCTTTTAAATTACTATGTCCTCATCAGTGTTATTTATGTAAGTACCTATAAATGCTAACGTTGCCCGCGAATTGATCCGCGTTTTTTAAAAACTCGTGGGATTTTTGGAAAACATAGCAGACTGACAGACATACTTAAGCATTAATAATACTAGTGTTGATTAACTTGACTAGTGTAGCAAGAGCTTTAGGTTACAGCAATATTTATTGTTATCTGTTTTATTTGCCAAATAAATAAATAAATTATAGAGTTGAGGCCAATAATATGATGCGCGGTGTGGGATGAACTTTTGACGGCCTTTGACATGACAGCCTCCCTGACGCAGTGATGAGAGCTGTTGTCTTGTAAGTGGGGAACCCGGGTTCGATCCCCGGCAGGTTCTCCTACCGGCAAAGACGTGCTTCCAAGCGATTTAGCGTTCCGGTACGGTAGCGGAAGCCAGCGAACTCTATTATTTATTCAGGAATAGATATAAATTTTATAGGTAAGGAACTATTTATGGACTAAGGGCCTTAAATTACCTAATAATATTCTCATGCAATTTTTTCGTTGTAGTAACCAGAAATTAGAATAAGAATTAATTTATTATAATTTATGATCATGTTAACAATAGACAACTAATGGCCCAAATTTCACCCAAATTTATAAAATGTAACTCACTTATGCTCGTACTTACCTTGCTACGCAATAGGTAGGTAGGTACTTTACTACTTACCTACAGTTCTTAAATCACAAACTAATTCTTACTAATATTATAAACGCAAAAGTTTGTAAGTATGAATGTGATATATGGATGTATGTATGGATGTTTGTTACTCTTTCACGTCAGAATCGCTGAACGGATCTGGATGAAATTTGGCACAGTTATAGATTATAGTCTGGAATAACATATAGGCTATTTTTTATCCCGGAAAATTAAAGAGCTCCCGCGGGAATCATAAAACGTTTATCCTCGCGGACGATGTCGCGGGCATCATCTAGTACAGCATAAGCAAATTCCTTGTTTTGTGGCATTAAGTACCACTTGGGTATTGTACCCACGTCATCTCATTAGTCCAAATTTTAAATACCGCGATAGGTACATTAGGCGAAATGTCGGATAAACGGGTAGAACAGGTTTTTTGGTTGAACTGGTCTGAGATAATAGTTAATTTCGGACTTTTACCAGCATTCATTCGGTAAATCTTAGGTTTCACCTACTCGTAAAAGACGTGAAAAGTATTTAAGAGATATGTAACAGAAAATCGCGAAGAAGGTCCTGAAAGAAGTAAGCCTACGAGGCCGAGTGGAGCGAACCGGAGACTCCATAGTGAAACGAGGGTCGAGAAGGTGCAAATCTGAATCTGTTTACTGTGTCTGAATGAAGGGGTGACGAAGCGGGTCTTCTGGTGGAGCCCATTTCACATCTACATTTGTATGGACACCTTAGATTAATTTACCTTTTTTTAGCTACAATACGGAATTTAACATGTCACTGAGACAAGATATTGAATTAAAATACTGGTACAAGCCCAAGACCAACGATTATATCGGACCGGTTCGGAGTTTCGGACTATTAAATCTTAGGTTTTCCTTGTAAATCCTCTAATTTACCGTGGTCAGTGCATTTACAGTAACACAATAGAACACTGAGAAAAGTCATGGGAATAATATCTTTGATATTTTCATCACATTATCTCGCGTAAAGTACAGTAGGCAAGTACCAACATATATTTAGCACCTTATTGTATACTAAACAAAGTCATCCATTGTATTCTTATGTTCCTATTGTTAAGTAGAAATACATAGTAGGTTTTCCCCATCACAAAATAATGCAATCGGTGCTACATTTCCGCTTGTTTTGAAACTTATTTGATACTAATTAATCACTTCCATGATCTTGCATCTTTTATCTGTTTCGTAAACGTGATTTTTGCAATAATCCAAAGCTCGTAGATCCGGTACGTCAGTAGCATGAATGTATAAGTCCATGGTCAGCTGAACTGCAAAATTGCATTGCGTAGGTCTAAATCTAAATGCAGATCAACTTCGATTCTTAATGCCACAACAACTTTAAACAACACAATACTAGTAGGTAGTGGTACATCTAAGCTTGTGTCTCCCCTCAGATTAACAGTCCACCACATTGACCAAGTGCGGAAGACTTCACACGCCTGGGAACATTGCGGAGAACTATCGAGTTATTCCACTTTTCCTACCTAATACGTACCTACCTACCTACTTTTAAAGTTTTATTATAATAAGTGACTAGTATAACTAGATGTGAATGTGTGTCTATCTGTCTGCTACATTTTCACGGCCTATCGTTTCAACTGATACAGAGATAGGCGGGACAGGACATAGGCTACATTAATTTATCTCAGAAAATCAAACATTTTAGGACGTCCATTTTCTACGATCAAAAGTTTTTCGGAGGAAGAAAAAGACTTCTCTAGAAGATCTTCTATTATAAATTTGGCCACTCATCTTGCTATAAACTATTATCACTAATTTAATTATTTATTACTTAGTAGCTGATGTTCGCGACTTCGTCCGCGTGGATTAAGGTTTTTTTATTCCCGCTGGAACTCTTTAATTTTTCGGGATAAAAAGTAGCCTATGTGTTATTCCAGACTATAAAATCTATCTCTGTGCCAAATTTCATCCAGATCCGTTCAGCCGTTCTGGCGTGATTGATCCATTCATCCAAACTTTCGCATTTATAATATTAATACTATTTAATTATTACATTGACATTAATAAAACACTCATAATATAATTAAATTAACTTCTAAACTAAAAATAAACATTTCGAAAATAATACTACACGGCAAACGCAGCCATTCGGAATTAAAAACGCAAGCCTTCGGCCCGTAGTGAGGGGAAGTTAGCGGGAGATGTTACGTCCATGATGCGATGCGGTGGAGCCAGGCGCACGTCCCTGACCATGGTGCGAGGCGTACATTAAGCGCGTGTGAATTTAAATAATTAACGATTAGCGCAATCATTTAATTGATTAACTTGTATGTTTTGTGAATGGTACCTATTTCATGTTATAAAATATTAGTATATTACTTAAATAGATCTAGTATAATTGGTAATAACTAATTACTTATTCATAATAATTATTGGTAGGTATTCCGGCGCAAGCTACGCAATCTTACAGGAATCACCACTGCAGTTACAATTCAAAATCTTTTCGTTTACTTTGCGGAAGTCCATGATAATAAAGGAACTAGAAATTTTGAAACGAACTAGAAACGATTGATTTGACAATCGTGCATTGTCGAGTCAACATCTTTTGGAGGTGCTCCGGTGTCGTAGTGAACCGTACGTTGAGAATAAATTTGGAGAATTTGTGTGGTGTGGTGAATATTGCAAGATACACACTGTACCACATAGATTTACGGATTATAGCGAATTAAATTTCTAGTTCCTTCATTATCTTCGTTTTCACTCATAACGGACTAAGGTGTGTCAGCTTAGTATGCCCATCACTGGAATTACGCAGTCCACCTGCAACGGCGCGTGAGGACATTACCATTCCGATCGCGTGCCCGTTGATACGCAAGTACGTGATCCACGATGGATTATGCTTTCTCACGGTTAAACGACGTCAGTTATGCCCGCTACGTGGATGGATAGCCGCCTCAAGGCAAATATTACCTGCAAGTCACGGTAAAGTAAACTTTACGTTTACTATAATAACTTTGTGTTATTATGCAGGATACGAGATTTCGGGATTTAAGGATAGGCAAGAGTATCGATTTCGGTATAGGATACGGATATAAAAATATGTTGCGACTTCTGCAGTGTGCACCCACTGACTTCAATCAGGAACGGGTGTAGGGGAACTTCCTACCCCGTGCACCCACTGCATTATGTTTGTAAATAGCAAATAAAAATATGTCAGTGCATATTATTGTATCGATGGTGGATTTTTAGGAAGAAAACAAAGGCCTTTATTCGCGAAACCATGACAGAAATATTATTATTATTATTGTATTCTTTATCGCACACAAGAAATAAATAGAAACATATAGGTAATTACAAAAAGAGAAGCTTTATCGTAGTGAAGCGTGCAAAGGCGGTCTTATCGCTAAAGCGATCTCTCCCAGACAACCTTTGGTGATTGGATTGGCGAAATCACGGGTTGCGTGGCAAGCGATTTAGTTTTTCTAGAATAAGATAGACTACATAAACACTAAATACTAATAATACACGTCATATAAATATCTACCATAAATAACTATTTATACATAACATATAATATACTACATTCTACTACATTACATAGATAGAAAGTAGTTTTTCAGACAACGTTTGAAGATATGTAGGGATTTTGCCTGACGTATGTCAGCGGGGAGGCAATTCCACAACCTGACACAATTCTTCGTGAAAGAGTTATCATAGAATTTCGTGCGGCTGGACGGCATCTTTAGCTTATTGTTTGTGCAGGAACGAAGAAAGAACTGACTATCCTTACCGAGGTAGCTAAAACGTTCTTTCAAGTAAGCCGGTTTTTGGGGGTAGAACAGGACACGGTATAGAAGGGTCAATGCATGCATGTCCAATGTCCATGTGCACCCAAGCTTAGCACGGTACTCAGAAATGTGGTCGTATTTCCGCAGGCCAAAAATGAAGCGGATTACCATATTTTGAAGTCTCTCAAGCTTATCGAGAACTTCTTGCGACAGATCTGGATAACAAGAGTCAGCGTAGTCTAACACTGGCAACAAGAGTGTATTGGCTAACGTAATCTTGGTTCTGATCGGCAAGAGATTCTTCCACTGCCTTAGGTACCCGATAGTGGCGAAGATTCTTCGCCCCACCTCTCCTACCTGCGGTCCCCAGCAAAAGAAATTGTCAATAATTAGGCCAAGATTTTTAACTTTATTACTGAGTGGCAATGCTATCCCATCAAAATAAACATCAGGTAGGTTATCTAGTTTACAGAGTATTTTGGGATTGCCAACGACGATAACTTGTGATTTATTAGGGTTCACTGAAAGACCATAGGATTTACACCACTCGCAAATTTTGGGCAAATCGGAAGTAGCTAAGGGTGCTAGTGGTAGTAGATATACGGTCAGCAGTATCGGAGGTGTAAATTTGTACATCATCGGTATAAAAATGAAAGGAAGAGGAAATATGTACCTAATACATCAATGGCGCGAGTTAGACAGACCAAAAACAGGGCAGTATACTGGTGGTCCGAGGACATCGCTCAACTGCGTAGGATATGTCTAAGAATCAGATGCCAATACACGAGGGCCAGAAGAAGACGGAGAGCTGGAGGAAACTCCTCGAGGGGCTGGATCGGGATCCATGGGGGCGCCCGTATAATTTCTAGGCAAACTCAGACCATGGGTCCCACCACTGACAGAAACGTTCGACCCAGCGTTATTAGAGAGAGTAATGAGAAAAAACTATGTTTTGTTCCAGACTATAATCTATCTCTGTGTCAAAGGACATAACCCGTTTCTGCCCTCCGATTCGGGACAATTTGCAGGATTTCCGTTTTTACAGTAAGGTTTAAAAATGAAAACCGAAATTATTATGGATTTATTATTCCGAATAATAGTAGGTAATAATATTTTTTTGTTTGTTTTATAATTTTCCACGGTGTGTTATTTTATGCTTGAGATAATTTTGTAAGTTTTTTTTTGTTATTAGGTTTAATAATATAAGAATCTAATTTAAAGTTAGTTTAATATCTAGATTTTAGTATATATAATGCATAATATTAATTTTTTTACTTACGTATGTAAGTTGTAACTATGCGGTATATTAAAATTAAAGGTCAGCAAAAACACATTTTATTAGTAACGTAAGTTTTTGTATGATTGACTGATCTATCAACGCATAGCTACTAGGATTAAAACTATGTTTTGACAGTAAATTACTTAATTATTTTAATGAGGAAGGAATGAAGGGAACAGGAAGAAGAACGCTATGAAATAGTATTAAAAGTGTACGCACTTGCGTATAGGTTGCGTGATAAAAATGACCGTCTTCTCTAACAGTATTGTAAATTCTAATTTTGTAAATTCTATACCTACCTACTATGTGTTGAAAAGAGGATGAAAGTTTGTATGAATGGCGGCCATGTTGTTTTTTTTGTGTTTTGGGATTAAGGTTAAAATGAATAAACACGTTTTTCAGGATATCTGGAAATTCCATCCTCTCACCGATTTTATAAATGCGGAAGTGTGTCTGTCTGTCTGTTTATTTGTTTCGGTTGCAACGTTATCACAGTCCATCTGGTCAACTGATGTTGACGAAATTTGGTACAGTAATAGAGAACCAGGGGAAGGAAAGAGGCTTCTTTTGTTTCAGAAAGAACCGTTAATTTTAAGTTAATCAAAGAATTCCTACAAGATTTTCAAAACAGCTAAAACCACGCGTGCGAAGTCGCGGGTATCATCTAGTACATAATAATACAAACGGAACCTTGTGAAATGGCAAGCTGAGGTCTACTAGTAGTTTTAGATTATAAAATACAAGCTGACCCGTGCCCACTTCTTTAGGCGGTACACAAATATTTTTACTTGTGATTCGGTTAGTATTGAGTGCTGTTTCATTTTCTGAATGCCAAAAAGGGGGTTATATTTTTACTGCATATGTATTTGCATGACAATTTGGCTATATTACCGGGTTTAAAATGAGTGAATGAAATGATTATGATTGAATAAATTATGTTTATTTTAATTGTTCAAAACTTCTCAATGTATTAGATGTAATGCTATTATTTGGTACCAAAATATATTGTCTTTCAGGAGTTTCAACCCGAGATAAGCCAACATATAACTGCCCATGGGAAAAACACTGCTTTTTCAGGTCAATTCCCACCAGAGAGAATGTTTGACCCTTGGACTTATTAATAGTGTGGGCATAAGAGATCTTGACGAGATACTGACCCTTTAAACTGGCCTTTAAACGGTATGGGTAAATCCGTCGCAATATAAGTCAGTCCCACTGCTGGCCCTGTGAGAATGGTCGCCACGATTATATTCTCCTGCAACTCTTTTATAAGCAGCCTTGTGCACTTACACATGTTGGGGGCTCAAGTTTCTTAATAGCATGATAGGAAAGGAATGAGAGAAACCTTTCTTTATGCCTTTTAGCTCTTTGTAGAGTCTGGCCGTGAGTTTCAAAATATTCGGGTTGCTATTTGACAAAGATGCATATTTCCTTAATGTAGATACAGGGTAAAGGTAATATTTTAAGTGCTTTGAACATGGGCTTATCTAGTAAATGTGCCTTACATATAACGCGTATGCATTTTTTATGGACTTTAAATATTCTATCTACATCTACTGAGTTTCCCCAGATAACTGTACCGTAACTGAGTACAGACGACACATTATATCCATAATATGCGCATAGCACCGCTTCTTTACTCGATACTTGCCTAAGTCTTTTTAATGCAAATACACACTTTTCTAATCTATTGCATAGGTCATTAATGTGGTGTTTCCAATTGCAGTGTGAGTCTAATGTAATACCTAAGAATTTAATCGTGTTGACTTCCTCAATTATAGCATTACTGACCGAGCGAAGCGAAGGTCTCTGAGTCTACTTGAGTGAATTTGCACTTGTCCGTCCGTCCGTCCGTCCATCCGTCCTTCTGTCAGGGCCTTATAGACTTCTGAATTACTGAACGTAATTATCAAATTTAAATATAAAATGTAAACCGATGGCTTCCATGTGAATATGGCTTAAAAAGTTATAAAAATCTTTATTTCATATATCTTTATTTCTCATAGAAGCGAATGCGAAGTAAAATATTTTTTATAGCGTTACATTGCGGTATATCATTTTAAAGATAATTAGGAATAGAGTCCAAAAAAAATTTGTGGACACAAAAATATTTTTGTCATTTACAGTGGCTTCGGAAGTCGGTTTTTTGGAAAGAATTTTATAATACCGAACCCTTTACCCAAGGAACCAATACACGGTTAAGTAGCAAGGCTAAATTTTTAGCGTTGCGGAATTTGCATTCAAAGGTTTTTGAATATAATCTCGTTTATTTTTGTTGGAATGTGATTGTAGGAAAATCAAAACTTCCGCCAAGGCAAATTACGGAGTCGTAACATGAACGTAATAAGTAAGTATTATACCTACTCTTTTCCTTTGTTACAGATCTTGTCCAGATATAAAGAAGCTCTATCTTCTTACAAGACCAAAGAAGAATAAAGAGATCATAAAAAGGCTACAGGAACAATTCGATGACCAGGTTTGTCAAGTTCCTAAAAAATAAGAGTTGTAGCTGTAATATAATTAATTTGAGCTGTTGGTTTTTTTAGTTCGAGGAAAATTACATTTTAATCACAGAATTATAGGGTTAAATTTTTTTTTTAAACTTAGGTACAATTCCACTTTATTTAAAGTTATCCTTTTTTGACAATTCTTGTCTTTCCTGTGGTACCTTCATAAGTTATCTTCGTATCCTCGTTATCTAGTACTCTGCAGTTTAATTTTTTTTAACTCAGGTCGATTTTTGCGGATTAGGTAATATTAAAAACAGCTGAACAAAGCCATACCTACTAATATTATAAATGCGAAAGTATGCATGTTTGCCTGATACCCACCTTTTTAACCGATTTTGATGAAATTTGGTACAGAGATAGGTTGTATCACTTGGAAGGCTATAGGAGTTCCCACGAGAATGTACAAAAAATTTAATTCACGCGGATACAGTCGCGAGCTAGTTTATAACTAAGTAAGGTACGTTATTATGTAGGTGGTTTTCCAGCCATGCAAGCTAGTCCTTTATTACCTGGCGATACGCGCGCCATCTAAACGTTCCAGGTTCTACTCAGTCTTCACTACACTGACCCACAGTCGAACTCACACCCACACACCCTGGCATCCATATCCGCCAGTATGTTTATGGGTGGAAAGCGAGCCAGAATAGTTGCTGCCTCGAAAGATATGGTGCGATAGCCTCGTGCAACCGTGATGGCTATCTTACATTGCACGCTATTGAGCTTCGCTCTGAGCCGTTAAACGCTAGACACAGGTACCCCGTTGGGGGCTATCGATCGAATGACCCCCGCATAAAGACGACGAACTCCTTCACGTGGTCCCCGAGATTTGGTAGCAAGCTGTGCACCGGCAAAATTTTGTATTCTGGAGACCAGGCGATCTTAATGTTCCTCGAAGTTCCATCTGCTGTCCAAAGTCAGACCCAGGTATTTGAGATGTTGCCCCACTGGTATATAAACATCCCCCACACGAATTGACGAACTAGGTGGTTCCAGTCGCTTAGGTAGCTTATGGAACCATAGTGCCTTAGTCTTCTGCGGCGCTATCTTACGCTCTAGATCATGAATTTCATTCACTACTCCCGCTACGCTGGCCTCAGCGAGTCTTAGTCTCCTGAAAGTTATGCCCTTCACAGAGTACCGTTGTGTCATCCGCGTAGCACACTATTCTGACCCCAGAAGGCATACTGACGTGCAGAACCGTATAATAAACCAGTTTCCAGAGAAGCGGCCCTAGTACAGTGCCGTACGACCATCACGCCCTCTATATTGAATAGCCCTGTCGCTCAGGTATGCCCCTGCAATTTCGCGAAGGTAAGGGGGCTCATTGTGGTGAGCTAACGCTTCCTTTATAGTTGCCCATGGTAGAGAATTAAAGGCGTTCACAGTATCAAGGCTCACTGCCAAAGCCACTCCACCCCTGCCAACAGCTCGTTCCGAAAAAGCGCGGACTTGGAGGATCGCATCCACTGTCGAGCGGCCTTCTCGGAAACCAAACTGATCCGTTCATACCCTAATAAAATGTTATAATATAGTAAGGACGTAAAAGGGGCGATTTTACCTACTCACGAAGCCAGACGAGGGCGTCATACGACGTACTATATACTCATACCTACCCAACGCTATTTTGTATGAAATGAATAAGAGCTGAGTTAATAAAGAAGAAGCCAAAAAATTCCATTAACAGTTGCTGCTATGAACTTAAATAGTCAAATTAACATAGTGCACACCTAATAATACGAGGCTCTATAAAGATGTTCACAGAATATTAAGTCACGGCTTTTGGAATTTAAATAATAGGTAGATGTACAAAATAAGGATATGTCTCGAAAATCTACCTACCGTAATATTATGTAGCTGTCACCGTAAGATTGCAAAAACCGTTAGATTGTAATCTAGGTAACTAGCGAAATTGTAAACTGTCGACAGATTGTGAACCGCTCAGTGTTCTGAGTGTCAATTTTTGAAATAGTCATTGTATTTACGTTTTCTTGTCTCTTTCTTGTAAGTTAGGTTATGGTACAACATAAATACCTAATCAGGTGGTCCCCGGCCTGTGGCCGGTTAGGTTTTATCGGGTTCATATACCTAACAGATTACAATCTAACGGTTATTGCAATTTTACGGTGACATAGCGATGATCATTGGTGGTACGTAACTACCTAGTGATGGTCAAACAATTTTTTAATTATTCAAAAATTACTATAATAATAATAATCTATATTATTTATGGTTTACGTTTTGTTTACACTATAGCTACAATCGAGCGAAGCGGAGGCCTTGGACGAATTTACATATGTCCATCTGTATGTCCGTCCGTCGGCCTGAGCCTTATTACTTCCGTGTTCATAAACATAATTTAAACTTACTACTAGCAGATGCCCGCGACTTCGTCCGGGTGGATTAAGGTTTTTTAATACCCGCGAGAACTCTTTGATTTTCCGGAATAAAAAGTAGCCTATGTGTTGTTATTCCAGACTATAATCTATCTCTGTGCCAAACATCCTTATCCGTTCAGCCATTTTGGCTTGATTGAGTAACAAACATTTATCTATCTAAACTTTTGCATTTATAATATTACTAGAATAGATGATGCCCGCGACTTCGTCCGCGTGGATGTCGTTTTTTTATTCCTGCGGTAACTCCTTAATTTTCCGGGATAAAAAGACTATGTCCTTCCCCGGGATACAATTTACCTCTATACCAAATTTCATCAGAATCTGTTGAGAGCATGGGCGTAGCAGACAGACAGACACACTTTCGCAATTTATAATATTAATATGGATACTATTATGTAAATCGAAGGTCCAAAGCCGAAAATTACATAAAAGTATTAAAAAATCTTTATTTTAGGGGGGCGCTCCTAGAAGCACGGAAAACAAGGAATGTTGTTGTTTTTTCCTATCTGTATGTCTCAACTATATCCCTCTTTAATATAGTGTATTATGTTTCTCGAAAACTGATCAAAATTATTATGTTTGTCCACAGCTCTACGACAAATTAAGGAAGGTGCAACCAGACTTCACGGAAAAAATTGCTATAATTGAAGGAGATGTAGGACAGAAGGACTTGGGCATCAGCGAAGAAGACAGAGCGACGATATCAAAAGAGGTAATTGTGATAAGTTTGTGCTAACATAGCCTAGTGGTTAAAACTTCGGTCTCCTAGCAGTGGGGCACGGTTTCGATCCCCGAAAATGTGCCTCCAGCTATCCAAAAATATTAGTGCGTTTTAAGAGATTAAATATCACTTGCTATAACGGTGAAGGAAAGCGTCGTTAGAATGCCTGACAGTTCTCCATAATGTTCTCAAAGGTGTATGGACTGTTAAGTCTGCAAATCCGCTCTTGGCCAGTGTAGTGGACTAACCCTTCCCATTCTGAGAGGAGAGCCGGGCTGATTAGAAAGCCGATGAAAATTGAAATGATTCGCAAATTAATCCTTGACTGCAAGTACACCTTAGTACACCAGGGAGCAGACATAGACTTCTAAATTGCAAAGGTAAAATCTCTTATTAAACTCCTAATTGGTACAGGGTAACGTAATACGAATCATGGCGGCACGGCTATCCGTTGCTCTAAGTCTAAGGTAAGCCATAAGGCGATGCAACGACGCGATACGACTCCATAGGAAATGATACGCGTCAATGTTGGCCACGCTACTGTGACTAAATCTGTTCAATAAAATCTCTAAACTAAACTGTCATTAAAGATAGCTATAAATTTAGTGCTGCCCCTTTCTACAGCGTGTGTTCTGAAAGGGATAGCAATATTAATAGAGCTGTCATTTTAGTTTAGAGATGCTTACTTACAATAGAATTGGTCTCATGGTTTAATATTCTCACGTCGCGTCGTCTTCAGTCGCGTTTGTCTAATTTTTGAAGTGAAAACTTCTTTAGGCGCGTTGAGCACTTTTTGGTAGGGGGTAAAAATGTAGATTCGCGTGACCGACATGCTCGCGAACAGCGACATGCTCGCGAACAGAGACATGCTCGCGAACATATAAATATACTCCATTCGAAATTAAACTTTAATACCTTAGTGTTAAGGTTTATATTTTAATAAAATAAAAAATAAAAATTAGTTTTCACTTCTATCGCCATGACTGCCAATTATTTTTTTTATTTTTAGCTAATATTGTTTCCAGGTGGAGTTCATCTTCCACGGTGCAGCCACGGTGCGTTTCGACGAAGCAATAAAAACGGCCGTCGAGATCAACGTACGGGGCACGAGGGACATGCTACACTTGGCTCGCGCTTGCACCAAACTACGGGCTTATGTGCACATTTCCACTGCGTATAGGTACGTCACACACTATATTTTGTCCAACTATTTATTTTGCTTTAGTACGGGACAACACAGAATATTGTGACATTACATAGGTCCAGATAGAGACAGAGAGATGCCATAGGACTAGAATTTCATCAATATCCTGGTTCCATTTCCTCAATCATGGTCTACAATACAATGTCTTTATTTTGCAGAAACATAAATTTACATTAGAAGTAATAGTCACATGTTTCGCCTAGCAGAAGGCATGCAAAATTTGTATATATACACACAATTACAATAATAATTATAGTCAGAATTTACAATTTACATTACAATAATTAATTATATAAGCACTCAGTCAAACTAAGAACCAACTAACTACGTCTAACCAACCAACTAAGTCTAAAACTAGTGTCAAGAAAATTTCCAATTTTATCAGTTTATTATTTATCATCCAAGTACTCATTTATAGAATAATAGCATTTTTTTACAAGAAATTCCTTAAGTTTTGTTTTAACATAGGTACATACTGAGAGATCTGTCTGCAAGCTCTCCTGGTAACTTATTATAAATTCTAGGTGCCATATTTACAATACTTTTCCCGAATTTCGCGGATGAGTGCTGAACTGCTGAGTGAATTAATAAAATTATTGTTACAGCAATTGCCCGTTAAAAGAAATTGATGAGAAATTCTACGACCCCCCGCTGGCTGGTGACAAACTAATAGACCTTGTAGAAAATATGGATGAGAAGACACTCACGAGCATCACTCCAGGGTAAGAATACCTCTATGTACTAAAGGTACCTTTCGGCGAACAACGCTAGAAATGCAAAAATGCCAAAAGAATAATCTAGGAACAAATCATTTTTTCCTTTACTTTATTTTTTAAATAATTATACCTTTTATGACACACTGGAGTCAAATCCCTTAGGCGTGTTTCCGCTACACTTGTAAATATTTTCCCAAAGAGAAGTTCTAGATAAAAATGTTTAAAAAAAAAAGAAGAACGCGTACGAACTTATCGAAAATATTTCAACATATTTTTAAATTTACTTAATTATTTATTGTATTTGGCAATTTCCAAGAAGAAAAATTTTATTATTATATTATTTAAGTTGTGTTCCAACTATTAATTCTTACTATTTTACATTTCAGACTGATAGGCGATTTCCCCAACACATACGCGTATACCAAGTCTGCAGCTGAAGAAATAGTCCAGAAATACTCCAAAGGACTTCCCGTGGCGATGTTTAGGCCATCCATAGGTATTAAATTTTTATTACATTACAATATTAATACCTAATAGTATTTTAGCGATACACAAGCCAGTGGGGTTAGTACCGTCGCTTCGAGTAGCAGTATCAGGTACTAAAAAATTATAGTTTTATGTTATACACCTTGACGTCTCTAAAATAAGGATTACAATTTTAAAACATGAACGTCAACGATATTAAAACAATACCTACGGATTTCTGCGATAGTAATATGCACCCTGATCTCGCGCAAAGAAACTTAAACGAAGTTTGTTGCTATACCGATTTAGGTAATTAGCTACTTATAATTTTTGGTATATTATATAATTCGTACCTACCCTTAAAGTAAAGTAAGTATTGTATTGTTTTAGTGATTGGAACGGCGAGAGAACCCCTTCAAGGATGGATCGACAATGTTTACGGTCCCACTGGGGTAAGTAAACCATAGATCTATACATATAATATATACTATTGCACATTATTTATGGTCTGCTTTACTTACAATTTATTTACTGTTATAGTCCAGTAATTTGGTGCTCAAAAGGGGGTTAACTGGAAATTTTCTCGGGAGTTTTAAAAATTGTTGCATTTTATAGATTTCATTGTGCTCTTTCCGAATTTTCACTTTGCCACCTCCTATCTTTGCCGCTCGCGCTGCCATATTGTAAAAATGGCACCCAAAAACAGTTTTTTGACAATAACTCAGACTTTCAGACTAATTTTACGATGAAAATAGTTGCATAATAAATTAAACTATAGAAAATTTCCTACAATTTATGTCGTAACCTTTTTTTTTGTAGAATCAATACAATAATGTTTTTTGGATTGACTTTGCCAAATCTAGTCTAATTTAGTTTAAAGAAATTGTAAAACACCTAGGTACAATACAAATTTATTTAAAATGTGGAAGGTGAATTTAGGTTTTGGTCTGCGGCTCTCGTACGCTTAAACTATTGATTCTTCAAGAAAAAGGTTAGTACGTAAACCGTAGGAAATTTTCTCCAGTTTAATTTATTACATAACTAAATATTTTCATTAATGGAGTTATTGTCAAAAAACTGTTTTGGGCGCCATTTATTCAATATGGTGGCGCGAGCGGCAGAGGTGGCAAAGTGTAAATTCGGAAAGAGCACGTCGAAATCCATAAAATATACCAATTTTCAAAACTCCCGAGAAAATTTTCCAGGTAAAACTATCAAATGACTGGGTTATTAATTTTGTATATCGAACAAGAACACAAACAAACAAAAAGATAAATTAAAAAACCGGCCAAACTGTGCTTACTTAGGTTCAAATTTGAATACGCGTCAATAGTAGGTAGGTAGGTACCTAAATTTGGCAACGGCGCTATTTCGGTTATACTTTTAAACCCTTTATTTCTGGTACAGATTCGTTTCTGTTACAGATTTAAAAGTGTTTCGGGTTAACAGAATTAAAAACACATTCAAAAGGGTTACAGCTTCGATTCTGTTACACTTTCATTCTTTACCACTTATATTTCTGTTACCTTTATGAATCTGTTTTTCAGTCCCTGGTTGGTCGACTATTACCTACTCGTAAACTCATGAAAAAATAACTAGGTATTAAATTGTTTGTAAATCAAGTCTGTGGGGTCATGTTTCAGAACATAAATTACGTAGCTAGAAGCTATGACACATTGAAGATTATAATGTAACAAATTATAATAAAAGTTTTAATATTTAAACCATTTGTGAAGTGCAGGTCGACGGCGATTGTATTGTATGCAATGACCGTTATATAATTAATTAAATGCACATTGCTTTTATAAACACACAAATTAGGTACAATAATAAGTAGGTCTCATGTATTTTTAATATGAAGTGTACCTACCTACCAAGTAACTATGCCTAGTTGCATCAGTTATTTTTCAAAAGTTGCATCAAAAATATTATTTTGTGATAATCACTCGTGTTAACGAAGGATCTAGACACGCACACGTGACCTCCATAAAACCAACTTTCACAATAACTTCGTGGAACGAAAGCATTTGTCAATTACTCAAACATCTTTCGATCATCCCAAGAGCCAAACCCTGCTGATGAACGGAAGAACACAAAAACCCATACAAGGCAATTAGATCTTTCTAGAATATTATCAATTGACGACACAACCCTCACTGTGTTACAAACAATATAGATGCAATTGAGCAAACCGTCCGTAGCAAATGGACCAGTTAGGACACATTCTTAGCAGAACTTCTGAATGCACGTAGTCTACGAATGAAACAAACCTTTAAATTATGAAGACACTTTAGTAAGCTGAGGAAACGTGCCGATACGTACCATGCCTCCCTACTCCAGAGCTCATTCAGCAGGATATATAAACTCAAGTCCTCGGATCGGAAGTCAGTTGTACGAGTATCCAAGTTATTACAATCAGTTTACAGCCTGCCTCCAATCGACTGAAGCTCTCATCCGCGTCGCGTAGAAACTACAATTCGATTCACACTTTGCACCCGTAATTAATTGTGAATAATTAATCGTAATTAATCAATAATCAATTGTGATATAAAAGTTAGGACGAATAATTGTAACATTTAATACATCAATAAACGTCGTCAAGTGAAGACGATTTTCATTTCGTTGAGGAAACCTTCCCTGACTGGTGACTGCGGCCACACAACCATAACTGGTGACTGCGGCATATACCATAGCTCTCGTCATAATAAAAATTAAGAGTTCATAGCTTTTAATGCAAAAATCACTACGAACAAAACATTTTTGTCTTGGGGTCAAAAAGTCCCATCCTGCCCTTAAATATGGCGCACGCGATGATAATAATCAAATAATAAAATAAATATTATAAATGCGAGAGTTTGGATGGATGTATGGATAGATGTTTGTTATTCAATCACGCTCCGACGGCTGAACGGATCTGGGTGAAATTTGGCACAGAGATAGATTATAGTCAGGGCTGGGCAAAATATATGCTTTGCTTTAATTGAAATACAAAATAAAAAAATACTGTATCGCAAGTAATTAAAATACGAAATACAAAATACAGTATTTTAGCAATTTTTAATTGAAATACGAAATACAAATTACAAAATAAGTAATCTAGATCAGCACGGGCTGAAAAGTAGAGGAAAACAAGATTAATTAGTGAGTAGAACTAGAGTTTCCTTTCGTGAACGTGGTTCTGTTTCGTATGATTCTAATAGCTGCTTTACCATCACACACTACACTCCTCGCACTCACACTCACCATTGCTAAATTCTTTAGTCCGGAAAATTAACGAGTTCCCGCGGGAACCGAAAAACTTCAATCCACGCGGACGAATTCGCGGGCATTTGCTAGTATAATGTATTAAACGTGTTACCCACATACTCAGAATAAGAATTCTTACTACGAGCCCACATACGACGCGGGCGTTTCGCGCGGACGCTTTGCGCTGTCGGTAATGTGCTTTCGCCTTTAGACTTCGATAAATAGTTAGATGTTTAGGAGAAAATTTTAGACAACAAAATTGTGTGGTTTAGTGCACTACGTAAGTGCTCTTTGTAATCTGAAAACGGCTTTATTTTATAGGTTGTAGTTGGAGCTGCGGTAGGTCTTATCCACGTCTTGAACTGCAACCCCAAAGCGATCGCCGACTTAGTTCCGGGCGACATGGTTGTAGATGGCTGCATAGCAGCTGCGTGGAAGACTGCCAAAGACTATCCTGGGAACCACGAGGAAGCACCCATGGACCAGCTGCCGACGATTTATAATTACGTGTCCTCAGAGCAAGCGCCGATTTCTTGGGGTAAGATATTTTTTCCCGGCAACAGTAACATGGTGCTGTATAGCTGCATCTGCCTGAAAGACTTCTCTAGGCTACCTTGGAGAGTGCAATGTGGTAGCACCCAGGAGTCGACGATTTATATGTCTATACGATTTATATGGTAGATTCACTTGACGATTCAAAAGTACTTGTAAAAATTTATTTGAATAACAAACAATTAACAGCCCTATGACATGGCATGGTATCGATCTTCTTGATCTTTTTGATTTACTTCAGGGTTAACTTAGGCTTAAGGTTAATTTAAATAAGGTTTGTTCTGTTGCGAACCTTCGGCCACCTACAAATTACAACTATATAGATAGACTCTTTATTGCACAGACAAAACGAAAACAATAAACAAAAAGGTTTAAAGATAAAACAGAAGGGTGCAAAGGCTTTTGCTAAAGCAATCTCTTCCAGACAACCTTTGGGGAGAGGGACTGGGTAAACAAACTCTTAAATTTTTTTTATCCGATTAAAAATCTAATCCTAACATTTTCCCACAGAAAACTTCATGAAATACAACGAAGTACACGGCTTCCAAGTGCCGACCATCTCGGCGATATGGTATTACTTGTTCATGTTGACGCCCTCCAAGTTCCTGTACAACATTTACTGCTTCTTCCTCCACTGGATACCGGCCTACGTTGTGGATGCAGTTTTAATTATGATCGGGAAAAAGCCAATGTAAGTTTTTGTTACAAGGCTATAGCTTACCCTTGTATCTTCGCTTCCATGGGATTATCTACTCCACTAAACTACTGCGATCCCACTTGGTGGTACCTAAAGGTGTAGACAGACGGAGTGTTTCACGCCGAATCGCAGTTTTGTTGCGCTTATTGTGCGGTTGGTTTCTACGCTGCATCACACCGGATCGCTAAATCTCTTGGCGGCACGTCATTGCAGGAAGGGTGGTGACTAGCCACATCGGCTGTGGCTAGTCACCACCCTTCCTGCAATGAATGCCTTCCACTGTCTGGTGGGAGTCCCAGACAAAATTTTGCAAAATTCAGATAGAATTTAGAAAAATTTGTCACAATACCTTCTCTAGCTAATAAAGGGAACATCTGCAAAATTTCAGCTTTCTAGGTCTCTGAGCTGGGCCTTGATGAGTTAGGTAGTGAGTTAGTTAAGAATTAGCGACGATATAATCATTCTACCCTATGGAAAGCAAAGACCTTCAATCAAATAATCAGAAATGCTGAGGTCTAGTTGGAGTGCATTTCCCTAGCATTCTTGTCATATAGAAATAAGTCGGAAAGATAGGTCGAATAATCACCAAAAAAATATGTAAAATGATTAATAATACTTAAAATCACCAACAACTTCTTACTTGTGGAATGTAGGTATTCCCCCTACCTACCATCCTGGTTCAACATCAGATCCTGCTGGGCGACCGCGTATCTCTGACAGCTACAGTGTAACGATCGCAATCACCTCTGATTGGATAACACTCTTCCACTATTGGACAAAATCCATTGACGCAGCAAGAATACCATAAATTCAGCCAATCACAACAATTGATACTATAACAATGATTGACGCAGAAGATACGCGGTGGCCCTGCTGGTCACTATCTTAATGCCAACTATTTACTCATTGATAGCAAATCAAGAAGATACCTACTTACATATAGAAATTTCTTTAAAAAGAATTACTTTGGAGCACCTCTGATTTCTTTTTCTGTTACAGGTTACTAAAAGCATACAAGAAAATAGACAAATTCTCAGCTGTCATAGGCTACTTCGCGCTCAGAGAGTGGAAGTTCCATAATAAGAACACACAAAACCTCTACAAAGAACTATGTGAAATAGACAAAGAATTATTCAACTTCGACATGAGCACTGTGGACTGGGATCAATACTGTAAAGCCTACATCAAAGGCGTTAGGGTTCATCTACTGAAGGACCCCATAGATACCATCCCCCAAAGCAAGAGAAGACACTTCAGGCTTAAGGTTTTACACTATTTCTGCGTCAGTCTTATTTGTTTCGGCCTAGTTAAATTATTGTTGTTTTTTACAAGATTGGTTGTAGGTTATTTAGTATAATTTTAAGCAAATTAGACTGTTGTAAATATAAAAGAAGTTGTTATTGGGTAGGTACATACATAATTATAATTATGTTAAGTAATATTATTGGAATTCGTTTGAACCTCTGCGACCATTAGCATAAGTCAAAGATCTACCTACGGCAGGTACAATCATCATCATCTTATCAACCTATTGTCGGCTCACTACCTGAGTACGAGTCTCCTCGGAATGAGGAGGGTAGGTACCTACATTACCTCAATCGATTTTGGCAAGACTGTTTCAATAAGGTCGCAGCCACATTCAGATGTTTTTAATCTTTGTGATAAGTTTCACTTTATAAAGGGACTGTCTATTATGTTTTCGGTAACCATGAACTTACCTAATTAAAATTTGCGAGAACAGAACGATTTATAATTACCTACCCCGACTCTAAGCAGTCGTATTTTATTCTGATTCGTTCTCTGCCATTATGCTCTTTGTTGCACTCATGACAGAACTCAATGCAGAAACAGTTCCACTTGAAAAGTTAAATTTCAGTAGGTACCAATACTTAGAAAAATTATTACATATTCTGAAGTAATCTTCTACATAATTATGTACCTATAATTTACGTTATTCATGTATACATGTGTGTAGGTATGTGTGTGTAATTGCTACAATTCTAGTTCTAAGTTTATAAAATGTGTGCTCAAATCGTATTTAATTATTTGCCATTTTATATACCAGTTTTATTTCTGTATTTAAAAGCAAAATACAGGTGAACAAAATAAATCTTTGGATATTTGATTTCTTATTTTAATGTGTCTCGTCTTCCTCTTCCTTCTCAAACGCAAGTTCAGATAAGCCATATTATGGCTAGTAGTATATTTTTTTTATTGCGATATAATATATTATAGGCTTGCGCTTGACGCCAATCATACTTAATACAAAGCAATGATGAGGTCTAGGTTGGAACGCGCTTGCCTAGAAGATGCTTATACTCTTGCCTTGAAGATACTTTAGTACTTAATACGTGGCAGGGTATTCCATGCGCTGGAATGGCATTGCACACATCACACCACATCCTAGCGGTTGGAATCAGCCAGAATCATTAGGTATTACGATACCATAAACGTATGAGAATGGATACACGAAGTTGAGCTCTAATTCAATGACTTCGCGGCTTATTTTACTTTGACGCCGAACTTTACGATTGGATCGGCAATTCTTACATAATCGCACCTCAGGTACGTAAAGCAGAACCGTTTCTTTCGAGCAGATTGTACAGATGCACCACACTCACCATACGTTCTGCTGGGTTGGTACTATACAAAATGAGCCGAGAGCCTTTTTTCCGCCAGATAATAATTCTTTCTTAGGCTTCAGTATTTATAAATAATATTATACAAAACTGAAGCCGAGATGGCTTTCGGGGGCCGGAAGATTGTGCATGGCCCCTTTGCATGCCTCGCAAGGCTTGTAAGGCCAATTCAAACGTGCGTATACAGCAGTTATTTTTAACCGACTTCCAAAAAAGGAGGAGGTTCTCAATTCGGCGCCTAATATTATACCTACCCTACTGTAACATTGTACCTACTTGTAGTAGTAGGAGCTTGGCTTACTTTGTCTTAGTCTTGAGTGCTTTAAAATTATAAGACTAATTATAATGTAATGAAAAAAGTTTTTACCAAAAAAAAGCACGCACTAAATCTCGTATATTGCAAAAAAAAACTAGTCGGCATTTAAAGTTCGTAAAAGAAAAATACCACAGAAGAAATATATTACTTATATCTCTACTTTTGATGTAATGAGATAAGAAACCTTGTCAGCTTCGGTAGACAAATAGATTTAACGGGTAGACATAATTTTACTCGTGCATGCTAGCCCTACTGGTCGTGATAAAATGTAGATACGCCCGAAATGCGCAGTCACCGCAAAGCCATTTCATAGAAAACTCTCAAGTCAGCCCACATGCCTGTGGGCTGACTTGACTGATAAATAGCTGTTTTTTTTATATGTAGAGCAAGCAAACGATCAGGCGGGTCACCTGATGGTAAGTGCACGTTTGCAGCACCAGAGGAACCGCCAATGCGTTGCTGGCTTTTGAAATATTTGTTTATCCGCTCTTTGAAGAGCCCCATATTATAATCATGAGGGAACACAGAAAATGGAAGCTGGTTGCAGAAATGACCTGGAATAATGGGTGGTGGAAAAGGACCAGGTGGTGAGGATAAAATTTGTTTCTGCGACGTAGGGTGCGACTGGAAAACACGTTAGTACATAATACCTCAATGCACGGAAGAGATTCTAGTAGAACCAAAAACCCAAGTCACAGAAGCCATGACTTGACTGCTTCGAAGTTCGCCATTTGGACACGGCAATTTTAATGGAAACCGAAGTGGAGTAGTTGTGTAGGTATCATTTAAGGAAACAGAATTTGATCACTTATAATATCATTTTATTATCATGAAACGAACAATACATTCTAAATAACAATTGGGGTTAACCCCGCACTGCAACAAAATACAATTTGATTTGCGTGTAGTTTGGTTATGTGTGATACAAATAAGACAAAATAGTAGGTACAATTCGTACGGTCGATGTTGAATTTTAATAGCAGCATGAAATAAAGCAGCATCTTAATTATTTATTAATAATTCCCCAATGTATTCTTGTGTCAGTTATGTACGACTTTTCCTATGTGCATGATGCAACTATAAATAAATTGAACCTATAAATTGAATTGCTTTACCTATTGCCTAAGCCATTCAACATTTTGTATTTCTACTACTTGTAATTCTGTTGGTAGTTCAAATAAACTAAATTATATACGCGCGGCGAAATTTTGCAGTGTGGGCTTAACAGTTAAATAAATAATGTATCAGAACATAAAATTTGCGCATATTAAACATATAAATACAAAAGATTTCCTATATAGTTAAAAAGATAATTGATATTGAATTTACGTTGCTCCTATCATAAATATTGCGATCGTTGACACATTGATGATTTATGGTAATGAATTCCGCGCGGACGTTATATATCGACGTGTTTGCGCGATTAATTCTCAGTTTATGTCACCGTAAGATTCTAAAAACCGTTAGATTATAATCTAACTCGCGAAATTGCAAACTGTCGAATGATTACAATTTAACGCATTATTTTTCGGTAGATTGTAATCTGTTAGGTATATTAACCCGATAAAACCTAAGGACACTACCTGATTATTTATGTGTAAGAAAAAACGTAAATACAATGAATATTTCAAAAATTTTAACTCAGAACATTGAACAGTTCACAATCTTTCGACAGTTTACAATTTCGCGAGTTAGATTATAATCTAACGGTTTTTACAATCTTACGGTGACATTTACATTACTGACTCATGCTTATTCGCATCTTGCGGAGTTTGTCACAGTTTGAGCGAAATTTACTGCATTCGGAATAAATTCGGAAGGGACTTTAGCAGTTATTTTTACGTAAAGGCTTCTGTCTCGTCTCCGGTCTCGTTTTAACAGCATATGAAGATAAATATCTCAGTGTGAGATCTATAGAGCGAACTTTGACTTTGCTCAGACCTAAGACATGGTTAAAACGAGACATATATATGTTACTCACATAAGTCCATCTCGTTTTAACACTGAGTAAAGTCTGAGCAAAGGCAAAGTACGCTCTTTAAATCTCAGCATCAGTCTTTGCGTCTGAACACAATATGGAATTAATCGTCTTAGCCGGAAATATAATCATACTAATATTATAAATGCGAAAGTCTGTTTGTTTGTTAGTTTATTGGTTTGTCCTTCAATCACGTCGCAACAGAGCAATGGATCCACGTGACTTTTGCATGGGTACAGTTGAGGACCTGGGGAGTGACATAGTCTTCTTTTGATCCCGGAAAATTGAGAAGTTTCCGTGGGAAATAAAAAAAACTTACTCCACGCGGACATCAGCTAGTACTTGATAAATTTGAGTATATTTTTTAAATATTCTACAGTAGGTTAAATAATAATGGAGGAATAATAGCCCTGCAAAGCATTTTCCTCGTCAACCGTAGGTATTCGTCTGGTGATACTTCGACAGTTTAAGAAGACAGTTTTTACTTTTTTATTCTTACTTAAGACGCATTATAATGTATATTTACTTTTCACTGGGTCAACTTTTAAGACTGGATAAAGAAAAATATTATTATTTATTTATATTGTAGAATTTATTATTTATGATATTACTCGTTTAAATGATAATCACATTCAGTGATGCAAAATTGTTATATATTTCACCGTAACGTTGCAAAAACCGTTAGATTGTAATCTACCTAGCGAAATTGTAAACTGTCGATAGATTACAATTTCGTTAGTTAGATTATAATCTAACTCGCGAAATTCTAAACTGTCGAAAGATTAGAATTGAACGCATTATTTTCCGGTAGATTGTAATCTGACAGGTATTTAAACTCGATAAAACCTATGTGCCCGGCCGCAATGTCGAACCCTAACCTAACCTACAAGAAAGAGACAAGAAAACGTAAATAAAATGAATATTTCAAAAATTTACACTCAGAACATTGAACAGTTTACAATCTTTCGACAGTTTAGAATTTCGCGAGTTAGATTATAATCTAACGGTTTTTACAATCTTACGGTGACATATATATGTAATAGTTTATTGATTTGAAATAGACGGTAGACCTGATCTATCATATAAAAATTATACATATTATAATAAAATTATAAACCCATCCAATTAATTATAATGTGATTAAAAATAATACTCTTTGGCACACAAACAATAGACAAAGTTTTGTCATTATTAAAATAATATAAGTAGGTATATAATATAACATATAGTATAATAAAATTATTATTGATTATTTACGGTAGTAAATATAAAAGTCTATGTTCATTTATAATAGGAAAACATGCCATATCATGAAAGATCAAATCGCCGAGTCTAGGAACTTAGGAACGAAATGTTTCAGAAATTACACCCCAAGTCGGGACGGAATTGCTGGTATTATTTATAATTACTCAGGCATAACTCATATGACTGAAGTAATATTATAACTATAATTCTGTCATTTATAGGTTATAATTTTTTATTATAAGTATGCATAATTCAATGGCGAAATTGATAAAAAGTTATAATTCATATAATTTTAATTTATTCCTATTAAAAGTAAAGATAATAATATAATTTTATTTATTTAAATATAAGCATTATAATAAAATATTAACAAAGCAAGCCCTTATAACCTGTCAATTAAAATAATAATAATTTTATTAATCAACAAAATATAACACATCACAATAAAAATTAATACATTTAATCACCATTTCCCGTCGCAATCTCAACATTTTTAACCATTATCGTAAATCATGCAATCATTATTATTAATAATAATCACAATCACCATAAAGTTTCGAACTTTTACTTCTAATAGAAACAATCACACTTACTTCAATGCGATCATGATTATTAGGAATAACTTCATCACCATAATATTTAAAAACAATCATCATCATGATCGTCATCATTCCTACAGAAGGAGAAACAGTCGTAATCATCGCGTCGTAATACAATGGCGATCATTTTCCCGAACCAAAAGTAAGGTATCTCCTAACACGGCTCTGATCACGAGATTATGACGCTTTTCAACTAGGTCGGTTTGGCCGTATTCTACTGCAGCAGTTTTCGGTCACCGACTAATGTAAACTGTAATTTGGTTGCCCGCATTCGATCGCAGACCGTTTGCAACCTAGTATAAAAGATATAACGTTTGACCGTTGTACCGTGTTGACCGTTGTTGTATTCGGGTATAACCGATATGGATACTTACTGCTGGCCAAAAGCCGAATACGGCCGACGCATTCGGTCACAGACCTAATGTAAACATGTCAATTCGGTTTAACCAAAGGCGGCCACACATTCTATTACCGACCGTTTGCAACCTAGTGTAAAAGATATAACGTTTGACCGTTGTACCGTGTTGACCGTTGTTGTATTCGGTTATAACCGACATGGATACTTACTGCTGGCCAAAAGCCGAATACGGCCGACGCATTCGGTCACGGACCTAATGTAAACATGTCAATTCGGTTTAACCAAAGGCGGCCACACATTCTATTACCGACCGTTTGCAACCTAGTGTAAAAGATATAACGTTTGACCGTTGTACCGTGTTGACCGTTGTTGTATTCGGATATAACCGACATGGATACTTACTGTTGGTCGAAAACCGAAAACGACCGACGCATTCGGTCACAGACCTAATGTAAACATGCCAATTCGGTTTAACCAAAGGCGGCCACACATTCTGTCACGGACCGAATGTAAACGCGCCATTATAAAGAAAAATGTCCTTCTGAACTAATTTCGATAACAGTGACTACACAAACAGGTACAGTGTACGCAAGTGTGTGAGCAAGCATAGGAGAACTCACTCTATTATTGCAACGGTAGGGCAATCAGACATGACCGGAGAGTGATCAGGCGCTCTGCGGCATGTGGGTGAAACAAACAGCCAGAGCTTTTTTGTAGATATCATTGAACAACTATGATTAAAGTATTCAATTAAAATAGCTTCTTAAGCGCCGGACGTGTCGCATACGCGTTTCACCGGCAACTGTTTACTTTTTAAATCAGTTACAATGTTTTTTATTAAAACTCGGCTAATTTGTAGATAATCTAAGGCACGACGGATGATTATTCCCATTTCAGCAGTAAAGCACCAATTAGTCTATACGTTTTGTACACTGCATAGTATGCTCACAGGTGTATGTCTGTCTTTCACTACATGACAGTGCATTGCGACGCGTCTGGGCCGGTGGGGGCTACGAAGCCTTCTGGGGCGGCGGATATGTCCCCCACTAGTTCTGTGGGGGGCTGGCCTAGGTCTTGCATCTGGAACAACAGAAATTAGGAACCTCCTCTATATTCAAATTGTAACACTTCTTTTAAAATAAAACAATGTCCGTAGAGACTTATGGCCACAGTGACGGCTAATTCTAAAAGAGCCAAAAAAGCAGGATGTAGTAGTGAATGAATGAATGAAATATTCTTTATTGTACACCAAAAAAAACAATGTGTGTTTGTGTGTGTGTGTGTGTGTGTGTGTGTGTGTGTGTGTGTGTGTGTGTGTGTGTGTGTGTGTGTGTGCGTACGTGCGTGCGTACGTGCGTGCGTGCGTGCGTGCGTGCGTGTGTGTGTGTGGGGGGCAGGGCTGGCTAGGGTATGTGTGGGTACTGTGTTCTGCACAGATATGCAGGGTAAATTTGGGTATTCCAAAATTCCAAAGATATGCAATGGGTATTTGACATCAAGTCAAATCAGCAATTTTTATTCAAACGTCAAAACGCGTGCGTAATATGGGATGTATGGAAATCTGAACACTGACGTTATCTAAATTTGATGCCTTATTTTACTTGAATCGATATTTTAAAATGATTTGAAAACTAACCAGGGACGTGGATAATACGACCTTTGGGAAATCCTCTATTTAATAATCACAAAAAAAAAAATGATTAGTTGTCATAATCACAACAAAGTGATGACCACTACCGCTCACACAAGAGAGAGAGATGAAGAAGACCCAATTATTTGAAGCTTTTCTGGAGGGAGGTGTGATACATTGGGGAGATTCACAGGATAGATTCAGATTTTGCAGCGTAGGCAAGGGCATATTCACGTTTTAGAAAGGCGGGATTATGGTTCTTCAAGATTATGCAATACATATTTTGGAGCTTTTCTGAGCTAAGGGTGCGTAAAGGCATATTTAAAGCGATAAATAGTAGATTGTTCATCAAGGGACTAAAATGAGCCATTTCATACGAGATGTCTAGCTTACCGAGCGTAGCTAGGTATGCTATAGAATCGTGTAGAATAGCTTTTAGTCTCGTGGTAAATACTCTACTTTTAACTTCGATCGCGAGAAAATAAAATAAATAACGATTTTTAATTATTTCTTTGCCTTTCTGTTACATTTTCGTATTAGGAGTAAGATCTTTATTTTTACTTGATGATATCAACACATAAATAGTCACATTCACTTTACTTGCCTTCACCTTGTACTTATTACGTATAGTGCATCGAAATTTGAAATAGATTAATTATCATCTATTTAAATAAGGGCTAATTTTTTAATCGTCAGATAGGTTGTCGGAGGAATAAATTTGACGTTTTAACAGGTTTTGTATTGAAAATCCGTCAAAGCGTCGAATTTATTCCTCCAATAAACTTTATCTGACAATTGAAAAATCGGCCCTAAATGTACAACAAAAAAATCTATGATTTCGCGGCAAATTGCACTACCAACTGTATTTTTCTCCATATCGATACCAAGAAGAAATTTAAAAAAATACAGTAGTACCATATAGACATATCTGTAGGATAATGGTAGGATACGATGGGTAACATTGACATTCAACTAAGTGACATAAATTTTTGGCTGTTGATAGTAACCAGACTAAAAATTTTGGACAACCGATTGAGGATATCACGCATACCGATATGAGAATAGTACGGCGAAAATTTAAAAAAAAAAAATCCCTAGATGCTAAAACTTCTAGGCCTATTGCACTGCACTTTTTATAGGGCCCTGAGGTAAGAGTGGGCGTGACTATATAGAGCGTCGCTTATTACACAGCAATAAGGACCTATTTAGGGACCCTTCCTCCCTAAATCTCATTACACTACACTGTTCAAATGAAAGGGTCCCAGTGAAAAGTGCAATGTAATAGGCCTATTAGTCAGCCTACGTTAATAGGGCTATTACACTGCACTTATTACAGGGCCCTGTAGTCAGGGTGGGCGTGGCTATAGAGCGTCGCTTATTACACAGCAATAAGGACCTATTTAGGGACCCTTACTCCCTAAATCTCATTACACTACACTGATTCAAGTGTAAGGGTCCCAGTGAAAAGTGCAGTGTAATAGGCCTATTAGCTATAATGACATCTTTTTAGAGCATGACAGGTGAAAAAAAAGGTGTAGGTTCGAAGGTTTGCAGGATGGGGCCAGAGCTACTAGAACGTACCTGTTGCATCAACTTCAATACGGTCTCGAAGCGCTTTCGTTTAACGTCTTCGGGGTCGGTTTCTTGCTCAGGCTCCAACTCTGCACACACTTGCTGCATGAGACTCTGTTGTTTTTCGAACCTGGACAAATCATATCATTTATTTATTTACTTAATATTTTATTTATTTATTTATTTAATTTAATTAATTAGTACGGACAGACCAATTACACTAATTAATTCAAAATTTCACAGCACAACTCACAATTAATAACAGTAGTATTTAATTTTAAAAAATACAAATTTTGTAATAAAAAATACTTAACACAAATTAAAATTAATAAAAATAATACTTAATTAAAAATAAAAATAATAAAAATTTGAATAATAATATATCTTTATCAATTACTAGCTGATGCCCGCGACTTCGTCCGCGTGGTGAATGTTTTTTTAATTCCCGCGGGAACTGCTTAATTTTCCGGGATAAAAAGTAGCCTATGTCACTCTCCAGGTCCTCAACTATACCCATGCCAAAAATCACGTCGATCCGTTGCCCTGTTGCGGCGTGATTGAAGGACAAACCAATAAACCAACAAACACACTTTCGCATTTATTATTAAAGAAAAAGTGTGATTCCTAATACTAAAGCTAAGTAGCTCTGAAAAGAACTTTTTAAGTGAAGCATAAAAATGTGTTAAAAAAACTCGAAATATTCAATGTCGCTTGCGTCCACTGCGTAAGGAGCCGACCGGCTACCTAGTTCATAATGGTGCACCCCCTTCCTGCCCCTGGGCGGCGTGGCGGCCGCCGCCGGCATGTATTTTTATTTTAATTTCAAGATATCTTTTGAATGGAATGTCCGATTTCAATAATTAAAGTAATCATCAGGTATTGAGACAGTCTTGAACATTAAATTATTTATTTGGATAAAAATTTATAAATGGTATGGATAACACGGTCTGATTTTGATCGGCATTTCTATCAATTTGTTAAATGTAAAAAAGTAGTTATAGTGACGTAACTACAATAGTTAGACACATGGTCTCGCGAAGTTTTTTGTAGATATTGATATATTCTATAATATTGTCGAACATTTTTTTGTCCTATCATTAATACTCTTCGCAGCGTATGCGATGAAAGACATTTTATGGCTAATTTTTTTACACCTTCGGTTGGTTTTAATAGGAATTTCTGAAGATTTCTATAGTAATCTAGTACTAAATATAGCCTATGTTACTCAGTGATAATGTAGCTTTCTAATGAAAAAAGAATTATTAAAATCGGTCCAGTACTTTTTGAGTTTATTCGTTACATACAAAAATACAAATCTTTCCTCTTTATAATATTAGTGTAGATTTATGAGAGCTGCATGGTTTGCGAGTTGTAACCTTTGCAAAACTTCAAGCATCTACTCACAACCATCATCATATCATATCATACTAATATTATAAATACGAAAGTGTGTTTGTTTGTTGGTTTGTTGGTTTACTAGTTTGTTGGTTTGTCCTTTAATCACGTCGCACCGGAGCAACGGATCGACGTGATTTTTGGCATGGGTATAGTTGAGGACCTGGAGAGTGACATAGGCTACTTTTTATGGCGGAAAATTAAGGAGTTCCCGCGGGAATCGAAAAAGCCTTAGTCCACGTGGACGAAGTCACGGGCATCATCTAGTTATTAATATATTATGTACTAGATGATGCCAAGCGACTTCGTCCGCGTTGATTGTTTTTTTCGGGATAAAATGTAGTATATGTAGTATGCATGCCCTTAAAAAGCAGCATACAATGTATGTAGGTACAAAAGGGATGACAACTCAATCAAATCAGCAACTCTAACTCTTTATCAAACTTAAAAACACACAACTAATATGGAAGTTGTTTGATGACGGATGTTTTTTTTGTTGGATATTTTTGTGTAAGTTTTGGATCATCCAATACTAAAACCCAGCCAAGTTTCCTCAACTGAGGATTTCATGCGGGGGTCTCCTACAACAGACCGCCCCATTGCCTAGACTATAATAGACTAACTAACTACCTTACATGAAAGTAACTGCGTGAACTGCTCACGTAAAAGTTTACAATAAATTATTATAGTGCCCTAATACCAATAACTGCTTCGTTGGTCTAGTGGTTGACATATTCGACTGCGGCCGACGAGGTCTCGGGTTCGAGTCCCGCGTCAGGCCATAATTAAGTACTGGGTTTTTTCTGACTAGAAATTCCCAGTATTAGCCCGGAGTTAGAAAGTTGGCGGTGTTTAACCCCCTTGCCTCGGAGAGCACGTTAAGCCGTCGGTCCCGGTTATTATCACTAGCATGATAATAGTCGTTAAAGCCCGCCAACCCCCATTGGAGCAGCGTGGTGGGTCTAAGCTCTAATTCCCTCTCTCCTAAAGGTGTGGAGGCCTGTGCCCAACAATGGGACGTTAATGGGCTGTAGTGGATAATACTAAGGAAATGCTTTTAGTTGACGCTCACCTTTCATATTCGCTCTGTTCTATCTTGCCCTTATTGTCTGCCAGCCAGGTGGGGTATTTGTCTAATAACTCCTTGAGAGACGGGTAGAGTACCTCCTTGGATAGCAATGACTGCATCATTCCTTGCATGAAGGGTAGGAACATATTTCCTTCCTGGAATGAACAACTCTCTAAGAAGAAGACTCTACCACCGGTTCGGAAAGCTGTGCTACTGAGAAGAGCCGGCAAGAAACTCAGCAGTTGCTCTTTTCTTCAAAAAATAAAGAGGTTACAATAATAATACAAGTATTGAATAGAAGCAGGCGTTACTTTGCGGAAGTCCATGATAGTGAATGAACTAGAAGTTTAATTCGCTATAATCCGCTACAGTAGACAAATCTGTGTGGTACAGTGCGTGTCTTTCACCTGCAGCATGCGACACCCACCACCCAGCAATTCGCACAGGCACAACACCACACCACACAAATCCTCCAAATCACTCTCAACGTACGTTTCACTCCGACACCGGAGCATCCTCAGGAGATGTTGACTCGACAATGCACGATTGTGAAGAAACAAACTCTTCACTAAGAAGAGTTTGTTTCTTCACTAAGAAGAGTTTGTTTCTTGATTTGGAGGATTTGTGTGCCTGTGCGAATTGCTGGGTGGTGGGTGTCGCATGCTGCAGGTGAAAGACACGCACTGTACCACACAGATTTGTCTACTGTAGCGGATTATAGCGAATTAAACTTCTAGTTCATTCACAATAATACAAGTATTACACTGACTTGTGGGTCACTGGATGCGAGGCCGGTTGCTTCCATGCAACTTTGTCATTAATAAAATCATCGATAGTATTATAGCCTTGACTTAACAAATGCTGTTTAACACAGTCTTTAAATTGATGTAATGGCAAATCCAGAAACTCATTTGGAACCATGTTATAAAAGCGTCCACTAGACCCCACAAAAGATTTCTGCAAGCTTATGGCGGTTTCTAGTACATTGATTGTGAGTATCACCTATTTGCTTATAAAGATTAATGTTCTGCCTAACAAAGTCTATATTATTGTATACGTATTGTGAAGGCACCGTAAAAACACCAATTTCTTTAAAGTTTTCACGAAGTGATTCGCGATATTAAAATATTGTTTAGTTCGATTCAATATTGTTTAGTATGTTTCAATATTTTTGTAACAATAATACGTAGTAGTAAGGTAATTTGAATTCGTTTGAGATCGCACGCCAATTTTCGCTTTTAATATAGACCCGACCCGCCTCGAGTGTTTGTCTATTTTGTGACGGCCTCCGTGGCGCAGTGTTGATCGATGTTGGCTTAACGTGGGCGGTCTCGTGTTCGATCCCCGGCAGGGACAATTTGGGAATTTATAATTTATGAATTTTCTCTGGTCTGGCCTGGTGGGAGGCTTCGGCCGTGGCTAGTTACCACCCTAACGGCAAAGACGCATTGCCAAGCGATTTAGCGTTCCGGTACGATGCCGTGTAATACACCATGCCGGTGTGTTTAATATATCTGCCATACCCCTAGCAGGTTAGCCCGCTACTATCCTAGATCATCACTTACCACCCGGTGAGATCGCTGTCAATGGCTAACTTTATATCACTTTAAAGAAACGCGTTTTATGCATCCGCTGGCTCAAAAAAAAATAACCATGCTTGTCACGCGTCGCGTCACGATATTATAAATATTGGTTGCGTCACGATATTATGAATATTATCTGTCACTCGATGTCTAGCCAAACACGCTGCACGCGCGTTGAAGTCTAATTTAGCCATACACCTAACAGGTTAGGCCGCTACTATCCTAGACTGCATTATCACTTACCATCAGGTGAAATCGCAGTCAAGGGCTAGCTAGTAGTAGATAAAAAAAACCTACAGTATGTCATTGACTTGTTCTGAGTCGCCAGAAAGATTGCATCGACAATGAGGACAATTCTGTATAGCACAACTGCTATTTATTAAACTAAAATGACCGCTTTAAATCTAGTTCTGTCCCTTTTCGCAAGGGGTATAAAAAATGCTGTCATTTTAATTTAGTTCAGACAGTACAACAAAATCAGCCCCAATATCTAGCTTTCACTCTACTTCAACTTGGGTGAGTTAGTTTGTCTGTCCGTGCTCCTGTGAGAGCCTTTAAACTTCAGAATTAATGGATATTAACACGCAAACATGACACATGACACGCGTCATGACTGAGTCGTGGATTTGTGACGCGACAATCGATCAGACATTTTAAATCTAGACGTTCACTGTCTAGATGTTCCCAAGATCCCGCGACGATCAGACCTTCGTTATTTTATTAAAGCTGAAAGTTATCCCCGAATCCCCGACTATGAAGTTTGGATCGCGGTTGCTTTGGAAGGTATCAGGTACAAAAGGTGGCGCCTCAAATTCGTTCAAGTATTAAGCTCCATTTTTTATATATTTTTCTTTGGACTAATTTAAAAAATCACGTTGTCCATTGTCAGATACTTAGTACCATTGCAACCCCCTGTCAGACAGGGTGTCTGTAAGGTTGCAATCGTACTAAGGTCTGATCGTCGCGGTATGTGACGTAGTCTGTCGTGATGTCGACATTCGTAGCGCGCTTCTATTGTTTTTTTTTTTCTTATTTTTTTTTATCCAATACAAGTGGTCGTGATCTGAACACATCAGATTGCGTGATACCACAAAGCTGTACACTTACCACAAGATTTTAAATCAGTCACACCAACTTGGGTGTACTCGAGGGTCAAAATGCGCGTCAGAGTAAAATGGACCTAAACCGCCTTGATTTAAGGACACATTTCCTGCTGTCTTCTCCCTAAATGAAGCCTAAGTTAATGGCTAGGGCCTGCCTTGTAGGCTACGGACCCCTAAAGACACATTTTAGCATCATAAATTTTAATTTCGCAATGTTTCCGCTTGGAGCGCTGTCTGTGGATGTGTGGACGAACTTGAGCTCTAAACCAAGAGTGTTAAGGTTGATTTACTTTAACACCAAAGATCTTCGACGTTCGAAGAATCTTAAATTTGTTTATACTTGCAAGTCAGCATTTCTCAAAGTGTATGGTTCACCTGGTTTCCTGCCTCGCCTAGATTGAAATTGTTGAACATATTCGCGAGATCTGCGTCCGAAAACGGAGTCTGTAGATTTTCCGCGTTCGTATTAAGATTTTGAAGCGTTTGGGAGATCGCCGCTGATACCTGAAAACAATTTTATTTTATTTATTTCAACAAATATTGAAATGATACAGCAGGGTTTAATTAAAATATCACATATTAATTTTGAATCATTTTTGGTTCCTTGGTTTGAATATTTCTAAATATAAATTTGCCGTGAATTGAGAAGATTAAGAGGTTTTATAAAAAAATTTTTTTTTTTTTACTGCTGGTAAACGCCAACACAAAAAGCCTTAAAAGATGTCGTGTACTGGATTTGGATGAGAGATAAACTTCCTTGATGACAATATAACCTAGGGGAGGATATTCATTGGAATACCCCTCAATATATAACAAGCAAACCAGTTCCTAAGATATGATTGTGGCTAGAAAGCCTATGGCAGATAGATGAAATGGGAAAACAAAAAAAAAGATTTGCACCTCGTCAATTTTCTCCTGAACCGCTGGGTCAGGAGGTGCTGTTTCTGTAATGGCGCCCTCTGCAGGCGGCTGTAGTACTTGTGCTGCCGCTTCTGTGGAATAGGGATGATGCCTATATCAAAAATAAATTATTAATAATTGTCTTACAAAAAACCTAAAATTCACATCCTCAGTTAGTTTTAAGTTTGATAACCATTTTATGATATAGATTAAAGAAAAAAAAGTGCGTTGAAACTTGATGACGTCACAATTGCGAATTTCATATAACTTCCATACTAGAAGAGCGTTTTTAAGTTTGATAAAAAGTTGCTGATTTGATTGAGTTGTCATCATTCCTATTGCACTATTTATTTGTCATGCAAAGTCACCAACATCATCATAGCTTATTGCCGGCTCACTTTGAGAAGGCATTGTATATTTTGTTTTATTGCAAGATAGGCTTGCGCTCGACGACAATCATGCTTAGTTTTTTATTATTCCACTACAAGTTAGGCCTTGACTGCGATCTTGCTTGATGGTAAGTGATGATGCAGTCTAAGATAGCAGCTGGCTAACCTGTTAGGGGCATGGTAGTTATATTAAACCCAAACCCCTATTTGGTTTCTACACTGCATCATACCAGAACGCTAAATCGCTTGGCGACACATCTTTGCCGTTAGGGTGGTAACTAGCCACAGCCAAAGCCAGGCCAGACCAGGGAATATTCAAAAATTATAGATTGCCAAATTGACCCTGCCGGGGATCGAACCCGGGACTTCCGCACGTTAAGACAGTAGCGCTCAACACTGCGCCTTAGAGGTAGTCGAACTTAAACTATTGTTTCCTCACTACTGAGCAAAAGTCTCTTCTCAGAATGGGCAGGGTTTGTATAGTTTTTTGTATTGCAAGATAGGCTTTCGCGTGACGACAATCGTGCTTAGTGTAAAGCAATTATGAGGTCTCCGTTGGAATGTGCTTGCCTAGAAGATGCCTATTCACTCTTGCATTGAAGGTACTTTAAGTCCACCTTTACATGCTCCCTGAGGCGCAGGATATACACAAGAGGCGACGGGCGCGCCTGAGGCACAAACTGAATGAAAAGACAAGATCTTCAAATACTTGAAACTTGTAAGACCATAATGTTACAAAGAAATTCTGAAATATACTGACCTGCCATTTTTGAAAATGTTTGAGCAATTTGTTCTTGTGATATTTGGTCCTCTGTAACAAGTTAACATTATATATACCATAACAGATATATCTATGTCAGATGTCTAGAAACTTACATATCTACAAGATTTAAAAAGTACGAATAAGTAGTAGTAGTAGTATTCAACTGCTACTGTTAATACTGTACTATAGTGTTGATAGACTGTTAATACTCTAAAATGCATTTTAGAGTATTAACAGTCTATCAACTCACTCATAGGAGTGAGTACATAAAAAGCACAACTCTCCCTCCCCCTCCGCTGGTGGCTTCCCCCCTCCCCGCCTTGAAAAGTGTGCCATTTTGCAGAGTTCCTAGATTTTCAAGAAAACTTTGTATAGTTTTCATGGACAAAACTGTCAAAGAAAATATTGTTCCTTAATAAATTACCTACAAATAAGTTCATAATAATTATTATGATAGGAGTTATTGTTTACAAGCTATGGACTAAAATTTGCAGCTCAGTCAAATAATTATAAATTTTGCCACAAAAAAAATCTAAAATGAATGGACTATGGAAAAATCTAAATCGAATTGGCTGCTCCAATATGCATAACACTATGCAAAATGCGGACTGCAGACCAGTCATTGATTCATTACTAGCATTCATTACTAACTTATTGACTAGCATATAAAGTGTACATGAACAGCTTCAAATATTTTTTTTTGTGCATATGCTACCTTTTTAAAAGACTTTTCCCTTAAAGATGTCATCTATATCAATACTAATATTATTAATGGATAGATGATTGTTGCTCAATCATGCCACAATGGTTGAACGGATCTGGATGAAATTTTGCAAAGAGATAAGTCTGGAACAACACATAGGCTACTGTCTATCCCAGAAAAGCAGAGTTCCTGCGGGAACCAAAAACCTCAATCCACACGGACAAAGACACAGGCATCAGCTAGTTAATATTTATTTTAAAATTAATCCTATATATACTATATATACACACACATATATAAATAGGATGTATATATATATAGTAGATCCTTAATTTCCTATTTAGGATTTATCAAATATTGAGAAAAGCCAGTTGGGTGTAGTTGTAGTTAGTAAAAAAACAAATACTGAGGTATAGAAAAACCTTACCTGGTACCCCACTAAATCCCCCTAGAATAGCTGCCATGTTGCTTTCAAATTGTGCGGCTGCTTCCTTTATAAACTCTTCACTCCACATATTCTGTGGTACATCCTCCTGTTTTGTTACCTGATCAGGCTTCTTTGTCATGTCTTCTAAGGCACCTGAAATAAAATCCATACTATCATATTTCCATATTATCAATGCAAAACTTTGCCTGTTTGGAGCCATTTCACAGCCACTTTGTAAATTCAGTTTTGATGAATTATTCCACGAGTGCATCCTTATGGATGTCTATTTTTATTTCTGAGATCTCTTAACACATTGGTGCCATAAATGCAGGTATACCATGTATTATCATCACTAAGCGAAAGAAACTATGAACTTAAAGTGTTGTAAGTAGCCTGTATATAATTTGCCTACTTGAATTCCAATCTATTCATATTATAAATTCAAATGTGTATGTCCTTCAATCAGACCGCAAAAAATCGATGTGATTTATTACATGTGTATAGGCTACTTTCAGTCTCGGAAAACTACTAGTGGACAGTCTCAGACATTAAGTAAAAATTTCGAACAAGATTAGGTAGTACTTCTCTCTCTGCGTCGTATTTATAATGGTAGGAGTTTTCTTGGGATAATAATGCAGTGGGTTCCCACATCCTTCCGCATACTTAATCACGCCTAAATTACTACATAACTGCACTTTTTTTGTAAGCTACGTTTAAGTCCAAAGATTTAGATAGCTGTTCTAAATAATACCTACTTGAATAGGTAATTATATTATTTAAAAATGAAAATGGAGCATGGGATATTTATTAAAACTGTTCTTTCAGTTCAGAAACACAGATGATTCCTGCCATATCATGCTACAATATATTATAATTATGCAATTAATTTTAAATTAGGAAATTTATAGATCAGTTGTGTAACAATTAGTTAGGTTATTCTATCGAATTACAACTTACTGTCCAATAAGTCATCCAGCTCGGGATCGGCGTCGTTTTGCGCAACATTTTTATTATCTGACATAATTTTTATTGGAATTTATATTAATTTATTACAAAATAAAAGGACTGAATGCATGCACCTCAAACAGATCTGAACCAATAATAATTTTTTGACAGATTAAAAATTATTGCCAGTTGCAAAAAAAATATCACAAGACTGCCATAGACAATTTATTTGTACTGCAGCCACCTCAAATGGCTTCCGTCCTTGTTCGCCTATGGTTGTTACGACTTTTATAACTAGAAAACTTGCGATAATCATATTGTGTTAATCCTTTTTTATAATTTGGTGAAATCAATTGCACGAATAACGAGAGAGAACTATAGTACGCTCTCGTTACTAAATTGAGATTGAGCACCGTTGCCACGTGCCAAGCTTAGGTTGTTAGCCTTTGGAGGTAGCCAAGTGCCAACTTTGAGGTAATATTTATATTGCGGTAGATTACGGACCGGTAATAGTCTTCGTTACATTTATTTTTCACAGCGATGCTTATGAATCATTTTATAGACGAGCGTCGGTTGTTAAAGCTTGGATGATAAATAAGGCAATCCACATTGGTAATGTTTCGTTCAATACTCACAAACTCGTTTCCCAGGTTACAGAAGTTATAGGTAAGAGTCAAATACAATAAAAAACTTTATTTCTTTAAAGTGAAGTTTATTTCTAGATTCCAAAATACGTTTTAAAAATATATGTTGGACTTTTCTTATCGTCAAGTTTTTGAATATAGCTAAATAATTTTAACTTATTAGTAACTATATAAATATATACAAGAAGTATAGAAGATATAAAAACAATTATATCATATCACTTGAAAATATAAAATTAGGTTCTATTTAATAAAAGTTATTATGTAAATAAATACCATTGTGATATAAAACAGTTTGTATTATATTATAGAAAATAATCAAATCATTAAATCAAAATGTCGTTATTCAAAAAAATAAAAGTTCAATTTTAAATATTAGTTTGGTAAAACATAACGTAATTATTAGATTTCTTACTATTTCTTACATCACATATATAATTTGATGGATATTTTTACATCAATTCCATCAATTGACCCCGAAAATTCCTAAATCCATATTAAGACTAGAATATTAGTTAAGTAATAGTATAAACTTTCTTCTTCAATGTGAATAATATAAAATAAATGCTTACATAATAATTATAATATCTCTTACATTTTTTGTAATCACTATATTAAAAGTCCCCACCCAATGTTAATAATTCATAGAATTTTCCCAAATCGGTTATGAGTCTATGATTCGTATAATTCTCACTTAATCAACATTTTATGTGCCTTTTTGTAATTGTTTTGTAAGAATATTATTATTATCTTTTTATTTTGTGCCATTTGGTGATCTGTAGTCACTTTTAAATAATATTTTGTTATTTAACATAGCTACCTATGAGAAATTGACCGGAAACAAGTTATTTACAGCATCGATAATTATGTAGGTACTAAGATGGACCCTTGCATAGAAAAATGTTGGGCGTCCAAATTACAGAGCACGTTCCACCACTGTCTTAAGCCTGTCTTTGTCCTCGTCGTAGCGTCGTCGCGGTCGCTCGTCGTGTAGATAGTTTGTTATTATTATGTTAACGTCTAAAATCTTATTAGTTTGGCGCTGTTTAAGTGTTTCAATTCACAATTATACATTTCCAAAATAAAGTTATTTAATATTCCTATCCATTACGCAATCATTTATTTTCCGCGGCAAACTGTATGAAATTATTTTTTTTACTAACCGGCCTTACGGCTTGTATGGCTATGACCATAATATCTATGACCGAGTCATACGTTTTCAAGCTTTCATTCAAGATGGTGGATATGTTACAAGCAAGTCCCGCTTTTCGAGATGGCGTTACTAAAAATAGGCTTACATCCTTGATTTGACAGGGCCCGTCTATGTAAATTGAGGTCGTTGATATAAAGTACCTAATCAAATTTATGTTTCCTAGGTATCAATATTTCCAAGATAGTTGTTTTTATTTAATTTAAATTTGAGGTCTTTTATGCTAAGCATAATTTATCTAAGTCGCCCCGCCAAAAATTTAAAAACGTAGTAGCCTGTTGCAAGTTGAAATAATCTGTGCACCCAGTATAATCTTTTCAATTTTGTTCTTGCTTGAGGGAGTGATTCAGTGGTGTCTTTTAAAATAAACCGTCTAATACCAAGCATATATGAACCAATATATGAATCCCAATTGAATTGCCCAGGCCAATGTGCGAAGGCACTTGAATCACTAGCAGCATTTGCTTCGTTGTGTAAAGCAGTCAGTTCCGAGACGCCGAATTGCCATTCATGGTTTGCAAAATATTCACCGGTTGCCGCAGCCATTTTGAATCGCCGTGCAAGTTTCATCATTCTGTAAAAGAAGTCCGTAATACATTTAAAATTTTAACACTATTAAAACTATAAAGTAGACCTTAATTACTCTTAAGGCGATAAAAGTATTACCGCAATGTTAACGCAATGCAGCGCGTTAACATCCATTATCGCACCAGTGAAGGTAATGTACCACACGCAAAACAACAGCTGTTACGAAGCTGATATCTGTATCTAAACTTAGTTGTCGTTGTACGATAGAATAATATGAAAATCGATGCCTCATATTATTTATTCGTTCTACATGAAATTATAAATACCCCTTGCTGCTCATTTTGATGAATGAATTCTCGAACGCGTTTGCTATATACCTATTAGTTATTTCAGATGCACGTTTTAGGATGCACAGATTGAAATAAAACTCTCAACGTATTAAAGCACACAGCTCACGTATTAAAATCTGTTTTATTAAATTGGGCATGGTTTTTTGTAAAGTGTGTGGCATTTTCATCATGCAACACTTGTAGAATAAATATCTGTTATTTGGAATATGGAGGGTAGAAGATAAATTAGAACATAATAAAATAAGATGACGATATTAAATAATATTATGATTAAATCAAGTTAAATTACTTAACCAATTTGTATTGGTCGTGTATTCATTTTATGAAATGATTCTTTATAATAAAACATATATTGAAATACTTACATAGCTTTTCTTCCTTGTGCTCGAAGAAGTAAGTCGTAAAGGAAAGCTGGTAAAAAGTGGCAAGATATTTCCCAAAATGTATTAATAAACCGAGACTCCGTAAAAGCAAAGTTTGGATACCACATGACATACCTGAGGAAGAAAACACTATGTTATAATAATAATTATTGTTGGATTTTTAAATAATATTTAATTACATATTCAAATCACATCCAATCTGACCGCCCGCCAATAAAAACATTGGCCCTGTGAGGTGTGACATTATATTTATTATTGTATTTTGTCTATGGAAAATGTTGTGTCAACGAAAGCGCGCTAAATTTAAATTATGTTATATTTACTTAGTAGGGTTTTCCCTTGCCCATTTGACGCAGAGTTGGGTAAAATGCCCCCATTGTAGAGGATTTATTGATCCAGATGTAACATTGTATACAGGACAGCGGCCAGGCCTGAAAATAACACAAAAAAACTTAAAATTATCTTACCTTGAAAAGTAAGCTTATAACTACTATTAGAAACTAACTATTTAGAAAGTAACACGCAACAGCCTTTTCTTTTCAAGGTCTGGCACATCCATACTTCCATACTAATAATTGTATAAATGCGAAATTGTGTCTGTCTGTCTATCTGCTACGCTCTCACGGCCCATCTGCTCAACCGATTTTGATGAAATGTGGTACAGGGATAGGTTTTATCCCGGGGAAGGACATAGGCTACTTTTTATCCCAGAAAATTAGTCTTGCCGCGGGAATCAAAACCTTAATCCACGCGGACGAAATCGCGGGCATCATTTAGTATTATAAATACCTAATTACTCAAAGTGATTGCCTTTACCTAAAGAATTTAAATCACACAATGAGCATACCTATTTGAACGTCGAACTCAAAACACATTGTCACTGTAAAATGGGCTCAAATGCCCTTGATTTGAAGCAGGCTAAGTTAAGCTACCAGTGATATTTTTGATTAAGGATTGATCATTGTTTCCGATAACTGTGTCGGTCTATTATACCTCTATGGTCTATTTTACTTGAAAGCCGCCAAAGTGTTTCGACGCCCGAATACGCTCAACGTAGCTTAAAATCTTGTGGTAAGAGTGCTGAGCTAGGTTTCCCTAACCAGTACTTACTTCTTTGACCCTTGTCTCCAAGCAGCCAAGATGCAGCTATTGACAACCATGTCAACCGGTACGAGGTCCACGACGTACCGCTCTCTGCAGTACCCCGAACGATAGGTACCGCGGGATATCTCCATTATTATACCTGTCAATTTTACACAGATAAGAGGGTCCATTCGATGGTATTGCTTACTAGTTTTGAGGTAACTAGCTGACAGGTCTTTCATACAAACTTCCGACCCCCATTTCAAGTTTCAATCCTTTAGGGGTGAATTTTCTCAAAACCGTTTCTTAGCTGACTTCTACACCTTTCAAATTTCAAGTCTGTAGGTGTGCTATAAAGTTCCTGAGAAATCGTGATTAGCCAGTCAGTCAGTGAGTCAGTGAATGAGTGGTATTTCGCTTTTAACTAGGTATATATAGATTATTATTTTTACAAATTAATTAAAACAACATATACCTACCTGTAACACCATAAACATTATCGATCCATCCTGGGAATGGCTCCTGAAAGGCGGCCGTTACTAAAAATGAAGAAAATGTTCTTTGTTACGACGAGAATACAATTCAAAGGAGGAGGAGTACCTACATAATTACGTAAAAATAAATTAGTACGGATATTTAATACTTAATTATTTAATAGGTACATCCCACTACCACTACAGCCCATTAACGTCCCACTGCTGTGCACAGGCCTCCACTACCATGGGATAGAGGGAATTAGAGCTTAGACCCACCACGCTGCTCCAATGCAGGTCGACGAGCTTTAGCGACTATTATCATGTTAGTGATAATAACCGGGACCGGCGGCTTAACGTGCTCTCCGAGACACGGGAGTGAAACACCGCCAACTTCCTAACTCCAGGCTGGTACCTACTGAGAATTTCTAGTCTCTGGCCCGACCCGGGATTCGAACCCGGGACCTCGTCAGCCGCAATCGAACATGCTAACCACTAGACCAACGAGGCAGATAATAATTATTATCATATATAATTTAATACTATATAGGTATTTTTAATTTAATGTTAAAATCACAGCTGGGTACCTTTCAAGTTCCAACCTACCTACCCATGTAATCGTCAAGGTGCCGCGGGAAACTGCACGTGTTTCAGGTTGAAAAATCGATATAAACTAGTATGAATATTTTAGTATCGATTAAAGTTATAGACAGATACTTACACCTATTGTTATGCGACTAGAAACTTGAATACTTATTATACTTATTGTCGCGGTGAACTGTGGTGGAAACTTTTTGAGGATTTTAGGTAGGTATATTCAATTACTACACTTAGAAAGTAAAAGTTATATTAAGCTCTATTTATTCATAACATGTAGAACATACAAGTATTTCTTATGTTACGTCATGTTTTGACTCTACCATTATAGTAGGGGATACCAAGACGAGATGGTCCAATAGCTGGTGACGAATTTTCGAAAGGTCCTTTTGGCAAGCTGAAATTGTTAGAAAATATATTTTCGTCAATTGGCGAATCCAGTCCTGGCAGTCTGGTAGAGCATTTGCGGTTAATTCGTATGTCGTACTAATTTGAAAACTTTATTGAAATTAATCAATAAATACGTGATTAAAATTTCAGATTGCCAAAAGTACTTTTTTTGGAAATTTTAATAAAATATTTTTGAATAGGTCTGGTAACACTTTATAACCGACAAAAACGTCTGGTATTTTTTTCACATTCTCTAATTACTAAATTAAAAGATAATAAAACAAATTGGCAAAAAAATTTTTTTTGTTTTTTTTTTGCAAATGTTGTTTGCAAATGCTGCGCAGTAGCGAAATAACCACTTTCAGCTTGCCAAAAAGACCTTCCCGGAATTCGTCGTCAGCTCTTCGCCTAGGATTTTTTGGATTTACTTCAACGTGTCGGATTTGGTTATATACGCCTCACGTGTCTCTGTTATCGGATGTACGTTAATCTGCCGGATTACATGGTGGGGTTGGCCGTACAGTTCAGAGGAGTTAATTGGACCCAAAGGAAGCTCGTATTCAAAAGACGACGATTCTGACGTAACGCAAACTCACTGCGGTTTCTTGAAAATGCAAATAAAATTGCCATTATGAAATACTCGAGCGCGTCAGATTATATTATACAGACGATTCAGCTTCATGTCAAAAACCTGCTGACCCTTAATCTGACGATTATCTCGAGGAATTTTCGTAATCTGATGATTAGAAAAAAAACCTATAGACGCTCTCCCCGCCGGTAAAAGGATATAAGTACATCATATAACCTTTTCTTTCTACCATCTATTCTTCAAAATCCATTAGAGACCTAATGGATTTATTTATTATCCACAATTAAATCCACATTTAGCATCATTGCCTCCCAAACACAAACACTAAGAACTAAAAACTGTCATTTAGATGGTGCTCAGTAGGGCCGGCAATGGGTTGATGTGAGTGATTATGTTTTTTTTTATTCCACAACAAGTTAGCCCTTGACTGAGATCTCACCTGATGGTAAGTGATGATGTAGTCTAAGATGGTATCCGGCTAATATGTTAGGGGCATGGCACCCATATCCCTATTCGGTTTCTACACGGCATCGTACCGGAACGCTACACGGTGGCACGTCATTAACGGTAGGCTGGTAACTAGCCTCGGCCGAAGCCTCCCACCAGGCCAGATCAGGGAAAATTCATTCAGGTTTCTATACCATTTTTCATTTAAATCAGTTGAAAAGAGGCTACCAAAGCGATACACTCTTGCTCATTTGTAACATTTGCCGAATCCGCCCGCCCAAGCCGTAATTTGATTTTATCTAACTGTCCCGCTCAGTTCGCTCGGGTGGCCCTACCTTATGTACCTACCTACTACAACCTGACATGACCTGAATTTTTCATTATGTATCTATTATACAGAATGGTTAAAACTACGTTTTATTCAGTGGCGATTCCTGGTGGTCAATCTTGGGTTGGCGCTAGCTGATGGTTAGGTATTTTCTCGATAGAATACATTTACCTAAATAATAAAATATAAGTATCACTGATTATAGGTCGGATAGGTTTAATATAACCGCCATATCCTTAACAGGTTTGCCCGCTACTGTCTTAGACTACATCGTCACCCACCACCTGATAACATTGCAGTCATGGGCTAACTTGTACTTAGTCCCACGGATATGAAGTTATTAAACTGACTTTCTGTAAAATGTCGAGTATATTCCCTGTTTCTGTCTTTGTGCACTGATTTTAAACTTGATAATTTTGGACAAGTCCATCATTTGTAGAGTCTGTATCGGTTCTTTGTTTACCTACTCAAGCACAAAGGCATATGAATTGGGTCGTTTTTTTCTTACCTATGGAAGGTCTTATGATGCAGGCAGGGAGCTCTGTGTGGCTGTATACAATGGACTCTGCGAGCGATTTCGTCAACGTGTATGGATTTGGATGTTCCCCCTGCGAATGGATAAAAACAATCTCATATAATATGCCTATGTTATTAGTTACTATCGAATGCCCGCGACTTCGTCTGCGTTGTTTGTGGTTTTTTGGTTCCGGCGGGAACTCTTTAATTTTCCGGGATAAAAAGTAGCCTATGTGCTATTCCAGACTATAATCTATCTCTATGCCAAATTTCAGCCAGATATTCAGCCTCATGCTTTGACTTGGGTTTAGTGGAATAAAGATGTGTTAAGTTATAGTAAGTTGTTAAATATTTAGAGGTACTGATATAAGTATTCATATCAGTTGGCTGTAAGTACGTCTCCCGGGTCACAACTGAAAATCGGCATCCGGCACCATGCATGCATTTGTAAGTATGATGCCGGACACACGGCTGAGCTGTACACCCAGTCCGGGTGGTGTCGCAGACAAAAATACATTTGCGTGTACAGCTATATATGACAGATGTTTGTCGGTAACACCATTTGTGAATAAATATTTTTTCTTTCTTTCTTCTTTCAACACATTCTAAGGCAACGATCGATGAATCATATAAAATGTATGACTTCGATCGCTTTTTGTCGCGTCACGTTTCACCACAATACAATCATGTGATCGCACCTTAAAGTCGGTCGAGTCTAGTCGGACTCGCGTACCGAGGGTTAACTTTAAAATTATTGAAAATATTTTTATTAGATGATGTAACCAAAAATTATGCTTAAATTTACTGCAACGGCTGTACCTTTTGATTGCGTTGGCTTAGAAGTTTGAGTTTGCACAACTCCAAGGGACAGTAAGCCTGATTATGATATGAATTTCAGCTTGATACCTCCATGCGTTCCTGAGAAGAAGGGTCTTGACAGACAGACAGACGGACAACAAAGTGATCCTACAAGGGTTCCGTTTTATTCTTTTGAGGTACGGAACCCTAAAAAGCAACCAAACCAATTATAGCGAGTCAGATTGGCCACCGAGGATTTTGTAGTTTTGGTAAGAAAAATTAATAAGTACTTAGTTTACTTGGTACCTATGTACGGTTTAAAACACAAATCCCGTTTATTTTGGACCGCCAAACTAAGTTTTACAAAACATGTAAGTAGATCGACTTTATAGATTGATTGCTGATTGGTACGAAACCTTAAATATCAATTCAGAATTGGTTTCACTATTCAAATAAATTATTTTTTAGTGGTTATTAAATAGAGGATCTCCCAAAAATCGTAATAACCACGTCCCCTGATAGTTTTATATATAATGACCATTTTAAACAATCGATTAAAGCAAAAAAGTGCGTCGAACTTTGATGACGTCACATTTCAGAATTTTATTAAAAATCCCATACTTAGGACGCGTTTTGACATTAAAAAAGGTGCTGATTTGACTATTTGCAAATACACAATTCTGTGTACACACCTGTAGAATTCTATGAACATACCATTAAAGATTCAGCAATGATGTCCACAGTTTCGGCTGGCAACATCTTGGCACACTTGACGATGCTCTCCGGATCATATGGAGGAGGGTACACTCTTTCTTCTATGTAGCTCCTTGGAGCGTTACTGTACGCTGTTGATACGTGCACCAGCGCCTAAAAATATTTTCATTAAAGTACTTACTTTCTTAATAAGTTCTTAGTTAGTTTCTTAGGTATTCCGTACATAGGTAAGTATAGGTATTGTATATTTTTTTAAGAATAAGAATATTTATTTGCATTATACACATAATAAAGGATGAATGAAAAATTGACGTCACAGTGTATTGTCATGGCGTGAAAATTTGGCTATGTCAAAGTTATTTAATATTTTTAAATGTCAAGTAGTTTAAAGCATATTGACAAACATCACATAAATTACAATCATCATTATATTAATTTAAAATACAATATTAAAAACAAAAAAACCATACAAGTAATAAAAAGTGAAATTAGTATTAAGTCATCTGAAGGGATGTACTCATTCATCGAGTAGAAGCACTTCTCTAAAAAACACTTGTTTAGGTATGATTTGAGTGCTGGCAGTGGCATAGTTGTAACGTGAGGAGGAAGCTGATTAAATATGCGTATTGCCATGCAGTAGGAATTATTCTGGAATAAGCCTAATTTCATGTTGGGCAGTAACAGTCTGTACCTATGTCTAGTTACATCTCCATGTTTGGACAAGTGTTTACACAGGTGCACCTCCATGTTTGGTGAAAAGATCAGGATTATTTTTTACTAATATGCACATTTCTTTTATATATATAAATAAAGGGGGTAAATTAAGCGACTTAAATGGAGGTTGGTGTTGGAGTGGAGTTGCACTGTCCAAATAATGCGCACCATATATTGCCCGTAAGTATACACTTCTTTTGCATTTTGAATTCTCTGTAGTATGTCAACTGAGTTGCTCCAGATTATCAAGCCGTAGGTAAGTGTAGACGATACATAATCGTGATATGCACTCAAAACAGCGTCGCTATTAGCTATCTTCTTTAATTTTTTCAAAGCAAACACAAACTTATTAATTCTACTCATACACTCATTGTCAATATGGTTTTTCCAATTGCAGTGTTTATCAAGTTCTATACCTAATTATATTAGGTACGGATTATATACGGAAACAAGGATGGAATAAATATGTTTGAGACCTAATATTAGTAATATTAGGTCTCAAAAGTATCTTAGTAAGCACATAAATACGTCATGGATTAAATGTTTATTTTTTATTCCACTACAAGTTAACCCTTAATAACCCTGATGGTAAGTGACTGTGATGATGTAGTCTAAAATGGTAGCGGGCTAACCTGTTAGAGGTATGGCAGTTATATTAAACCCATAAGGAGAGTAGGTTTCTATACGGCATCGTACCGGAACGCTTAATCGCTTGTCTTTGCAGATTCTTGATTTCAAACGCTTATATGGTAACCTAACAACATATGCAAGCACATACAAATTCCTGAATCCACGAAAAAACAGTGACGACTTACTTTGAGTAACGGCATATCTCCAGCTAATTTCAAGAGTGTGGCGGTCCCTTGAACATTCAAGGTCGTTGCCGCATGAAGAGGTTCTGTGAACTTCACTGTTGCTGCTGAATGGAATATCGTGTTGCATTTTTTCAGCAGTAGTTGTTGCTCTGCGCTGACACCAAGATTAGGAGCGGAAACATCACCAGTGATGGGGTATAACTTGCTCAAGCGTTCTGGCCACCTTGCTCTGATACGGTCGAAAACCTGAAGAACAAGTTGCATTATTTTAGTGCTATGTTCATTGATTACTTGTGCAAAAAGTTAAGCTTAAGTTTGGTTCCGCAGCCGACAAAGTTAAATAAAAGAATATTATACGCAATTAACAATTTTTCAAGCCTTCGAGTGACGAGACATTCTAACGCATTGACGCTTGAGACATTCTCCGTTTGGTATCGTTGTACTATATTGCTTTGCAACACATTACAACACAGTTTATGTGTCTGCTGCATAATCTATACTTATATTATGCGAAAGTTTGGATGGATGTATGGATGGATGTTTGTTACTCAATCACGCCCGAACGTATCGATCTGGATGAAATTTGGCACAGAGATAGATTATAGTCTGAAATAACACATAGGCTACTTTTTATCCCGGAAAAATAAAATTCCCGCGGGAACCAAAAAACCTCAATCCACGCGGACGTAGTCGCGGGCATCAGCTAGTACCAATCTATACTAATATTATAAAGAGGTAAAGCTTGTGAGTTTCAAGTGACGTTGTAGGGGGTAATCTCTGGATCTACGGAACCGATTTTGAAAATTCAAAATTGTACCAATAGAAAGCCACATTATTTGTGAGTGTCATAGGCTATAAATTATCCCAAAAAATGAGGGAGTTCCTGTGGGAATTTAAAAACTTATTTCACGCGGACTAAGTCGCGGGCAAGTCTGTGAGTCGCAAAATAAAAACATAAGTACAAACCTTTCAAACCGCTTCGAAAAATAAACCAACCTGATTCTTCAAGAGTTCCTTATACCTCTGATCCACACTAAGTCCACGTTTGGGCCGCATCAGGATATAAATGGTGTCGATCCCAGGACAACTCCTCAGCAACTTCTCCAGTAAAGCCTTACCGACGAAGCCGGTGCCGCCAGTGACGAGGATGACAGAATTATGGAAATAATCGGATATGCGCTCTTCGGGGTATGCCTGGTTGAAATGTTCATGCCCGATTTCATTGTAATTTGGCGCAAAAAGATCATTGCCGTTGAGGCAATCCATATTTTTTCTGAAACAACGCTTTTTTTTAAGATTTTGGATAGATCCAGATTCTCTGGTATTTTTTTGTTTCTTTTTATTGAAAACAATACAATAGAACTTAAAGCTAGCTAGCTAGCCTAACCTAATTACTGTATAAATTATGCCCGCGTGGAATGGTTTCAAGAATGCTGGCTCCATTTCCGCGTCGGACAGCCAGGCATTGCATTGCCTTTGCACAAAAAATTTGCCAGCCCTTCTGTCACCAGATGAGACAATTAACCGCGGTGAAAATATATCTCGCAAAAAAAAATGTCACTGAGACTCCACGGGGTCTCCACGGCAAACGGAACAAATAAGTAACTTTCTATATCTCTCTGGAATTCTTTATAATCATCGAATAAATTTATAGGATTTTCTCCGTTCACCTGGCATGCTATAAATTGATTGAAGCAAACATTTTCGCACTGAAGAGCGTTCGAGTAATTTTTAAACGGTTAACCTTCGGCCATCTTTAACATATTTTTAAAGGTTTCTAATTTTACTTATTAGATATCAATAATATGTACGAATCAGAAATACTTACTGTACTTACCTACTTCAATATAATAATATCATACTCATCTGGGTGAAATTAATATTTAAAAAAAAAGAATATACTAAATACTTACAAGTTTTCTATATTTTCACACATTTTGTTTTTGTTAATTTAAGGCGCGTTGACTTCTTCCACAATATTACGGATCTGTAACAAAGATTTCTGTTGAATTGCTCAGTAGGTACAAAATATTATGATGCCTGCGACTTCTAGATGAAGAAAATTTTTTTAATCTCGTGGGAGCTCGTTGTTTATTTTTCGGTTTTTTCTTTACTCCATTACAAGTTAGCCCTTAACTGCCTACCCCGTCTATACGGCATAGTACCGGAATGCTAAATCACTCGGCGGTACGTCTTTGTCGGTAGGATGGTGGCTAACTCTTTGTTTTAAATTACAATCCTTCCTCGGATGCAAACTAATAAAAAAAAACTACATCAGCACTTACTACCAGGTTAGATCACAGTCAAGTGCTTACTTGAAGTAGAATTTAATAACTCTAGTAATCTGTCAACTCTATGCCACCATAATATTCTCAAGTCCATTCATTGAAGATAACCGGTCAAAATTCAAACGAACATAACATTGTTGAGACTTATTCCTACAAGAATTGCATAATGTCTGGTTAAGAATGTTTTACCTTGACTCAGAAATATAGTTTCATTTGAAAGTAGGTATTTAGAGTAATAGAAATTTAGAAATTACGTAACTGTATACGCACCATATTTTAAATTTTAATTCAAACTGGAACATAATTTTTAATTTAATTAATCAACTCCAACCTTTTCTGTCCAAATACAACGTCCTTAGCCCGTATCAATCCGGTTTTCGGGCTGGCCATAGTACTGTCACTGCCCTCATCAAGGTCTGCGATGATATTAGATCAAACATGGACAACAAACTAGTTAGTGTTATAGCACTACTTGACTTTAGTAACGCTTTCAACACCGTTGATTTCGATATTCTTTTGGGCGTCCTAAGGTCAATAAATGTCTCTCCTGAAGCTGCAAACTGGTTTGATAGCTACCTGCGTGGTCGTCGGCAGCGTGTTAAAACCGATAATAAATTTTCCTCTTATAGCCCTATTACTGCTGGCGTGCCGCAAGGTGGCGTCCTATCTCCTCTTCTTTTCGCTATTTATATTAACACTGTCACTTATCTTCTCTCCTCTTCCTATCACCTCTATGCTGATGATCTTCAAGTGTATACAGCTGCACCTGTCCATGACATCCACATTGCTATAGAAAACCTCAACCGGGATTTGAATCAAATTAGCACTTGGAGCGAATCCTATGGACTGTCTGTTAACCCACAAAAATCTCAAGTAGCTCTATTAGGTGGCTCCAAGCAGCTTGACAAGATTATACGAAACAATTTACCTCCCATCCGCCTCGGCCAAACTACCCTGGACATTAGCTCTTCGGTCAAAAACCTTGGCATTTATATCGACAGCTCTTTATCCTGGATCCCGCAAATCGCTGAGGTTAGCCGGAAGTTGTTTGCGTCAATTGGTGGCCTGAGACGCTGGAAAAACTTTCTTCCAATTAAAACCAAAATTTCTTTAGCTAACTCTCTTCTTTTACCACTTCTAGACTATGCTGACTCATCCTACCCCGATCTAACTGAAGAACAGCTAAACAAGCTTGAGCGTCTTCAAAACTTATGCATAAGATTTATCTTCGGGTTGCGTAAGTTCGATCACGTGTCTGAGTACAGAGCTCGTCTGAAGTGGCTCCCAATTAGACTCCGTCGTAATCTGCACATTCTGACACTCCTCTACTCTATTCTATACAATCCTCATACTCCTTCTTACCTCAAACAACGTTTCTCCTTTCTTGGCTCTAACAACGAACGACAACACCTAAGGTTATGTACGGATAATCGCTTGCACACTCCTGTCAGTCGCACAGGATATTATGATAAATCTTTTACCCGTAAATCCGTATTATTGTGGAACAGCCTACCAGCGGATATACGACAGTCTAAGCCACTCTCTATCTTCAGAAGTCGCTTGCATAAGCATTTCCTATCAGGTAACAATTAATTCACTAGTCCTATATTTTATTTCGAATTATTTAGTATTTATGTTTATATGTATGTATGTATGTATGTATGTATGTATGTATGTATGTATGTATGTATCTATGTATGTATGTATGTATATATGTTTGTATGTATGTATGGATGTATGCATGTATGTACATATATATTACATATTTTAATTTTTAATTGTTGCACTATCCCGCGCTCTTGTTTTATAATCTCCTCTCCCCAAAGGTTGTCTGGAAGAGATTGCTTTAGCAATAAGACCGCCTTTGCACCCTTCTGTCTTATCTTTTAAGCTTTTCGTTATTGTTATTGTTTTTAAGTGTGTGCAATAAAGAGTTCATCTATCTATCTATCTATCTATCTATAATTTGAATGAATGAATTATACATGTGATCGACTATAATTCATCGGACTATCATATTGTTATCATCATAATATAAAAATTCTGAAAGTTTTTTTTTTGCTGGGTTGTTTGTTCTTCAATCACGCGGCAACAAAGCAACGGATCCACGTGATTTTTTGCATGCGTATAGTTGAAGGCCGGGAGAGTGACATATGCTATTTTACTTTACCCGAAAAATTGAGGAGGAATTGAAAAACTTAAACCACGCGGACGAAGTCGCGGGCATCATCCAGTAGTTTATAATTGTTTGTATTTCGCTTGCGTGTATTACATAGACTACAGAATAAAATTAATGTTATGTATTTATGTAATTACGAATACATTGGTAACTAATCAAAGAGTAAATATCAATTAACTTCCATTTACTTATAGCTCTGCTAACAATAGATTCTTCTTGGTGTTTATTTAGATACTTAAGTAACATGGTTACAGAAAGCCAAAATTTACAGAATTGTTTACTAATCTGCCTAGTTGGTCTAGTGGTTAGAATACTCCACTTCGGATACTGGGATCGATTCCCTGGTCGGCCAAATAATGGGTAATCGGGTATAGTAGAGGAGCCCAAGAGGGGATTTTTGGATTTACTCCAGCGCGGCAGATTAATATAAAGGGGGATTCTTTGGACCTTGTAGAGTACCTTCACCATATATGAGCCCTGTGTATTGGTGGGTCTGTCTAGGACAGCAGATCAAAATTCTACCTTAATCTGACGCGTTCGAGTATTTCTGATGATCGATTTTATTTATTTAATATTCTGATCTTCTGTCCTAGACAGACCCACCAATATACAGGGCTCATATATGGTGAAGGTACTCTACAGGGTCCAAAGAATCCTCCTTCATATTAATCTGCTGCGCTGGAGTAAATCCAAAAATCCCCTCTTGGGCTCCCCTACCATAGGTATTTCTCTCAAGAAATTGCCAGTACTAGCCTTAATACTTGAAGCAGATCTCTCTTCAGTCGTACCTACCAAATCGATGCCGCCACATTGGACCATGAGAGAATATAATTTGATAAATATAATTAATATTATCCTGTATAAAAACACCTAAGTAGGTACATGTTATAACTGGTTTGTGAATTGTCGACTACTAGCACAGGATATTTATTAGTTGGTACTAAACGTACTACTAGAATCTAGAATCTAGATGATGCCTGCGACGTCATCCGCGTGAATTTAGGTTATAGTATTAAAAACTAGACGTTGCCAGCGGCGTTGTCCGCATGGATTAAGATGTTATTTATAATTTCCGCGGGAAATCCTTAATTTTCGGGGATAAAAATTTGCCTATGAAAGGAAATAGGCCCCGGGAAAAAACTGATCTCTGTGAGTACCAAATTTCATCAAAATTGGTTGAAAAGATGGGCCGTTAGCAAAGTACTATTACCTATTCTGTGATATTAATAGGTATGTAGAGTAGATTTTCCGAGATAAGTAAAGCCTATATTGTTCCCTGAGACCTATCTCGGTACCAAATTTTACGTGATTTTACATAACGTAAAAACGTAGGAGAAAGACAAACAGATATGCTTTCGCAATTATAATATTACAATGGCTTAAAATGCCCATATACAGTAAGTTATAGCAAGTATTTACAAGTTCAATGGTACAGTGCAGTGCAGTTACAGTGGTAGATTCATTCGACTATTCATAAGCACTTGTAAAAAGTCTTTTTGAATAAAAAACCATTTGATTTTGATTTTGATTTTCTATGCTTAGTTCATATTATTTTTAAGAAATTTAATAAAATACTTACAGGAGAAGACTTCATTGTAAAATTCATTCTAGCACAAAATTTATCTTCTAATAATAAACAGAGACCTTAGAAATAATTGCCTATTTAACTTCTGGTGTCGTTAATGAAAATTACCTTGACAAAAAGAAAACAAGGCGCAATACCTGAAAATTCAGGTTTTCATATCTTAAATTCTTATTATTAAACGATATTCGAGGTCGCTACATAGTCTTTTTAATATATAAGTTCGCGCGCGAGTTGAATGCAGATATACTCTGCATTCAACTCGCGCGCGAACTATAGATATTTAGTACCTACCTAGTTATACTCCTATATTCTATACTAATATCATAAATGCGGAAGTGTGTCTGTCTGTTTACCCTGTATTTGGTACAGACGTAGCTTGATTCCTGTAGGGGACGGATATATTTGCTGCTTTTTATGCCGGAAAATCAACGAGGTGTGATTTAGATTGTAGTACAATTTAAATCCACACGGATGAAATCCCGGACAGCATCCAATATCTGTATATAATAAATGCGGAAGTCTGTCTGTCTATCTGTTACCTTTAGCGTTATTTAAACCGATCGTCCCGAAATTTGACTCAGAAAAAGGCGTCTCTGCAACTTATCAACCCTGCAACTAAACTATTTCTCCCGGAAAATCAAACAATTTCCACGGGATTAAAAAAATAACGCGGACAAAGTCGCATGCATCCGCTAGTTATAATGCACTTTTCACTTTCAGCCGGAATCCATTCCAATTTTCACAACGGGAAAAAAACTCACCGCTAATATTGGGAAACACTGTTCGCCTTAGAACAAAAAACTTAAAAAAAACTGTATTATATCATTGTTTTTACACTGCTGGCTTTACCGCCTTGGACCGTCGTTCGGCTTTCACTAGAAGCAAGTGTTCACGTAACGGCTGTGCAAGACTTTTAAAACATACGGACGCCTATTCGGAATACACCGGCCGAGAGTTAATAGTACCTGTGCACTAATCTTAACTAATTTATAATATGATATCCTTAAGCATATTTACATTTTCATTAATGTTGTTCAATTTACAATAATCACGTTTCCCTGTAGGCAAAATATTCTTCGGTCATTCGATGGTCAATCTTATAACGCATTGGCGATGCAAATAAGTTATATAATTCATTCAAATTCTATTGAACTATGCGGAATAAACTCTACGTTGTGTGAGTTCATGTTTTCTGTCGGATATTTAGTAGCATAGCTATATAACATAGCATGCAAAGTATTAAGTATATCCGACGCTTCGTTGAGAACTTAAGTAAATACTTTATGAAATAAAAATAGTCTTACAAAACAACTATGAAGTACGTCACAATGCAACGCACGCAAGCGGATGATCTACAATGTGAACACTTTCACGCGACATTTCCTTACATTACACATCGAGTTTTGGGGTAATATACTACGCCGGTGTATATTTCGTGTCGGTGTTTTGTTTTACCTATTTTGACATAGCAAATCTTAAAACCGTAGCAGTTTTTAACGTTTTTAGATCCCGTGTGCTCGCAGAAATCATGCGTAATATTCACGCTGTATATTACTAAATACGTTCACAGGGGTTTATTTTACCTAATAATTTATTATATTAATCATAATTATTTGGGTCACGACATAATAATATATCTTGAGAAGGCATTGATGAAGAATTTTAGATTCTGTTTCGATGTGAGAAGGTAAAATAATACACCGGTGTTTGGTTCGTGTCGGAGTATGGTTTTACCTGTTTCGAAATAGCATATTTATTAAAACTCCTGCAGCCAGGTTTGGATTATTTAGATTTTTGTTATAAATTATCCTTAATGTATACCAAAGAGTTATTAATATAATAACAAATTGTAACAAAATTATTTTTTTTGAGACCAGGCCTGATTCTAGCAAAATAGGGCTCGGAATTATCTCCGGCGTTTTGTCCGCAATTGCGCACTGTAATAATAAGATGGTCTATGTCCAAATTCATACTTATATTATAAATGCGAAAGTTTTTCGGTCCGTCTATCTGTCTGTCTGTCTGCTACGCTTTCACGGCCTATCTATCTATGTATTCAACCGATTTTGCTGAAATTTGGTATAGGAATAGTTATTATCCCGGGTCAGGACAGGCTACTTTTTATCGCGCAAAATTAAAGTTTCCGCGGGTATCGTAAAACGTCAATTCACGCGGATGAAGTCGCGGCAATCAGTTAGTGTTTATATAAAACTATGAACCTATCAAATGTCGATGTGTAGATACAACGGGCGCGATTTCCACTCGATTTGTCCATGGAGTTAGTTTTATAAAGACTTATTATTAAATAAGGAGATCAAATTCACGGTTGTTAATCGTCTTCTCATGAGAACACTCCTTTTACTAAAAGCTTTATCGATAGAAGAGGTACTTGGAGTTGCCATATACTAGAGTCGGTGATGATTCGCAAGATAGTCTAGGCAATGGGGCGGTCCGTTGTATGGAGACCGCCTCATTAAATCCTCAGTCAATTAAACTTGGCAGGGTTTTAGTATTGGATGATCCAACACTTACACAAAAATATCCAACAAAAAAAATATCCGGAAGTTAGGAATCTATACCTAAAACTTAATATTTATGACTGAATATTTTCTGGATTTCTTCTTAAAATAAAAGTAGGTAGTATATTTACACTCAAAACCGAAATATCAAATGAAATTATCATGCAGCACATCGATATTTAAACCTATTTTATTATCAAATCTAAACTGCTTTTACGCGATAATGTACCTTCTTACTTTAACAGTTGGGTATAGCATAAAAAACCTTACTTCCTTTATGATTTTTTAATGGATATTTATAATATAAGTTTAACTCGTGATACTTTATCATACTATAATGTTCGTCGCCTGAGAAATTATTGTTGGGGTCAACTAGCTTTATTGCCTAGACTAAAGACGTAATGCGTAAAAAGTTGATGTTGTTCTAGAAGTGTTTGCCAAAAATAAAACTTTATTTAAAATAAAAAGAAGCTGATATTATAGTATAGTGTAGAGCTGTATGAACGACTGTTAAAAAATATAATATAGTATAAAGAAATATAATAAATAAAGAAATATAATATTACTTGAAAGTTCAAATGTTCGTTGAAATTCCACATTGTAATCAACTTTAGGCGTTTTATCGATGCCTGATTAATGATTATTTTATGAAGTTTGCGCCTCTAGATGGTCTATAACTGGATATGGATACCTACTGTACACTGCCCACACGGAGTTTGCAGCATCCGTTAAAACTTTAAAAGCCCTAGGCTGGGCGTTAGAATACGCTTTTCAGTTTAAATTATTTAAAGTTGAATCTTTAGTAGTCACGTTAAGCTGGCAAGCTCCAATTCAATCGTGTATAGTATTTGAGAACTAGTCAAATAAATTAATTTTTAGTGATTATTAGATAGTTATAGGATCTCCCAAAAGACGTTATATCCAAGTCCGCTGTTAGTTTTATGTCGAATAGGTAACCATTTTAAACTATCGATTAAAGTAAAAATGTGCGTAGAATTTTGATGATGTTACAACTCACAATTAAGTATTTCATACAAAAGCCCATACTTAGACTTACTAAGGGCGTGTTTTGAAGTTTGAAAAAGATTTCTGATTTGACTAGTTGTCAAATATCCAATTATAATTTTTACTAGGAATGCCCGCGACTTCAACTGCACCGATGTAGGTTTTTCGTAATTCCATGGGAACTCTTTGAATTTCCGGGTCATAAGTAGCCTGCATCGGTCTCCGGGATACAACCTATCTCTCCTTCCTACTGTATGCATGTAAAAAATTTAGTAGTAGGTAGTAGTGGGTCTAGACCTTATGTCGGAAGTTGGCCGTCATCATTATTGTTTACAATTATTGAACGTTAAATATATGTTATTTATTTTATTTTTTTTATTTCTTTTATATGTTAAATAAATGATATCTATTTTAAGTAACTTATATAATGAATTTTTGTTCCCGGATTTTTTTATTTACCTTGCAATCAAATAAATTGAGCAAAATCCTTGATGATTTACATCAAGGATTTTTATATATTTGTATGTAGGTGATAGACAAAAATATCAGATATGTGGGCGGGTGGTGGTGTGTGGTATATATAGCTTCTAAACCCATCCTAACTAGTGGTTCGCCCCGAACTGAGACCTCGCGGTATGATGGTGCTAACGTCGGTTAATCACCTCTCATTAAAAATTAAATAATTCGTTTCCTTATAATATTTATCTAATTATAGTATTTGTTATTCAAGTACAGGATATACCTAATTCAAATAATTGATCAAGGCTGATTCAAGGCTCATTCAGGCTGAGCCGTTCAGAAAATTGAGAGTTCTGAGGTCAACTTTGGACGTTAGAAAATCTCCACTTTGAAAGTCCATTCCATCAATTTTAGGGGAAAAATTTAAAAAATAATATTTTGGACTCTATTCGTAATTATCTTTAAAATGACATACCGCAATCTTATGTAACGCTATATAAAATATTTTACTTCGCATTCGCTTCTATGAGAACCTCCCTGAAATAGGAAAGATTTTTAAAACTTTTAAAGCCATATTCGGCTGGAAGCCATCGGTTTAAATATTATATTTAAATTTGAAGTAATTACGTTCAGTAATTCAGAAGTTATTCAAATTCACTCTAGTAGACTCAAAGACCTTCGCTTCGCTTGGTCAAATATCATCATAAGATTTTTTTTTATATTATTGTCTTCTCGCGTCGATTCCTTGGATTATTTATTATTATTATGTGGTAGATTGACAGGCAGGTATATCCTGCGAGTTATCATTTATTGCGAAACATCTAGATATCTAAGGGCGGTTACAAAATAGCGTACTTTTTTTGCACGTATAAGCTCATGTTGGCTTACCCGCCACATTTTATCATTCAAAACCCGAACGCGCGTACATGCGTTTATCTTGGCGTGTTCGTTTGAATCCGTGGGTCAGTCAGTAGTAGTAGTTAGTAGTAGGTATACAAGCTGACAAGCACGTCAACGCTCGTAAGAGTTGCGCGTGTGAAGTCCTATACGCGCCTGCAAGCGCTTCCAAAAACGAGCTAATGCACGCTGAAAAAACGCTAATGTGTAATCGCCCTAAAAAGGAACTAAATACACGTGAAAACAAGCAACATGCGTTGAGATTATTTGACTACGCAATTATTTTTTTCGCGTGTAACTACCGAGTAGCTATTTATTGGTGTTGGCCTTACAAGTAACATTAAAGCATCTCCGTCGGAAGTGGGTGAAGTACAGAACAGGAACCACGCGTACATACCTAATCAATGATAATGTTTTGTGTATTATGTATTACTAAAAATTATGTAATGTGTACAGTATCAGTTAGATCATTACTGTAAGTGCATGTGGCTATTCAATTCAGATTAATTAAAATATTTTGCTATGCTTGGAGTATCCCTGCGTGATCAAATCAGAAATGAGATCAGGAGAACCAGAGTAACCGACATAGCTAGGCCAAAAGTGGCAATGGGGCGGCGCGCATAGTTCGAAGAACCGTTATGCGTCGGTCCTGAGATGCTAGAATGGCACCGAATAGTGCAGCGTTGGACGAATTCCTATTAGGTGGGCGGATAATCCGAAGCAAGGTCGGACCCATTGGAAGCGACACAAGACCGTGTCCTATGGAGATCCACCGCTGGACCTTCTTCTATTGGTTGAGACAACGAAGTGCACACAGGGCACTTTCCATTTCCTAATACATTATAAGTTATTCAATTTAGAAAACTCAGACTAGGGGTGCCCACCAAAAGTTTCTTTAATTTTGAGCCAAATTGCAACGACCTTCAGACTTCACTTCAACTAAACAAAAAACGTACTCTTAAGTAGGTTCTTCTTAGTCGTGCACTCTTGACAGAGTGGTCGTGGCTGCTGGGATGATTTAGGTACCTACGCTCGTCATGTCTCATTATATAAATTGGGCCGCACAGCCTCCCGCGGTGAGTAGGTAGGTGCGTCTTTATTTTTTATGTTTTTATGCCACTACAGCTTTACGTTATGTTATATTCACGTTATATGTGCCCAAGAGCACTATCTCGGTCCCTGCGTGATCTGAAGGCAGTAGCCCTGTGCATTATAATAGTGAATAGTTGGTACCCTTTTTAAGGGCTAGATGATAGAAGGTAATGTAACAAGATTCATTTTTGTGATTTTTGAAAGATTTTTGTTTGGACGCTATAATTACATTAAGATTGATATTTGATTTTGGGTCCAAAATTTATGTGACAGAAACACGATTGTCTAAAATATGTCAATGTCAATCAATTAATTTTATTGCATATTTCGGTACAGAGTGGTCTTATTCAACATTTTAATTAATAATATAGCGTCCTCTCAAATATAAACAACTTACAGAATATAATTTAATATATAAAAATATACTAATTAATAATAATTATCTCCATAATTATCTTATTTGCGCCTCAAATGTAATTTTCATTATGCTGCACTTTTTTTTCTTTGTTTTTAGGGGGATTCTGTATTTGTAGCATAAAATAACTATTTCATGGTATGGAACCCTATGTGGGCGAATCTGACTCTCATTTGGACGTTTTTTTTCAAGCGCAGAACAACAAAACCAAATTTTCATTAAATACTGAAAATGCTATGTACAATAAAATTATAACAAAGTATGTAAATTGGTTGTATCAATTAGATTAATTTGTATCTATACGAAATTTAACGATGAGTTCGGAATTAAATAATTAGCACCTAATTGATTATCTACCTGCCTTTTATTACGATCGAGTTATGTATACCTATAGCTACAGTAAAATCGATATGTATCGTATTAATTGTATATGTACTTAACCCGGTAACCTATTTTTTAAAGGTTGCTTATAGTTAACTACTAATTTTGCCTTTATTACCTCCGTGGCGCAGTGTGTAGCGCTGTTGTCTTAACGTGCGGAGGCTCCGGGTTCGATACCCGGCAGGGTCAATTTGGGAATTTATTATTTCTTAATTTTCTGGTGGGAGGCTTCGGCCGTGGTAGTTACCACCCGACCGGCAAAGACGTGCTGCCAAGCGATTACGCGTTCCGGTACGATGCCGTGTAGAAACCAAATAGGGGTATGGGTTTAATATAACTGCCATGCCCATTACAGGTTAGCCCGCTACCATCTTAGACTGCATCATCACTTACCATCAGGTGAGATCGCAATCAAGGGCTAACTTGCAGTGGATAAAAAAAAAATTTACACTTGTAAGTTTTTACGTAAGTGACTTACACAGATAACATTTGCTACGAAACGCAACTTACAAGACTGTTAACATTTCGTTAAGTTACTCATATACTTAAGTATAACGTTAGTAACTCTTACAAGTGTAATAGGGATGATACCTTTATCAAAAATAAATTATTTCTAACTGATTATTAAATAGAGGGTCTTCCAATAGACCTAAACTTCACATCCTAGGTTACTTTTAAGTTTGATAACCATTTAAAAAAATAGATTTAAAGAAAAAAAGTGCGTTGAAATTTGATGGCGTCACTATTGTGACTTTCATGCAACTTCCATACTAGAAGTGCGTTTTTAAGTTTGTTAAAGAGTTGCTGATTTGATTGATTTGTCATCATCCCTATTGTGGCCTAAAACTTAGAGGTGTGCTAGCATGTCAGAGGTTCGAACGTTGGATAACGCAAGGTCAGAGGCCGTACCTACTCTAGTCGTGATAGTCTAGAGGTAATGCTAGGCTATCATGACTCTTGTGTTACATTCTCTCTCTGCGTCGTATTCCTCATCGCTGAGGGTCGAGACCTCATTCCATTAATCACATAATGGGGTTTTACTTGGGATAATAATGCGGTGGGTTCTCAGGTCCTTTCGCATACGATTAAAAGTATTATTTCAACCCTTAGGTTACTAACAAATATTTTTTGATGTTATTGAAAATAACTGTATAATAATTTAAGTGCTCGCCGGAGCACGGAGGAAACGAAAAAGCCAAATTCGAACTTCCAAATTCGGTCACTCATCCAGTTACCGACTTGGGTCGACGTTGCTTAACCCACCAGGGCACCGTCTCCGTAACCAGGCCACTCGTCCCTCAACGCATATATATGGTGTTACATTAGTTTGGCAGTAATGAGGGCACCCATACACCAATGTGTGTTAAACTCATAAGTTACCGAAGCCGGTTAGAAACAATACGAAGAAAAATGCAAAGTTGGTTAAGTGGGTAGCTATGTGTAATGATTTAGCTAATATAAGTAGGAAACACGCTAACATAGGGCGGTGAAAGTGGTCGTGCTTCATTACGCGCTAGATACGGACCGCTAAGTTATCGATATTTACTTTTATCATTTTACCCCAAGTTGGTAAATTTAACTAAGTTTTTTATTTCATAAAAATTTGTGTTTCGTTATAGCCTCTTAAATAATGAGTGTTATACCTTACCTACAATTACCTTACTCACAATTGATTTTCTTAATAACGAAGTTGCATGTGGCTTTGCGCTCAGCTGCACGCAAGATAGTTGATGTAGTAATAACATTGGCTACCTGATGTAATATTGTGTATTTTTTAAAAGAGTTACTACCATATTTCTTGGACATCCGTTTCGCGACGATGCCAGGTCAAAGAGAACAAAATCCAGAGGCATTAGCGTGAGACTTTAGCGTCGATTTATGTATTTTTTAAATCTCGCGATTATAGGACAACAGATTGATCTGTAGGGATCATCATGTCGAGTTCCAGTTCAGACTCTAGCTTATACCAATGCTTTATGAAAATTTACGTTATTTTTATTCTTCATAGTTGACGATGCGATGTTGTTTTTTGTATTACAATAGTCCCTACTCTATTTATAGTTTTCCAAAAACAAAATTAATATTGAGGCTCGCTATAAGTCTGAGAAAAATTGTATATGTCACCGTAAGATTGCAAAAACCGTTAGATTGTAATCTAACTAGCGAAATTGTAAACTCGCTTCGTCTCTTCTTCATCTCAATCGATGGATGTCTACATCTGGACATTGTTTTCCATTTGTTCAAACAATTTATTCTTTACGAACGTATCTTGTGTCATACCACAGAATAAGCATTAGATTATAATATATGGAGCCTTGTTGCACGATTATGACTTAAAATTTATCGATAACTTGCCTGTCTCATCACTAGAGAACAGGTTTGGTGGTTATGACCGGCTATGTAGGTAATATTACGTCTTATGAAATTTGTGTCGTCGGTCAGTTTCGTATTATAATATTACAAGCGAATTAGGTAAAAAATGACGAAATAGTGACGTAGCCAGCAGAAAAATATTAACACTTTATAATGTTTGAGTTCATACTCGAAGTCAAATTTGGTTAGGTTTTTCATATAGGACATATTAAAGTCTTATGTAACGTCTTGTATGGAGTCTTCCATCGGCTCAGAAAGAAAATTCTACTGAGAAGAGCCGGCAAGGAACTCAGCAGTTTTTCTTTTACCTTAGTAGGTACACCTACAAGACCACAATATTAAGTATAGAGTATCTAACATCGGTATATAACTATAGTAAAATAATACAAAGAAGATAATATTCTGGTCGGATTGGAAATGGCGCTGAGGCTCGCTTTTAATTTTTTTTATCAACTTAAACTCAGCCCATACATATTATACAGAAAATAAGTACGGCAATTTCTTCGGCGCGCTTTTGCAGTCCGTGAAACCTCGCCCATGATATCGTCACCTCCATGGAAAACTTACGAATCTGCAATTTTAGTGAAATAAATTTTTCGATGAAAAATCGTAACCGTAACCAAATGTAGTACTGCACACCGTAGTGAAGTTACGTATTTCTGGCACTGATAGTTAAATAATTCAAGTTCAGTGACAGAAATACGTAACTTTCCCACAGTGCTACATTTGGTACGGTTTTTCATGGAAATATTGATTTCACTAAAACTGCAGATTCGTAAGTTTGCCATGGAGGTGACGATATTATCACCGTGCATAAGGGTCTCAGCAAACCTATCGTCGCGGAACCGGCTTGAGCTTGTCAAAAAGCTTCATGAGAGTTTAATGTATAAGAGTGAAAACGTGGGAAAACGCCGTTTCCACGTTGGTAACCTTAACTCTAAAGCATTACAGTTTAATTTCGAATGTAGTATATTTATAGTTAAGACCTTTTGTCTTCGTAAAAGAAATCTTACTCATTTTCGTTACGGACGTATTTTGCCGGCTAGGGTACCCTTCCGCATCGTCCCATGAGGAAGTTCGTTACAAATAAATTTAGAAACGTTAGAAATAGCTAAATTTATTTAGTAAAGGTAATAAGCTGAGCAAGATCACTACAGTGGAAGTCCCTGCAAAGTACAATGATTTTACTTATAGTACCTTATTTTACCACCGAGCTAAATTATGGCTTAACCTGTAACGGAATTCGGTCAACGTTACTTAACCAAATTAAATTACACATTTAAACCGTTTTCCTTAAAGGTCACATCACCCTCGTTCGATTTGATTGCTCAAATAAGTGTTTTGAGAGATCGAAGAGAGATCGCTATTTAGGTATAGATACGACCGCCAATAATAAAGGTCTGAACAGACACAGAGCTTTACTGCTGCAATGTGATATTAACTTTTGTAACGTGTTCTCCAAGCACGAGGATGAAACCTCGCTAACTATAACTCCTGGCTTTTAGATTGTGAAAACTTCTGAAATGTAGGGCTGAGAATTTATTGACAGAAACACCCAATTACCCAACTAAAATTCTACACCAATGCAATTACCGAACAATTTTTAGCGCAACCTGGGAATCGAACTTAGCAGACAAACTGACAGTTTTAATATTAAAGGCATTCATGTTTTAGACTTATAATCCTTATTTTAGGAACGTCAAGATATAGTGTCATAAAACTGATTATGAAATGCCTAATACTTAATGCTTTAATAGTATCCTCCAGGACCTCGTCATGTCTGCAGTCAAACTGACTGGACCTAACAGGCGGCGGTTTTTTATACATAATCAGTAACATAAGTACATTACATTCTGTAACAATGTAGGTAGGTAAATCTATCCTAATGTAGGTAGCTAAATCTGGCCTAATTATAAAATCGGATAAGAAATCGATTTTACAGAATCAATGTTATGGCGACCGTCCCAGTAAGTAGGTAGGTATGGTTTATTAGCAGTCGCTGTGATCTCAGGTCCCGTGTTTCAAAATATCTTAGTTGGCGGCTTTTAGCAGCCTTTGGGGTTGTCTAGTAAGATGGCTCCGGACATAATATAATCTTAGACAGTAGTATTATTAGAAATCTGGCCTAATTATGAAATCGGATAAGAAATCGATTTTACAGAATCAATGTTATGGCGACCGTCCCGATATGTAGGTAGGTATCTGGAATCACCACAGAGTATACACAGATACCTTACCTTAGCCATACCTTAGCCATGGAGGTAGGAATTTAGTACCGTAAAAATAATGATACGCACTGATGTATTTTAAGTTAAATTATGTAAGTTTATTTTAAATTTAATTCTAAATTTTATTAGTCGCTGTGATCTCAGGTCCCGTGTTTCAAAATGTCTTAGTTAGTGTAAGATGGCTCCGGACATAATATATTCTTAGACAGTATTAGTACAGTACAAAATAGTTAATAGACCGGAACTTGGCCCAGCGCACTGCCGTGCACCTGGATGATTTTATTAGGGTAGGTACGTATTACCGAAACTTGGTATATTGCTAGTAGTAGATACATATTATACCAAAATAATTAATATTTAGCAAAATACTTAGACGTCACTATCTATTTACTTAATATTGATGAATTTTGCTAAAAATAATGTTTGCTAAAATTTAAATAGGACCGTATTTTCACTTTTTAGGCATCAAGGCAATATAATTTTGTACATATTTGCTATTTTTATTTATAAAGGCTCCGCTGAAAAATTCTTACCAAAACGATTGATGGCAAAGGCTTGGATTGGCTCATGTCCCATTTTTTCATGGACTTCATGGTAGATGAAAGCTATGTTAAAAAGCTTTGTAAGGGGAAGCAGGGGCTCTATGTCGGAGGACACCGCAAATAACTGATTCGCTTTATTCTGAAGGAATCTGCTGATCTTTGGTTTGAGAATGAATATTTCATATTTGTTTAAAAAAATGTAATGAATTTGTAAACCACAGTTTATAAAGGCTTCATTTATTTATTTCTATACAAAAATTAAACAACTAAATAAAAGAAAAGTTATGATTGACTTTGAAAGTGTGTTAACTTTTTTACTAAATTAACTATACTGCCATCTATGGTTCAGTAGCTTAGGTACCATGTGAAGCTCTCATGTTATTAAGTTTTGCTGTTTCTTTATTATAAATTTAATTTATTCGTGTCAATTATATAATATTAAAATTTTAAGTTACTTACGCCACTATAATATAAATACCTAGTAATTTTTAAGTTTCCGTACCCAAAAGATGTCACCCGGACCCTATTGCTAATTGCCTCCGCTGTCCGTCTATCTCTCTGTCAGTCAGCGGGCTATATCTCATTAACCGTAATAGCTAGATAGTTAAATTTTCACAGAGTATGTATTTCTATTGCCGCTATAGCAACAAATAATACCAAGAAATAAAGGGAGTTCTCATACAAGAAATTTTCAAAGACTGAGCGTTACCACTAACGATGGGCTGGCGGGGTTTAACGACTAGTATCATATTAGTGATAATAGTCGGTAAAGTCCGCCAACCAGCACTGGAGCAGCGTGGTGGGTCTAAGCTCTAATTCCCTCCCTCCTATGAAAGTAAAGTGGAGTCCTGTGCCCAGCAGTGGGACGCTAATGAGCTGTAGTCGTGGTGGTGGACGGTGGTGGAGTGTTATCATAAGCACTATAAGAATAATGAAAATAAAATAAAATAAATCAAAGGGGATCCCCGTAAACCTGTATTTAGAAAGTAGGTACATAAAGTTTATAAAGTATAGTGTTAAATCTTGTACGATGATACGTACTGACGATACGATGACTCACATTTGGCCGAATTATTTATAGTAATTAAATCACTAGAATTTATTTTTCAACTCCATCTCTCGTCGAGTAGAATTAAACATTATACATCATCAAAAATTAACGGATTTCGCAAAAGCATATAGTTTGCAATATTCATTATTATTGTTTTGCAATTTTACATGTGCAATGGTGTCATGATATTTTATTAATATACCGTGAAGTGTGAGTCATCCATTATGACTAGCATCATAAAATTCCACTCATTATCAGTAGACTTGAGGAGGTCATAATATCTTATATCTACCCGGCTGTATAACGTGTAAGCCTACAGCTATGTTTCTTTCTATAGGGTTTTCCAATAGGGACGGGTTGATTTTTACAGTCTGTGGCTGCTATGTGGTTGGGGTCTTTCAAGTCTGTTGTTTATTATTCGGTCACGGTTATCTACAGAATTGAGCAGCACGTCCAAATGATAAAATTGTTCAATCAAAGTGTTCGTTAGTGCAAAATGGGTGCAAACGTTGCGACGCACAACGCGGTGGCCCTTCCCAGTCGACCCTCCGATGTTTGGTGACCAAATATGAGACAACCAGTTCGGTTAACAATCGGCCAACTCCCGTGCATAAAAGGAACACCAGTATGCTTACTCTGAGTTTGAAATACGTCTCACTAAAGTGAGGTGAGAGTGAGCTCCTCCATACATCTACAGCCGGCGCTCCTAGCGGCAACATGGTGAACAAAAAGTCACCCAGTCATTCCCACTCCAAGTGAAATTCGATGAGAAAGATCGAGTCTATAACTCACCAAACGTACAAAAAATACGTTATGAGTAATGTCATTTGCTATTTTGGCACTCCGAGTGTTACTTTTTACACGGATTGACATCTCAAAATGCGAGAATGACGTCATTTTCACATTCGATGGCGGATTCATATCTCACCGAAAATATTCCAGTGATAAACGGTTAAATTGAGACTCGATTATGACTGCGCAGATCGGCCGAAAACATCGCCGCTTCCTATGAATGTGTGCAGGAGAACCGGGTTCAGTTAATTCCTCGCCGTGCACAAGAACTCGGCATTTCGCAGACGAATTATGCGTCCTGACTTAGACCTGCACCCGTACAAATTTCAATTGACCCAGGAGCTCAAAATTAATGACCACAGACAACACCATTTGTTCGCAGACTAGGCCTCGGGGTGTTTGGAAGAGAGCCCCTGCAATTTTGGACTAAAAACCATCTTCAGCGATGCGGCTCATTTATGAATGAATGTTACCGCTAGACTTTTTTTGGTGGGATTTTCTGAAATCACAGGTCTATGCCAACAAAAAGCCACAGTCGAACTACTTCAAAGTGAGCATAACTCATGTCATCGCTCAAATTCAGCCGGATCTATGCGATAAAGTCATAAAAAATGGGACCTCTCGAATCCGTGCCACCGTTCGAAGCCGCGGCGGACATTCGAACGATGTTATAATCGCTAAGTTACGAGTATATTCATGGGTCTTTAAAATAATGAAAGAATAAAGTTAATATCTCAAACACAGCCCGTTTTATGCTATTTCAACATCGACCAACCCTTATAGGAAAATCCTTTATTAATTCGATATTTTCCGCCCAGGTTTCCGTTCTAGTTCTTTGCACTTAACGCGGAAAAGTAACGCAGTAAGTATTTCATCATCGTATTTCAACTCATCGCCGGCTCACTACTTAAGCAAGAATCTCCTCTCAGGATGAGAAAACATTAGCCATAGTCCACCGCATTGGCCAAGTGTGGATTGGCAGACTTCAAACACCTTTGAGAACATTATGAAAAACACTCGGGCATACAGCTCGGGCATGTTTCTTCACGATGTTTTCATTCTCCGTAAAAAAGTCACAAGTAGGTTCTTAATTGCGTAAAGCGCACTTAGCTCCGAATAGTTAGCAGTGATTGCCGGGGGATTGAATCGCCGACCACCCCAATAGGAAGCCGGGTGTCTCAAGTCTAAACCACCAGGTTATCGCCACTTATGAGCTTAAATCAGACCACTACCACCAACGTCCCACTGCTGGGCTCAGAACTCTCTCATAGGAGAGCCTTACTTAGAGATTAGAACCACCACGCTGCTCCAATGCGGGTTGGCGGGCTTTAGAGACTATTATCATAATCATAAATAAATCATAAATCATTTATTTTGCATAATTGTGGGTATTAACAAGAATTATATAACACTAAAATATAAAATTATTTAGAATTACTTTACAGTATAATAATATAAAATTTAAATTCAAAATATGCCTGGTATATAAAAAAAAATGGGCCAATAATAATAATTGCTCCAAGTTAAAATTATCAGTTACATTTTACAAAGTTATTAATAAGAATTACTGTAACGTCAAACGATTTAAATATTATTCAATATTGGCATGTTAGATTAACGGAACTAGTTTTATTGGTTTTTTACAATAACTTGACTTAATTTTACAATAATTATTATATTATAAATTTACCAAACAGCACTAAGTTACATCTTTTCTCTTTATGAACTAATTATAGCATGCATTACGCCCATAGATTACACATCACAAATGCATAGTCATAGGAACTTCGCTATCTCCTATATTATATTCGATAGCACTATAGTATTTTTCTTGTTGAGGATTATAAAAATCACTCTTTAAATTTTGTAATTGGTAGCTTTCTATAACATTCCGGTAACTTATTAAATAAGGATATTGCCATAGAGTAAGTCTTTAGAGTACAGAGCTAACCTCCTCGATGGGACCCAAAGTTGGTTTTGTGGCCTCATTCTTCATTTCATGTTAGTGATAATAACCGGGATCGACGGCTTAACGTGCTCTCCGGGGCACCCAATACTTAATTATGGCCCGACACGGGATTCGAACCCAGGACCTCGTCGGCCGCATTCGACCATGTTAACCACTAGACCAATGAGGCAGTTAATCAGACAGACCTATTTTATTTATTTGTTTATACGTGGAACCTACGTCAAATAGGGATGATGCCTATATCAAAAATAAATTATTTCTAACTGATTATTAAATAGAGGGTCTTCAAAAAGACCTAAAATTCACATCCTCGGTTAGTTTTATGTTTGGTAACCATTTTAAAATATAGATTAAAGAAAAAAAGTGCGTTGAAATTTGGTGACGTCACAATTGCGAATTTCATACAACTTCCATACTAGAAGAGCGTTTTTAAGTTTGATAAAGAGTTGCCGATTTGATTGAGTTGTCATCATCCCTATTATACGTACCTGCAGGCCTATTCGCTAAATATTTGACAACAAGTTACCAACACTCTATTGTTGGTAACTCGTTAGTAGTTGCTAATGCTTACGTCACATGTTTCGTATTCAGTAAATCATTTTAATGTCAACTGCATAAAATGACTGTTTTGGTTTATCTATAACATAAATCTCAATAACCCAAATAGCTATTAATCTAAAATTATTACTAAGTCATTATGATTTCGTAATAACTGGGTAGGGTACAAAATATTGAATGTCATAGATATTCATTAAATCCTTTTATTTCTAAACTAGCTGATGCCTGCGACTACGTCCGTGTGGTTTAAGTTTTTTTGATTCCTTCGGGAAGTCCTTAATCTTCTGGGATAAAAAGCCTATGTCACTCTGCAGGTCCTCAACTATACCCATGCCAAAAATCACGACGATCCGTTGCTTCATTGCGGCGTGATTGAAGGACAAACCAACAAACAAACACACTTTCGCACTTATAATATTAGTATGATTATTTGTGAATACCGTGTGTTGGCCTCCGTTATGACGGACGTCAATGACTTAATTTTTTCCATTTCAGTGGTGTGCAATTAGGCCTCATAGGTGGGAAGATGTGGGCTTATTTCATGCCACGTATTGGTTTGGTCTGGTGGTTTCTTCTCTTCTTCATAACAGACTTTCAAAAAGCAGGAGGTTCCCATTCGGCGCGATTTTTTGGCTCATTACCACCATAGCATTGGTACAGTGCCCCGATGTAATTAAGCATACTCAATACTCAATTTATTTATTACATATAGGACTTAGGTGTAGATCATATGTTACGTCATGTTTTGACTGTACCATCGGTTCGAAAAACAGTTTCTACTGAGAAGAGCTTGCAAGAAACTCAGTAGATGCTCTTTTTAAAAAACAAAACAATACAAAAGTATGTTTATTTAATATACAGTAGTGTGAGCTATTAGACTATCCTGTGGGGCACTGGACCCAAAGTCAATTTCTTCCATAAAAATTGTCCTTTACACCATTCAATTTAGATGAATATCTTATGAGATATCATGGAAATCAAGTATAAAGTTGAACAGAAAATCGCGCGGTTGCGGCCGGCAGGTGGCAGATGGGGTGCACTGCGGGCAGTAGGTATGTAAAAAAAACTATTAATGTTATTTATGTTATATACTTATAATGTTATAAAGATTAATAAGATCGCAGTGCTTAATGTAAAACCTGATTTTCTGCCCAGTACCCACTGCCCTCAGCTGGCTACTTAATGATTATTAGTGCTACCCGTGCGAAGCCGGGGCGGGTCGCTAGTTTCAGATATTCACGTTTAAAAAATTTTCGCATTTCGCAAAACGCGTATTTCTAAAATTTACGACTCCGTCGAGGTACGCGACGCAAACACCCGTGCGTTTTTACTGAAGCCTACACAGACCATACAAAAATTAGGTACTTCTCGGTTAGCTCGGTAAAGCTATAGGCTTGAACACACTGATCTCTTCCAGGCCGCGGCGATGCGTTGCTCATGGCATCCTGTAGTGAGTCGATACGCCTGGCGGAATTATAGTTGCAACCCAATCCGCCCAGTGCAGTGGTTGAGCCCGTAGTAAATATGTTCCTTGGGTTGAGCTGTCAATCAGTCAGTCATCTTTTTCCCATTTATATATTTTAAACATTGAGATTTGATTATAGCATTTTCAATGTTCAGAAATCTGTTAATTTTCCTAAAATTCCTTGCACATTTTTACGTATGGAAGCCGACAATGTTGAGATTTCCTAGGATATACTGACCTTATCGTTTCCGCACTCTGGTGGTAAAAGATTGAATTAACAGCAGACAGTTTATTATTTAAATATGCTCATATATGATCATTAATACCTTCACGGAAGTGCCGACATCAAAATATGTACAAAGTTTTTACTCAGTTACTTAAATGAACGATGTGTGAATGCATGGGTAACAAAAACCTGACAAACCAATGTAATATGCTCATATATGCTCATTAATGCCTTCACGGAAGTGCCGACATCAAAATATGTACAAAGTTTTTACTCAGTTACTTAAATGAACGATGTGTGAATGCATGGGTAACAAAAACCTGACAAACCAATGTATTAAAGACTAAGAAGGTGAGGTCAGACCTGAGTATTCGTAAGCAGTCTTACAATAAACAAAAAGTTTGAAATAAAAAAGTAATTTAAAAGAAACAAAAAAAGTATAACAAAATGTATAAAACAAGACAATATAATTTCGTTATTATCAATTTACATAGTAACATACTTTTAATGAAATAATGAACAAAATATAATATAACAATTAAGTATTCTCACAGCTCACGGTTTATAATAATACTAGATGATGCCCGTGACTTCGTCCGCGTGGATTAAGGTTTTTGATACCCGCGGGAATTTTTGGGATAAAAATAGGCCTGTCTCCTTCCCAGAATAAAACCTACAGCTGTACTGTTCTTTCTTCTAAAATAAATATTTTCTTGAACGCGGCCAGACCGTCCCCGGGCTCCTTCATTTCAGCTCCTCTAGTCCAGCAGTGGCGTTGCTCGGACTCCATTGTATACCTACAGGTCATGATCTTGAAACTCTTGAATCGCAGGAGTGGCAGAAGCACCTGCAGGCGACTGCACTGCAGACCGTTGTTGTTTGCTGGCAGTCCAGAAGATCATCTCATATCCTTCAGAACACGCAGCGCAGCGAGCGAAAGCGCAACCATGGCGACACGTAGACGCGCAGCTCGGCACAACAGGCGAGCGCACAGCCCTGCGCGACCTGTACACGCGTAGCTTGACTCGAGCAACCTGACGCGTCGAGAACACCCCACGCAGAGGTGAACGCCGAAGACGAAAGGGACATAGAACAGGTAGAACAGAAAATGAACCTGTGACCACCGCACACACATCATGTCTATCACAGGTTCTGACTACCTTTACGAGTCATATTCGAGTAATGTCTTAATCAGTAACGTGGTAACTTCGTAACGCATTCATCGAACAAAACTAACTTGAACAACATTCTCCAAATATGAAAAAGTAGAACTATTCCTTTTTGGTACTCTTTAAAAATGTGAGCGGTATTAGCGATCCTTTATTGGTAAAATAAATACGAACAAACAAACCAGACTTTATTCTAGTGCAAACAGGTACAACTTCAAATAATTTTACATGAAAGTAAATAAACACAAGTAGACAAATAACACGACAATTTGTCATGGCTGATACGCGCAGAACCGAATATTAACCTGAATACCTTTTTATCTATCAGACTGCAATCCGGTAGAAACGTGCGCAGCTTTTCATCAAACCAACTGGTTAAACCCATAAACTTGGCTCATCAGCCTCTGTCAAATCCCTTTATCACTACTCGGCCGCACCTGACCTCGCTTTCATTGTTGGGTGAAAGAAAAGTACATTTTTTCTTTATAGAAAACCCCGCATCAGATAAGGATTGCACAAAATAACCAATCCCTAAATACTTTAAGCTTTACATATATCGACAAAAATTCAACAAGATCGTTTAGCAACAATTAAGCATTCATTAACAGACTCCTTTATCTGCCGGTCATCCGCGTACTACAATTGCCGAAATCAACTCATCACTGAGTCCTCTCATTATACACAACCGAAGAAGTGAACGACAAGCTTAAGTGCTACAGTGATATTCTGAACTCTTACTCATTACCTTAAACAAAATGTTTGCAATATCCGGCGTTTTAGGATACAAAGGTTTAAATTCTTTCTTAAAGTTGCTCCAACTAGGCTCTGTCGTCGTAGCTGTCTGACTTTCCAAAGTACCTACACGAGCTAGCATCGCGTGCCACCACATGCTTCAAAGTTCAAACGACTACTATGACGAGTTCTACGACGCTCACGTACGCAATCACAGTCAGTCATTTTTCCCGTCCTTCCTCAAGTATAGAATCACAGTAGCCGGTAGGATCAGGCATCACGTTGATACCGATCCCACTTCTGATCTTGCAAATTTCTGGATGATACTTGAAGAACAAAGACAAAAAGCTCTCCTAATGCATTTAATGGGAACAAATATTACAACTACAAAATAAAATCCACAAGAACGACGTACGACGGAAAGGATGACAAGGGAAATGCAGCTCGACAGCAGCACGCGCATGTATTTTATAACCTCGTCTCTGACGAGCTAAAATTTACTTGCGACGGCGTCTGGATTACTTGTATTAATTACAAAATTATTTATAAGGGAAAAATATTATTAGAAAACGTGACCTGTGAGCATACATAATTGTTATTGTTCACGCCACCTGGCATTGTATGAATGAACTTGGTACTTGGACAGGAATTCAAGACCTTAAGTCACTCATGAACTGTCTCTCGCGTAACAGAGCCTTCATTTCTCGCTAGGTGGCGCTACACGTTACGTTTTGGATTAAACAAAATGCAATAATTTCAATCAATTCGTCGTCATCGTCATCCTTGCCTATGGTAACGCCTTTGACAGTTCTTTTCAGTTAAAGGGGGAGAGGGTCTACCCCCCTGTAAGCCAAACTCGTCAAATCCTAATAGTTTTCGAGATATATTTTTTTAAATTTCAAAATTTTGAGGTTATTTTTATACAAATACGGGCTTAGCTCTGTTTAGTTAAGTGGCGAGTGCTTAGTAGTAGGTGGGGGGAACCAGGGGATCCTCCTCTCTCCACCCCGTTCCCCTCCCCCTCCCCCCGCACATATACAAAAAAACGACCGAGCATTTTTTTAAATTAATTGCAGTAGCAAATGTATACTTCTGACTTCTTCTACTAACTACTTCTACGACTACTTCGTCTACTGACTTCCTCTTAGGACAGGGCATCTGGGTATTTACGTTCAACCCTAACCTAACCTAGGCTTTCGACAAATATTTGTTTATTACCTAAAGTCGAATAAGCTGGACAGCGCATCGAACAAACGTCTCCATGTACACGGATTCAATCCGTTCCGCCACAAATTTATCCGTCTCCGAGTGTTCCCAAGATGCCGCCAACAGAAGTCGATGGAAGGAGATCGCAAGAGCTGCTGTAAAGGCCCAATCATAACCACGACCACTCTGCCAAGAGTGAACGAATGAGAAGAAGAAGAACCTAAAGTCGGTGTATTAACCCCATACGAACCTAAGTGCCCGGCCTGCGGCCGGCACTACATGGATATTGTGTTCAACCCTAACCTATTCTAGCCTTTTGACAAATAAATATTTGTTCTTTACTTAAGTTTGGCGTATTAACCCCATAGGAACCTAAATCTTAAACCGCTCTGGTTCCATCATAGCCTTCTATCAGAACTGTAAGGATTTCTGGGTGGTCGTCTTTCTGGGCAGAAAAAAAAATAAGTGGGAGGGAGGGGGGGCGTGGCCTAGGTAGGTTATGCTATGTTATAATAAGTAGAGATTTGCATGAATTTCGGGAAACCTAACCTCAAAATGTCAAAATTTAAAAAATGAATTTATCGAAAACTATTACGATTCGACGGAAAATATTTTGGCGTTACGTTTATTACATTAATACCTTTCCGTAAAAAAACTTAAGTGTGCAGTGACAGTGAAAGGTGCTACGGCCTGCAGCCGCCAGGCGACAAATAATGCAGCAACCTAGGAGGGTCACAACTTACTCACACTTTCATAAACACATATCAAACACACACACACCCCACCCCCTCTTGGGCTGTTAAGAGTCTAATGGGACACGGAATGTATGTGTCTAGCCGATGAGTTCCGTTATTAGTGTATATTAAGTTCACCTACCTCAGTCACCGCTGAGTACCAATTCCTACCAGTGACCTTTGACCTATTAGCAGCTCATAGGCCCCTACTTCTAAGGTCAAAATTTTGTCCTCACCGGCCAGGCTTGCAGTCATAACAGTTATATTAGGTATATTTTGTTCATTATTTCATTAATGTATTTTAGTACGTAAATTGATAATAATGAAATAATCATAGGTATCTTGTTTTATACATTTTGGTACCCAAGCAGTCAGGTTTTTTAAATTACTTTTTTATTCGAACATAATTATTATTATTTATGTAGACGCATCATGGATCTTGAGTGATTGTTCTCACTGTAGCTGCCTGAACGTGGCTTGAAATGGCCATTTGATATACCTATGGCACTACTACATACACATTTTGTTAGAAAAGCTATAATTACTGACTACAGTGTTGAACACTCGTTCATGAAAATTGTAGGACACGTTATTCGTTAAAGGAAGGTTTGTAATTCGTGATTCCATTTTATTATTTTATCGTTACTGGCTACATTTTCTTCACAATGTGGTTTCTGTTGCTGTAGCACGTTTGAACGAACCCTTAGTAACGTGTCGAAGTATCTACAGGCAGAATTAGTATTTTCATTAAATCATTATCTATTAACATTAATTAATTTATTATAATTAAACAAATGAATTAAAATTTTCGTTGAAAAATGGGACATAGTTTGCGTAATAATGGATGGAGTCCATTATTACTAGGTAGGTACTTAATTACAATATCTAATAGTCACTCAATTAGGGTGAAACCACACCACTGTTAGCAGCGATTCATATTTATCTAGTTTTACCATTGAAAATGGTTATCAGATGCAAATTGTCTGAGACGTATTTTTGGCCATAGCTCCGCGGATTTTGGGAGGATCGAGATGGGAATAGTACCAAGAGTTGAGAAATTTATCGAGACACGTGAGCGTTTGTATTTTGAAAATAAGCTAGTATCTTTTTTTGGAATTTTGAAAAATCTTAAAAATTACGAGTTTTTTGGGGAGTGATTAAATAAATAAATAAAATCTTTATTTAACTTAATTATAAATATTTCGGAAAAAACCGACTAAGGAAAAAAAAATGGTCCTAGGGTATTAGTTTAGCTACAAACGGGCGAAATTTTTGAAAATCGGTTAATAATTGTGACGTGTGTGTAGGTGGTCCCTTTAGATTTGTAATTGTAGGAGAACGAGTATTTCCGTATACAAAAAGTGATGTAGCTATTATTGACTGATCGTCATGGTTATACTTTCAAAATATGCTGATGCAGGCGAGAAGTGCATTCGAGTTGGAATTTTGAAAATCGGTTAATAATTTTTTGAAAAATTTTGAAGAGATTTATCGTATTATCGTAAATTTTTGTATTCATTTGAATGAATTTTTTTTTGAATGCTCCGATTCTTGCGGGGACTGCGAAATCTGTGAATTTTTCTCTGTGTGAGTATCTCGGTCTCTGACTACTTATACTATAATTTGAATATGAATTTGGTGGTACAAAGACAAACTAGGTATATCTTGTGTTTTTAGGATTCCGTACCTCAAGAGGACAAAAAGGAACGCTTATAGGATCACTTCGTTGTATGTCTGTCAACCATCTTTTTCTCGGGAAAGCGTGAAGTTCTCAAGTTGAAATTAATATGAGTGAAATACTTAGGTCTACGGTCTACTTAGGGGCATGGCAGTTATATTAAACTCTTACCCTAATCGGTTTCTACGCAGCCTCGTACCGGAACGCTAAATCGTTTGCTTTCTTTTTCTTTGCTAGTAGGGTAGTAACTATCCACGGCCGAAGTCTCCCACCAGGCCAGACCAGGGAAAATTACAAAAAATATAATTAAAAAAATATATTATATATTAAATTCAGAAATTGGGTCAATTTGGGATTTTATAATTTATGAATTTGCTGCCGGTATCGAACCCGTAACGCCAGGGAGCTTCAAAAAGTAAATGAAAGAGTTTAAAATGACAACTGCAAAAGTGGATGAAATTTTGACGTGATGTTGCTAATTTGAATAGGCTATCATATAAAAGGGCTTCAGTTTTATTATACAATATATACACTTAGTTGGTCGAATAATAAAATGCCATAAGTATTAAGTGTGACTTTAGAACGACTTATCGTATCGTATCTTAGGGTATTTTTAAGGGCTTATGTGATGTGGTGATTATCGAGGGCATCAAGTTCAAATACGCACTGTACCACATATATTTGTGTCTGTGGCGGATTATAGCGAATTAAACTTCTAGTTTCTTCATTAACCTGTGAATATTTTACTGAACCAGAAGAAAAACTGGCCCTAGGCCAGTTAAGTAAGAGTAGACCTATTGAAATTATATAAAGTTAAGGTACTTACTTTGCTACGAGTGCGAGGTTTCTCCACGTTAGTGAAGTTCTAAGAACTTTTTCTTTTTGGATGGATCCATTTTATGAATAATTGTAATAATAATTACGAATAAAAACAGAAGTTTATAGAAAACAGTAACCAACAATGATATGACGTACGTTCCATTTCTCTATCCCGATTATTTAAAATCAAACGCACATCAGAGTTTTATGAAATGTTTGAAATTCATAATATTCTAAATAAAGTTCTATAAAATTTATTTCTTTGTATAAAATTTTATAATAAAATGTAACAAGATTAGAAATAAATATTATTTTCGGTTAATACCGGTTTTTGTACGTGTAATGAAACACAAAGGGATCAATCAGGATCAATTTGACAAATTATTAGCAACTTGATAAATTTTATTTTTATCTTCTTAAACATAAAAAACTTAAATCTTAATCAAATATTTGAGATTAGCTTAGTTGATTTTTGCTTAAATGCTTAATTCAAAATAGATTTTGTTTTAGAAATCTTAAATTGTTTATAAAGTTTATTGAAGATTTCTAAAAAATAGTTTTCGGTACTAAATAAACGCCTTTAAGGTCATCAATCTATTTCCAAGCTACGAAGCTCGGTGGGCGTTTCTGGCTCGCACTTGATCGAGTTAGTTTAGGTTTCAGGACATAAGTAGTTTCTTTTTATTACGGAACACATCATGTGCAAAAACAACTTGCACCTGACCGGAGTATATCTGTCACCGTAAGATTGCAAAAACCGTTAGATTGTAATCTTACCAGCGAAATTGGAAACTGTCGACAGATTGTGAACCGTTCAATGTTCCGAGTGTCAATTTTTTAAATATTCATTGTATTTACGTTTTCTTGTCTCTTTCTTGTAGGTTAGGTTAGGGTTCGACGTAAATAATAAGGTAGCGATATAAATAATTTCGCTAGTAAGTTTACAATCTAACGGTTTTTGCAATTTTACGGTGACATAATATACACTCTTTTGAAAATTTACAGAAGACGTAACCCTAAAAACATGAATATTCATAACCAGAAATTGAAATCTTCTTAAGTTTTTCCAAGTACGTCAGAGTACCTACGTAATCGTCATAAAAGTGATCAACTATTACTAGTTTTACCTATACTTATTAAGCATCTTTCTGAACTGATGATTTGGTTCTTGATCTTATACTCACTTTTAACAAAAGTTTACTTGGCTTTTGTAGGTATTGTTTTTGTAAAGCTAAAGTACATATTATTTTTTTAAATTTTGAAGTAACTTTACGTAAGACCCTATTTGTGTATTTACTACCTGATGCCTTCAACTTCATTCACGTGGATTTAAATTTTTGATGAATCCCGTGAAAAATCTTCTTCTTCTCTTCTTTTGGTACATCAAAGGCCTACTCGATCTCCAGATCTTGGAAACCCCATGCGAAAATACATTTTGATTCTTTTCGTTGTGGCGGGACAAACCAAGTCACTTTCGAACGTATATTATTGGTAGGATTCGAAAATTGTAATGCTTAGACGTAACAGAAAATTGTAATGCTGATTGTAACAGGTAGACGGATAGAGGTAGATTCGATGAGTTCGCGTCTCTAGAGCATCATCAATATCTAAACAATCGGAGTACCTCATGCGTTATTACAGTAATTGCGTTGCAGACAATGTCGTGTCGCACGTTCATATCGACCATGCGTTTGCCATTTACATTGACAGGTTAGAATTAAAGCGATGCAGATTTAAACCGTGTCCATCCAGCCATTCTGCCGTGAGACGTTGCGGATCACGGTCCGAATAAAAAACAATACTTAAATTACACAAATTAAATTGCACATAAAATTAAATTAATTTATTTTGAGTGTATATAAATAATAGTGTGTTGCAAAGTGTGTGATTTTGTGTTCGACTTTTGGGTGGTTGTCTTATTTACGGGTGAGTTTAAGTTATTGTCCTTATATGTATTACATTTAACATAAAACTATACACTAGACAGTTGTTTAACATATTGGTTGCTTTTTCACGACATGAAATCAAAATTCAAATTATATTATAAAATATTTAATTCTCATTTAATAGAACAGCCGGTAGGTAACATATGTAATTTATACATGTTTAAATAGTTTCTTTCCATTTAGAATTAATCATAAGATAACCAAGGTAGGAAATATACTTGAAATAGGGCTACAAAATTACCTAACAGAAGTAAATAATAATTTATCTTATTTAGCTGCGATTGTTACTTAAGCATAGTGAATAATATATTACTTCTATTTGAGCAGATAATTCATTAATTTCTCCCGTTCAATAAACAGGTATATTATTTTTATTGATATTCTTCACGAAAGTATCGCGGATGAGAAAACGCATATAAACTTATTGTGATAGGAAAATCTATTTAGTTGCTCCGATACGTGGTGATTTATATCACCGTGTATCATGCATCAAATAAATAGCCTGTTAAATTTACATAAGGTGGATATTATAAAAAAAAGAATTAACGAATACGACCTTGCAAGGTTGCCAAATTTCTCTTTAAATATTATATTTTATATATATAGTTAATTTCGAATGCGAATGTTGGTGGTGGCTGGTGATTGAGAAATTTCGAAATTTTGTACAGAGTGACCTCGAGCGAATAGGATCAGTCACATTAATATTATTTTCATATATGTGATACCTAAGTATTCATTTTTAATATTCGTAATGTTCCTTATATTCTAGATATATAGGAGATGAATCCTACTTAGATGGATTATTGAGCATTTTTTAATATTAATTTTACTCATTTTATAGTTACCCTAGAAACCTAATGGTATTAAAATTACATTTTTTTGGAAAGTTAGACATTATTGAATCGTGAAATCATATCAATTTTATTGTTTGAGCAAATTTATTGGAAATGTTAAAGTACTAAATAACAATATAATGGTTCTCATAATATTAACCAAAAATATAGAGAAATAGTATAATTTCGGTGAAATATATCTAACTTTAAAAAAGCATAACTCAGATTTAGTCTGTTTATATTCTTTTTTTAACACATTCACCAAAATTATGAGAATCTATCCATGCTACGCCTGGGGGAGTCAGCTATCATCTATAAAAGGGAAATAAGATTTTAAATATCTAATAAGACACAGTAGCTTTTAACAGGCAGTATACCATTTTACCCATTCTCCCCGAGGCGACTGTTTCAAGGTAGCTCACTATTGAGCGTTGCACAACCATCGCGTTACAATATTTTGGTCATGGTTTAACTGCCGGTCAGCTAAAACAAAGAATCTTGAAATTATAGATTTTAAATAAGTTTCGCCTGTATCTTGCTAGCGATGATAGGCGGAAATGATTCAGACTACGACCCTCCTCTTTGTGGGGGCCAGGTATAGAAAAATATTTTTGCAACAGCTCAGTGGAAATACTACCATCGCATAAAGCCGTATTGTTTTAATATTGTTGTCGTTCGTGTTTTAGAATTATATTCCTTATTTGACTACTTTTAACGACGGTAGTAACCGCTCAGTTCAAGATCAAGTATCCTTAGTGTCGATAGTTAACAGAAAATAGTTAATAGTATATTATTATAAATGAAAAAGTGTCTATCCGTCTGTCAGTCTGCTACGCTTTAACGAGCCAACATTTCGACAGATTTGATGAAATTTGGTACGGATATAAGTTTTATCCCGGAGAATGAAGGAATAAAAAACCTCCTGCGGAAATAAAAAAACTTAATCCACGCGGACGAAGTCGCGGGCATCATCTGTTTAATTAAAACAATCTCAATCGTACCAATAAATGCATTATGAGTACTTACCTACCTACTCACATAAATTAACATTTATCATTACATCGAAAGTCTTATCTGGGTCATGCGAACTAAGCAATCATTTGAAAATTCTGCTTACTAAACATGCGATTAGCAAAATTGATCATAAAATCCATTCCCATCCATCTATAGGTATAGCTCAATAGTATACTTATAGTAAAAAGATGATGTCCGTGACTTTGTCCACGTGGACTTAGGTTCTAGTAAACCCCCGTGGAAACTCATATATCCTCCTCCGGAATACGACCTACATATAAACCAAATTTCGTCAAAATTTATTGAGCAGATAGGCCGTGAAAGTGCAGCAGACAGATGTCTTTGCAGCTATTATATTATCAGTAGGTACAACGTTTTTTTTTTATCTACTACAAGTCAGCCCTTGACTGCGATCCCACCTGATGGTAAGTGATGATGCGGTCTAAGATGGTAGCGGGCTAACCTGTTAGGGGCATGGCAGTAATATTAAACCCATACCCCTATTTGGTTTCTACACGGCATCGTACTGGAACGCTAAATCGCTTGGTGGCACGTCTTTACCGGTAGGGTGGTAACTAGCCACGGCCCAAGCCTCCTACCAGGCCAGACCGGGGAAAATTCAGAAATTATAAATTTCCAAACCCTGCTGGGGATCGAACCCGGGACCTCCACACGTTAAGGCAACAACGCAACACACTGCGCCACGGAGATCGTCAGAAACCGGTGCGGATTAAAATACTTAAAAATGTAATTTTATTAATTTATTATCTCATTAAAAGTTTAATGATATCACCATCTATATTCATTAATTAACACACTGTGCAAAACGACGAAAGCATGTTTTAAAACAATAGCTATTTAAAATAAATTTACCTATTTAAAAAAAAATATTTAGTGTAGGTACCTACTTACGTAATAAGTTCATTGGCAAAAGGTGACCTATTATTTCTTAAAAAATAAATTTTCATTTCACAGCCAACGTTTGGAAAAATTATGAATCTAAAATTCATCTCTATACAAACAACTGGTTCTATAAATGATTTTTTTCACTTTTTTTTAATTCCACAAAACATTATTTGTCAAACAAATCATATTTATTATTCACATTTACTAGCGGTCGGCCCCGTCTTCGCACGGGTAGCACTAAATCATAATAGTCCATACCCAATAACGGCTAGTGGCCAGTGGCACTGGGCAGCACATGGGCCCCCCCTCTATTTCTATTGCGCGTTAATTTATTTCTATGAGATCTAAGATATTCATCTAAATTAAATGGTATAAAGGGCGAATTTGGTCTATATTAAATTTTACATGCCGGGGAATGACGTAGGCTACTTTTTATCCCGGAAAATTGAAGAGTTCCAGCGGGAATTAAAAAACCTCATATGGATGTTTGTTACTCGATCACGCCAGAACGGCTGTACTGATCTGAATGAAATTTGGCCCAGAGATAGATTATAGATTATATAAATACTAGCGAATGCCCGCGACTTCGTCTGCGTGGTTTGAGGTTTTTGGTTTAATTTATAAATTTTCCGGGATAAAAAGTAGCCTATGTGCTATTCCAGACTATAATCTATTTCTGTGCCAAATTTCAGCCAGATCCGTTCACCCGTTGGGGCGTGATTGAGTAACAAACATCCATACATCCATACATCCAACCAAACTTTCTCATTTATAATATTAGTAAGAAGTAAGATAAACTAATATAATAAAGAGGAAAAATTTGTTTGTTTGTAACGGATAAACTCAAAAACTACTGACCCGATTTTGAAAAATCTTTCACTAATAAAAAGCTACTTTATCAGCGAGTAAGATAGGATACAACATAACACTTTATTTTCAAAAAAATTAGAGATCCCTTCGAACATTGCAATAATGTGAATTGAGTCCGAAAACCTAAGAGCTTCCGTGGCGTGCGCTGCGTAAATAGTTTACGTTTACATTTTTAAACGTTTTTTGTGAAATATTAGTGGCGAAGTCCATGCTCGGTGCAATTCATCATATTATAAAGTACCTAAAGTAAAAGTAAGTTCCTAAATCCCTACAGCTTAGGAGTCCAGTAAGTAGACTGCGGCATCAGGATTGTGAAGTTGGGACTGAGAGTTCAGCCCAAAGTAAAGTCGTTGCTTGGTACCTACAATATCGATTCACCATAAAAAAGTCCTCAATCCCTATGTTTAATGAGTTCTGTGCTTTGCAGCATCACGAATGAGGAGTTGGGACTGAGAGTTCAATCTTTTAGTCGTACCTTACGTTGCTTGGTAGCTTCTATAAAAATTCACCATCAGAACTTCCTAAATCCCTACTGTTAAGAAGTTATGCACCCTGCTGCATCAGGATTGAGGAGTTGGGTTTTTTATGGGACCAATCTGAAAGGATATCCTTTCAAATAAAAAGGAATTTTCCAAATCTGAGATAACAAACATTTTAAAAAATACAACCCTATTGAGATCCTCCTCCTTTTTTAGGGTTCCGTACCTCAAAAGGAAAAAACGGAACCATTATAGGTTCATTTTGTTGTCCGTCCGTCTATCTGTCAAGACTCAAGACCCTTCTTCTCAGGAATGCATGGAGGTATCAAGCTGAAATTCATATCTAAAATCAGGTCTACTGTCCCTTGGAGCTGTGAAAAATCAAACTTCTAAGCCAACCCAATCAAAAGATACATCCCGTGAACTCAGAATCTTGAAATTTAGTACGAAACAACGTCTTATAGCACAGATAAAGGAAAAATTGTGAAAAGCATACATTTATAGTTACATCATATAATAAAAATATTTTTAATAATTTTAAACTTGGTATAGGTTTGCACGGAACCCTCGGTGCGCGAGTCCGACTCGCACTTGGCCGTTGTTTTGAAGTCTGTTAAACATAGAGACATGGGATCTGAACATGGGTTATTAAAATATGAAGTCAGATAATTTAATGAATGTAGCCTTCTTGTGCATAAATAATTTTATCAATACTTATGTATTCGTTTCATGTAAAAGGCTATTTTTAAATATTTTATTTATTCTCTAGTTATGATTTAAAACGAAAAAGAGCTCAAAATTGATTCACAAGAAATAAATATGAACAATAAAATATAACATGATTTATTGTAATCGGTACTAAAATTATACATCAATGTATGTTATAAATAATTACGAATTCTTTGCTTAATTTTTTTTAAATATCTCTACAAATATACTGAATTAACTTGCTACTGGGTACTTACTATAGATACTACATATTTTATTTATATTAGAAACTATATTTTAGTTGCGAAACTCAAGCTTCATGGACTGCTGCTAATCATTTTATAATCCTAAAATTTCTCTTAAATTGCGTTACAAAGAATTTAACGCAATTAAGATTTTCTTCATCGATGCAGTGAAACAAGATTAGTTTTAATCGCATCATATGTTACGTTACGCTTTTTCTTGAAGAAAATCTATATGAGCTTAGTGGCGTTGTCTTAGCAAAAGTACTAACATTAGAATCTTAAATCGCAGTCAAATTATGCAAAATAATTTATTTATTTATTTATTTATTGATACGAAATAGCCGATAGGACTTTACAGTTTCCCAATACGTCTTATCAGGCTACAATAGGTATTACATACTACAATTACATACATTACTAAAATTACACATACGAGTACATGCCAAACAAAAACACTAAAAACACATTAATTAAATTTAAATTGAATAAACAAACAATAACAAAAACATACAACATAAATGAAATTAAAACTACCTATTCTCTAATAACAACTTTATTATTTTCGTGACCTGGATCAGTGGGGTGTGGAAAACGTAATATAATCATATGTTATTAAAAAAAATTAAGGACTTAACTGTCTGCCTTATCTTCTCATATCTATCTTTTCCATATACAGGCTAGCCCAAATAGTGACATCCAAAGAAAAAAATTAGATTCCTCGTACCTAGACCTATCAGAAAATACCCCATGTATGTTCAGCGATTTTTGGTAGTTTTAGAGCTATAATTTTTTAAAGGTTTTTCGCGAGATTTCTGAGGGAGTGAGTGTTAAATTTTTCTTCTTTTTGTTTAGTGTTTTTTCCGATCATTTTTTTAGTGAACATGCTTGCCTACTTTGAAGTGTGCTACTTTGCATAAAATAATTACCATCATAACATTAACCCTAGTCGGAAAAATTATGGTCGAAAGTGAAAAGTTTACGTTCGACAGAAGTAGAGACGAATTTCCAACTTAAGATTAAAAGTACTTTCGCCTGTCTACGTCACTTCCGACTAATTTCAAAAACTTTTGGGGTTCCTAAGCTTCCCTAATTAGTTAAAAAATTAGGTACTTTAGGAGTCATTATTGTGAGACATCGAACTTCAAATGTGGTAAGGCGGTAATTCTTAACTTAAAATTTGATTCCCCTATGGAGATAAACGACCAATCAAAATCGAATTTAACGTGATTGAAGTCACGTGCTAGATATAAGTGTAAAATTTTGAAATTTTGAAAGGTTGCAAGGAAATATTTATTTTCTACTAGCTGATGCCCGCGACTTCGTCCGCGTGGTTTAATTTTTTGTTCCCGCGGGAACTTCTTAATTTTCCGGGATAAAAAGTAGCCTATATCACTCTCCAGGTCCTCAAGTATACTCATGCCAAAAATCACGTCAATCCGTTGCTCCGAGGACAAACCAACAAACAGACACACTTTCGCTTTTATAATGTTATAGTATGATTCCCTACAACAAGAGCAGAGAACCTACTTAATTACTTGTAGTTAGTTATAACTTATAATGATTACAGATCAATTATCATGCGTGTTGCAACAAAGTTGTCCAACTAAATAATAATAATAATAATTATTATTATATACTCTTTATTTGTATTAACATAACAATGACAAAAACAAAAAGAAGAAAGAAGAAAAAAAGACATGGTACAAAAGTCGGCCTTATCGCTTATTAGCGGTCTCTACCAGGCAACCTTAGGAATAGGGAAAAAGGATTGTAGGTGGTGACATTCTATTTTTTTTATCCACTACAAGTTAGCCCTTGACTGCGATCTCACCTGATGGTAAGTAATGATGCAGTCTAAGGTGGTAGCGGGCTAACCTGTTAGGGGCATGGCAGTTATATTAAACCCATACCCCTACTCGGTTTCTACGCGGAATCCTACTGGAACGCTAAATCGCTTGGCGGCACGTCTTTGCCGGTAGGGTGGTAACTAGCCACGGCCGAAGCCTCCCACCAGGCCAGACCAGTAAAAATTCAGAAATTATAAATTCCCAAAATTACCCTGCCAGAGATCGAACCCCGGACCTCCGCACGTTAAGACAACAGCACTACACACTGCGCTACGGAGGTGGTCATACTAAAACATACATACATTCGAATAGCTACATACTAATATATAAACATTAGTAAAACAATATTATATATAAATAGACTAATATATATCGCGAGTGTAGCTGTCACCGTAACATTGTAAAAACCGTTAGATATAATCTAACTCGCGAAATTCTAAACTGTCGAAAGATTGGAAACTGTTTAATGTTCTGAGTGTCAATTTTTGAAATATTCATTTTATTTACGTTTTCTTGTCTCTTTCTTGTAGGTTAGGTTAGGGTTCGACATAAATAACCAAGTAGTGCCCGGCCACACTTAGGTTTTATCGGGTTTAAATAAAGTAAAAAATATAGAAAAATTGATCTTATTATTTCAAAAGTAATTTATTAAAATATTCGAGTCTCTGAGACTCTAAAAAGTTGTTAACTTAAAATTTCTTTTATTTTATTTTACGTCCGCTCTGTTTAAAGGGCTATGTTACAATCCGCTAACTAGTTGGACGTTGAGTGATCCTTGTTCGGCCTAGTCATTCAATTGAATGTTGTCATTCAATGAACGCGCTAGTCATTCAATCAAATAGCAGATTAAACCAGATGACTGCGACATATATATAGTTTAAATAAGAGAAATATTATATTTTAAATGAATAATATTACTGATCGCTAGTTTTTCGCCCTCTGCTTAACATGTATTCTGGGTCAAGCTGTGGATTTAGATCATGTGTTCCATAGCGTCCATAACACATAATTCCATCTGTTTCTGCATACAACAACTATTTGACTAACTGACTGATTGACTAAAAAAGCATGGCAATTTTTTTTTATCAGTCTGTCAGTTTAGTTTAGAGATGGTGTACCACGATACCTACACAGCGTAAGTTAAACCCAGCCTAACATTTGTACAGACACTAAAATACGGGCTAATAACTAGATATTATTAAGAAAATATGAAGCAATGCAAGAACATTCTTAAAAGTCAATATTAACTTGGTATTTACTTAGACCTTGCTCAAGCACACGGTCTTTTTGGAAACTGAATAGACTAATGCGACAGGACAAAACGTTTTTCAATACTATCTTCTTTCCATCGAGTTATCCTGCTTCCATCTTTAGACAGCATCATCAGTTCATCACTTACCTTATTACCAAGCGCGATCGATTTGATGACTTTAAGGGCGCAGTGGTGAGCGCTGTCTTGTAAATGGAAGGTTCCGGATACGATCCCCGGCAGAGTTTTGGGAATTTATAATTTCAGAATTTTCTCTTGTGGGAGTCTTCGGCCGTGGTTAGATTCGGTACGAAGCCGTGTGTGGAAGGATTTGGCCGCGGCTATAGCTAATAGTTACCACTCTACCTGTAAAGACATGCCGCCAAGTGATTTAGCGATAAAGTACCATGCCGTGTAGAAACTTAATAGGGGGGGTTTAAAATACCCCATACCCCTGACAAGTCAGCCTGCTATAACCTTAGACGGCAACATCACTTACCATCGGGTGAGATCGCTGTCAAGGGCTAACTTTATATCACTTTAAAGAAACGCGATTTATGCATCCGCTGGCTCAAAAAAAATAACCATGCTTGTCACGCGTTGCGTCACGATATTATAAATATTGGTTGCGTCTGTCACTCGATGTCTAGCCAAACACGCTGCACGCGCGTTGAAATCTAATTTACGAGTAGGTAATGATCTAATGATGCCCTAATTCGTCGCGTGAATTTTGGGATAAATCAATATATTATATAATTTATGTACCTTACCTTCCTGCTACTAATGCGAAATTGTGTTTGTTTGTTGTTTTACCCTTCAATGAAGCTGAAATGGAGCTACGGATCCACGTAATTTTTTGCATGGATAGGTAAAGTTCTGGGACCATACTGCCAACACTTACAGTAATACTGAAGCAATATTACTCAAAATGCCAGATTGATGTCACGTACCTTGATGTTCCTGAAATAAGGATTATAATTCTACAACTCGAAAGTTAACAATAGTGTAACAATATGGCTTTGAGCTGGACACTGGACGGAGGCTACTTTATTCCTGGAAAATCAGGAAAGTTTTGTCGGTTTTTTTTAAAAACCTACATGAATAAAAGTCACGCATGTTTAGTTAGTTATAATAAGAATTGGTACAAATAAATTGGTAGAAACTTCTATACGTAATCGCTGGGCCTAGAGACTTGAGTATTTGCACGTAGTTTTGAAATAAAAGGTCTTTTCGTTATATTAATAACGAAGACCTCAAAGGCTTTTCATAGAATAAAGGCAAAGTTTCAAACGTGCACCTTTTTCTAACCTGAAAAAATATTGCTAAACAAAGCAAAAATATCCTCATTTCCCCTTCAACTAAGGGATATTGTTGTAGGTCTTGGTGCTAGGTAAGTATGTATTGTGCAATGGGAAAGTTTTGGAATGTCAACCTAGAAGTTTTCATTCTACTGCTTGACCTACTTATTGAGATTATAATATACATATTATCTTAGTAAGAGTAAACCATAAAGTAAATTTTAAATCATTAAGATTAGCATACATAATATTGTGCATTACCACAGAACAAATAAATCTGTATCACGCAACCATAATACATTGACATCTGATTTCTGACACCTAAGCTTAAATCTAAACTATTCGAATTACCATTAACCAACAGCAAGCAATTTAGGTAACCCTAGGCCTACTTCAATCACAATAGGTTTATTTTTAAGGCGATCGTAATCGCGTTGCACAATTAAGCCAGTGATCTTATGAGACTTTTGTCTTGTTATTTTTTATGCATCTGCAAACTGTTAATTTTAAGTATTTTTTATTATGATCTGACGCAGTGGTAGGAAGTCCTGGTTTTAATTCCTGGCTTGTAATGATATTTTCTGAAAAAAAATTTTCATCTGCAAGCTGGTCAAAGACGAAAATTGTTGGGCTGCCTTCTTGGATGCCATTAAGATCGTCCAAGCATTAGCCATGGCAACATACGGTCACAAAGGTGCTACATTATCAATAGTAGCAGGAAACACGTTAAAAAAACATTTCCGGCACGTCTTTGCCGGTGGGTGGTAACTAGCCACGGCCAAAGCCTCCCACCAGGCCAGACCAGGGAAAATTCAGAAGTTATAAATTGCCAAATTGACTCTGCCGGGGATCGAACCCGGAACCACCGCACGTTAAGGCAACAACGCTACACACTGCGCCACGGAGGTCGCCATTCGACGACATGTCATGTCGACATTATAAAACACATATGCATTTGCATTTCTCAGTTTCGCATTTATAATAAATAAGTGCCATAAGAAGTAAGTAGGAAGAGAATAATTAGGTGAAGAATTGCAGATTGACATTAAAACTTCGTTATATTCCGGAAATGTAAAGAGTAAGTTTAAAAATGTATAAAAAGATCTGCCGGACAACTGGGCAACCTATGCACACGGAAAAAGTTAAATTACGAAAGCTGGTATGTAAATTGTTTCGACTGCAACTTTCGTGGTGTTTGTTGGTAATCCGATAAATAATAGCTAACAATAATCGCCGAATTACAATAAACATTCCAACCTAAACCATAATAAATACCCTTTTGTATTAGGCAACTTGATAGAGGTCATCCAAGTTGTGATGAATGAACAAATTTTTGTGTTACCACATCTGTATGTGTGTCAAGAACGATACGTATACTCAACTGAGTCAAGGAGTAGTTTCTGTTTTGCACAATATTTTTTATAATATAGACTTTAATAATTATATTGATAGGCTTGAAGTTTGAACGTCGCGTCGCATGGGCACTGATTGCTACGATCTATCGATTGAACTTCTATGCAGCGACCTTTGAAGGTCACGAACCTAATCTTCGTTTGTTTATGTTTAGGTAATCGTTTGACCTTACTACATAACCGTAAGTTCAAGTTAATGTCATAGACATTATGTCAGGCCTGTGCCCGTGCATGACAGATGAAAAGACTAGTTTCTAATCGATTAAAAGAAAAACCGGCCAAGTGCGTGTCGGCAGAGTAGGGTTCCGTAGTTGCGGAACAAAATGCGGATGTTTTATAAGTCGGTCTACTATAACTCGTAAACTTGTAAAGTCTACGTAGCTGTGATAGTTTTCCTTACTAGCAATATATTCTACTACAAAAATGGTTTTTCCTGTGGAACCATTTGAATTTTCGGGATAAAACTTATCGATCCCCGGGAAATAATCTATGATGGGCCGTAAAAAGACATAATATTAAGTAGAATGAATTATGTAAGTGGGACTTATGAGACCACACCCACGATTTTACCGTATTCGTCAAGATGGTACTCATCTCTTATCTCATGTGCTGTAGTTTCCTGAGTGCGTGTTATTAACACCTTTACACCTTATATATACCTATAATATACTAGACGATGCCCCCGATATCATCCGCGTGGATTATTTTTTTTGATACCCAGGGGAACTACTAATTTTTTCTGGAAAAAACCTATGTCCTGCCCCGGGATGCAACCTACCTTTATATCACATTTCATCAAAATCGGTTGAAAACATGGGCGGTGAAAGCATAGCAGACAGACAGACATAATTATATATATATATATTAATTAAAAAATAATTTGTAATTAATTACATGTCAGCCTCATTATAATCTAATACATAAAACAGAAACAAAAACAAAGTAGTTATTTAACAAAATGAGAAAAATAAGGAGCAGTAAAAGAATAACAAAAATCAAGTTCTTAAAAGAAACAATCCTCAAGAAATTAATAATATGTATTTATTAGATCGATCCAGAATTTATTGCCAGAGACAGTGAGAAAAAAATAATTAATGTTAACTTATGAAACACTACATAATTATGCAAATATTGTAAATATACAAATATTGTAAATGCAAAAGTGTGTCTCTCTGTCTGTCTGTTGCGCTTTCACGGCATATCTGTTCAACCAATTTTTATGGAATTTTGTAAAGGGTTAGTTTGAATCCCGGGGAAGGGACTAGGGGACATAGGCTAATCTTTTATCCCGGAAAATTAATGACTTCCCCTGGGAATCAAAAATCCTTAATCCACGCGGACGAAGTCGCGGGCATCATCTAGTGATTTATATAAGTCCGAATATAAAGATACCAACAACGTGTTGGCCTATCTAATCTGATTAGGTACTATACAAATCGTGACCACTTAGTTAAGACAATAGAATAAAAGATTAGTCTGTCTACTGAACAGCTAGGCTGAGCCTTCTCGCCCAAAATACGCTAATGCATCTTTATATTAATTAGCTATACTCGTATTTTCTCGTACGATCAAAATCTAACTTCTACTAGAGAAAACGAGTTATTGCGTTCCTAACTCTATGACGTAATTTATAATGGGTTTTAAATTGATGTTCATTACTTAATCGATTTTCTTGGAAACATATCAATTAAAACACAATCCACATAACAATAGGTTTTAATTTAAATCTAAAAAATATTGCACTTTAGATATTTGTTATACTGGTGACTCAAATAAAAGGTATGTGTATTGTATATACCAATATATTATAAGTCTATGGTATGTACCTACTGATCCACACAACATAAATCTGGTAAAGTCGAGACCTGCCTTGCACTGCTCAACAGGCAAAGAAATGAAAGAATTTTGAAACGAATTGTTACGTGCGACGAAAAATGGATTCTGTTCGACAATCGAAAGCGCTCAGCAAGTTGGTTAGATCCTGGTTCAGCACCAAAGCAATGCCCTAAACCAAAAATGACCCTTAAAAAGTTGATGGTCACTGTTTGGTGGTCTAGTGCGGGTGTGATTCACCACAGCTTTTTACAAAACGACATGAGCATTACTGCAGATGTGTACTGTGAAGAACTGGAGAGAATGATGGAGAAGCTTGCACATCTGCAACCAGTTTTGGTCAATCGGTCGTCCCCACTGCTCCTTCATGACAACACGCGACCCCATACTACGCAACAGACAGTCTCCAAGCTGCAAGAGCTGGGGTTGGAAGCTCTCCCTCATCCGCCATACTCACCAGACCTTGCACCTACCGACTATTACTTTTTCCAAAATTTAGACAACTTTTTAGAGGGTAAAAAATTCAATTCCCGAGAGGCAGTACAAAATGTCTTTGAAGAGTTTGTTGCCTCCAGTCCAGCTGATTTTTACAAGAAGGGCATCAAAAAACTGCCAATGCGTTGGCAAAGATGCGTCGATTGCATGGGTGATTACTTCGATTAAAAAAAAGTTTGAAAAAATAAGTACTTTCACTTATTCCATACAAAACGGCAATTTCATAGGTTATAAACCTATTATAAAAGAAAAGGAGAATGACTTACTGATCTGTCAACGTACAGCTCAAATGATTGGAGTTTGCAGTTTTATATGACGCACCATTATTTTTCTAAAATAAGGATTATAATTCTTAAACCAGAGCGTTCATTATATTAAAATATTGCTGCTTTAAGCGATGGCAGCAAGCCCTGTGATTCATTTTAATTTTACAATAGTAGATACCTAATATCATCAATTTACAGGGTAAGCAATGGAGCAATTTGCAAGTATGTGGATAAATATTTAGTAGAAACAATGTCAACATAACATAACTCGTCTTTTATGGTGATGTGTTCTGTAAGCACTAATTGCCACTTAACTGCAGGACCTTGACTAATTACGCGGTTTGTAAATCTAATAGTTTTTGCCTGCGACTTCGTCCGCGTTTGAGTTAATTTTAATCCTTAAAAAATTTCCCATTTTTTCAGGATTAGACTATTACTTTCATTAGACTTCATTCAATCTGTTTTTTAATGAAATTGTAACTGGATGATTCCTGTACATTAAAATTTTTTGAAAATTTTATTTGGCGGTGCTTATTATCGATACAAAGCCCATATAGAAATAGAAGTGAAAATATTAAAATAACAACACAGCACTTCTTAAATAATTAAAATATAAAGCTTAAAACTATGTCTTTAAAGTTTAATTACGAATGTACCATATTATTATAGTTATGACCTTTTGCTTATTTTGTCTTAAGCAGAATGGTGTCCTGAGGTGTCATTCACGGTTACACATGACTTTTAAATATAAACCTTAAAACAAAGGCAATAAAGTTGTATTACTGAAGACCTTTTGTCTTAAGAAGAAAGGTGTCGGTCTCGCGTTTTCACATCAGCTCAACGCGCCCAAAGAAGTTTTCACTTCAACAAATTTAGTTTCTCTGTCTATCTGTCTGTGTGTCTGTCTGTTACAGCATTACGCTGACACTACTGCAGATATTTCACTACAACTAGGCATAACTTTAACTAATACACTGGGTTTAAATATTGGATATTTGTTATCACGAAAAATGAATTCGTGATTAAATAAGGATCTTGGCCTTATCCTAGACAATTCTTTGTCTTGGGTTCCACAAGTAACAGAGCTAAGTCGAAAGATATTTGCTGCTCTTGGGTATTTAAGACTGTGGAAACATTTCTTGCCCATAAAGACTAAAATACTTCTAGCACATACTCTTCTTTTACCCATTTTGGACTATGCTGATGTTAGTTATTCGGATTTATCAGAGACCATGCTTAACAAATTGGATAGATTTCTGAATGTATGTATTCGCTTCATCTATGGCCTGCGCAAATATGATCATGTGTCTGAGTTTCGGGCTCAGTTGAAGTGGCTGCCAATTCGATCCCGTAGAAACTTACACGCTCTTTCGCTCCTATACGCTATTTTATATCATCCTCAAACGCCACCCTATTTGAAAGAGCGATTCACCTTTCTTGGCAGCAATGACATATTTATTTGCGGTCTAGGGATGACAACAAGTTGGAAAAAAAAAATACCTTTGAGTCGGACTGAGGTGTATGCAAATTCCTTTACAGTAAAGACTGTTATGCTATGGAATGCATTGCCAAGTGACATTAGACAATCAAAATCTTTGAGTATTTTTAAGGATCGTTTGAAGGAATTTTATCTTGCTAATAATATGGTGTAAATTATTTATGTATTTGTTTACTTTTTATTGTGTAGGTTTAAAATATTTATATAAGCATTTATTTAATTATATTGGTATATATTTTAGTATTTTTTATTCGTGTAATTGTTTATGTAGTATTAGAATGTATAGTTTATGTAGTATATTGTATGTTTTGTTGTTGCACTATCCCGCTTCGTTGCATTTGTTTCTTTATTTAAAGGTTGTCTGGAGGAGATCACTTTTAGTGATAAGACCGCCTTCGCGCACTTATTTATGTTTGCTTGTTCACTGTTTTTGTTTCTTTTTTAATGTTTTGTGTGGCAATAAAGTATTTATCTATCTATCTATAAATTCGTGATATTAAACTACTCGTATAACTCTGTCAAATCTCAACCGATTTTAAAAATAATTTTTCTGTGCGAAGGTAAAGTTAGGTCATGAAGATCTGATGAGCAGTTCAGATTTCAGATTAAGAACTGAACTCCTCAAATGGGAACAGAAAATGAGTTGCGATCAGTGTACCTAGTAGCTTCATAAAAGATTATTGACCTTTGGCGTAGGTACGTCTCTTACCTACATTTTGACATTTCAAAATACTTAAAGCTTTTAAGGTCTTGTAAAAGCAGGAAAGTTGGCAACTTCCGTTTTAAATTTCCTTTGTATCTACTTGCTTTGTTTATATTTTATTACTTGCTGACTCTTCTGGGTAGATTCGCTGTGCGTTTACCTACTGTGCGATATTTTTTTTCCCCAAGAAGTTATAATAATGTCAAACTTTTCCTTTGTCGTCTACATAAAACGTATTATCTATACTAATATTATAAATGCGTAAGTTTGGATGGATGGATGTATGGATGGATGTTTGTAACTCAATGACGTCGGAACGGCTACACGGATCTGGATAAAATTTGTCACAGAGATAGAGTATAGTCCGGAATAACACAAAAGCTACTCTTATCCAATGAAAATTTAAGAATTCCCACTACTACTAAAAAACTTCAATCCACGCGGGTGAAGTCGCGGGCATCAGCTAGTAAATAAAGCATGACGTTCATGCCATAATGGGGAGAGTAATGGGAGTGTAAGTAGGTGCATGGATTCTGCATAACAATTATAATACTTTTATTTTCCGCAATAAGATGTTTAACAGAAATCAAGTGAAAGTGTCAAACAGGTACTAAGAACTACTCGTATAATTTAAAATTTACGTAGGCTTATACATATTGGATGCCTCAATGAATCAACTTAAAAAAAGGTCGACGGTGGTTACACTATAGATCTCTCCTCTTCGGTTCAGTTTTAATTGTGGCCTACTTCTTCTATCCTGGTTTTCTTTCGCACTAAGAAATTGTTGTTCGTTGTGCGTGAATAACTGCGGCCTTGTCCTATCTGGGATTCCCAGGTTCAAGTACGTACAGAATCAGTATACGGATACCGATTCTACTATTCGGCGGATACGAATAAAGCTGATAAATAAAAAAATAAAATTCTTTAGTTTGCGCATAAGCATGTTGGGCCAGATTTCAAATCATCAAGCATGAGTATAATCCATAGTAATATTAGAAATGCGAAAATGTGTCCATCAGTTTGTTTGCTACGCTATCACGGCCCATCTGCTCAACCGATTTTGAGGTACAAATTAAAAATAGTTTGCTACCTCGAGAAGGACATTTTATCCTGGAAAATCAAAAAGTTTCCACAGCGTTAAATCAACGTGGACGAAGTCGCCAGCTCATGCCGCTAGTACAGAAATAAGCAGCTATTACGGACGGACAGACGAGACGATGTGGGTGGATGGCCATAAAGGTTTCTTTTTACCATCCACCACCACCACTACAGCCCATTAACGTCCCACTGCTGGGCACAGGCTTCCACTCTCATAGGTGAGAGGGAATTAGAGCTTAGACCCAACACGCTGCTCTTTCACGACCATTATCATGTTAGTGATAATAACCGGGACCGACGGCTTAACGTGTTATCAGAGGCAGTATTCAACTTCACAGTATGGGTGATACTGATCCCGTAGTTCCTCTGTTTGTTTTCAGCCTTTAGGTAAAACGTACCCAAGAACGTGTTTTCCCACGTGCTGTGAGAAATACTATATTCAGAGCGTGTGACTTATTGTTTTTCATGGGTTTTGTAACTTACCTATAGTAATCTCGTATTTGTATAACATTCTCTCATGGTGTTCGGAAACTATAAATTTAGGGACCATAGTGTAGAGTTGATTCTAATTAAAATAATATAATATACTGCGTGTCAGTACACGCATTTTACCAAGTGCCTGACGTAGGGTTCTGCTAAATGTAGTCATGTCATATCCTAGTTGCCTGGAGAAGAGGTTAACCTAAAAAAAGTTTTTTTTTTATATATTAGATAAATAATTAACTTATTCCGTTAGTTTAACTCCATATACATTAAATATTTAGTACTTAATAGGTCCGCACAGTCAAAGCGCTAGATGTTACAATAGTCAGCCTGACCCATTGTCCTAGGCGACACAAACGACGCGATGCGACGTGATAGTTGCACCGACGCCATAGAAAATGACAAACTTGTCTACGCGACAACTTAGGCCACGAGAAGGGTCAGTTACTGTTCGAGACTGTCGCGTCGCGTCGTATCGAGTCGCGGTGTCGCGTTTGTCGCTTACTTAAAACAACGGGTAATGTACCATATTATACCATACCTTTTATATTCGGTATTCTGTAACCGACACTAGCGTAAGACGTATTCAGACATTAGTCATGTCTTCCGCGCTTATATCAAAACATCAAAATCCTTGTTTGGTCTTTGTTATAACAAAGATGTGTATGACCTCATAATACGTGAGACAGATCCTTATTATTATAAAGTAGGTACCTAGGTACATTAGCTGATTGTCTGTGCATTTTGGGATGGAATAGCATGTCAATTTATCCGATTCTTACAAGGCCAAGCAACCCCGATGCATTCGACTAAAACAAATCATAGCCTTCTACGCATACCATTGTCTAAACTTTAAAGGCTCATATACACATTGGCATAGTATAAGTGTCGGCTAATATGTTTTGTGTTAAAAGTAGGTATATATTTTTCATAGTAAGTATAAAATATTTTCTTACGGGAAAATGGTAAAGGTATTGCGTAGGAGTTGCTCTTGAATTGCGCTAAGATCCTTTCCTTGTAGTCGACCGATAGACAGCCGATAGACGTCCATAGCTGGTTATAGGTATCTTGTAGTAAATTGCACTCGCCGCGGTCTTGCACCACCAAGATCCAATGGCTCCATGTGGCTCTTGCATCATTTCACCTATCGATGGGTCTACCAATTCTGCTCTCTGCAGTACGGGGTCGTCATTTCAGCAATTTGGGCCTTCCTGATCCTTTGATGTATGTATAATAAATAGTCTAGTCATTTGGAGCATGTCGAAATCCATAAAATCACCAATTTTCAAAACTCCCGGAAAACTTTTCAGGTAACCCCCACTTGGAGCCCCAAATGACTGGACTATTTAAGACCACTGACCACACACGGCAAATGTACAAGTGGTTTTGTAACGTGTACAGGCACCTTAGATAATTCGATTCAGTAAGACCTATTTCTTTATGGCGCTCTGACTCTCTCTGTTAGTGTATTGGCCGAGTGCTTCAGGCCAATGTGTGCTAGGTCTAAGTTGTTATGAACAGATTAGCATAATTTTACAATAAAAATGATCATCTCGTATGGACACTACCGAGTAGCGCATTGTGTATTCACGTAGGTTGGTCCATATACTACGCATAGAAACGGATGAGCATACACTAATTATAGATACCAACCTATTACGCATTTACGGTCCTGGGTTTTAGGTCAGGTTGCTTAATATTCTAGCCTTCATACCTAATCAATTATTTAGTTCATATCTAAGCTTCCCTGGTGCAGTAGAGCGCTGTGGTCTTACAAATGGGGGTCTCGGGTTCTTATAGCGGCAGGGTCGATTCAGGAATTTGTAATATCTGAATTTTCTGTAGTCTGGTCTGGTAGGGGGCTTCAATCATGGCTAGTTACCACCCTGCTGGCAAAGACATGCCACCAAGCGAGAAACAGGTTAGGGGTATCAGTATCTATACTTAATATTATAAATGCGAAAGTTTGAATGGATGTATGAATGTTTGTTACTCATTCACGCCCCAACGGCTGAACGGATCTGGCTGAAATTTGGCACAGCGATAGATTATAGTCTGGAATAGCACAAAGAATATTTTTCTATCTTTGTTTTTTAGAGTCTTCCCTCTTTATAATCGATAAGATTTCCGAAATCCGGCCGCAAATCCTGTTGAGCCCCAAAATCTTCTAATCTCAGGACAAATCCTTATATGTGAACCCTACCCACGCCCGACTTCTTGTTTAGGAGAATCAATGCGACTGAAAATCTTTATCCACGCGAAGTCACGGGTGCCAACTAACCATCAACCTGATGTATCCGCCATAAAAATACGATTTTATTTGTTATTTATTCCGAACAGATGCAATATGTCGTAAATAAAGATGAAATCAAAATGAATTTTAAATAGCGCATGCTAACGAACGGTCATTATTAGAATAACAAACTAACTTGCCTACTGAAGTATTGTTTGATGCTGTCATTTGCTTAATCTATATTGCAAAAGTAGGATCTATTATACCTTAAAATCCCATCTTTTTAACCGATTTCACTGATATTTGTTAGAAATTGGATATCGATCGCGAGGACGGAGCTAGTTTTAAGGCCGAAAAATCGAAGAGTTCTCACGTATTTTCATAAAACCTAAAACAACGCGGGCGAGGTGGCGGGCATATATAGGCACATTTCAATACCATAGATAGAGCGAGACCAATCCTTCATCTATGTTTAATACCTATAGGTGTCGGATGAATACAAAGGCAGAGTCCATCAAGCAATCATCATGCACAATTACGCAATCATCGATAAGCAGAAGCGTCAGTGTTTACTGTTATAATTACCTTTACCTTTACCTTTAAAACTCAGTCAAGCGAACAACCTCTATGGGATACAACCTCTATTGCCAAATTACATCGAAATCGATGGAAAAGACGATCTGACAAAGAGACCCACTTTCGCATTATGGATATATGGATACATTCTACATTCAAGAGGTATACTACATAATTTAGTAAAAACTTTTCATGAATCATCGACATCTAAGTAACGTTCAAATTAAAACCACAAGAATGTTGCACAATAAGAGATAACAATGAGAAGAACCCACCTAATAATATAACAATTATTTAGTTAATGGGTCAACCTAATTAAGGTACCTAACTAGCTGACGTGCAGTCCATAAAGACGTCATTTCGATGCAAAATCGAAATGTAAAAGTTATAATAAAATGGCAAGGACACATTACGAAACCATCTAGTGTGGTCTGGTCTGACTGGACACGTAGTAAAATTGACCTTGTATATGACTGATTAACGGTTCTGTGAAAATGAGAACACGCATTTTTTACAAGTTAGCCCTTGACTGCATTCTTACCGGGTGAACCTAGTAAGTGATGATGTAGTCTAATGCTCTGACTGTCCCCAACCAAGTCAAAGTACGCTCTATAGATCTCAGGATAAGTGTGAGATCTTTAGAGCATACTTTGAATTAGCTCTAACTTATGACTGAGTTAAAATGTGAAAGATTTATGATACGCACAAAAGTCTCGTTTTAACTCTAAGTATAGCTTGAGCGAAGTCAAAGTACGCTATATAGATCTCAGCATCATCTCAGCATCATCTCAGCATAAGATGTAGCGGGCTAACCTTTTGAGGTTATGGCAGTTATATTAAGCCCATACCTCTAAGCAGTTTTTACACGGCATCGCACCAGAGCGTTAAATCGCTGGGGTACATGTTTTGCCGTCAGGGTGATAACTAGCCACGGCCGAAGCCTCCCACCAGACTAGACTAAATAAAATATAAATTAATAAATTGGCCCTGCCGGGGATTAAATCCTGGACCGTATAAGGCCACAGTTGCGCCTGGCGCAGTTGACAATGATATAGACTTGTCTATATTTATTAACATTTTAGTGTTTCCAACTAAAATTAAATTAAAATTTTGTTCAGTTTGCCCGTTTTTTACTCCCATAGAAACGATTATGTCATTAAATTTTATATTTATTATCGAGTATCAAAGCCGATTAACTATTATTTATAAAGTTTGTATCTTCCTAGTGGGAAATTTTTCATAATAAGTTTTTTTAATAGACGTAGATACATTCAATTTCCATTGTATGAACAAAAAATCCACTTTAGTTTTTAATAATCGTGTTGAGAATGATTGGTTTCGAAGCCAAACTATGCTCGTCTTTTTAAAAAATGTTCAGTCAAATTATATTTTAATCGCTCTAGTTGTAGACGTTGACTTTTTGGTGTTTTAATAATGTTAGTATTGTACTAAATCCAGCCACCCTTACTTACAAATATATTATATGTTTACCTACACAAAAATAGGCAGTGTGTTTGTTAAATCTATATGATATTAATAGGGCCAGGCTCCACTATGATATACCTTACAAATACATCTTCAGGCACGATTTTTATGCATTATATATTGATAGTAGGATTCTGTTATGACGTAATCAGTAGGCACATCTAAGAAATGAAGGCTGTAGAGAAAAAAGACAGGAATTTTGGATATTCCATCCCATGTTAGCATGAAAGTCATGAAAGCACGAAGTTAGCATGAAAGTCCCTTATTTTTCAAGGTAAAATTCGTGTTCGAAGACACTTGAAAATCCCACCCCCTCATCGAGCGAAGTCGGGGTGGGTCTGCTAGTTTATTTACCAGAGTTATTAATATTTACGTTCATTTATCATTCAGTCAGTATCTTCATTTGAATATTATTATAAGGATGGATGGAAAAGTACTTTTGAAGGATTCAAAAGTACTTGTAAAAGTTTATTTGAATTTAGAATTTTGATGTATTTTATTGTTTCAGGTGAAAATGGCGCCATCTATTGGCGTCGCGGAGTACTATGCCGGGAAAACAATTTTCATCACCGGTGCAACAGGTTTTATGGGAAAAGTTCTCATAGAGAAACTGCTGAGATGCTGTCCGGATATTAATAAGATTTATCTGTTGATGAGACCGAAAAGAGGTCAAGGCACCAAAGAGAGGCTAGATGATTTCATACATTGTCGGGTATGTTAATTAGTAATTATCATCGATTAACATCTAATTGCTCAGTACAAGAATAGTAATATTTTTTTAGTGTTACTAAACTTCAGCGCCATCTGTTGGCGAGTAGAATTATAGAGTATTTTTTATCGTGTCGTAATTACGCGTTTTTTAACGGTCGATTAAGTTACTACGGATTATAGTTTCGTCTAATCCATCTATCTGTCTTGAATCACAACAGTTTTAAAAATAAACTTTAAGGCATGAAAAGTGCAAAAGCACAGTTACAATATCATGCTACCGCTACATAGAAGCGGGTCTACTTAAAGACAGTCTTTCGAAAAAAAACGTTTATTCTTTATAGCCTATTTTTTATAACCATGGTTATAAAATCTTGCCTTAACCGTGTCCTGACAACCATACGATCAGTTTATTTAATACTGCATTACCTAATTACCTATAATTTATTTAATTCCAGGTCTTTGACAACTTGCAAACCCATTCACCGAAATCCTTCGAAAAGCTACAAGTAATCAAGGGCGACATCCTTCAAGAGGAACTTGGCATTTCCAACCAGGATTGGGACATGCTGCAGAGAGAAACTCAGATCATGTTTCACTGTGCCGCTTGCGTCAGGTAAAGATTTATTCTGAACTAGCTGATGCCCGCGACTTCGCCTGCGTGGCTTGAGGTTTTTTGGTTCTCGCGGGAACTCTTCTTTTTGGGAATTTTATAAAGTAGCACTATGTGATAATCTATATATATGTGCAGCTATCTCTGTGCCAAATTTTATCCAGATCCGTTAAGCCGTTCTGGCGTGATTGAGTGAAAAATATCAATCAATCCATCCATCCAAATTTTCGCATTTATAATATTAGTATATAGGGTATAGGGCCTGCGTCCATAGACAGTAGGTATGGCACAGTACGGGATTTACTTAGCATAAATTGTTTACAGTGCGTAGTAAAACAGTTTACTGATTTTTGTTTTCAGATTCGACATGTTCATCCGTGATGCAGTTAACATGAACACTGTTGGAACTATGAAAGCGCTCAAATTAGCAGAGGGAATGCAAAAACTAGAGGTATGATAAATGAAATAATAATAATGAAACAAATAAATATTTATTAAAGTGGTCTTTGATTCCATGCTACAACAACATGTTTTGATTGAAATAAAAAAAAACATGTTTTTTTTGTTGACTCCATAGTCACGGGTGCCAGCTATCAACCTGATGAATCCGCCATAAAAACACGATTTTATTAGTTATTTATTCTGAACAGACGCAATAAAGTCGTAAATAAAGATTAAATCAAAATTAGAATAACAGACTAACTATTATTAAGTAGGTATTTTTTGATGCCATTTGCATCCGATACCTACTTAATATTATAAATGCGATAGTGTGTCTGTCTGCTTTCACGGCTTATCTGTTCAACCGACTTTGATGAATACAGGGGTAGGTTGAATCCCGGGGAAGGACATGGGGTCCTTTTAAGCCCGGAAACTTAAAGAGTTCCCGCTCGAATCAAAAAACCTTAAAGCACGCGGATGAAGTCGCGGGCATCATCTAGTACTTGTATAAAGACACAAAAGAGAGAGAGAGATGGAAACTATATAATCCGAAACCTATTTGAGGTATATATTTTGTAGATAAGTGAACTTTCTGAAATTGACGTCTATTAAACCGAATTCTATAATCATTTAATTTGTAGTTAGGTATCAGGTCCAATATATTTTATCTATTTTAAACATAGAAATACTTGTTCTGTAAGTTAGATGAACGCTTCTAGAAGTCTGTTAAGTTACAAATATAATTTTTAATAATTTTCAGGTGTTCGTTCACGTCTCAACTTCCTACTGCCGCTGTGAACTCGAGGTTTTAGAAGAAAAGCTGTATCCAGCGAAGCACAAACCTCAAAACATCGTGCAGTGCACCAAATGGATGGATGACGATCTCCTCAACTATCTGCAACCCAAGTAAGAATCTTGATTAATTTTTCACCGGCTTCCAAATATGGGGAGATTATCATTCCGGTACGTATTTATTTTAATGCATGTCTACTGTTCCAAGGTTGTTGTTGATTTGCGTGATTTTTCGTGCAGGGGTAGGTAATGTACGTACCATTTCATACTTCATTTTCTACCCCTAGTCTCAACACCTAATGCTGCAGAGTAATGCACTCTTAAGCCAAGAGGATACATAATCTGTTAATGGTTACTAAATACCGATTTCATCATTGAACTTCGGATCCCATTTTCTCATTCCTGTATTATTATAACTGGCAAGCGAAAGTAATCAAAGTTAATTTTAAAGTTATCTTTCGATAAGTATAGGTTTTTAAGTTACGTTAATTTTGCTCTTTTTACAGACTGATCGAACCCCAACCAAACACGTACGCTTACACCAAGTCGTTGACAGAAGACTTAGTGTCTCAACATGCAGGAAAGTTCCCGATTGCCATTGCCAGACCGTCGATTGGTAAGCATTACGTATATGTTCTTGTACAAGGACTCTTAAATTGATTTAGTTAAATATTTTAATGCTGTCCCTTTTTGGCAACTTCAATATGCATTTGCCAAAAAGGAACAGCATTACAAAATTTAACTAAATTAGTTTAAATGTCCTTGTGCAAGCGGTCCTAAGGCTACGAACTGAAGTTGTCAAAACTAAGCTGTAAGGACTCTAGATGTAAAGCATCGCATTATTCTAAATCCTTATATCAAGATTCGCCTTACCATATTGCAAACGAGGTTTTGGAAGTCTTATTATCTGTAATAATTTGTAACAGTAGTCTTGTCCTTAATGTACTGCACTTAAGCGTAGCACTAAAGGCATGGAGCATCGAAAGGCAAGAAAAAAATTACAATCAGAGGACCAAACTAGAACTGTTTCCGATCGCCGTGTCGGAGGAAAATGGGAGGAACCCAAAAAAATACTCTAGAGTGGAGCTGTAGATAATAATATTATATTTGGTTATATTAAATTATTTGATCTATAAGTCCGCCAAACTTGTCTGACCCGGTTTATTTTTCATAGTTATAACGCGTCACCGTAGAATATACAGGAAAATAAACGAACTATGAAAAATAAAGTAAAAACAAAAACTAAACAGGCATGAAAATTAGTTTCAGTGCCAGTAGTCAGATAAGTGTGTGGGATTATACTTATTTATCAATTTTCTTGTTACAGTGACAGCCGCCTACAAAGAGCCAATGCCTGGTTGGGTTGACAACCTAAACGGTCCCACTGGTCTTCTCGTTGGTGCTGGGAAAGGTGAGAATGACAGTTTCAGGTACTTTGGCTCAAGACGATTTCTGATGAGGAAGTCATATCACATCATGACAAACAATATCATGTCATACAAATAAATAAACATGGTAGTTTTTTCGGTGGTAAATTTAGACGTGAATCTATCCTAAAATTAAAAAGCAAAGGTTTGGATGGATGGATGGATGTTTGTAACGTCAGAATAGCTAAACTGATCTGGATGAAATTTGGCACAGATCGTAGACTGGAATAACAAATAGGCTTCTTTTTATTCCGGAAACTAAAGAGTTCCCGCAGAAACTAAAAAACCTCAATCCACGCGGACGAAGTCGCGGACATCAACTTCTCTCTTAGATGAGATGATTATTTTAGCTTTTAAGTTGCAGAAACTTTTCATCGAAAGTTTTTCGGTAGGTACATACTTATACGACGAAGACGATGAGACGAGTGGCCTAGCTGTGACACCGTATATTATCAGTTGATTGCGATTGCTAATCAATGATGACCCAAGTCGGTAACTGGATGGGTGACAGAATTTGGAGGTTCAAATTTAGCCTTTTCGTTTCCTCCGTGTTTCGGAGAGCACGTTAAGCCCAGTTATTATGATTAATACCTAATAATAATCGCTACAAACCTAGGAGTTGAAATACTGTTAGTTGAGTTGGAAGGACGTGAGAACCCACCGTATTATTGTCCCAAGAAAACCCCTGCCATTATATGGTTAATGGAAAGGGGCCACGATCCTCGGCAACCAGGAATACGACGCAGAGAGAGAGAGACTCACTTAAAAATTAATTAAACTTTCATACTTTACAGGTGTGATCCGAACGATGCACTGCAACGAGGAATACCTAGCCGACGTGGTCCCCGTAGATATGGCGGTGAATGCTTGCATTCTATTGGCTTACGTCACTGCTTTGGAAAAGTAAGGATCCATATGATGCACTGAAAAATTCATACCATTAATTTCATATTTATTGACCATTAAAAGTATTCACTTTATTTATTACTAGATGATGCCCGCGACTTTTTCCGCTTGTTCAGCTTTTCGATTTCCGGGGGAACTCCTTAATTTTCCCGGATCAAATGTAGCCGATGTCCTTTCCCGGTTAGTAGCCTACCTCTATACCAAAATTTAATAAAATCGGTTGAAAACATGGGCCGTTACAGCGTAGCAAATAGATACATTCGCATTTATAATATTAGTACCTATGGATTTACGTATATTCACCAAAAGAACCTAGATTAGAGGTAGCTTCAAAAAATGAAAAGAATATAATTGCACTTAGAAACGATATTTTTTTAGTAGGTCAATTAAAAAATGACCGAATCAAATTATTAAATGATAATCCCATTTATAATAATTATTATAATTGTCTTCTATACATATAAAATCAATTGCTGTTCGTTTGTCTCGGTAAAATTTGAGAACGGCTGAGCCGATTTAGCTGATTTTGGTTTTGAAATGTTTGTCGTAGTCCAGGGAAGATTTAAACGGTGAGAAAATATGTAAAAATTGCGAGGAAGATCGGGCAGGACAACGTTTGCCGGGCCCACTAGTATTTAATAAATATATCAGCCATTACTAAGGACTAGGTAAGTTTTTGCGGCGCTTGCTTGTGAGACTCTGGGCCCATGATCATCGGACACGAAGAATTTTATAAATGTCGTGTCCAAAAAACTGATCAACGCCTCTGGTGACCAAAGTGCTTATTTAGCTCAACGGCTTAGCCTTGCTATTCGACGAAGTAATAGTGCCAGTGTTTTGGACACCATAGCCATTAACGATCACTTGGACGGCGCGCGTGTATATTTTGTAAATATAATTATTAATAGAATATTTTGTATCTTACTTATATAATAAATTTTCAAGAAAAAAAGGTGTATATATTACTCAATAAGAATTTTTTAAATGTTTTTCCAGGCCTAAAGAAATCAGAATTTGCAACATTACGCAGTCCGGCCATAACCCTATAACTTGGGGACAAGCGCTTGATATGGGTAAATATATCTTTGGCCTGTTTAACTTTTATATAATTAGACAATGGTTTTCCAAAATTATGCAAAGTGAACTTTGCAGCTTATCCGCATATCACAGAATAGTACATGAATAGTACTAGTCATGCCTACATACTTTCACTTTGCAAAATTCCGCAATCATGAAAAATCATTACCACTTTGCAGAATTCGAATTCGGATTTCAAGGAATGAGGAATCCAGAAAACCTTCATTCCAGCTTCATTTTCTTTATTTTATCCTATTTACTTTTAATAATATAGGTACTATAGGTACTTAGGAAATATTTAAGTAAGTTAATAAAAGAACACTTCAATTGAATTAAAATAAATTGTGATAATATTTACAACTTGTTGTTATTAACATTTCAATTTTGTTCCGCAGGTCGTGTCCACGTACAAGAGTTCCCGTTCTCAGTATGCCTGTGGTATCCAGGTGGCTCCCCAAAGAGTTCCAGACTTCAGCACGTGCTCGCTGCCTTCTTCACACACTTACTACCAGCTTATTTTGTTGATCTTCTCTTATTCCTGACGGGACAGAAAACTTTGTAAGTTTTCAGTTCATTCCTTACTTTTGTATTTATTACGCAAATAATACTACTGTGATATATATAGTAATAATACTACTGTGATAGAGCAGAAAAATTGATATTTCAATTATATCGTTAATTATAATTATAATGCTAACAGTGCTTTACTAGAGTTAGATTATGATACACTTTTTCTACTATATTTATATTTTCTTGATAAATCATGCAACTAAATTAAATAAATATGATACATAAATATACTAAAATCTAAATATTGAACTAACTAGGTATAAAATAAATTATTATATACTAAAAAAAATACTCAAAACTTATTTATTATCTTATTATAACTCAAATCAAAAAGACCACCCCTGGTTGCCCCTGGGTCAAAGGTACCCATCAAACTTGAAGCATTGCCACGCTGAATGGCGATGGATAACCTTTGGACCAGATATGAGCCAGATCCCAAAGCGTGGGTAGCAGCCCCTCTTCCATAAACCACGGCCGACCACTCTTATGATAAACTAAAATAAATAATATCATAAAGATGGTAAATAGTAGGCTTGCAGTATTTCAAAATAATTGCGGTCTAGATATCCTATAAAGTACTTATAGGCCTAATACACTGCACATTTCACAGTGTGTAATAAGATTTCCAGGAGGAAAGGTCCCTAATTTGATCCTTATTGCTATGTAATAAGCGACACTCTAAATAGCAGCCACGCCCACCCTTACCTTAGGGCCCTGTGGAAAGTGCAGTGTGATAGGCCTAATAAGTATATCAAACTTATTTTATTTTCAGCATGGTAAAATTACAAAAGCGTGTCAACTACGGGTTAGAAGTACTGCAATACTACACAACCAAGGAGTGGTTCTTCGAGAATGACTACTACAGATCACTTAGGAATCAAATAACGAAGGAAGATAATGAGACATTCTATACTAATATTGAGGTAAGAATTGGAATGAGGAATAATTAGACTCTACTGAAATACTGTACTACTAAAAAATTACGAGTTTTGTTATGCAAGCAATGGTTTTATACAAGTATTTTAATTTTTTTTAAGGTTTTTAGTTTTGTAACTCTACTTTCCAAGATTCCAAAGTTCCTAAAAATCCAAGAACAAATAAAATTGTGATTCAGTTCAAACAATTAAATGGCTGTATAATTACATCATTCTAATACTTGTATCTGTTATGTTCATTTACAGGTAGTAGAGTGGAGTTCGTACATCAGAAATTACATCAAAGGTGCTCGGGAATACTGCTGTAAAGAGGACCCTGCTACTCTGCCACAAGCTAGGCGGTTACACAGACAGTAAGTTTTAACTAATCATTTTATTAGCATAGTCATCGTCGATAAGCACAAATAACTTCCAAGCGATTGTTACTGACTTCAAAAAATGGGCGTGACTTGAAAGAAAAAGTGACTGTTTTTAATGATAGTTTCGTCTATCTCTGCAATGATCTCTGCAGAACTTGCTATTAATTGTCTTTATAACCCTTCAATTTTCTATTTTTACTTCATTTATCCAAAGTTTTTCAAGGTTTCCAGAGTCGACTTTATTGAACCTACCTAATTAATTATAATTTTTGTATTTTCATCTTTGCAGATTATACTACTTGGACAAAGCTGTACAATTCACGATCTACGCGCTTATCGCCTACTTCATATATTATTATATCATTAGGTTTTTGAGTTAACTTAAAATATAGAACGTGTTAGCTAGAAGCCATTTTTAAAATAGCATATTATGTTTGAATATTTACTCAGACTGCCTGCACATTTGAGACGCTTATCGATTATTTTTAACCGTGCAGTAATGTGTTAAACTTATTCTTATTTATTTCTTAGTCTTAAATAAATTGAAGGATTTATTAGTTCTTATACATACATACCTACTTATTTTTTTATCATGTGAATAGAAAGAAAATAGCTTTCTTCAAATCCTAGTTTGTATACGTAGGATCTATAGAAAGTAATTTTCTTACCATACCGTCATAATTTCCATTCTAATGTTATCATCACTTTCATGTTCGTTTACACAGTAACATTCAAACGAAACCTGTTAATATCATTTTCTTGAAAAACTTTTCTTTTCTAGTATACTTGCATATAAAAATACCAAATGTTCAGGCGGTCCACGGTCCGGTCACTATATTTTATTAGTATTAGTCGCTAACGTACAATTTATTGAATAATAATAATAAGTTGTAAATATTTAATTTTTTAATCATATAAACTAAATGTTGATTATTTTTGACGATAATATGTTAATGCTCATAGCACATAAGAGAATAAATATGAAAATAAACACATATCCTTTATTTTAGGTCGCGTTTTAGAATTTTTATTAAATAATCTACTCTAATCTACTAAATAAGCGAAAGGTCACTCACTGATTCATCACGAGATCTCAGGTACTATAAAGCATACAGACTTGAAATTTGGAATATATAAGTGTAGATGGCAGCTAAGAAACGATTTTGAGAAAATTCACCCCTAAATGGTTGAAATGTAGGTTGGAAGTTTGTATGAAAGCCCTTTTTATTTGAAGTTAGAGACATAAAAATTGGCAATTAAGTTAATAGGTATAAATAATAAAAACCGATATAAGCAATTTTACGAAAATTCACCCCAAAGAGATATGTAATAAGGGTTGTAAGTTTTGTATGAAAATCCAATATATATTATATTAAATATAAATAAATAATAACCTGCATAAGCAATTTTACGATCTACCCCAATAGGGGTTGGAAGCTTACATGAGGGTTTCAAGTTTTTGACGTTAGAGGCTTGAAAATCGAAATTTGGGATACAGGTTATTTGTTTTAAATAATAATAACCTGTGTAAGCAATTTTACGAAAATCCACCCTAAAGGTTGTGAAATTGGGGTTAGAACCTTATAACCTACATACAAGCGCATGTAGGTTATAAGTTTTTAAAATCTGCATTAAGGTACTTACTTAGTACTTATTAGTTTTAGCAGCTATATGTACCTACTTAGGCTTTTTGCAGCGAGAAAATCTCATAGGAAATCAGAAATTGTACGCGGACGAAGTCGCGGGCGACCGCTAGTATAAAATATAAATAACTTTTGTACACTGAATTATGAAAAAGTAAATAGAAAATTGGAGCATTTAGTAGTAACACGGACAAAAGATACCCGTGCTACTACATTGTAATAAGACTGGTAGTAACCGGTAACGGTATTATTTACGATTACAACTTATATGTAATTTACAATAACTACAAGGGCAGATAAGTGCAAAACTTTTCAAAATTCCAAAGTCTAATTCTTCAGTTCCAAAGTAGTCTAATTTTCTATGAAGGTAGTTTGTCAACTTTTTGGTATTCTTTTTTAAATAACTTTAAGTAATTTAGAAGTCAGTTAAAATAAAGAGTCAAGTGGGAAGCGTTAAGGATGTAAGATGTTGGTTTTAAATTATGTTTACTTAAATTATACTAAATCTTTATTCTTTGTAAACTGTCTAAAGTTTAATGGTTTGTGATATGGGGACAAATCGCTGCGGATTTTTACGTTGACAAAGTTCAGGAATTTGTTTGTCTATTTCAGTTTTGGCATAAAACTATGTTATGATATATTTTACTAACATATAATTTTTGCAAATTTGCAGAATACTGCGTGTCAAATTGTGCATAATTCATTTCATGATGTTTGTAAATCATGTGTTATTGTTGGTTATTTTGACTCGTGGTATAATAAATGTTTGTTTAAAATATTATATTCGATGGTGAACAGCTGTGTTTAATTTTAAACTCGCAAACGTTTTAAGTTGTTATTATTCATCATCAGTCTTCTGTCATGTTTTTAAAAAACCTGTGGTGTCGTGGGTCACCAAATAGAGTATGTCGCTGACATGCTCGCGTTGTTACGAAGTCTTAAATATAAATATAAACTATACATAAAAACTCCACGCATTTTACGAAGACAAAGGGTCTTAATTAAATATAAATATACTACATTGGAAATTAAACTTTAATGCTTTAGAGTTAAAGTTTAATTTCGAATAAACTATACATAAAAATCTTACTCCACGCATTTTCGATACGGACGTTTTTTGCCGTTTAGGGTACCCTTCCGCATCGTCCCCTATGGAATTTCGTTCTAAAAAGCAAAATTAAAGAATAGTTTATTTAATTTAGTGCGTCGTATTCGTTTCTTCGCAAGTTGAATTCTTTCATTTGCGATAAGGTTGGGTAAGCATTATTTAAAACTGCCAAATTACAAGTTTGTAGCTAATAATTACTAGAATATGCAACATTTGACCGGACAGACATAATCGGTGCGACTATAAGGGTTGTAAACCTGACTTTTAGGTACGCAACCCTATAAAATAGAATAAAAATATTTAATTGGTCTGTTGAACGCACATCTCTACTCCGCTCCAGTGGATATAGAAACCCTAAGGCGCCTTTGCAGAGTTTTAAACTGTAATATTTTATTCACATCATTTGAAATTAATCCTATATTACCAAAAAAGTTAGTACCTTCACAGACTAATTTACACTCTAGCACAGCGAAATAAAAACATAACTCGTTTTTTTAAGCAGTTTAATGCAATTTAATTAAAATAAAACAGGACGATGTCTGTACATCCAAAGTCTAAAAGTCAAAACGTAAAAGTGCGAAACTATGGATCTGTCTGTAACCTTTATATGGCCCATCCGTTTAAATAATTCAGGGGTAGCTACAAGCTTGCATTTTGTGAAGGAGTATAGGCTATAGGAGTATAGGCTTCGAAAAAAAACCGGCCAAGGGCGTGTCGACCCACGCGGTAGTGTTCCGCAGTTGCCCGTTACAATATACGAACATTTTATAAGTTATTCGACTATTATTCGTTAACTTGTAAAGCCTACTTAGCTAAGCACTTGAATATAACACAGAATTCTATCCAAAAAACCGACTTCCAAAGCCACTGTAAAGTAAAAAGTAATTTTGATTTCTACACACTATGTTGAAGTCGGGCGAGCCTGACGCGTCAACTTTGCTTATCCTTGTTATACCCGCCCGACTTCAACACAGTGTGTAGAAATCAAAATTATTTTTTACTTTACAGTGGCTTTGGAAGTCGGTTTTTATGGAAATAATATTTTTAACTTTTTAGTATCAGGGTTGAGGATTTGGAGTCAGATATTTATGGGACCACCTCGAGAGCTTCCTCTAACGACTGAACTTTTTTTTCAAATCGGTTCAGAAACCACAGAGATATGCCCCGACATACATTTAAAAAAAATGCGTTGAATTGAGAACCGCCTCCTTTTTTGGAAGTCGGTTAAAACGGGCATCACCTAGTAGGTCTATATGCGTTATGCGATATGCGTGCATATATAGTAGGTCTATATATGCACGCATATCGCTGATACTGGAATACTAGGTACTTTGATGTTTAAGATAATGTGACCAATTCTGTTCCTTTCCACAGGGAGTTATAATAAATACAATATTTTTAATGCTGTCATTTTTTAGAGACTGTGCACTACAGAATCAGCCCCTGTACTATATATTTTTAATCCTGAAAAACCTTTTTCTTTCCTTCGTTATATGTTTATATGTGCCTTCGTTGTAAGTAAACTACTTTTTCCTTTTTTTTTTGGAATAGTTGATCGCAGCCGTACGAAGTCGGGGCGTGGGAAGTAGTTAATTTAAATCTTTGCATCGGTATTGCACTTCGTCCGATTACTATACCCAACCTTTTCGTCCATTGCAAACTGTTCCACAAAGTATTCGTGGTTCAACGCCTGTGGTCATCCACACGCTTCACTGGAAAGTGGTATCGTTAATTAGATACCCATTTTGTTAATTTATTATTACCTAATAGTTTTCATTTGAGACTGTTTGGGGTGAGTTTACTTTTATTATTTTAAAAATTCTAGCTGATGCCCGCGACTTCGTCGGCGTGGTTTTAGATTTTTTTGATTCACTCTCTAGATCCTCAACTATAGGTTCCCATGCAAAAACTTACGTCAATCCGTTGCTCCGTTGCGGCGTGATTGAAGGATTAAGCAACAAACCAACACACTTTCGCACTTATAATATTAGTATGATGCCTTTCTACTAACAAAAACTAGCTTACAGAAAGCCGATCCACTAAAGAAAATCTAAATATTTCTTTAGATCTATATGATACGCTTCAACGACCTCCCTGATGCAGTTGTGAGCACTCTTGTCTCATAAGCAGGAAGTACCGGGTTCGATTTCCGGCTGTGTTAACTTTGGTCTTTTGGTATTTTGGAATTTTTCAACCGCCAACCCGCATTGGAGCAGCGTGGTGGGTTTAAGCTCTGATTCCCTCTCTCCTATGAGATTGGAGGCCTGTGCCCAGCAGTGGGACGTTAACGGTCTGTAGTGGTGGTGGTGGTGGTGGTTGTTAGAGCCTTCGGTCGTGGCTATCCATCATACTAATATTATAAATCCGAAAGTGTTTTTGTTTGTTGGTTTGTTCTTCAATCACGCCGCAACAGAGAAACGGATCGACGTAAATTTTTGCATGGGTATAGTTGGGGAACTGGAGAATGACATTGCCTACTTTTTATCCCGGGAAATTAAGAAGTTTTAGATTCTCACGGGAACTCCTTTTTCCCCGGGAATTTTCCGTGATATATAGTAGACCCTTCCCCGGGATTCAACCTATTTCTATACCTTTCATTTAAATCGATTGAATTGGCTGTTAAAGCGCTGCAGACAGACACACTTATAATATTAGTATGTATAATAAAATGTATAAGTTATGTTTAAATTTTTGTCATGCTGCACCCCTCGAACTGATTTGAATGCAACTTAGAATACTTGCAAAATCTTTACCTATATTTTACCTATATTTATAGGTGATGATTTTTTTTTGATGATACTGTACTGTAATTTCCTTAAATATAAACCGATTTTGTCAATCCTTTCAAAGCTTAGGAATGCTGAGTGATGATACAAGGTTGTAGCCTGTAGTACTACATCGTACTATTATCTATTATGTGGTTATACATAAGATATAAGCTCACGCGTGCAAAGCCGGAGCTGGTCTATATCTATACTAATAATATTATGAAGAGGACAGATTTTTTTGTTTGTTCGTAATGAATAAACTCAAAAACTACTGAACCGATTTTAAAAATTATTTCACTTAAAAAAGCTAATTTATCAGTGAGTAAAATAGGCTATATTATAATTCCAAAAAATTGGAGATCTCTACGAAAATTGCAATATTGTGAATTCGGTCGTCTCATCTGAGAGCTTCCGTGGCGTGCGCTGCGCAAATAGTAAAAGTTACACGAAAACAATGTATGGTGGAATTGTTTCTCTCAAAAAGTTCTAAAAAAAAGTCCGCCATAGCACATATCTATCTTTTAAGGTTGTTTCACAATAACAATTTTATTGATTTACAAATTGGTCTAAAAAAAGCTTTACTTTCGAAGGTGTTTTTATGGACATTGTATTAACTCTTATCAAAAAAAAAATGGCTGGTCATCTTTAAGTATGTTATATAGACTTTATTCGCCTTTTACACCTTTTAAATCAGATTATTATCTTAGAAGAAATCATAGAATTAAATTAACGCGCAACAGAATACGCAGTGCTAAGCTAATGTAATACCTGGTGCTGCCCAGTGCCGGCTGGCTATTATTGGGTATGGGCTATTATGATTAAGTGCTACCCGTGCGAAGCCGGGGCGGACCGCTAGTTCATTGATAAAATATTCAAATGAGCTTGTGAAATTCGTACATGAACTTTAAATTTTTTTTAAATATTCGTATTAGCGCATGGTTGACGTAATCTTTTTCGGGACGTTTTTTATTTGACATTGTAGCAGATATTACCATTAAAAACAAAAGCATCTGTTTGTCTGTTTACTAACTTTTTTTAGACTCAGCAGCTGAACCGATCTTTATGAAATTTGCCACCGAGATAGATAGACGGATATACATTCTGAATACGACCATGCTTTTACTTTTTATCTCAGAAAGTCAAGGAGTTTTTCCATCGGGAAAAATCAAAATCCACGTGGATGAAGTCTCAGCTATTTACCTACAATTCGACTGTATATTTTTAATGTATGTTACGCGATCATTCCGCCAATTATAATCTATTATCCATTTTGATGATCCTTTTTTTTTTTGTTCAGTAGATCATACTTCAGAGGTGGTCCCATAAAATTTTTATTGAAATTGATTTAGCGTTTTTCGAGAATATAAACAAAAACAAATTAAATAAGTACCCAGATAATGTTTTTAGTTTATTGAGGCTATTCTCAGCTTTCCATGCTAGAAGTAGAGTATTTATCTCCTATAAATTTGACCTGAACGATTAAATACCTACTTCTATTGAAGTTTCATCTAAGCTTTTCTTCGGGATCATGTTTTAACAGCGTCCAGTACTTACGTAATCGCTTATTTAATCCAGTAGGTAGTTTAATAGACTATAAAGACTATATCGCACATAATACCTTGTTAATGTAAGTGACCCATATTGTCACTGGAGGTTATAATTTAAATATTAATGAAATATTACGTAAGGCACTAACTGAAACAGGAAACACGCAATTCCTAAAAAAAAGAGCTTACTCATTATGACGGCTCTCTAGTGTTTAAATCTGCTGCACAAACCTATATGTTAAAAATCAATCCATAAAAATAAGAAGTGTTTTTATAGCATACTAGCTGATGCCCGCGACTTTGTCCGCTTGTATTGAGGTTTTTTGGTTCCCGCGGGAACTCCTTAATTTTCCGGGATAAAAGTAGCCTATGTACTAATCCAGACTATAATCTATCTCTGTGCCAATTTTTGTTCAGATCCGTTCAGCCGTTCTGGCGTGATCGAGTAACAAACACCCATCCATCCATCCATCCAAACTTTCGCATTTATAATATTTATTAAATATATAAAATAAACCAAAATTAAAACAAGTTTGAAAATAACACATCCATCAAACTGGTACTTTATTACACCGTTATAGGTTCATAAAAAATATCTTCCGCTGTACTCCAAATAAAAGGCATAAAAAAGGTACTGTCAACCCTGTTGTCTGTTGAACCCGCATGAAGCACGGGCCCAACGTTGTACGGAACCTCATTCATCTCCTTAAGGCGACATTAATGACTTTGTTTATACGTTGTTCAAAAGAGATTATTTTAATTTTATTGTTAATTTACTACGATTTTATTGTTAAACTTAGGATTCTTAAACTAAAATATATGCAACTGATCACATAGGTACTGTGCATACTTTAATACTATACTACTATTAATGACATATGCATGGCGACCGCGTATCTCTGACAGCTACAGTGTAACGATCATAATCACCTCTGATTGGATAACACTCCTCCACTATTGGACAAAATCCATTGACGCAGCAAGAATACCATAAATTCAGCCAATCACAACAATTGATACTGTAACAATGATTGATGCAGAAGATACGCGGTCGCCCTGCCGGACCTGGAGGATGTGGCACCTCAGAAAGGACCCTCAAACCCTTGGTACACGAACTTGCTATTCTAGAACATTAAATTAAACCCGTCACGGTACATATGGTATTAGCTAACGCATTCTGTTTTTTGTTCAAAACGGACTTTAACCAACACCGGCAGTCGAATTGCTGCCTGAAACAAAACGTCGGTTCAGGCCAGTTATTATAACATTGCCAATCGCATTTCGAAATTTACGTATGCAAGTGTATATTCTTTATCCATACTAATACCATAAATGCGAAAGTGTATCTGTCTGCTAACGGCTCATCCTTTCTACCGATTGTGATGACATTTGGTTTAGAGATAGGTTTCACCCCGGTTTTTTTTTATCCACTACAAGTTAGCCCTCGACTGCGACCTTTCCTGATGGTAAGTGACGATGCAGTCTAAGATGGTAGCGGGCTAACCTGTTAGGGGCATGGCAGTTATATTAAACCCATACCCCTATTCGGTTTCTACACGGCATCGTAGCGGAACGTTGAATCGCTTGACGGAACGTCTTTGCCGGTAGGGTGAAAACTAGCCACGGCCGAAGCCTCACACCAAGCCCGAACGGGGAAAATTTAGAAATTATAAATTCGACGAACGAACCCGGGAGCTCCGCACGTTGAGACAACAGCGCTCAACACTGAGCCAAGGAGGTCTCCAGAGCCGCATGTGGCTCTTTGACACCTTGTGCGGCATTTGCTGTTCTTTCCTTTTTCGGTTCTACATAATATATATGCGAACAATCTTTTTCAAGCATGAACATTATCAAGAGAAGTCGTCATATTGATGAGAACTTGGAATCATGCCTAAAATTAAAAACAACAACATACAAACCTGACTTACTCAAGCTTTCCAAGGAGATGCAAGCACATTGTTCGCATTAATAAATATTTATTAAGTATGAAATTTAGTGTTTTATCAGTTTACTAAATAAGCAGATTTGGCTCCCAATTTCTTTTTTGAATTGAAATTGTTGTAATTTTCATATTTGGCTCTTTGACTAATAAGTTTGCCGACCACTGCTACTCTATCCACACTAATTTTATAGTACCCTCAATAGTAGTTTCCAATACATTGCCAGTCCTCTACTGAGTATGACTCTCCTCTCAGAATAAGAGGGGGCTAATCATAATATTATATCCACCATGCTCAACAACATGCGGATAGGCAGACTTCCCAGGGCATTCAGGTTCCCTCACGATTTTGCACCGTCAAAGCATGTGCTATTTTTATTTTCTTACCAGCCAATGCCCGTGATTTCGTCCGAGTGGATTGTGGCTTTTTGGTTCCCGAGGGAACTCTTTTATTTTCCGGGGGTAAAAAGTAGCCAGACTATAATCTTTCTCTGTGCCAAATTTCATCCATATCCGTTCAGCCGTTCGTAACATCCATCCATCCAACTTTTGGTATAAATTATATAGAAATTATTATACATCTATATTAGTATAGGAAAAGTCAGTCAGAAAAGGTCAGTTTTAATATACCTCAATTATGATAAATGTTCGTCCGTTAAATTTGTTAGTAGGAGTAGCGAGGTATTTTTTTTCTATAAATATCGTTTTCGTCGATTACTTATTATTTATTTATGTCTTGTCTGAAACTTCTTTGTATTTCGCAGTGACTACGATATAATCACCTGTTTGAGTAATAATGAACAATGATGCAACCGTGATTACCTATACGGTTTGAATTATTTATGTACTGTACAATAATTGTATGTGCCTACACGATCGATGTAAACAATCGAACCGTTAGGGTGCAGTGGTAATGACTAATTAAAGAACCACCACCACTACAGCCCATTAACGTCCCACAGCTGGGCACAAGGCCACACACAGGCCTCCACTCTCGTATGAGAGAGGAAATTAGAGCTTAGACCCACCACGCTGCTCTTATGCGGGCTGCTCTTATGTTAGTGATAATAACCGGGACCGACGGCTTAACGTGCCTCGAAGTCACGGGGGTGACACACCGCCAACTTCCTAACTCCGGGCTAGTATTGAGAATTTCTTGTCAGAAAAAACCAATACTTGTTATGGCCTGACCCCGGGACACTCGAACCCGGGGCCTCGTCGACCGCAGTCGAAAATGCAAACCACTATAGACCAACAAAGCAGGAAACTAAGAACATTATGCAAATTCAATACGTAAGCTGATTTTCTGGCGGGAATTAACTTTGCTTCGTTGGGTTAGTGGTCAGCACAAAAAAATGCTAATCTATTGTGTTTTCCATCGAAAAGTTCTCAGTTATTATTCCGAATTAAGAAGTAGGGTGTCTCAATCGCGTGCCTTGAGGAGCGCGTAAAACAATCGTTCCTAAGCCAGGTAAATTCCGCATGTACCTATTGCGTATTCTCTTTTTGCGATAATTGTAGCGAATTTTATTAAAGTGTTACTTCCCTCGGGAAAATTATGCGTGGACGGTGGAATTACGCAATATATTTTGTTAGACATGTCATTTTAATTTAAAGTCGAGTCTAAAATGCTAGCGCAGTAAAGACCTAGGGTAAAGTCTGTTCAGTTAGGTAGTGTCGGTACACCCGCAGGGGCTGCAGACACTTATTATTTTGCTTTTATTTTATTATTCTGCTTTTGTGTACTGTGTTTGTTAACTAAATGTTTTAATATTCTAAGAATAAAAAATAGAATCCTTTTTTATTTATTCTTATGGTTATTGTAATAAAATACGAAAATTTTCTAACTAACACAAGTTAGGTAGAAAAAGAATTTTAATGAAAAGGGTAAAAAGTATACACAAACGATAGATATGAAGCAGTGATAGCCTAGTGGTTAGGTCTGTGGTCTCCTATTCGGGGGGTCCTCCCAAGGACGAAAAAACATTTTCTGTTAGCCGATAGAGTCAATAAAAACCACATTTCACCGCGGCGGTTCGATGTAATATGCGAAATTCTCATTTCTCCTATAGTATCTGTACGGCGTAGGCGGCGACGTTTGATGCCACGTCGGTGCCTTTGACAAAATGCGGCACGTGCCGAGGCGGCGCAGTCAAAGGCGACCGTATCTAAACGAACAGACTTTAGTCTACAAGCGCTTGAACATTTCAGCAGATTCGGCAGTTGGCATGGCCTTAGTAGCTGAGGCTCTGTCAACGTATCATCGTGCATCGTTTCGTATTATTAGCACATAAATTTGAAGCAAATTGCCTTGCAAGGAATTACATACTAGGTTAAGTAAGTAACTTTAAGTATATGCAATATTTGAAGGCAACTCGACCTATTCTGTCCTGTCGTGTATTTCTTACATAACCCCTCAATCCGCCTGGCAGTCGAAACACATCTATTCTTAAAGAAATGTTATTCCTCCTTGTAATAAGTGTATTGTAACTTTACCCACTTGGTAAAGTTACGGAACACTATCCAGGTCATCATTTTCTTACTTCAGTTCTAACAAATAAAGTACACAGCCAAGGCTTATATCCATAGAGATTACATACAATATCTCACACGTTAGTCGAGCATAGCAGCGAGCTCTCAGAGTTTCGCCTTTATTTAAAAAAATACATTTTTGTTTTAGACGCCTAAACTTGTCTAATCAAAATGGCGCCTTCTGTCACGGAGTTTTATGAAGGAAAAAATATACTTATAACGGGAGCTACTGGTTTCCTAGGAAAGGTAACAATAATAACTATTATTTACATTGGATTAAGGGCTTGAGCACACACAACGCGCGACGGAAACATGTTCAATGCACCATGTATATTTTGTAATTCAAAAAACTATATCGCTTGCTCTATCAACCGTGCTGTGAAAGCCCGTGAATACCACTAAATGATGTTGCAAATTACGTCGTTTCTTAATTCACAACACTCTCCAGGTGTATGCTATGTCGGTTTTGTAAGTGACACAATTAAGATCAGCGGGAGAGCCCGATCTGATATCCAGCCTAATTTATTGCAAGGTTCACAGGCTTATGCAGGGCGAACTGTATGGGAGTCTATCCACAGCGAAAAAACAGTTTCCGTGCTCCACAGTGAGACGTGCATCTTACAGTTAGTTCCTTGTATTACATCGTACACAAATATTCGCGCATTCTGTATGTTGACGCTGTTGCCATGCTTTGCATCCGTTCAAAGTTTAAAAAAATATATTGGTATATAAGTAAATTTGTACTGGTATTGAAAATATACTTATATTTTGAATTTTTCAGGCACTAGTAGAAAAATTGTTAAGGTCATGTCCAGGTGTTCAGACTATTTACCTTCTGGTGAGGCAGAAGAAAGGAGTGTCTGGAGAAGAGAGGCTAAAAGATCTTTGCAATAATAGAGTAAGGGCTCCAACATAGTTTTTAAGTTATAATCTACGACCTTATCCCCAGATTATTTTTATTTCTCCCCCAGATCTATATTTATTTATTTTGTTAGTATCTACCAAAAACTTATAAAATAGAATTATAAAGTTAGAACAACACAAACATAGCTCAGACAAGGCAGCACTTATCTCAAGAAGAGATCTCTTAAATTCTCTAAAGTGAGCCCTAGCAGTGGGAAAAGTTGTAAACGAAGAATACAACTAATATTATGAGGAATTTATGTTAATGTCTTAAATGATATATTATAATATCATAAACTTACACAAATATGCATATTTATGACATAAACATACATCCATACTATGAAATAATAAATTATATTACAATATAATGATTACAACAAATAGGTATTATATCAGGTAATTACCTTAGGACAGGTTTTGGAAGTCCTCACTATAGATTGTGGTCAATACCATCTTGCGAGACCTATGCCCCAGCCAGTCGGTTCAAACGACAACATCTTTGGGGTCAGTCGTCAGTCCCACTACCATCAGTTAATAAAGAATAATCTCACAATAAGAGTAGAATCTAGGAGGCAACCACATTATTATTCAAACATTAGCTAATCTGCCCTGGATTCGCACGGGTTTTCTTACTTTAATAGTGGGCTTCAGCGACTGAATCGGGAAATGTATATTCTATGGTTCCAGCAGATGCAATACGCCGAGACTAGTATTGTAATATTTTATCTTTCAGATATTCGAATACCTAAGAGAGAAACAGCCGGATTGTTTCAAGAAGCTCAAACTAGTCGCCGGCGATATATTGGAGGAAGAGCTGGGTATATCCAACGACGACCGACAAGAGTTACAGAAGAACTGCCATATTGTCATCCACAGCGCGGCGTGTGTAAGGTATAGTGCGTTCATTGTTCATTGCATCTTCTAGGCATGCGTGTTCCAACCTAGACCTCATTACTGCTTTGCACTAAGCATGATTGTTATCAAGCCCAAGCCTATCACGCAATAAAAAACAAGTTACGATACGTCTTACTTGCACTACGTATTGTGATTCTTTTATCTTTCGTCTGGTTGAAAGTAGCCAATAACGATATCAGGTTGTCAGGAAAAATTCACCTCCTCCCTCTGAGTGGTACGTCCTTGCTGATAATCCTACCGACAAAGGCGATGCTACTAGGTAGCGATTAAACGGCAAGCTATGTTACGGTATAATGCTGCATGGAAACCGATTAGGGATTACCCTGGATAAAGGCTTAATATAAGTACCACTCCAAACAGGCTAGCTCGCTACTTAGATCATCAGATCACAGTGAAAGGCTATCTTGTGGAGGATATAAAACCCCTAAACCTAGAGTGTTATTGTAAAGTGCGAGCTCAAAAAAGTCGTGAAAAAAACTAGCGTTCGAGCCTACATGGAGTAAAAAAAAAGTTTACAAGCAAACATAGTACAATGAAGGAATGTTCGCAAATTATAATGATGAAGTGAACCATTTTCTTTTCAGATTTGACCAAAAACTGAAAGATGCTGTACATATGAACACTACAGGAACTCTCCGTGTCTTGAAGTTAGCTGAAACTATGGAAAAACTTGAGGTAATTAATTATTTATTTATTAATAGATGATGCCCGCGACTTCGTCCGCGTGGATTGAGGTTTTTTGTTCCCACGGGACCTCCTTAATTTTCTAGACAGATATCCTGAAATTCTTTTTCTGTCTGTCTAGATAAGATAGACAGACACACTTTCGCATTTAGAATATTAGTATGGGTTATTTCAAGCTTATTCAATCCACATTCACGGATAGAAATTGTATGGTAGTATTGGAGCTATTCTAAAGCTACTTTCTTTTCTCTAGGCATTCGTCCATCTTTCGACAGCATATTGTCGATGTGAACTGGATGAACTGCAAGAGAAGCTGTACCCAGCTGCCCATGACCCTGAGAAGATCATGGATCTAGTAAGCTGGCTTGATGATGACACTCTTCATTATTTGGAGCCAAAGTTAGTAACAAAATTTTAAAATTGCATCCATAACGTAGAACGTTTCCTTGACTATCTTCTGTAAAATCTGTTGTTCTCTTTACAATTTAAAATCAGAACTTTCTTTGCGGTCTCTCTTCTACATCTTAGCAATTGTTTTATTTAGCAGTGGCGCACTGGTAATTATATTAAAGTGCTTCCTTCAGTTGAAATAGTCCAATGCTATTTTTTATGACCTTTAATACCTGACTACCTGAATACCGTGGCTTCAAAGCCTATATTAGCCACTGCTCATAAAATGGTATCTACTTTCTGCCTCTATATAGGGGAACAATTTCGCAATATTTTTGCCGGTCCTAATAATTAATTTTATTTCAACGTCCAAATATAATTGGTATATAATGAGAGATTCCTAGCTGTATATTGCATGCATTGCTTAATTTCAGGATAATATCGTCTGAGCCCAACACATATTCGTACACAAAAGCCATAACCGAGGACCTAGTGGCTAAATATAACTCCAAGTTTCCTATTGCTATTGGACGGCCATCTATTGGTGAGTAGCGGAACTTCAGTAATTTTATATGACTTTTGAAGGTATTTTCACCTGAAAGACTGATCTTCTTTGAGGGTCTAATACCCAGACAACCTTATTCTATTTGGGTGGAAGTATTTATTATTTTTTCATCAAAACCCCTAACACCAATTTACATCCATGTATCTACTGGAAAAATTACAGATTTTCATAAAAGCTTCTATGCCATAAACTAAAAATTCTTTAGTAGGGAAGAATGTAAATGGAGCTTCTGTCATAATCTTATAATCGACGGGTTTATGCAAATCAAGTTATTAGTTAGTCGAGACAAGTCTTTTGAAATTCCTTTTTTTGCATTTTAGTAACTGCTGCATGGAAAGAACCAATGCCAGGGTGGGTTGATAATTTAAACGGACCAACTGGACTTGTTATAGGAAGCGGAAAAGGTAAAATCTCTTGCAATCCATCTTTCCTTTTCTTTGAAAATACAACATTTCTACCTAGGGTCACCAGGCTTTGAGATTGAATGGGATTTGCTGATAATTAGTCATATTAATGTTTTCAGGCGTAATTCGTACGATGCATTGCGAGCCATCTTACATGGCAGATGCCATACCAGTGGATGTGGTTGTCAATGGATGTATATTGATCGCTTATGTCACTGCTCTTGATAAGTAAGTACTGGGGATTCAAAGATTTTGGGCACAATTTGAAAATTAAATTCCACGTTCGGCATGGGGTTGAATAAGATCTGGAAATGGTGTTGAAACATCGATGTGTTGGAAACTAAATCCTTAGTAGGTGTAATTGCATAAGGACACTAACATACAGTCCCACCAACTTATCTGTCCCGGTGGGCAAAATTGGAACTAATTTTTATGATCGTTTACTTTTAGTTTTTATTTTTATTAACAACACTAACAGCGACGCTGTCACCGGGTCAGATAAATTTGTGGGACTAAGTACACCTACTTGCATGTTTTATGTAAGATGAAAATTTAGATGGATGTTTGGATGTTTGTTACTCAATCACGCCCTAACGGCAGATCGGATCTGGCTGAAATTTGACACAGAGATAGATTATAGTCTGGAATTGCACATATGCTACTTTTTATGCCGGAAAATTAAGGAGTTCCCGCAGGAACTGAAAACCTCGATCCACGCAGACGAAGTCGCGGGCATTAGCTAGTTTTTTATAAAAATCGATTTTGTATTTTAATCTACATACAAGCCTTAAGTAATGATTAAGCAACTCTGTGGCAGTTAATTAAAATCTATATGAATAGACGCAAGAACCTGCACCGATGTCTCGCTTGCACGACGATCTATAGATTTACTTTCTTTTTTTGTAGGCCGAAAGACATGCGTATATTTAACATAACTCTATCTGGAGTACAAAAGATCACGTGGAGAGAAGTGATAGAGTTGGGTGAGAAATGGGTGAACATATACCCCTACACGGTAGCGCTGTGGTACCCCGGTGGTACCATCAAGTCGTACTGGTGGACACATCAGCTCATGGTGATACTGACGCATTTACTGCCTGCTTACTTTGCCGATTTGCTGCTGTTCATATTGGGGAAGAAGCCTTTGTGAGTAACCCTTACACAAAAATTATATAATCTTTAAGCCACGATTACAATTGCAAGTTTTTTGGTGACTAGCGTGCGTAAGTAACTTACATAACTCACATTTGCATTACAATACGCAACTCACTAGACTGTTTAAATATCTAAGTTACTCATATATGCGACTTATGTGAGTAACACATACGAGTGTAATCATGGCCTTAAAAATAACTTTCCAAAGATAATTATGTGACAGCTCAAGGATAAATCTATAACCGATTACTTTCCTATTTATCGGTACATCGTCACTTTATTAGATCGGATAACTGCCGCCTCAGTTAAGCACGAAAGCTACGATTAACACTTTGCTAAAAAGTTGTACTGATTCCCATCGCTCGACCCATGACCCATGGCGCATGACGACATGACCCATTGCCCACTATTGATCACGTATCCCAGAATGAGACTAATTTTGACTTTGCTTGGTAGAGTGTAGTGGAATTCACTGGGTGATAAAAAAAAATATTTACTGTATAGTTGGTCATTCTGGCCAATAATAATTAGAGTTTCAGTCAGTCAAAGTGATTGAGATCGTCACACTTTAGCTATCCAACTATCAGTACTAGGCTAGCTCCAACGAGTCAAAGCACGCTTAACCTATTTTTAAAGTTATTATTATTAAAGCCTTTTTAATTCCATAATAACTAATGATGTCCATTCCAAATTTTAAGAAAAAAGTTCACAAGTTTGTTAAGCACTGTCCATCTCAGTTCACTTTTTTTATTGAAAAAATTAATAGTAAAGTTTTTGTATGCGCTGACTAACATTATAGTTTATGCACTTAATAGTTTTGAATTTTTTATTAAATATATTTAAATTTCAAGTACTTTATTTATTTTTATTTATTAGGACCTCCCTTTGAGTGAAGGCCTCCTTCATTTTATTCCACATCTTCCTATCTTTAGCTTTGAGGACCCAGTTCTCTCCTGCCAAACTTGTAATTTCATCAACCCAGCGTACCAATGGTCTGCCTCTCTTTCTTCTGCCTGAGGGACCTGTCCATTTAGACACTTTCTTGGCCCATCTCTCGGTGTCCATACGTGCGAAATGACCTGCCCATGCCCATTTTAGTTTTTTGCTAAAAAAGCACAAAGCTTTCAAAGCTTCCACAACATTTATTTTCCTTCTTATATCCGAGCTCTTATTTTTGATGTTACGTTCCTTAAACCTCCTGCCCCATCATTAGACCCTGGTCGTTTTAGTAATATCCATAATTTTACCTATTTAATTGTTTTTTTCAGTATGGTGAAAATCCAAAAACGCATAAGTCACGGTCTCAACATCATTCAATATTACACAACAAAGGAATGGTACTTCAGGAACACGAATTTCTTGTCCCTCCAAAAACGTATAAGTGAGAAAGAGAATGACATCTTCTTTACCGATGTCTCAAAATTGGATAGAGATACATATTTAAGGGACTATGTTATCGGGACAAGGACTTATGTGTTGAAGGAGGACCCCTCCAGTTTGCCACGAGCAAGAAAGCTGCATAGAATGTGAGTAACATTGTACTTTAATTTAACTTGATACAATTTGCTTGTTTCAATTCAGTCAGACGTTGGCGTGAAACGTCAATGCGCGATCTTTTACATGCTCAGACTTGCGCGGCACGACAAAACGTGTTTCCTATACGACGTGGGTGTTATGCGCGGACGTTTCACTTTCATGTCCTGTTGAAAGTGTGTTTTTAACCTAAAACGCGAACAAAATCTGGGTATAAACTCAAAATACTTTGAGTTTATCTTGGAATCTATCGATCACATAATTCCACTTTCTACATTATATCATTGCGAAATATTTTTGAATCCTATTGAAATAATTGGTTTAGGAATTTTTAAAAGGCTAATTTAAATTAACTTTTTTTATTCTCAGTTATCATCAGCATTGATTAAGTATTTTTCTTTTTGTGCAGACGCTACGTGGTCGACGTCATCACGAAGATTATCCTGTATTCACTGTTCGCGTGGTTTTTGTACTCAAAATGCGGTGTTATCGAAATAATTAGCTCTGTAGATAATTCGGTTAAAAGTTGGTTGAACTTAGACAATACAGCTCATACCAAAGAGGTTTTATGATCAAGTACAATTTTTTATGCTTATTTTTAAATCTTCACAAATTCTAAAGGGGCTTTAAAACAAATATACAAAATTTCATAGGTATATATGTATGTAAGTTTGTCAGCGGATTTCTCCAAAACTATTAATTGGGTTGTGTCCATTCCTTTTCATTGGCTTACATTTACTTCAACTTTGGGAACAGTGCAAATTCATCAAAATCGGTTCTGTAGTTTTCAAGATATGGACTGTTAAGTGTGTGGTGAAGTCGTTTTAACTTTCAATCTTTTAGATTATCACTTGTTTAAATTTTAGATTAGATTAGATTCTTAGAAAATATTATACTTAGTAATCATAAAATTATTTATTTCTATTGGAATGAAATGTGGCAGTTTTAAATATTCGTTGTGAAAATGAAAAACTATAGTTTTATTTTATATAAAAACTCCGGCTAACATGAATAAAAATGCGTTCTTTATAGTTATTTTATACAAGTGTCTCTTGTAGTCATAAATTAAAAAAGTTGATTCGGTGGTTTAAAAATGTTATAAACAATTTGTTTTTTATTTCTTTTCCCTTTTTGTCCAAAATGCAACTAGGTACTAGTAATACTTTAAACAGTTAATAACACTTACGCCAACTTAACTCTATATAACAAATGTTGCCAACTATCGCCCGATAAGCCTATTACCATGCCTCTACAAAATGTTTGCTTCTTTAATAGAGAAAAAAATAAAGCAAAATATAGAGTCTAACCAACCAATCGAGCAAGCGGGATTCAGATCAGGATTTTCAACAATAGATAATATACACGCTGTCGAACTGCTAATAGAAAAGTTTCAAGAATACCGGAAGCTCTTGGTGAAGGATTTTGGCCGCTTGGTTGTGTCTGTGCAGGTACTCAGTGTTAGCAAGCGCCGAACTTCCCGAAAGCACATGTCTGAGCGACTCACCGTTCTCGTTCATTTGAGACGTCCATCTCATGCGGCGTAAACCACCAGTGGCGGGCCCCGAAGATTGGTTCCTAGGGGATCCTATCGGGGCCAAGCCCTCTGATGGGGATGATGGATTAGTCGACCGACTCGATGGTAGTGGCAGTCGACGAGTGTGGCTGGCGGTCCGCATGCTGTCACGTCCATCGCCAGCCCCAGACGCGCCCTGGCGCCCCCCAAGCAGCGGCCCTATGTGCGCATTCTCGTAATTTGTGTCCATCATCATAAAAAGGGGGGGGGGGGGTGAGTGGTGGTTACATCACTCGGGGTCCACTCAGGAACCGGAATAGGGAAAACATCCTATAACATACATACATTCGAATAGCTACATACTAAAACATAAACCAATAATAAACATTAATAAAACAATATTATATAACATATAACAGTGGTTTATGAATATATATATATATATATATAAGTTAATATATAATTATATAAGTTCTATGCGGGATGGTTTATTGATGTTCATAACGCTTGTGTGCTGCTTGGGGATTCTTCTCCTGAATTCCAATAGGAAATGCCATTCTGATTTTCTTCAGGCGTACTGAGAATGACGTTAATTTCGATTCGATGCTCCCACATCATCTTCCAGAAATCGCAAGTTGTCGTCTCCGAATCAGGAGCCCTTGTTTCGATAAAGGACGCTTGACGGTCCTGGAAGCCGTCGATGTAGCTTGCGCTAATAGGGTTATTTGTTGATATTTTCCTTCTGAAAGAACTGCGTGGCTGTGGTAGCACAGCTCTTCATCTTCTGGTTTGCTGTTTTCGAGGTTCCCAGCAGATGCAGAGGATCTTAAAGTTCCATTCACTTCCATATTAATATTTTTTTCGTGTTCTTGATAAATGATTTGATCTGCATTCTTCTTCTCAACGAATTTTATAAAGCCCATAAGGGTTAGAGTTTTCGAATTGCCACAACTCATTTTGATGTAGCACCGATAATTGTAGAATTATGAAAAATGTCGGCAGATTCAGGGACGTATCACCAGTGGCGTGCACAGGGTTTGAAGCTGGGGTAGGCATTAGTTAGTCAGAATACCTATTTACTAGCTGAATTGATGAGAAATGAGCGTTGACGTACAATTAGGGTAAACAGTGCTTTTATGCCTCAATGAACTGCACGCCACTGCATATCACGGTTGACAGAAGGATCGCTTTACAGGATTCCGTATTTATGGCATCGTTTTTCCTGATGGCATGAAACATACATGACGACAATTTACCTGCTTTAGATTATTGTTCCAATTTCGAATAAATTTTTAATTAGTAACCATAAATTAGTCATGTTATTATTTTAATGTTACCAATTTTTTTTTAATTTTTAATTAGTAACCATAAATTAGTTGTTACCAAATACCATAAAACCACAAATTGATTAAAGTTCAATATAATTAACTACCATACCGTCAAAAACATAGAGATAATATTAAAGTAGGAATAGAGCAGTAATGTCGCACTCAATGTACATAATCAAAGTATCGGACCGCACTTTTGACTACCTCCGTGGCGCAGTGTGTAGCGCTGTTGTCTTAACGTGCGGAGGTCCCGGGTTCGATCCCCGGCAGGGTCAATTTGGGAATTTATATTCTGAATTTTCCCTGGTCTGGCCTGGTGGGAGGCTTCGGCCGTGGCTAGTTACCACCCTACCGGCAAAGACGTGCAGCCAAGCGATTACGCGTTCCGGTACGATGCCGTGTAGAAACCAAATAGCGGTATGGGTTTAATATAACTGCCATACCCCTAACAGGTTAGCCCGCTACCATCTTAAACTGCATCATCACTTACCATCAGGTGAGATCGCGGTCTAGGGCTAACTTGAAGGGGATAAAAAAAAAACTCATAGTGCGCGGCGTAGGCAAGTGAACTATGGCTAGTAATATTTATAGACATGTAAAAAATAGGGATGGGCAATAGTGCGCTGCAAGTGCAATGTCGATAAAATACCACTGAACGGTACGGTAGGTACCTACCTATTGTTTGTGTATGTATATGTCACCGTGAGATTGTAAAAACCGTTAGATTATAATCTAACTCGCGAAATTCTAAACTGTCGAAAGATTACAATTTAACGCATTATTTTCCGGTAGATTGTAATCTGATAGGTATTTAAACCCGATAAAACCTAAGTGCCCGGCCCCAGGCCGGGCACTTAGGTCACTACTTGATTATTTATGTCGAACCCTAACCTAACCTACAGGAAAGAGACAAGAAAACGTGAATAAAATGAATATTTCAAAAATTGACACTCAGAACATTGAACAGTTTACAATCTTTCGACAGTTAAGAATTTCGCGAGTTAGATTATAATCTGACGGTTTTTACAATCTTACGGTGACATAAATACCCTATCATACTAATATTGTTAATGCGAAAGTGTGTTTGTCTGTTGGTTTGGCCTTCAATCACGCCTCAATAGAGCAACGGAAGACGTAATTTTTTGCATGGATATAGTTGAGGACATTGAGAGTGATATTTATCCCGGTTAAAATTAAAATTAAAGCGGATCCGTGGGAATTTAAAAAAAACTTATTCCACGCGGATTACCTAAACCGCAGGCATCAGCTAGTATAAAATAAATATCGATATTTTTTTTTAAAAATCGATCATATATCCATACTAATATTATGATTGCGAAAGTGTCTGTCTGTCCGTCCGTCTGAAGCCGTGAAGACATCGTCGCGTGGATTGTTTTTTTTTTTGGATTCCGGCGGGAACTAAAAAGTAGCCTATGTCCTTCCCCGGTATGTAACCTGTCTCTGTACCAAATTTCATCAAAATCGGTTAAGTAGTTGGGCGTAACAGACAGACACCCTCATGTTCTCATGGAACCCTAAATCGAAACTGAATCGTAATTTGAACGAAATCGGATCAATAATAACGAATTTCAAAACATATGGCGTATACGAGCGCTCAGCTATTGCCAGAATATTATTGCTTACATTCATCGTGGTGCTAGTATGTATATGTTTAATTAGTTTTATGGATATGATAGACTACAGTAAACCCAAAGATATTAAATAAATAATAACGTATTTGATAATATTTGATTATTTGATATAAATTTTTCGAGACCTCCAAAAGGTCAGCCATTATAGTAGCAGATATAATGTGAGTTTTATGAAAGAATAATAGACAGGGCTATGTACTATTTTTTTATTCAAAATAGGAAATTACAAAAAAAGAAACATTAAAGCTATGATTACAAAATTACAATAGTCTTTTAATTAATTAAACTGCTTCTCCGTATATACCTACTACCTACAGTCTAAATATCTAAGTAGGCATAGGTATTTAATACTTGACCTGTCTGTTTCTACAATATAATTATTATAATTGTATCAGTAGGAATATTATAGAATCTACAATAGAACAGCTCCAACCTCTACAAACTCTACAAGAATCTACAAAGATCTTACATAATTTACATTCTTATTAATACTTGCGTATAAAATACCATGCAGCCTGCAGGTCTAACACTGAAGTTGTAATGATCACTTTTATTAAAATGATAATTTATAGTAGGTACCTACTTATTAGGAAAAAAAAAAATTATATATATAAAATAAATATAATATAGCTTTAGAGTTTAGAGAAATATATATGTAGCTTTAGAGGTAGGCTTTAACCTACTTATTATTACTACAGCAGTCCAAATAAACACCGTGACGACCGCATAAAACATACATTTATTAGTAAATAGAGTTCAGACTCGCTAATTAATACTAGATCGTTTTACTGCCTGAGAAAATTTTAGATGTATTTAGTGCGAAGACCCTTGAAGCAGGCGTGCAATACAGTTATACAGTGCATAGCAAAATGCATGGCACCAGAGAGTTGACACTTATAACTAGAGCAGCCAAAATATCTTACGTACTTTAAAATTGACGCAATCTGCGTAAATTATTGATGATGGATGCTTACTCTATCTATAAAAAATTAATAAGTATCTACATATTAATATTTTTTTAATGGTAGATGGCGCAGCTCTTGTGAAACAGGTTATATTGAAACATTCTTCCATAGATAAATAAACGATATCTTAGTGTTCCTAAATATATAAGGTCCAAGTTTCAATTTTTACGCCCCAAAAATATTACCAGTTTGAAATTAATTGGCCTACTTTTAAATAATAATACATTTTCTAATCTTTCACCAATATTCCGTAATTTTACTCTTGAGCAACACCAGTAATGGACGATTCATTCACTTATATAAAAACACTAAATCATTCTACAATGGCTTTAGGAGTTATTTCACTGGATGTTGATAGAAAACTGAAGAACGTTGAGACCCAACCGCTCATCCAGTAGAAGACAAGACCCCAAAACAAAAATCTCGTTACAATATCCACGAACCACATGCTGAAAACAAAAAACAACTTTTATTTAAAACAATACGATAGGACTTAAAGTTAGCTAGCCTGACCAAACCTACTAATAGTTCAACATGCCCTCGGAGATTGTTGGCGAGAATGATGGCTGCATTAAAATTGAAAATTATGTTATTCCAATCCAATTCTCAATCGAACTTAATGGTGGAAAATGGAACTGAATCTTAAAAGCGTCGCAGAAGTAGTTTTTTTTAAAAAGTAATATAAAGCCTCTATTGAAAACAATACAATAGAACCTAAAGCTAGCTAGCCTTAATAAAGTTAAAATAAATCTTTTTTTTAAATCAGTAGCTGATGCCCGAGACTTCGTCCGCGTGGATTAAGTATTTTAATACCCACGGGAACTCCTTCATAATCCGGGATAAAAAGCAGTTTATGTCACTCTCCATGTCCTCAACCATACCCATGCAAAAATCACGTCGATCCGTTGCTCTGTTGCAACGTGATTGCAGAATGAAGGACTAACCAACAAATAAACACACTTTCGCATTTGTACTTAATATGAGTATGATACATACATTTTCATATGTCTTCTCGCAGCAGGGAGAGTGTCATCGTATTCCTTTAAAATGTAAATTCTGGCAGCTTTGATACAATCTTCAAAATATTTTGATATGTCCAGACCTGAAAAATTTAAATGATTAGAATGGAACAATTATTGGCATTCGGCGTAACATAACTGATGCCTACGATATATATAAAAATCATACTATTATAAGCTAATAGTATATTGTGTGCTTGAGGGTGAAACAAGGCGATTTCAGACGAGGATGAAGTTGCCTGCCTGAGCAAAGCGAGGGCTTGCATCACCCGAATCCTGAAATTCTGAATCACCCGCTGAATGACGTATTCGTCTGAAGTTGAATAGTTTCGGGTGGCTCAACAGGCATTGAAACTCGCATTTTCAATGCAGGTTGTATGAAAAATATTTAGAATGTTTAAGAGTTCGTTTTTTGGGGCGTAAAAGGAGTAGAGAACAAGCAGCAAGTATTAATTCTGTAAATGTCACCCGACTTCGGTAATTATTTCAGGAACTTCCATTTTTTGGACGTCACATCGAATTTGTTCGTGTAAAATGTAGCCCATCTAACCCGGACCGAACAACAAATCAACGAATCAATTGACACTTTTTTACCTCAACTAAAATGAAAGACCAGTTCGGCTCCTCCATGCAGTTTTTTGTCACCTTCAAGCAAATTAATACAACAATAATATCTTACCAATAGCGTCAACTTTATAATCCCGCCTCTCCCTAGGGTTAAGGCTTTTTCGAAGTGTTTGTGCGATGTCAGATTTGAAGTCCCACTGGTTATTTGTGTAGTATTCAAAAACGTCGAAACCTTTGCTTATACGGCGGTGAACCCGCATTAAACTGGAAAGAAAGGAAACTTTATTTTGAACCTTATATGCGATATTAATGTTACGTGGGCGTTTTCAGCATTTATATATATCACTTCCTCTAACGATGAAGGAAAAAATTGTTAAGAAGCCTCCATGTCTGGAAGCTCCGTGAAGTCAATTCGTACTTGGCTAGCGTGGTGGACTATGACCTTTTTCATTCTAAAGGAGACCCGTACGTAATAGTGGACTGGGTTCAGATGATGATGATGATAATCAAGGAACATATTTACTACGGGGAGATGACAATGATGATGAATGTAACGACAAAAGATAGCTCTTTAATTGCACAATGCATTTACTACATTTTCAACTAAACGGCTGACTCAAATCTCAGAATCAATTTTTCAAATATCTAACTCTAAGGGATTTATGTGTTTTAACACATATACAAAATTAAATCATGTGGATACTTACACAGGTTTATAACCTAGGCAGAATAGGAGTGTATCGATGAGGATTGCTGGAATCCAGTGGAAGAAAAGCGCGCAGATGTTGTGGTATAGCCGAGAATGTTTCATGGAACCTCCTGGATACCTGGAATAGGGTTGATCACAACTCCATCATATCAGCAAATCTATACAAAACTTAAAAACGCGCTTCTAGTATGGTAGTTTGTATGAAATACATAGTTGAGAATTCATCAAATTTCCACGCACTTTTTTCTTTAATCTATAGTTTAAAAACTAGCCGATGATGTGAATTTTAAGTCTTTTGGAAGACCCTCTATTTAGTAGTTTAAGCAGCAAGAAATAATTTATGGTTGACATTAGCGTCGTCCTTATTTATGAGGGAGATGAAACTAAATACCCACATTTGGTTTACTCTAATCATTTCACTTCTATTCCGAAAATGCCGGGGAGTGGTGCTATATTAATAATATGGTGCTCAATACTCAATTTGTTTATTACATAATAGGAACATGTAACAGGTGTATCTTATGATACAGCTTCTTTTGAGGAGGGGATTCTACTGAGAATAACAGGCAAAAACTCAACAGTCACTTGGGCTCCCCTACTATTACACTTGGAATCTGGATCATAGTACGTCATCAGGTGATATTATGTCAGTTCGTTATGCCATTTTACTTACCACACAACACCATTTAATGGCACTCTATTCATGATGATCTCCCTTCCAGCGTCAATCATCTCCAGCCAGGTCACTTTGATTTCAGCGGATGACGTAAAGTTCACGACGTTGGTCTTTGTGTCTCTGAAAGTAATTTTACTCATATCAGATATTTTTTAAAAGACTTGGAATTCCAGAAATCAGATAATCACTATTTCTGCAGATACCAATTCACCAAATATTTCTCTGAGCGTAGGTAGATAAATAAGAGATGGAAGTGTTAAGTCTGGATGTAAGGTAGCCTTGAGTTGGTTATCTAAAACAAATTCTAAAAAAAGTTCACTGAATGAGAGGTCCAATTGTATTGAGCAAATCGTAATCATTTGACAGCTTAAAGCGTATTACTTGAACTGTTTAAGGAATTCAGACATATTTTAACGTGCAGACTCTGATCTATGAACGCTTTAAACCGGTCGAATTATGCGTTTGACAAACGATTACGATTTTCTTACACAATCCGGGGGCAGAGCAGGATTAGTAAAAGTAAAAGTTAGTCAGTAAAATACCCATTCTTAATGTAATTCCAAGCGCCAATCATGATGCCGTTGATAAAAACATCCACAGGCAAGTAGTCAGCATAGCTGTTACTTTTGCAGTACATCGTCCGAATCACTCCTTTGCCGGCACCTGAAAAATTAAAAAACTCGAATTAAACTTCATAAATTATTCCAGCTCGTAGCTCAAGTCTTAAGATACCGTAAATTATCATCACCATCATCTATACATAATATTGTAAAGAGGTAAAGTTTGTGCGTTTGTAAGTTTGTGACGTTGTAGGGGATAATCTCTGGATCTACAGACCCGACTTTCTGATTACCAATAGAAAGCCAGAAAATTCTGGTACCAATAGAAAGCCACATTATTTGTGATCGTCATAGGCTATATATTATCCCAAAAAATTAGGGAGTGGGAATTTAAAAATACATATTTCACGCGGACGAAGTCGCGGGCAAGTCTGCTAGTGTTTTATAAGTTTGGGACGCCACAAGTGTACAGTGTGCCTAAATTGAATAAATAAATATAGATTGATTGATTCAACACGATATGTGTACTGAACTTAACTACTTTTTTATTACTTATTTATTGAAAACAATACAACCTAACCTAATTACTATATAAATACTGCCATGCTGATCCTTTGCACATAAATGAGTCAGACCTTCTGTCACCAGATAAGGTAATTAAACGCGATGAAATAGGTAGGTCCATATCGCAAAAATTTTTCGAAAAAATAAATTCGTATTTCGTAATATAAAATGTATACTTGCCAATGAGAAGACCAGTAGGCCCATTTATGTTGTCTGTCCACCCTGGTACTGGCTCTTGCCAAATGGGGATTACTGTAATGAAATCAACTAAGGTTTTATATACTTTATTGAACAAGACAAAATAACCTAAAATATAAACCTAATATAAATTATGCCCACGTGGAATGGTGGCAAGAATGCTGGATGTGCATTTGCGCGTTAGACTGCCAGGCTGGTCCTTTGCGCAAAAATTGAGCCCACCCTTCCCACCTTGCCACCAGATGAAGCAATAAATAGCGGTAAAATGTCACGCAGTAATTTTTTGCCACTAAGAATCCACGGCCTCAGGGTCTCCATGGCAAACGGAACAAATACCTAAGTAACTCTCTATGAGAGACCTTCAACCTTTCAACCTTTTCTGCTGCAGCTCCCGGTCTTGATGTTGTCTCCCTGATATGGCACGGGGCCAATGTGTCTACGCATTCAAAAGTCTAACCTATAAGAGACGGCCAATTCAAATTGTGCAGCAAGCATCAAAGACTACCTGTTGCTACATAAAATACACCAAACAAGGCTTACCAATGGAAGGGCGTAGGATTATTACTGGTATATGCTCCATTGCTTCAACGGCTAAGGCTTCTCCCAAAGCTTTTGTGAATGCGTATGAGTTCGGCAGTTTACTGAGTAATCTGAAAACAATCAAATTAAAATTATCTCTGATCTAACAGCTAGCTGACTGTAATAGGTCTCAAAAAATGTTACTGTTTTCAAATGTAATTTTTTTATAATTTTATGGATAAAACAACAGAAAGTAATAACACTTGTTCCCGAATACAGTAAAAAATCCACATGTTTTATGTTTTTTTTTTTGGAATTTTCCCCATACAGCGTTTGACATAAAACGGTCAATAATGATTTAAAATCTCATATGCAAATTTTCGACCTTTGATTTTAATTTTTTAAATGTTCAGTTGCTAAACATACTTTGGGGTTATAGTAGCCACGGTTTCTTCGTCCATCCATTCTATAGCATCTATGATCTTATGGGGGTCAGCGGGAGGGGGGTATGGTCTTTCCTCCAGAAGCTTCTCGTGTAAATGACAGTATGCTGTTGATATATGGATGAAAAGCTGAAAAAATAAAAACAACATTCAAGTTTTCTTTGCATTCATATTCAGCCAAGGATTCAGCGCGGAAATGTTGTATTTTTTATAGATATGGACGGGTGGAAGATGGTACAAAGACAAGGTAAATCGCAATCATTTGACAGCCTAAAACTTATCATTATTCGGACTGTTTATGGAGTTCATACATGCTTTTTGACATACAGAAATCTACCAACTCATAAAACTTGTTGAATTATACGTTTGACAAATGGTTACGGTTACGATTTCCTTACACAATCCGGGGGGAGGTTTGTTTATTATTACATACTTACCTAATTATTTTTTAATACAATAAATTCGGATGTGTGCTATGTCCACCCTTTCACGGCCCATCTTTTCAACTGATTGTGATAAAATTTGGTACAGAAAAAAATTGTGTCATAGTTGTAGAAGTACTCTTTGTAACTGATAATTAATTAATGATTAATCACCTTTATCGGTGTAACTCACCTTAAGTTTTTTGCATTTCTTCGCTATTTCTAGAATAAGCTTTGTGCCACGAACATTTAACAACACTGCTTTTTTCAACTCCTCGTCGAATCTAAAAGATAAAGACCATTATTAAATAGTCTTGCCACCATTCTGCGCGAGCATAATGATTTGTCAATCCATACTAATATTTAAAATGCGAAAGTGTTTCTGTCTGTCTGCTATACGCTTTCACGGCTCACCTATTCAACCGATTTTGATCAAATTTGGTACATCTATCGGTTATATCCCGGGGAAGGATATGGGCTACTTTTTATCCAGGAAAATTAATCAAAAAAAAAAGAATCAAAAAAAATAGATTTTGATGAAATTTGGTATAGTTTGTATTCAGGGGAAGGACATAGGCTACTTTTTATCCAGAAAAATTTAAGAGTTCCCGCAGGAATCAAAAATTATTAATCCACGCGGACGAAGTCGCGGGCATCATCTAGTAATAAATAATTAGATGAGGCCAGCTGGCTATAAGTTTAATTGTGTCATTACACACTAAACGTTTTAATATTAAAAAAAAAAAAAAGTGTGAAAACTTTTTAAATTTTCACATAATAAAAATTGATATATGATAAGATTGGGTGAAATGGTATTATTTTTATTACTACGATCTTAAGTCTAGCAACAGCAGGCGTGAGGCGTCCTCTCTATTACACTGCACTTTTCAAAGGGCCCTGTGGTAGAAAGAACGTCGCTTATTACACAGCAATAAGGACCAAATTAGGGACCCTAAATTTTATTACACTACACTGATTCAGGTGTAAGGGTCCTTAGCAAAAGTGAAGTGTAATGGTAAGGGCTCAAACATACCATATACCGACAAAGTATTAGGAAAAGGTCTAAAAACTAGGCAGTAAGTGTTCACCTTATAGTAGCTGCAGCGTGTATGATAATGTCCACCTCTTCGATGATCCGCTGTCTATTAGCATCGCTGATACTCAGATCTGGAGCGCTCATGTCTCCGTCGATGATTTGCATTTTCTCCAAAAGTGGCGCTGTTCCACCACGGAGCCCGCGGAGTTTCTCAAACAACTGGAAAATAAAGTGGATACATCAGTATTCATTCTTAATCGACTTCCAAAAAAGGAGGAGGTTCTCAATTCTGCGCGTACGTGGTCCCATAAAAAATTCTGACTCCAAATCCTCAACCCTGATGCTGCAGGGTACAGAACTTGTACCCTGCAGCTTGTACCTTCAGGTTATCTGCCTTAATCTATTCAACACTTTATGTAAAAAACATATTTCAGTAAATAAATAATTTGAATTTGTGTCGGTATGTCTGTGTCTGCTACATTTTCTTAACTAGACCGCTAAACGACTGAACTGAGCTTGACGAAATTTAAAACGGAGATTTCCTGTTTCTTAGTGATGGATACATTTTGTCCTGAAAAATCTTTCCACGTGGCTCGCCGAAAGCTCGCTTATTTTTGAAAGCCGACGAGTAAAACCATTGTTATCTGTGGATACCTACTTAAGTACCAACTTACTGAGATTCAGAACGTACGTAACTTCGCGCGAAACTTCGTCAGTCTGTATTATAATCGTAGCGAATTTTTGACGATAAGTATAACGGAGACTGACTTTCATTGTAATCAAAGGGTTCCTACAGGATTTTTTAAATCCACGCAGAGAAAGTTGCGGGTCTCATCTAGTTAACCTATAATAAATGCTGGATATTATATTATTACGTATCAAACGCTAATGTGCACATTTAAGCCAGTGGCCATTATTCGATAATGCAATATAGTTTGCCCATTGTACCGTTGAATTAGGTCATTTCGTGTATTTATTGTTGTACTTTTAAATCAATGCATTCTAATTACGAAAGAGATAAATTAAAGTCTGCTAGGTACATTAAATTTATCTAATTCAGAGATAAGCTTTGCTATTTAGCTTTTTCGGCCGATATTTTACTTAATTCGATAAACTAAGTTTAGCTAGGTAGGTAAATAATAAAAGGAAACGAATTAAATGGATGACTTGATGAAAATCATCTATACATAATATTATAAATGCGAAAGTTTGGATGGATGTATGGATGTATGGATGTTTGTTACTCAATCACGCCCAAACGGCTTAACGGATCTGGCTGAATTTTGGCACAGAGGGAGATTATAATCTGGAATAGCACATAGGCTACTTTTTATCCCGGAAAATTAAAGAATTCCCGCCGGAACCAAAAAACCTCAAACCACGCAGACGAAGTCGCGGGCATTCGCTAGTAATGCATAAAAAATTGCATAACTATGTGTCATATAAAATAAATTGACTTGACTCACTGACTGACTGGCCTATAAACAAAACTTGAACTTTTGATAGCAACTCATATTGATTGCACTCAGCAAAGATTTTAGGAAATTCCACTCTCAAGAAATTTAGAATAAAAGTAGTTACGAAAGTCTGTAATTTTGCAAAGCAATTTGCAAAATATTCATGAAAATTGCTATTTGAAAGAAAAAAATTATTAGGTATATAATAAAAAAAATGAAAATAGGTAAAAGATAACCTAAAATAACAAAATGTGTGGCATAAAATTAAATTTGGTCCAAAACTACTAAATAAACGCTGATTCACGTAAACATACCTACATACATTACTCTATTTATACAACAAAGTTAAATGTCGTCATAGGCTAATAGACAAACGGTTTGTTTCGTAACGGTGCGCAAGAGCAGTGCAGATCCTATGCAATAAAAGTATAGTAGGTATATTATCTAAAGCTCAGCGTACAAGAAATATTGTGTTTAATCTAACAAATGTTTTATTGAAAACGTTACAATATTGATATTTAGCTCGTTGCTCATAAAAAAATTCTCATTAACCGACTTCCAAAAAAGGAGGAGGTTCTTAATTCGACGTGTATATTTTTTTCACGTATGTCGGTGCATGTCTCCGTGGTTTCTGAACCGATTTGATTTTTTTTTTCAGTCGCTAGAGGAAGCTTTCCGACTTCAAATCATCAACCCTGACACTAAAAAGTTAAAAATAAAAATTCTTCCCAAAAAACCGACCTCCGAAGTCGGTGCCACTGTAACGAAAAAATAATTTTGATGTCTATAGACTATGTTGAAGTCGGGAGAGTATAACAAAGATAGGCAAAGTTGCCGTGTCAGGCTCGCCCGACTTCAACATAGTGTGTAGAAATCAAAATATTTTTCTAGTTTAGAGTAGTTTTGGAAGTCGGTTTTTTGGAAATAATTATTATTTTGCTTCCATAGGATTTCAAGATGTGAAATTTCTCATAAAATAGGGTGTCAAATAATTGAACATTTGAACATTTTGAATTAACAATGTATTTTTGGATGTAATTTTTTTACTTTATTTGGTAAGCTGTAAAACATAAGCCTATATCGATTCATTGAATACACCAAAAACAAGACGTGCCGAAAAGATCTAATTTTCGCATTAATTACATTATGTTATGTATGAATGAATTATAGTATGAATTAAGTTTATAAGATACCTGCTTGCAGATATATTTCCTTTCCTTTTACTGAATTACAGACCAAAGAAATATAAATCGTCAGTTCCACTTAGTATAGGCACTTCTATTTTCACATTTTGCTTGCAGCAAGTTTTCTCTGTACTTAGCCATAAGTATTCATTGAGGCATTGAATACTTTTTATATAGCTATCGAAATATATCTAAATTTCCCATAAAATAACACTTGTGGGTGCTTATTACTAAAATATAATTCTAGACAGTTAAAATCAATTTGATCTTACCGCATCATTGAACATTTCTTCAAGGCGTTGTTTTGGGGTTTTGCCTTTTTTCGGACGAACCAATAGCATAATTTTTCCAATGTCAGGAACTTTTCTGTGAACAAAAACACGATAGAAGTTATGAAACAATTGATTAGAATGTGAAAACTGAAAGGTTTCGGAAGTTCATGTCCATAAAATTATTTTTTATTTAGTTACACTAGAAGAAACGCCTGTGATATATCTATAAAATCAATAATCATGCAGGCCCTTTGGAATAATGTCTTAATTCGTAACTACTCATAGGAATCATAGCACAAATAAAAAGACAAGGAGAGAGAAGGACAGGAAAGGGAGAATCCCCTTAGGGGATTACTTGTGAGTTGTGACTCAATCAATCGTTATTACCATTATCTTGATTATCATCATCATCATCATCGGTGCTATAGTCATTTGTAGGTCCAGTCAATTTCCACATCTATTTCCTTCTCCAGTCTTGCAATCTAATGGGCAATGGCTTTTGTAAATTCCATGTACATTAGCTTTACTGTCAGAATTTTTTATGCGGATGCTATTAATTTGTTTTAAAATCGTCCTAAATCAATCCTGAAAAATCTTTTCAATCGCAATACGCACGTATGTACGTACGTAAATTTTTTCAACCTTCATGGTCTTCGAGTCTATTAAACCAATTTTCAACGAATTTTTACAGGCTACTAGATCTAGGTCCCTTTTCATGTCGATAGATTTATGCAAAGTTTCATGAGGATTTTTTAAACTGAAGTATAGAGATTCTCCGTAAGTACCTGAGTAATTTCTCCACCAGGACTTTCCCCATGAATCCGGTGCCCCCAGTGACGAGCAGGTTCATCCCGGAGAACGTCTCTGCTATCCTGTCCGGCATGGACTCCAGCTCCGAAGAGGAATAACCTTCGGAGGACATGGTGGGGCTGAAAGGTAACAAAATTAGTTTTGAAACAAAATAAACACCAATGTCACCACCTACACCACGACTATTACGTGGGATCCTTTAGATTCGTTGTGAGGTTCTTAATTATTAGTGTCCTAGGATTTGGCATATACCTATATTATTAAAAACCATAACCATACTTTATTACGAAACAACTAGTAGGTAAAGCTCTTAAGTTCGGGCTCCATTTGGGCTCCTTTGCGTTGTTTTGACAAGTCCCATTTAATTACCTACATTATAATATTATAGAATTAGTGAAGTGTTTTTAGGATTCCGTTCCTCAAAAGGAAAAAGAAACCCTCAAAGGATCACTTCGTTGTCCGTATCAGTCTGTCTGTCAACGCCCTTTTTCTCGCGAACGCGTGGAAGTATCAAGCTGAAATTAATATCAACACTTAGGTTTACGGTCCCCCTCTGTAAAAAAACAAAGAAGTAAGGTCTCACAGTACAAGTATTGAAAAAAAAACGAAAATTGTTAGTTAAGGTTCCGTATTCATAGGGTGTCGAATTATTTGTCAGGCTAAACCTTGCTATGCGTAAATTCACGTATTGTTATGACCTCTTTCTTTCTCTTTCGTTCTTATTATTTATTAAAATAATTTACATTGTGTTTTACGGAACTTGACCGGTTTTTTAAAAGATTCCTTATATATAATAATACTAGCGAATGCCCGCGACTTCGTACGCGTGGATTGAGGTTTTTTGGTTCCCGCGGGAACTCTTCAATTTTCCGGGATAAAAGCGCCTATTTGCTATTCCAGACTGTATTTAATCTATCTCTGTGCCAAATTTCAGCCAGATCCGTTTAGCCGTTGGGGCGTGATTGAGTAACAAACATCCATACATCCATTCATACATCCAAACTTTCGCATTTATAATATTAGTAAGATTAGTAAGATTATTGTTGTTTCGGACGAACAAATCCGAGAATAAGGCCCGGCACACAGATTGCGTGTCTCAGTTCCCTACGCTGTGTAACCGGCTAACCGGTTATGCAATGTAGGTAAATAATTAATGTGTAATGACAGAGTTTGCGTACACTTAACCTTGAACACTATTATCTTTTCAAAGATTGAGGTTAGCAGTCGGTTCAAATTGTCGTGTGCTTTTGTACTTTTTACGATTGCAGCAGGTGTAAATGTTACCTCCACTTAAGTTTCTTACTGGCTTTTCAAGTGTATTTGTAAGTTAGTAGGTTTGGATGTTTATTAATATTGTTACTTCTTCACGTTCATGCCACAATAACTGAAGTCTGAACCGATATGACTTAAATTAATTTGAATAGAGATAGCTTGTACCGTGAAATAACACATAAGCTACATTTTATCCCGGTTTTTTTTATCATCTTCAAGTTAGCCTTGACTGCGATCTCACCTGATGGTAAGTGATGAATGTTGATGCAGTCTGAGATGATAGCGAGCTAACGTGTAAGAACTTAATCTTTATGGTAATACCTACTACCATGTACCTTATTACATTTTGACGACCTCCGTGGTGCAGTCTATAGCGCAATTGTCCTAACGTGCGGAGGTCCCGGGTTCGATCCCCAGCAGGGTAAATTTGGGAATTTATAATTTCTGAATTTTCCCTGGTCTGGCTTGGTGGAAGGCTTCGGCCGTGGCTAGTTACCACCCTACCGGCAAAAACGTGCCGCCAAGCGATTACGCGTTTAGAAACCAAATAGGGGTATGGGTTTAATATAACTGGCATGCCCCGAACAGGTTAGCCCGCTACCATCTAGACCATCACTTACCATCAGGTGAGATCGCAGTCAAGGGCTAACTTGTAGTGGTTAAAAAAAATGTAAGCAGAGGCTATACCTAATTTCCATTTTTTACCTATGGTATTAAGTATTTCCAAAATGTTTCGTTTAGAAGACCTAGTGGATTGAGCTTATAATAGGTTAGTATCTTGAATTACATGATATACTGTACCAGAACAAGTTTAGGTATATACTTTGACAGGTAAGTACTTTATTCAAAGAAACTCCGTCAAATAGAACAATGGAATTATGCTAACGTTGTTAGATTTAAATTTGAATGGAAAAACAAAATGATGATTATATTATTTAAGGTGAAAAATATTACTTTACTGACGCACAGCGATGTTGAATTCGTCAGTGACTATGACGTACCTACTTACGTAGACTAAAGGTTAAAATATGCTGCGCCAACTCCATATCTACTATAAGAAATTCTAAAGTGTCTGCCTGTAATTTGTGCCGTAGTCACGCCGATAGTTTTTAAGTATACATAACTATTTTAAAGGTGCCATTAACTTAAAAGGATAATTTCTTTAGTATTTCTATACATAAAACTGATGAACTTTAGTTATTAAGTAGCTAAGTTACATTATGTAAGTAAGTTAACCGACGTCCAAAAAAGGACGAGGTCCTCAATTCGGCGTGTATCTTTTTTTTTAAATGTACGAGTATGTGTTCAGATTTCCCCGAGGTTTCTGAACCAATTTGAATATTTTTTTGAGGAACCTCGCGAGGTGGGCCAATATTTAAAGAAAAAATTTTAACTGTTAGTATGTCAGTGTGTCTAGCCTAAGCAATAATAATCACGGAACGCTCTCTACTGTATTTTTGTGATAAAAATTTATGATCACCATTATTTTTATACAATCATATAGGTACAATTATTATATGTAGCTATTTTGTTATTAGGGTTCCATAGTCAACAAGGAACATTTCTAGTTTTGCCATGTCCAATGTCCGTCCGTCCGAACGCGGCTTAGCTCAGAGACACTTAGTACTAGGATGCTGTAATCTAACATAAGAAGTTTAATCACGTCGACAAAGTGGTAAATTAAATTAAGAATTTTTGAAGTGAGACTTCTCTAGAATCGTTGTGATTTGAAGAATTGATGAAACGAAATAGCGACACCAAAAAGAAACAAACATATTATTCATAATAGGATTTAGCCTGCAAGAGAACGCGATAGAATAAAAGTTATATTTTCTGAAGTTTCATTTCTGCCATGTGTGAATTGCACCCACACACTTTTTTTTTAAATTTTATTTTTATTTGGTTTTTGGAAATGAAAAATTGCATGGCAGTAAGTAGTTATAACGAAGATAAAAGGAAAACTATCACAGCTAAATAAACTTTACAGGTTAACGAATAATGAAATGAAATGAAAGTAATAGTCGACTAACTTAAAAAAATCTTCCTATAATTTGTCGGACAAATACGGAACCCTACATTGTGCGTGGCCCGACACGCACTTAACCGGTATTCGAATCTTGTTATGTATTGGGTGGGAATTAGATTTGCAACAAACATCGCCAATAATGGATTATTAGTTGCCTAACAAGTTTTCGGTTCAATTTGCCGGTTGCCAAGAATAGGAAATATTTTTATTTTGGTACTACTCGTAATTACCCACACGACTGCCACAAAAATGTTTTCAGGGTTAATACATGTATATAACGTATGCGAGCTTATTTATTCCACCACTAGCCGCGACTTCATCTGCGTGGTTTGAGGTTTTTTGGTTCTCGCAGGAACTCTTTAATTTTCCGGGATAAAAGTATTCTATAGCCTATGTGCTATTCCAGACTATAACCTATTTCTGTGCCAAATTTCAGCCAGATCCGTTTAGCCGTTGGGGCGTGATTGAGTAACAAACATCCATACATCCATCCAAACTTTCACATTTTTAATATTAGTAAGAAGTAAGATAACTTTAAAATGCCTGAACAGATTTGCATGCAAGTATCTTTAGAATCCTTCCATCATCCCGACTCCCGAGTGAGAATAGATATAATTTCTTTTGGAAAAATTCAATATGGCGGCTACATAGCGCCATTTTTAAAATGGCACCATACAATATTAATGTAGTCATGTTTTGTAATTTTTTTTTGTTTACCGATATAATTTAGACTACTATCAATAAAATACTTACCTATCAATAAATAAAATCCATACTTTTGTATACCTACTTAATAAATATTAAATAGTGGTAACATGAGGATTTCAGTACACTAAATATGGGTCATCCATAAAGTACGTCACACTAAATTCGTGAGTTTTTAACCCCTCCCCCGTCCTTGTCACAGTTCGTCATATTTGTGCATTTTAACACTTAGATGTATAAGATTTTGAAATTTGACGTCACGAAACTTAGGACCCGCCCCACCCCTTGTTACACAATGTCACACTTCGTCGACCCCCATAACGTTTGACGTACTTTATAGATGACCCCATATCTTGGTCTTTCATGAAATGTCATATAGATAATAAATCAAGTTACGCCGCAGCCAATAGTTTCTTCGCCACCCTTCACCATTACTTAGCCGGTGTGACTCACAGTCATTTTACCTACAAGTAGATAAACACTATATAGGAGTGGTGAACTAAGAACAAATTCTGTGTAGTTACTTCAAATACATTTTGCAGAAAATGGCAACACGCCTATTTAACTCGTATCTTTTAACGGTTACCTCTAATAGAAATTCTTTCACAATGCGAAGGTGTGTGCCATAGATGTCTCATTCGTGTCAAATTATGGGCACGCAGCCTTGGTAACGATAACTAGTTTCTGCATATTACGCAAGCGAAGACAGGCTTTAGCAGCATGAGTAGAGATGACTTACTTCATTCACACCATCTGGTACTTAGAGTATTTATCCTATCAATAGGTTTGGGTTAAGGATCGATTGCATAAAGATTCTGAGATGAGCACTTTGTACGAAGACAAACTTGGTAAAAGAACTTTGTAGAACTTGGCAGAAGTAACGAGGCTAAGATACGAGGCGAGACAGAAGATATTCAGTTCAGGCAGCATTTGCAAATCCAAATCAGGTCTTCGATTTGTCAATAGCCACTAAGCCAAGAGACCATATTCTATGAGTATATAATATTATGTCGCCCTCACAGTCAACATAATATTATGTCGACCGTCATCCACAAATTAAAATTCGATCAGTAGCGAGCTATCTGTTCGTAGTTAATAGTTAAAATACAGGGAGGGAAGGATTATAATCTCTAAGGAAAGTCGTAGGAAGCTGAAGTGGTAGACTGAGGGTAGGATATTATTAATTATTTATCCGTATATGTATGTATACTCATAATACTTATCTCAAATTAAAATTAAAAAGAAAAACAAAAATCCGAAATTATTGATTTGCAGAAGCATAAAATTAAATTTGTTTGTATAATGATTTACTTAATAAATTAAAAAAAAAAAAACAACTTGTGCCCTAGTCAGTCCTCGGATAAGTCAAATTTTAGGTACCTAATCATAATACGGTCTCCGCGATACAGGTTCCCTAGTGCGGAGACCAAAGTTAAAATAAATTGACTGTAACTGTAAATATTGGCAATAAATATATTTTTATTTATTATTTATTTATTTAATTTATTTATTATTTATTTATTTGTTGTAGAAGCGTATGGATGATCTCCAGCCCACACCACCGTTGGTGTCAGGAAGCGGATGGAGTGTGTTTGGTGGCGCACTCTCGAAAATACATCAATTATGTCCTATAGTGAAATCATGCAGGTGGATTGGGCTGGATTGGACAACAAGGTACAACGACAATAGAAAACTATCATGATGTATTGTCTGGAAGAGTCAAGTGATTGCTTTAGGAATAAACCGTCTTTGCACTCTTCTGCATTATCTTCTTACCTTTGTGTTTACTGTTTCTGTTTTTGTGTGTGCAATAAAGATTTTTATCTATCTATCTAAATATGCAAACGAATTCAAACTTGCTGAATGATCATCTAAACCTATTGGGTACCCTTACTGGTCTTGAAGTTTGGTACGAAGATAGGTTCTGCTCTAGTGGCAAAAAAGTGAGTTAAACCTTACTGAGTATCTACCTATGGACCGGACAGAACTTACGCAAAACGTCCGCGTCGGAGAGGTAGAACGCATTGTCTTGTCTCCTAGTCTGCACGCTCCATACAGGTACCTGAAAGTCCATGCCGCTTTTTGTCCGTAGTGTTTTCTCCTTTCAGTAATTAATCCAATTATCTTTTATTTTAAATCTCGCTATCGCAATAAGTTTTCATACAATACATTTAGTCATTACCTATCTATGATAACTTATTTTTGACCGACAAAAAAAAGGAGGTTCTCAATGCGGCGCGTATCTTTTTTTTTAATGTATGCCGGCGCATATCTCCGTGGTTTCTAAACCAATTTGAAAAAAAAATGCAGTGGTTAGAGGAAGCTCGGGAGGTGGTCACATAAAAAATTCTGACTCTAAATCCTCAATCCTGATACTTTAGGTGTACCGTACTACATGAAATCCTCAAAACTAGGGAGTTGGGAAATTTTGATGGTGAATTCCAAAGCCACTGTAAATTAAAAAATATTTTTGATTTCGACACACTATGTTGAAGTCGGGCGGGCCTGACACGTCAACTTTGCCTGTCTTTGTCTATCTTTGTTCTCTCCCGACTAAATATTTTTTATAAAACATATAATAATGGCACCCACAAATGCCGTTCCTTAAATACTCTCAGGGCACGAGCCCTACTCGTATTTGACTGTATAAATGTATCTTTGAGCTAAATAACTATTGAAGCAGATCTCGATATTGCCTCTATATTGCTCCACCACACGCACCACACATTTCACAAGAAATGTTCACACACAACCAACGTGTAGGTACCTAGGCAGGTTTAATATGTCTATGTCTAACCGCATTGATCAATCCTAGGATTAAGTCACCTTCCTGCATCTAATGACATAGGTATAGTACATAGTAAATCTATTTTTCCTTAGCTGACTTGAAAAAAATCGATAATTTATTAGCAGCGTAATATTTATTCATACAATCGGTCGACGTCCATACAAAATGTCAGACCCAGTTGTAGCAAGAGTATAACATACAACAAGAATATAACAATGTTGTATATTTGTTGTCGTAAAAGGTTGTATATTGTATGGTTGAGATAGAGAGGAAACTGTATGCAAAGACATTACAATGATAGAATTTTGTAATGAAATTTCTGCCGTTAGTTTCCTCCGTATAACGACTTCTAGGAAAGGACGCATCTCCTAAGTTAGACTTTGATAATATTACTGAGTACCTACGTTCTAAAAGTTTTCCACTTGTTATCAATTCACTGTTTTCAGTTTGGACAAGAACGTAATAGGCATGCGGCGCATAAAATTATTATAAGTATAGAAACCGGTAGGAGTGAACTGTGCCGGTAGCATTAGGTAGATAGGAATTTTAGAGGTGTTTTGTTTTTGGTAATTTGGTAGGTACATCAAAAATACAAAACTTAATTTCTTAAAGTTTTATTCAATACTATTGGGACCGGCAGACGTTGTCCTGGCTTGAACCTAGAACCCGATTACAGCGCCCAATGCTGAGTCCAATTGTGAATAAAAACCACTGCCTATCTACTACTCACAGATATTTGAGACTTTTCCCAATTTTCAAATCGGAATTCCAATTATTCTTAAATCCTTAGTGCTTAAATGACACTATGCGAAACAATCTTTTTTTTTGCCGTTGATCCGGTAGGTACTACTATTGTCTTGTATTACGTAGACGGGGGAATACATACAATAATCTGAACACGTAGATCTAGTACCTACTATGACAAGGTCAAGAGCGTCTTGTGCCTGATAACCTATTCAATCGGTCTTTGGCCAAGTGGCATAGATAACCAAAAATATTATCCATTTGGAGAACAAAAAGGTTTTCAAGTTGGTACTTTGTAGTGTATTTTCGGTCTTAATTATGGTTACACATTACACGTACCTACCTACCTCTTCACTTAGAGGAAAAAAAGAACCCTTATATAGGATCACTTCGTTGTCCGTCTGGCTACCACCTTTTTCTCGGGAACGCGTGGAGGTATTAAGTTGAAATGAATTTATACTACTAAGGTCGGTCCCTTGGAGCTGTTTCTACGTCAGCCAATCAAGTCAAAAGTCAATCAGCCCAAATCAAGATTCTACGTCAACGTAATCAAAAGATACGGCCGTTTATTGACACTCGTCAATATCTACATCAAACCAAATGGGGTAGGTACTTCTCGTTAACCTAAGATCATGATATTTGGCAAGAAGCACCGTCTCACAGCACAAGTATGGAAATATCCGATAATCAATAATTAGAGTTCCGTACTCATAGGGTGTCGAATTGTTTGTCAGGCGCTACTAGTTTAGAGTCATAATATGTAAGCCAGTTATTCCACAGCTAATTAAAATAACGTTTTTTATGATATCATAGATATCTTTCTTGTTATTTAATAAAAAATATAGATTGTGTGGTGGTACGGAACCCTTTGTGCACGTGTCTGACTCGCACTTGAACGACTTTTCTGTTAAATATATTGTCTCTACAGTCTACACACATGTCTAGGGCCATCTTTTTTCTCAAGGAGCATTTAAATTAAAGGTAGACCACTGTCTAGTGAGGTCACACGTCTAAACCACTAGGCTAAAATTAAGTAGATAGGTAAGTCACCGTTAGAGCAAGTGATTTGAATTCTTTAAGATTTAAAACACACATTAGGTACTTGTAAAGGTTAGGGGTACGTGCCCAGGGGATAGAATCCCGTACCCCCGAATAGAAAGTCGAAGTCATATTAAGTTTTTTTATGTACCGTCTACGTTGCTATCAAAGGAAGTAACTCAGTCACGTCTTAAGAATTGACCCAAGGTCGTCTTGCAAACGGAACGCAGATGCCAGACATCTCGGTCAAGTTACGTAAAAACTGTGTAAACCCAACTTCTCTAATTAAGTTTCGTTATGACTACCAAATTTTAGCTTTGTTAGTTACTTAATTCCAAAACGATTAATATTTAGTATGAAGAAGATTATAGATGTAGGTAGTGGATATTCGACAGGCTCTAAATTATCCGTTATGAATATAATATTATACTTAGGTACATAAGTAGAGGTATTTTCGGTTGTCCCGAGATACAACGTAGACCGTACCTACTGGGCTTATAATAATTTTATTAATAGGTCTAAAAATGGTGCTACTTTCCCCTGTGATTTGGAAATATATTCGAGAAAGCCAAACTTAGTTTGGTAGCCTTTATATATTTTATTTATTTTAAATGCCAACCGATATCATATTATATTTGTTTGAGGGGTAAAAGTCCATTTCTATTAATTCCTAACTTTCTATGTTAATAAAATATAAATTATTAATCAATTTTATTTTCATACTAATAAGTACTTACACAGTTACCTATTTATTACCTACCTATTACCTATTTATCTATGTATCCACTTGTATGATTTTTTATTCAGTTCAGTTTTCAGTTTTCGGTAGATTCACTCGACGATTCAAAAGCACTTTGAAAAGTTTAATCGAATAAAAAATATTGAAATTTGAAGTTTTGGAGAGAAAACGTCCACATGAGTATCTCGGTACAAACTTTTCTTCCGGTTAAGAATTAAGAACTTAAATAAGTTTAATTATATTATTATTAAATCACAAAATTTAAGTATGAATCTATTTACTTGGTTTCGAAGTTAAGAATTCGGAAAAAGCTCATACTGTATTTTATTTAATAGGTTCTTTTATATTGTACAGAAGGCTTGAAAAAAGCTTTAAAAATATGAAAGTAATCGTTTACTTTGTATGAAATAAATTGACACCTAAGTACTCTTTAAGTTTTATAAATATTCGCAGACTTTTTAAAAGTAGGTATGCTTATGTGATACGTCTATGTAATCCGTGCATCTTTTATTAATTAAAGGAAAGACTAAATATTTATTGAACGTTCACTTACCGATGTTATTACACAGGAAAAACAAAAACACGTTTAGTCTTAACGTTAGGAAAATGTGAACTGAAGTAGGCAGGTATGGAACAACTAAGTTTTGCAATTCCGCGCTCTACCGCTATCGTAATTGTGATTGCATTAGAATTTAAATTCACTATTAGGTACTCAGATACATAAGAAGCCGGCAAAGTGACCTACTTTTAAAAGGGGTTTTTTATTTGACATATTTTTAAACGTTCGCAATAATATTATAATACTAGATGATACCCGCAACTTTGACCGCGTGGATTAAGATTTTTCGATTCCCGCAGGAACTCCTTAATTTTCCGGGATAAAAAGTAGACTAAGTCCTTCTCCGCGATACAAACTATCCCTGTACCGAATTTCATCAAAAACGTGGGCCGTGAAAGCCTAGCAGACAGACAGATGGACAGACAGACAGAAACAATTTTGCATTTATAATATTAGTATTTAGTATGTATTATTATGTAGGTACAGTCGTAATTAAAAAAATTTAAAAACACGACTGCCCTGCCAAAAAACTAACTAAAAAACTTGACTTTTATGGCCGAGCTGCTTTGTAGATATGTTTGGTAAATCGCTTGGCGGCACGTCTCTGCTGGTAGGGTGATAACTAGCCCCGGTCGAAGCCTCCCACGCAGCCAGATCAGATTCGCTAATTATAACTTCAACCCACTTAATAAGTACCACAGCGCTTACCATTGCGCCAGGCCCATATCTAAAATAAATTAATTTATTTCCATACCGATTATTATTAAAGACCTAAAATTCACGTCTTCCATTAGATTTAAGTAAGTTTGATAATCACTTTAAACTATCGATAAAAAAGTTTGTTGGATGACGTCACAACTATGTATTTCATACAAACTTCCGTATTAGGAGCGCGTTTTTAAGTTTGATAAAGAGTTGCTGATTTTATTGAGTTGTCATCATCCCTATCATCTACCGCGTTGGTAGCAAAGAGCATAGTATATCTAGATAATTTAGAAGTTCCAACCTAGCAGCCCTTCTAACCACTACTAATATTTATTTATTTATTTATTAACTCAGATGTGGAACGAATTTTACACTGTCTACATCCACAACTTAGAAAGGTATCGTGCTGCAGACTTCTGCCCGCTGCCGGTCGGTAAACATTTCTATGGAACCAAACAAATTATCTTCTTTAAATATAATAATTCTTCTGTAGGTAAGTACGTGTTTGTCACTGAATTCCCTAAACAGCTGGACCGATTTTGTGTATGTTTGAGTGTCATCAATAATCTTCTCTTGTTGGCCCGTGGCCAAGCGGAGGAACGGGCCTCGAGGCATGACCTGCTTATATTAATTAGGGTAGCCCCTAGCCGACAAAAAAACGGCAGTAGGGCCTGCCTCTGTGTTTGAGTCAGTGAATAAATAAGGATGGAAGGTCAGTACCTTCCATCTTTATTTATTGATTGACTCATCAGGAAGTCCTTTAACATTGATTTCAGGTTTGAGTGGATCCATGGATTGTTAAGATCTACAATTGGACAGGTGGCGCTGCGATCGCATTCCAGGATTTCTATTTCAGGGCAAGACTACGTTTACAAAGTGCGCTATTTACAATATAATAGGTACTAATGTCATTACTAAATTAAACTGTTGTTGACTGAAACGGTTTTAGCTAGTCATCATCATCGGGTGCCATCTTCAAATTGAAGTTTGGCGGTCAGCAGGTGAAATGCCTTCCAATTTTGAGCTCTGCGTAATTATGACGGGTCCACTCCTTTCCGTCATCCATCCACTTCCTCCTCCGTCTTCCAGGTGCTCTTTTCCCGGGAGCCTTCCAGGATCATCCTGGGGAACGCGTACTGGGATCCTCTTTGAAGATGCCCGAAAAATATCACCTTTCTCTGCACGACGGTTGTCATAAGAACTCGGTTACAATGCGCTTGTTTAAGTAGTACTATCAGACCAGTGGTACGGTCGGGTACGGTGAGTCTGAAACGGTTGTTTGAGCTTCAGCGTGTACTACTACGGGAAACATTCTTTAATGGTGTTATTAATCCTAAATTAAAAAAAATAAAACATTTAAAATTTCAGTAATATTTTTATTGAGCTAATTTATATAATTTGGCTAACATAATATGTTTCAGAAACAATATTATTTACATAGAAATAGTGTGTTAGTGTTACCTATTTTGAGCACCTCACACAATTTAGTTAATCTGACATCCAAAGCAACCTAAACAAAGCTTTGGCGCCGTGATAATTAATCTAATTTTACAGGTACGCAATGATGGGTACCTGCCCATCGCTTCTTTCAGAGGTAATGCCATCAACGGGAAACTTTGAGAATAGGTATTTAACAATAGGCATGATGACTGATTTTGAAAAATGGTCAGATTATTTTCGGAAGTATCTACTATTTAGAAAAAATATCTTATTTCAGCAGAAAAATAAGGTTTGGTAGATAAAATTTGTATTTGAAATTTTGATTTTAAAATTCACGCCCTAACGCTCGCGAGTGTCATGGCGTCGTTTGTGACGTCACTATTGTTTTTACCAATGTACTCTGTGCAGTGTGCAGTAAACAATAGTGTGATTGTCAAAACTCGAAAACAAACAATTGTGACGTCATTCGCTTTTTGGTGTTTAATCCATTATGGCGGATTGCTGTATTTTATAGTTTTATTTTATCAAAATAAATAGCAATCTCACTCGAAATAGGAAAATAAATACGTTTTTTATAATTCATGAACCCTAATTCATTAGATAAATTCACAATTTCATTGATTCTTGGTTACTGTCGTCATGCCTATTATATTGCCGTCGCGCTTCTCCCCGAATAGAATACCATAACACCCGATAGGGACAACTGTATGTATAGCTTGGGTCGATCATACCTATGAAAAAAGAGTCGAAATCTTACTCTCATATTTTCCTGTTGCCTCCTCCAAAACTCAACCGCCTTTATTTTTTTTTCAAGAATAATTTAAGAAGGACTCAGGCTATGTCGGTATGTTTTTCTTTTTTGATTATATTTGTCAAATTTGTTTCCGGAATGTCGGATGATGGTGCGAAAACTGAGCCATTTTGGCATTTTTTGATGCTTCCTTGTTCTTAAAATTATTAATTTATTGAAAAAAGCAAAAAATAGGGACATGACACGGACACATATGGATTTTATGGTGCAAAAATATTTTTTCTATTGTAATTTTATCAACGGAGTAAACAGACAAATACGATTGTATGGAGAAACCGCTGTGGCATTATCTCTTAACAATTCTTCTTATTCTGACACTAGTATATACACAGATGGTATGCATTTGGACTTTAACCCAACTGCAAAATTGCAGTCTGAATACGGTTTAGTGCGGTTAACCCAACTACATTGTCTGACTGTGCAATATTATGCTCCATATTAAGAACTACACTTAACTTTTACTGACTGGATTTTAGGCCCGTATTAGTAAGCCGACATCAGCTAAGAATACATTCTCAAGTTTCAATCACAGAAGACAAAATAGGTAAAAGCGTGAGATTTTAAATCGATATCTTTTCATCTTCTTTATCACTTCTTTACCTACTCGGAATTCTGTGGAATTTTTCATTTCATTCATAGTTTTTTTACCTTTATAGTGCATGTATTGTTATGTATTTATACATTTATGAAACTGTAATTTTTTTTTTCAAAAGATCAACCGCCGAGTTTCTTGCTGGTTCTTCTCAGTAGGAATAAGGAATGGCATTCCAAACCAGTGGCAGATTCACTTGACGATTCAAAAGCACTTGTAAAAATTTATAGAATAAAAAAACATTTGAATATTGAATCTTGAAATAACACTAAGTGAGTAAATATAATATAGCTTATTGAGTACCTATGTATTAACATTTATTGGAAAAATTAACTAATAAAAGCTAAATAACTTAAAATTGAGACAGTTCTATGTGCCTTGTTCTTCATTCCATACAAATGGTTCTAAACGTTTGTTTTCTGGTAACAGTTGGTTCAACTCTTCTATATCCTGAAGTGTCTGAAACAAGCAGGTTTAAAGATACAATGATCCATACAAACCCATACAAATGGAAGTCATAGAACCAAATAGTTAGTGTGACGTATAATAACACCTGTAATTGTCTGACATTGAGACCAATTCTATAGTCCACCATTTCTAAACTAAACTAAAATGACAGCTATATTTATACTGCTATCCCTTTCATAATACTCCCGGCGGACAGGGATAGCACTAGATGCAGAGCTGCCATTTTAGTTTAGTTTTTTTTTAGAGATTGTCTAAAACAGATTATCTAATTAAACTCTTCACTTTCGTTTAAAATAAATCGTTACGAAGCTACTCATATCGAAGTAAACAATTATCTCACTGAAATGGTACAGTGGTTTGAAGCTAATAACCTACTCCTCAATGGAAAAAAGACCAAAGTGTATCAAATTTACATAACCTAATGTCAAACAGGTAAAAACCACTGTATAACTTGACCATGAGGAATTAGATTCAGGGCTAATTGTTCAATCGTCAGATAGAGTTTATCGGAGGAATAAATTTGACACTTCGACGGATTTTCAATACAAAATCTTTCGAAATGACAAATTTATTCCTTCGATAAACTTTATCTGACGATTGAAAAATTAGCCCTTAGTGGATATCGCTGTTTTTATAGGAATAACTAAACTCCAATGGGGTCATCACATAAATGACTTATCGCACAGGCTTAGTTCTGGTGCATACGTGGTTAAAAAGATTCGCCAGGTGACAGATATAGAAACGGCGAGATTAGTATAATTTGGTTACTTTCACAGCGTTATGTCATATTATAGTATATATTATTATGTGACCTATCATTTCATACAAAACAAATCACAAATTTTCATTTCACTACCAATGTTTAGCAAAAGTATGAATCAAAAATTCATCTTTATACAAACAACTGGTTCTATAAATGATTTTTTTAGACAATTTTTTTGCGGCAAATTTTAATTTCACAAAACATTTGTCAAAAAAATCATTTATTGTTCACATTAATTATTTAAAAAAAGCCATAAAAACGTTTGATAAGTACTATATCTGTCAAAATGATAGGTTAGGTTAGGGTTAGACATAAATATTCAGGTTCTATCGGGTTACCTAAATCAGTGGCGTGCACAGGTTTTGAAGCTAGGGTAGGCATTAGTTAGTCAGAATACCTATTTACTAGCTGTTTTGATAAAAAAGAGCCTATTTGGGTAAGCAGTGCTTTTACGCCTCTATGAACTGCACGCCACTGACCTAAATATACCTATGTTAAAAAAAAAACAGTATATAAAGTTAAAAAAAAAGTAAAAAGTTAAACTATAAAGTTTGTAAAATGTACCGACATTTTATAAAATCGCGAATTTGACAAATAAATTATCAAAATCGGTTGAGCAGATGGGCCGTAAAAGCGTAGCAGACAAACAGAGAGACAGACAGACGAACAGACAGACAGACATACTTTCGCATTTATAATATACGTATTGTATTTATGACGACCTCTGTGGCGCAGTGTGTAGCGCTGTTATCTTAACGTGCGGAGGTCCAGGGTTCGATCCCCGGCAGGGTCTTTATAATTTCTGAATTTTCCCTGGTTTGGCCTGGTGGGAGGCTTCGGCCGTGGCTAGTTACCACCCTACCGGCAAATAGGTGCCGCCAAGCGATTACGCGTTCCGGTACGATGCCGTGTAGAAACCGAATAGGGGTATGGGTTTAATATAACTGCCATGCCCCTAACAGGTTAGCCCGCTACCATCTTAGACTGCATCATCACTTACCATCAGGTGAGATCGCAGTCAAGGGCTAACTTGTAGTGGATAAATAAAAAAAAAACAAAAACCACCCACGATAAACTAGATCTTCATAGTATAAGTTCGCTAGTATCGACTTATATCATTAATGCGAAAGTTTAATATAATTAACTGTAATTAAACTTAAAAAAAAAACTTGAATTTGTACTTAAATAAATAATACGAAGAAACTTTTTCCCGGACCGAAAGAAACTGGAGAGCCTTGTGGGAACTTTGAATGGATCGGAAATAATAAGAACAGTTCTTAACTTCTAACTTCAAGGGCTAACTTGTAGTGGATAAAAAAAAAGTATAGTATCTATACTAGTATAGATATAGATTACGGATGTACCTGGTTCAACAAGGAGTTACATCTGGACAGCTGGTGCGCCACTTCTCGGACGCGCGACAGCCTCTCAGCGTGACGCGCGTTGTTTCTCTGTCTCTCCACCGCTATTGAATAGAGACGGGAGATTTCCGTGTCTGCCTGCGAAACACAGAATGTGTTACCGTTTCAATAGGCATGATGACAGGTAACCATGAATCAATGAAATTATGAATTTATCTAATGAAATAGGATTTATGGATGATAAAAAACGTATTTATTTTTCTATTTCGAGTGAGATTGCTATTTATTTTGATATAATAAAACTATAAAATACATCAATCCGCCATATTGGATTAAACGCCAAGAAGCGAATGACGTCACAATTGTTTGTTTCGAGCTTTGACAAGCATACTATTGTTCACTGCACACTGCACAGAGTACATTGGTAATAACAATAGTGACGTCACAAACGACGCCATGACACCGGCTAGCGTTTTGGCGTGAAATTTAAAATTTAAATTTCAAATGCAAATTTTATCTACCAAACCATAGTCTTCTGCTGAAATAAGATATTTTTTCGAAACAGTGGATACTTCCGAACATAATCTGACCATTTTTCAAAAACAGTCATCATGCCTATTGTGGCGGTCTTCGCAGTCCGCACATAATCCAATAGATGGCATTACTAGCACAGAATAATATAATAGTACTGACGTACAGAAGTCTCACTCCTTTGATGTTGACTACTTGCCGACGTTTTAATAGCCTACATAATTATTATTAAAAAGATAAATCACGCACGCAAGCTAAATTAAACTTTATCGCCGCGCGCGAGTGTCCGTATTGCTTTGCATCTTTTCCCTTTCCTACGTCACGGACGACATTGCGAGCTTGTCTAGGGCTGTCAGCAAACAGTACAACAATACAGTAGGTTTTTCGAATTGGTAAGTAAGGTACCTACTCTGACTATGATCGTCTGTGTTTACTGTGTGTCGCTACACAGTGAGTTCTTCACTACGCACGCAACTTGCAAGGTCATTCGTCGCGGCGAAGCAGTGCGGCGAAACATAATATTTCGCTCGGAGAGGTAGGTACACTTCGATCACGGAAATATATAAATATATATTCCGTGCCCTTACTCTAAATCGGCAAGGTGTAATAAGAATTAGGGAGTAAGGGCCTAACTAGGGCGAGCGTATTCCCTGCGACTCGTTTGTACTTCCTACAGCTCGTGCCTCGATTCAAAAAAATTACTTGAAAAGAGGCTCATTTAAGTTTGACATGAATTGTACCTGTTCCGTGATAGTGTAGTGTAGTACTATTGACTACTTATTATTGTATTGACTACTTGCTGACTTGCTTGCTAGCTTTAATAGCCAAAATAATGATTATTAAATAGATAAAACACGCAAGCAAGCTAAATTAAAAATTTGAATCCTTTTGTGTGCTCATTAAGCATCCTTCCACGCAACAATAATTATGGTTACAGCGACTTTTTGCCATTATAATTCTAAAGATCGATAGACCATTATATATACATGAGTTTAAATGTCTACAACTATTTATCCTACAAATAATTAATATGCTAAACACTTAACTTAAACCATTAAACAAATATTTTCAAAAAACAATTTACGAAAACAGCGTTAAATTCACTAGCACGTCGCTCGCTTATAACGCGCCAGCCCCGACTGCGTAAGCATTCCGGGAATGAGCGCGATCGTCGGTATTTTCGTCGCGCAAGTACCAAGAGTGACACAGGCCTGTTACTAGTACGATTCACGCGACCACGAAGAGCCCAACTCACGATTACGAAGCGTTCTCTGAATTACGCTCTATATACGAGCTCCAAAGATGAACGGTCGGACCAGTGGTCCCCGAGCACAACACCCGCTCGGAGGATGATCATTATTTGTTACGGTCGAGCCATATCACCTGCTCCCGTACACATTTAATAATAGAAATCTATACTTAGGGCCACTTGCACAAGGTCATTTAAACGGGTTTAGTTAAATTTTGTAATGCTGTCCCTTTTTGGCAAATGCATATTATATTTGCCAAAAAGGGACAGCATTAAAATATTTAACTAAATAAATTTACGAGTCCTTGTGCAAGTGGGCCTTAAAATTAAAAATGTGAATGTTTGGATGGATGGACATTTGTCTTTGTAATAATAATTTATCTAAACTAATATTATAAAGAGGAAAGTTTTGTTTGTTTGTTTGTTTGTAATGGATAAACTCAAAAACTACTCAACCAATTTCAAAAAATATTTCACTTAGATACATTATCAGCGAGTAACATAGGCTATATTTTATTTTCAAAAAAATTAGGAAAATTGCAATAATGTTAATTAAGTCGGAAAAATCGTCTCTTACGTGAGAGCTTACGTGGCGTACGCTGCGTAAATAGTTAAAGTTACACGAAAACAATCTATGGTGGAATTATTCCTCTCAAAGTTCTAAAAAAATGTCAGCAATATATCGATATATCTGTCTTTTAAGGTTGACTCACAATAACCATTTTTATAATTTTCAAATTTGGTCTAAACCAATGCTTTACTTTACTCACGAAGGTGTTTTAACCAACATAGTATTGATCCTTATCAAAATAAATATGTTAGTTATCTCAAGTATTTAATTAAGATAAAAATTACCCTTTACACCATTTAATTTAGATGAATATCTTATGAGATATCATAGAAATAAAGTAACGTGCAAGGGAAAATGGCACGACTAGCGGTAAGATTAAATAACTAATCTGAGGCCTGGTGGAAGTGGTAGGTGTAGGTAGTGAGGGTGGATATTAAATTGTAAAACCTGCCCACTGCCCACAGGCTATATTGGGTATAGTATGATTTTGAGTACTACCCGTGCGAAGCTGGGGCGGGTCGCTAGTAGTTTATAATAATAATTAACGTACCTCTTTAATTTTACTTGCAAGACTACTTTCTTCTGCAGCTAACGGCTGAGCGCAGGCCGCCAAGTGAGCTTGCACCCGTGTCGCCAGGCGCACCCAGGGTCTGTAGTCTAGACCTAGCAATAAATACTTACCTAGCAAATAATACTTAGGACCAGTTGCATGTCAGGCAGCTAAAGTAACTCAAACTTGATCGTTCAAAAATAAGCCAAGTGCTGACAAACTGAACAAACACAAGACAAATCAATTGTTACATTATAAATGCGAAAGTGTGTCTGTTTGTCTGTCAGTCTGCTTTCACAACCCATAAATGTTTATTGAATAGAAGCAGGCGTATGTTGCAGGTGAAAGACACGCACTGTACCACACAGATTTGTCTACTGTAGCGGATTATAGCGAATTAAACTTCTAGTTCATTCACCATAAATGTTTAACCGATTATGACGGAATTTGGTACTGAGATAAGTTGGATCCTACAGAAGGACATAAGCTTTTTATCCCCGAAAATCAAAGAGTTCTCACAGGTTGTTCTAATAACTTGATGGTTTAAGGCTGACAAATTTGCGATGAACTCCAAATTGACATTAACATCTCACAGCTGGACATAGGCCTCCACTCTCATAGGAGAGAGGGAATGAGAGCTTTGACACCAATTTGACAAAATTTAATAAAAATTAAGAATGTAAATATTGACATACTTCTGGAATACATCTAAAAAAATTAAATGTTTCTATAATTAACTTAATTGTTATGAAGAAGACAAAATCTTTAATAATATAAAACAAACCTTCTAAAACTTCAGGATCCCTCGCCCCCGGCAGACCAAGTGTGCCCCTCATAATTGGTAAAAATGTTGGTATTTCCTTATAAACAGAAAATTCACAGCTTCACTTTAAGAGGTTCGTGGCCAGTTTTATGTTACAACATAATATGTTAATAGAAGATTTAGATGAAAGTTAGATAAATCCATCCTAATATTATAAATGCGAAAGTGTGTGTCTATCTGTCTACTACGCTTTCAAGGCCCATCTGTAACCCGATTTTGATGGTACAGGGATATATGAAATTTGGTACAGGGATAGTTCATATTATGTGCATGTTGTGATAGCAGGCTATCATCATAATAGGTTGAGCATTTATCATGTATTTGTATGTGTCTTAAATATAACAATGTATCAAGTGTATCCACTGTAGGCTGTCCAAATAAATAATAATAATAATAATATATAAACTGCAATGCAGTAGTTGTGTACATGATTCATGCAACTGAGTCAAAATATTGACAAGTAAATCCTCAAATTTATCATCAAAATATAATATTTATGAGGTTTCTTTGGTATCCAATATGTTATATATCTGTAATTAATGGTAAAAATTATACATGTACCTGTAATCTTCTAATGTCCTCATCTAGCTGGGTATCAGTGGCAGGTTTAACAACCACTATGTCCCTGGCTCGCTTGTTCTTCCTTGCCTGAAGACTGAGCTGTCTTCGTAGTAGGAGAGATTTCTTATTGTCCGTTGATCTCTGTGATTTACCAGAGGCTTTTGGTGAATCTGGACCAATTTTAATGTTTTTTTTTCATGCTTTCAGTTTAAAATGCAGAAGATCCCTTAAAATATGACTACCTGTCTAGATTCCTAGAAGTATATTTTTGGTTGTATTGCTTTTACCTACAGGCACAGCCCATAAAATAAAGGTGTAAATGAAAAAACTATTTAAGGCAACATAAACATACTCCTTGACTTGCCTCATTTTGTATGACCAAATATATATGGTTTATATATGTCACCATAAGATCGTGAAAACCATTAGATTGTAATCTTTCTAGCGAGATTGTAAACTGTCAAAAGATTACAATTTAACCAGTTATTTTTCTGTACATTGTAGTCTGTTAGGTATGTTGATTCTATCAACCAGATAGAACCTAAGTTTAAATTACAAATTGTGTCAAATCCTTTAATTATGGTCTAGGTTAGGTTAACCTACAAGAGACAATATTTCAAGAATTGACCAGATCTGTCGAGATAAAAAGTGTTAGACTGCAATATGACGGTTTTTACAATTTTACAGTAACTTATACATATATTGTTTTAGTAAGTATAGTGTCCTTTCAATGTTTATGTTTTATTTTTAAGTTTCTGGTACAAAATAAATAAATAAATAAATACCTCCAATGGGTCTATCCACAGTGTATGATATGTAAGGAAGTTCTGAATCCGAACACATGCTGGCCCCAGGCGAGTTATTACCACTGGTGGTAGCTTCATTCCTCCTAGCTTCTAAAACAAAACTTCATATTGAGTGACGAACCGAATCTTCAGGGTTGAAGTTTGATATAATGCCCCAGTACCTGTAAAGTTAGAAGTTGCTATTGTGTGACCCCTTCGCACCGGAGGAGCTCGCTGTGGCTGCTTCTTTGGGGGCATTGACTGTTCCGAGCCCATAATTAAATTGATATTTCTATAAATTATTAAACCCTGGCTTTAAATTTGATTATTTGATACAGAGACAAGTAATATTACTATGATTTGATATGGATAAGTTGAGTTATCAAGTCTATCAGAGACAAGTTAACCAGAGAGTGTTTATGTCTATCGATATTTTTTTTACGGCCCTGGCTACAAGTCCTTTATCTAGTCAACCGCCCGGGCGGAAGGGAACGAAACGACCGCTACATAGCTTTTAGCAGAGACAAGTAACATAAATAAAGGACATGTAGCCCTTTGATAATATCCTGCCGCTTCGAATTACAAATTTTTGTAAAATTAAAGACCGGCTTTACGGCTCTAGGTTCCAGCTGAATCACAAATTGATAAACTAGAGCACGGATGTAACTCGAAAGTAATGAATAATGTCTCCTTCCTGTCCTTTTGATTTTTGTTTCTGGTCGGTGTTCCTGTCAATCTGTGGTTTGCGAGCCATTGCTACATACCTGAAAAAGCTTACGCGAAGCCAGCTCTAAGGACTAAAACAAATACAATCCTTGGATATTTTTGGATGTGATATTGCGACAATTCTTAGCCCGTAGGGCTGCTGGGCGACCGCGTATCTCTGACAGCTACAGTGTAACGATCACAATCACCTCTGATTGGATAACACTCTTCCACTATTGGACAAAATCCATTGACGCAGCAAGAATACCATAAATTCAGCCAATCACAACAATTGATACTGTAACAATGATTGATGCAGAAGATACGCGGTCGCCCTGCTGAGGTGATTGCGATCGTTACACTGTAGCTGTCATTTTTAGACAATCGCGGCAGTGTTTCCTACTTGAGGGTTTTCTCCCTAAATTTAGGGGCAATTTCTAGTTAGATGGAAAGGGATATTTCGTAGAGTTGATCAAAACTGCTATAAATCCGTAGCACACTACGGACTATCAACTATAAATTTTGAGCATGCTTTTGAATATGCCATGCTATATATAGCTCGCTTGTTATAAGAAAGTGAGAAGCCGGCAGGCAGGCGCGATGTCTTGTAGCACGCTAAATTTCGTAACACGCAAAGATGACGTTTACTCACAACAGCGCGTTACGCGAGACTAACCATTAACCAGCGACAGCTACCGGCAAGCGGGTGCTGCTACAAGTGCTACGAGGCACCGCTCGCGATCGCCGTATCGTCATGGCGGCTCCTTACTTAACACATTATCCGCGCTATGGAACAATAGTGCGCTATGATATTGCATTTCGTGTTAAATCAACCACTTCTAATTTCTAGGGGCGACACTTTACTAAGGGCATTTTTGGGGCGAACAAGACGTGTCGAACGTGCTTTTTCTACATACAACCTAAATTATTTAACGTCATGTATGACTTTAAAAATACAGGCAATAGTAAAACGCAACTCGATAGCCAGGTCCATGATGTCTTAAACGAAATAATTGATAATAATTATCCTGACATCGATGAAATTTTAAACTTGAATCTAATCTAAGACTCGTTTTTTTAGATTTTAAGTTACTTACATTTAATTAAACGTCCATTTCATTTTGTAAGTGTGAATTTTTTATTCATTTCAATATACCGCTCAAAAAGGTGCCTATTTGGGACCAGGGTAATTTTAGCAAAAGCTAGGGGGATTTCAAGTTGTTGTTAGAGGGGAACACTGTTAGGAAGGAGGGGGGGGCGCAAGGTTGGCAACATTGCAATCGCCCTGCCGTAACTGGAAACGTAAACCAAGGATTATGGATACTTGTCTCTGACGTAAACGTCATCATCTGGTCATCATCGTCTCTAATGTTTCCTTTACAATTATTTCTCTAAAGAAATTTATGAAACACTCATACAAAAATGGTAGATGAAGGCACGAAGAAGACTTTAAGCAGCATACCTTTACTAAAAACGAAAGCAGGACCGAGGGACAAAGAATTATGGACCACTAGGTTAAAAGAGGAATACCAAGCTTTAATAAAGGTAATTTCCATGTTTTATTGAAACACATACTCCTTTACCTGTATTGAAACCCTCTGCGTCGGATTCCTCGTTGTTGAGGGTCGTGACCCCTTTTTCCCTGCCATTAATCAATTAATGGCAAGGGTCTTCTTGGGATAATAATATAGTGGGTTCCCAGGTCCTTCCGCATACAATTAATCCAATATCAATAATCTATCTCAAATACTCAGATAGTCATCCAATAAATGAGCCACAGGCAATAATAATTATTATAACGCTGCAATATGATATAGGATAACAGCTGGTGGAGATAAAATGTAAAAATATTGTTATCAGGATAACATTAATCTACCTTAGACCAGTAGCCCTATTATGTAAAACCGGCCTTGACAGTCATTCTTACATTATTATTGCTTTAAACTGTATTTATGGTATTTGATAATTGATTTAGGCCAATGGCAGAAGAGTGTTTAACAATCAGAGGTGTTTGGGATTGTTACACTGTTAAATGGCTCCAGTAAGTTTTTGAAAGATGATATTGTATATGACCTCTCATGATGTAGTTGCAGTGTCATCTAAACTCATAAACTCAATTTATTAATAACATGTAGGACATACAGGTATCTCTTATGTTATGACATGTTGTGAATCTACCACCGGTTCGGAAGGGGATTCTGCTATAACGAGCCGGCAAAAAACTCAGCAGTTGCCTTTTTTAAAAAACGAGATTTTACAAATATGTACATGTATAAATTAAATACGGTAGTGTAACGAAAGTTCTTTCGGTCTCTATATATCTGATTATTTGGGTATTAAAATATGAATATTATTTATTTCAGTATGTTCAGAACAACAAAGAGGCAGACAATGATTGGTTCAGACTGGAATCAGACAAGACTGGCACACGGTGGTTCGGCAAGTGTTGGTATGTGCATAACCTGCTAAAGTATGAGTTTGATTTGGAATTTGATGTGAGTACTAAAGTTACCTATAATAATAAATAGTAAATAATTATGAATGCAAAAGTTTGGATGGACGGATGGATGGATGTTTGTTTGTTACTCAATCATGCCAGAATGGCTGAACGGATTTGGAAATCTGGCACAGAGATAGATTATAGTTTGGTATGGCACATAGGCTACTTTTTATCCTGGAAAATGAAAGAGTTCATGCGGAAACCAAAGAACCTCAAATTGAAGTTTGTTACTCAGTCACAGATCTGGATGAAATTTGGCACAGAGATAGATTGTAGTCTGGAATAACATAGGCTATTTCCTAATTAAAGAGTTCCTGCAGGAACTATAAAAACCTCAATCCACGCTTACAAAGTTGTGGGTATCAGCTAGTGTTGTTTATTTCTTACATTTTATATAAAAGTGAAGTTTGTAATATTATGTTATTCTATTTGCTCTTAGCTTACTAAAATCAGACATAGTATCAAAGTAGTTATTAAGGCTGCAAGATATTTCTAGCTATTCAAATAATAATTCAAAGTAAAAAAAGTTTAAATACCACTGAATAATTGGTGTAAAGTGACTGTGTTTATTCAAAATGTATTTGTTTCAGATACCCATTACTTATCCAACTACTGCACCAGAACTGGCACTACCAGGCCTGGATGGCAAGACTGCAAAAATGTACAGAGGTGGCAAGATATGCCTCACGGACCACTTTAAACCTTTGTGGGCGAGAAATGTGCCCAGATTTGGTATTGCTCATGCTATGGCTTTGGGGGTGAGTGAAAATTTTGATTTGTTACGTAGATGATGTCTGTGACATCATCTGCTTGGATTAAGGTTTTTGAATCTAGTGGTAACTCTTTAATTTTCCAGATATATATCATCTCAATGAATATTAAATCAAAGTAGTTTAATATTTTATTTTCTTTTCACTACTAGTACAATACATGTCCCACGCTCGATACAAATCTGGACTAATAAGGCTCTGGTCTCCTTTCTGTCAAATCTCCTTCAAATCAAGAGTGAATAGGCATCTTCTAGGCAAGCACGTTCCACCTTAGGCTGCATCACCACTTGCAAGCAAGTCTGATTGCAGCCAAGCAGCCAGGCCTATATAATTAAGTAACAAACATCCAAACTTTCACATTTATAATATCAAGTAGGATATTTTATTACTAGTGAAAAGAAAAACGTTGACTTAGTAGAGTTACACTGGTTTGTTTTTGTAAGACGAAAAGTCACAATTTATCTATACTAATGTTATAAATAGTAGCCTGACTGTGTTATAAAAAAAGTTTGTCTGTCTGTCTGCTATACTTTGATTTGTTCAAACGACTGACGAAATTTGGCACAGAAAAAGGTTGCATCTCAGGGAAGGATATTATGTCTCTTTATCCCAGAAACTTAGAGTTCGCACAGAATTTTTCAAAACCTTCCACAGGTCAGGTTTTTGATTTTGAACTGTGTCTTGTATGTCAATAGATTGGTTTGTCAATCAAGTTCAAGCTCACGGAAAGTAATGTACCTAAATACCCCCATTCCAATGTTACCCCTCCTCTTCAGCCGCATGAAAACCTCAATTTTCTTGTAATATTTTGAAAGTTACTTTTTCTTATTACAGCTCGGCCCCTGGCTTGCCGTTGAAATTCCTGATTTAATTGAAAAAGGTGTTGTCAAGTATCAAGAGAAAAGTGAAGAAGTGAAGTAAAGACTATAAGGGCGACTCGACCTGCAGGCATATTCCCTATCTCAAATACATTATGTACTACGAAAAGTGTCCAACATCTCTGAATAAGTTAAACTTATTTCTTTGTGTCTGTGTATAACCGTCTGGGTATGATATTATCATCTTAGTTGAATATTGAAGTTGGCTAATAGTAAAATATGGAGTTCAATAGTTAATTTATGGGTCGGATGAGTCGGGTTGGATTCTGAATATCTTTAAAGTAAAAAACAAAATGTAAAGATGTAAATATTATTATGCCTACATAATAAATAATTATTGTTTTTATTTTTTTATATGTATGAACGAGTAATGTTTTGTGTAAGATTATTGTAAAACAGAGCGTTGTTTATTTCTGTTAAACTATACTTTATGTAAAAATTGTTTTTGAACAATTGTTCTCAATTTATTTAGAAATTTTTATTTGAATACATTTTCTACGTAAGTTTATAAAAAATCGTTTTCATTTTTACATAATATCCCTATTCACCATTTTATTTAATTTTAATTAGAGCGTTCCATAAATAATCAGTTTGTTGTCTAATTTTAAGCCTGAGAAGTGTCATTGAACTGGTATTTGAAAATTGAAGTGGTATTATTCGAAGAACTGCACCATAGATGACGATTTCTTAAACAATTCAAGAATATTCTAAGGAAAAATAAAAAATATAGCTTGAAAAATACACAATACATAATGCAACAACCTATACCTAAAATCATTCAGAATTTATTTCTTTTTATAGGCGCGATATATTGAAAACTGAATTGGCTGTCGTAAAGCAAAGTCCCAAGTTTCACTACCTTACCCACCAAATATAATTTGTTGTTGAAATTTATGCGAAAAGAATTTTGCGTAAAAATCATATCTCCTGGAAGTTAAGCACCTAATTACTTAGTTCCTTTGTTATTCTCTGTTATTCGAAGAATCTCTGTCTTTAAATCTGTTATTATCATATTCTAATATTATCATTGAATCAGAATGTGTCATAAGAGGCTGTTTTCTATAACCATCTTCATTTCTCTGCTGACTCTGGGACAGTTATACCCATACGTAAGTTTTTGAACTTGCTCATTTCTACTACCTATAGTTTATACCTATGTCATTAACGGCTGGACCGATTTTGATGGAATTTTTAGAGTGTGTTTGATTGGGCGTTCTCCGGTTGGCCCATGTGAGGGCCAAGCGGGGGTACGGACTTCGAAGCCTGGCCCTTACCGTAGTGGGGCGCGGGGTAACTTTGTAAAGTTTGTACTCCGGTGAGGTTTAGGTTTGGCTAGGACCTGCCTAATTGGGTATTTGACTACAAGTGAAATAAATTCTTTTTTAGTGATTGTTAAATAAAGTTTTATTTTGAATAACCAATTTAAACTATCGATTAAAGTAAAAAAAGTGCGTCGAACTTTGATGACATCACAACTTAAAATTTCATACAAAATCCATAAAAAGCACGCGTTTTGAGGTTTGAATAAAAAGTTGCTGATTTGACTATTGTCAAATACCCAATTGAAAGCTACGGATGTCGTCGGTGTTGTGTCCGCACGGCACTGTGGGTGACTTCGTCATCGCCGCGTGCAGGACCCGTGTCAAGGCCAGGTGACTCGGCGCTGCGGGCAATGGGGTCTCCCTCGCGCGCCGAGATGGTGTCGGAGCCTGTGGACTCCGCGCTGCGGGTGATAGGGTCGCCGTCGCGCGCGTATAGTCGGTGTCAAATTCGGTGTTTGTCGCGTCGTCGTCGTCGCAACGATCGCCTGCGTGCCGCGCTGGTTATGGCGATCGTAGGAGTGAGGTATAGGACGCCCGAATGGTTAAAATGGTCACACCTGGACCCGGTAGGGGGCGCTGTAATCGGGTTCTAGGTTCAGGGCAGGATAAAGTGTGCTGGGTTCGCTACTTGAATGTAATAATTGTTAACTTATTAAGTAACCATATAATAATACTAGCGGTCGCCCGCAGCTTCGTCCGCGTACAATTTCTGATTTCCTATGAGATTTTCCCGCTGCAAAAGGCCTACTTATAGCAGCTATATAGCATCGGCAGGTTTTTATTATTTAAGACTAAAAGTCTTTAAAACTTATAACCTTCATGCAAGCTTTCGACCCCTATTTCACGCCCTTTGGGGTGGATAATCGTAAAATTGCTAGTGCAGTTTATTATTTGGACTAATAATCTAAATAAATGGAAACTAATAATCTACTAAACTCTAACTACAAAAACAGGACTTGCATACAAATTTTCAACCCTCATTTCACCCTCTGTGGGTGATTTTCGTAAAATTGCTAATGCAGTTTATTGTTATCTAAAACTAATAATTACCTTTATGCCGATTTTCAAGTGTCTAACTTCAAAAACTTAGAACCCTCATGTAAGCTTCCAACCCCCATTTCGCCCCCTTCGGAGTGAATTTTTGTAAAATTGCTCATACAGGTTATTATCATTTAAATCGAATGACCTAAACCCCGATTATCAAGTCTCCAACTTCAGAAACACAGGACTTTCATACAAAGTTACAAACCCCATTTCACCCTCTGTGGGGTAGATTTTCCTAAAAATGTTTATACAGTTTATTATAACTTAAAACGAATAACCTAAATCCCGATTTTCAAGTCTCTAACTTCATAAACTTGGGAGCCCTTATGTAAGCTGCCAACTCCCATTTCACCCATATTGGGGTAGATTTTCGTAAAATTGTCACAATCTGTCGACAGTTTACAATTTCGCGAGTTAGATTATAATCTATTACAATTTATCGGTTTTTACAATCTTACGGTGACAGTGACATATAAAAGCGAAAGGTCACTGATTCATCACGATATCTCAGGAACTATAAAGCATACAGACTTGTTTGGAAGATAGGTTCTTACTATGGTGCAGACGTCAGCTAAGAAACGGTTTTGAGAAAAATCACCCCTAAGGGTTTGAAATGGGGGTTGGAAGTTTGTATGAAAGCCCTTTGTTTTTTAAGTTACAGACATGAAAATTAGCAATTAAGTTTATAGTTATAAATAATAAAAACCTATATAAGCAATTTTACGAAAATTCAGCCCAAAGAGGGTGTAATGGGGGTTGTAAGTTTGTATGAAACTCCTATGTGTTTGAAGTTAGACACCTGAAAATCGGCATATAGGTTATTAAATTTAAATAAATAATAACCTGAGCAATTTTACGAAAGCCTACCCCAATAGGGGTGTAATAGGTGTGCAAATTGTAATCTTTCGACAGTTTGCAATTAGATTATAATCTAACGGTTTTTACAATCTTACGGTGACATATTTAAAGAAGATAGATAGATTGTATTATTTTGATTTACAGCCACAAGGTGTAAGTATTATATTTATCATTATTAAAAATCTATATTAACTTTCATATCCACGATACGGTAGGTATGCTTAGAACCTTGTAGGTATGGCCGATATAGTTATGAATCTAAATCTACGACTCTTGTTGTTGACTTGTTCTACAAAAAATATGATTATCTTAGGATGAAGAAACAAAGTATCCTGTAAGTGGATACTGCCTCGTTGGTCTAGCGGTTAGCGTAGTCGACTGCGGATCACGAGGTCCTGGGTTCGATTCCCGGTCGGGCATAAAAATTGTTAGGTATTGGGTTTTTCAATTAAGAAATTCTCAGTGACAGCCCGGAGTTGGAAGTTGGCGGTGTTTCACCCCCGTGCCTCGGAGAGCACGTTAAGCCGTCGGTCCCGGTTATTATCACTAACATGATAATGGTCGTTAAAGCCCGCCAACCCGCATTGGAGCAGCGTGGTGGGTCTAAGCTCTTAATTCCCTCTCTCCTATGAGAGTGGAGGCCTGTGCCCAGCAGTGGGACGTCAATAGGCTGTAGTGGTGGTGGTGGAACCAATTTTTTTAAAGATTTTAAATTCTTGTTTCAACATTACTTAGCATTTGGATAAAATATATAGAAATTCGCATATTAGCAACTAAAAATATTCAAATATTTTTAGGCTGAAGAAGAAAAACCTGTTAGTGGATAAAATACCTAATATATCATGGTTTTATGTACCAATTCTTTTTAAGTTTAAAAATTCTTATTTTAAAATTCCTTAGCATTCGGATTTAAAATTTATCAACTAAAAATATTCAAATATTTTTAGGCTGAAGGACAAAAACCTGTAAGTGGATGTTCTTGTCGTTATAATTTTCTTTTACTATACAAGTTATTTAATTATCTTTTAAAATGCATATTAGTCTGAATGTAGGTACTACTTATAATACTTACCTATATTATGAATTTTTCTTAGGATGAAGAAACAAAACCTGTAAGTGGATAAAATACCTACATAACATACTATAGTGTTATGTACCAATTTTTTTAAAGATTTTAAATTCTTGCCTTAAAATTCCTTAGCATTCGGATTTACAATAAGCAACTAAAAATATTCAAGCATTTTTAGGCTGATGAAGAAAAACCTGTTAGTGAAGGTTTTGTACCCACCTTAACTTTTCGTTATAATTTTCTTTTACAATACAAATTATTTAATTATCTTTTAAAATGCTTATTAGTCAGAGGTGCGATTATGTAAGAATTGCCGATCCAATCGTCTAAGTTCGGCGTCAAAGTAAAATAAACCATAACGGCATTGAATTAGAGCTTAATTTCGTGCATCCATTTTCATACGTTTATGGTATTGTACATACCTAAACGTATAAGAATGAGTACACGAAATTGAGCTCTAAATCTATAATGTTATGGTTTATTTTACTTTGACGTCGAACTTAGACGATTTGATCGACAATTCTTACACAATCGGGGTGCTGAATGTTCTTCTTATAATACATATATTATGACTTTTCCTTAGGCTGAAGAAACAAAACCTGTAAGTGGATAAGATACCTAACATATCATAGTTTTATGTACCAATTATTTTTAAGTTTTAAAATTCCTTAGCATCCGGATTTACAATTAGCAACTAAAAATATTCAAGTATTTTTAGGCTGAAGAAGAAGAACCTGTTAGTGAATGTTTTGTACCTACCTTAACTTTTCGTTATAATTTTCTTTTATTATACAAGTTACTTAATTATCTTTTAAAATGCATATTAGTCTGAATGTACTACTTATAATACCTATATGATGACTTTTTCTCAGGCTGAAGAAACAAAACCTGTAAGTGGATAAAATACCTACCTACTATACTATAGTTTTATGTACCAATTTTTTTAAAGATTTTAAATTCTTATTTTGAAATTCCTTAGCATTCGGATTCACAAATAGCAACTAAAAATATTACATTTTTTTTCAGGCTGATGAAGAAAAACCTGTAAGTGGATGTTTAGTACCCACCTTAACCAGCCGTTATAATTTTCTTTACTATACAAGTTATTTAATTATCTTTTAAAATTCATATTAGTCTGAATGTTCTACTTATAATACCTATATTATGACTTTTTCTTAGGCTGAAGAAACAAAACCCGTAAGTGGATAAGATACCTAATATATCATAGTTTTATGTACCAATTATTTTTAAGTTTTAAAATTCCTTATCATTCGGATTTACAATTAGCAACTAAAAATATTCAAGTATTTTTAGGCTGAAGAAGAAGAACCTGTTAGTGAATGCTAAAGGCTGAAGAAGAAAAACCTCTACGTGGATATTTAGTACCCACCTTAACCTGTCGTTATAATTTTCTTTTACTATACAAGTTATTTAATTGTCTTTTAAAATGCATATTAGTCTGGAATGTTCTACTTATAATACCTTTATTATGACTTTCTTAGGCTGAAGAAACAAAACCTGTAAGTGGATAAAATACCTAATATTTCATAGTTTTATGTACTAATTCTATTAAAGTTTTAAAATTCCTTAACATTCGGATTTACAATTAGCAACTAAAAATATTCAAATATTTTTAGGCTGAAGAAGAAAAACCTGTAAGTGGATGTTTTTTACCCATCTTAACTTGTCGTTATAATTTTCTTTTACTATAGGTATTAGTTATTTATTTATCTTTTTAAATGCATATTAGTCTGAATGTTCTACTTATAATACCTATATTTTGACTTTTTCTTAGGCTGAAGAAACAAAACCTGTAAGTGGATAAAATACCTACCTACTATACTATAGTTTTATGTACCAATTTTTTTAAAGATTTTAAATTCTTATTTTGAAATTCCTTAGCATTCGTATTCACAAATAGCAACTAAAAATATTACATTTTTTTTCAGGCTGATGAAGAAAAACCTGTAAGTGGATGTTTAGTACCCACCTTAACCAGCCGTTATAATTTTCTTTTACTATACAAGTTATTTAATTATCTTTTAAAATGCATATTAGTCTGAATGTTCTACTTATAATACCTATATTTTGACTTTTTCTTAGGCTGAAGAAACAAAACCTGTAAGTGGATAAAATACCTAACATATCATAGCTTTATGTACCAATTTTTTTAAGTTTTAAAATCCCTTAGAATTCGGATTTACAATTAGCAACTAAAGATATATTCAAATATTTTTAGGCTGAAGAAGAAAAACCTGTTAGTGAATGTTTTGTACCCACCTTAACTTTTCGTTATAATTTTCTTTTACGATACAAGTTATTTAATTATCTTTTAAAATGCATATTAGTCTGAATGTTCTGCTTATAATATCTATATTACGAATTTTTCTTAGGCTGAGGAAACAAAACCTGTAAGTGGATAATATCATAGCTTTATGTACCAATTCTTTTTAAGTTTTAAAATTCCTTAGAATTCGGATTTACAATTAGCAACTAAAGATATATTCAAATATTTTTACGCTGAAGAAGAAAAACCTCTTAGTGAATGTTTTGTACCCGCCTTAACCTGTCGTTATAATTTTCTTTTACTATACAAGTTATTTAATTGTCTTTTAAAATGCATATTAGTCTGGAATGTTCTACTTATAATACCTATATTATGACTTTCTTAGGCTGAAGAAACAAAACCTGTAAGTGGATAAAATACGTAAATTATATCATAGTTTTTTGTACTTATTCTATTTAAGTTTTAAAATTCCGTAGCATTCGGATTTACAAATAGCAACTAAAAATAATCCATTTTTTTTAGGCTGAAAAAGAAAAACCTGTAAGTGGATGTTTTTTACCCATCTTAACTTGTCCTTATAACTTTCTTTTATTATACGTATTAGTTATTTATGTATCTTTTTAAATGCATATTAGTCTGAATGTTCTACTTATAATACCTAAACTTTGACATTTTCTTAGGCCGAAGAAACAAAACCTGTAAGTGGATAAAATACCTAACATATCATAGCTTTATGTACCAATTATTTTTAAGTTTTAAAATTCCTTAGCATTCGGATTTACAATTAGCAACTAAAAATATTCAAATATTTTTAGGCTGAAGAAGAAAAACCTGTTAGTGAATGTTTTGTACCCACCTTAACTTTTCGTTATAATTTTCTTTTACGATACAAGTTATTTAATTATCTTTTAAAATGCATATTAGTCTGAATGTTCTACTTACAATACCTATATTATGAATTTTTTTTAGGCTGAGGAAACAAAACCTGTAAGTGTATAAAAAACCTAACATATCATAGTTATATGTACCAATTTTTTTAAGTTTTAAAAATTCTTATTTTGAAATTCCTTAGCATTCGGATTCACAATTAGCAAGTGAAAATATTCAAAATTTTTTAGACTGAAGAAGAAAAACCTCTACGTGGATATTTAGTACCCACCTTAATCTATCGTTATATATTTTTTTTACAATACAAGTTATTTAATTGTCTTTTAAAATGCATATTAGTCTGGAATGTTCTACTTATAATACCTATATTATGACTTTCTTAGGCTGAAGAAACAAAACCTGTAAGTGGATAAAATACCTAATATATCATAGTTATAAGTACTAATTCTATTTAAGTTTTAAAATTCCTCAGCATTCGGATTTACAATTAGCAACTAAAAATATTCAAATTTTTTTAGGCTGAAGAAGAAAAACCTGTAAGTGGATGTTTTTAACCCACCTTAATGTGACGTTATGATTTTTTTTAAGTTAATATTTAAATTTTTAACTATCTTTTTTAAATGCATGACATGTTCCACAAAAAATATTCTGATTTTTCTTAGGCTGAAGAAGCAAAATCTGTAAGTACTGAGATGTTTTATACCCAATTATAATTGTCGTTATATACTTAATACGTTTTTATTATTGTCTCTTTTGATATCTTTTAAATGCAGTATGCACATAATCTGTCAATCTGGATTTACGCCTATCTACATAAAACTTATTTTTTACGGCTCATGCTCTAAAAAGGTGTCATTATACGAGTAGCTTAGCGTAAGCGGACTAAAGTTCATTTTTAGAGTTTAGGGATTTAAGATTTTTTTTTAAATAATTGCCGCCCCTGTTCAACAACAGCCGAAAAATAAAGCGAAAAATAATGTATTAAATCTAAAGGTAGATCTACACATTTAAATTTATGAACTGACTTTACGGCTCTGGGTACCAGCCCTTTAAAAAGACTCGCCTATGAAATTATTAATTCCGTGTACATTCGAGTCGATTTTCTATTATTAAAATTATAACATAGGCCACTAAACAAAAGAAGAAGAAGAAGAAAATTATAACATAGGAAAAATATAAAGAAACATTATTTATTTTTATATTAGAATTTATTTTGAAAATGGAACTGCAAAAGCGACGTCTGCAATGCTACACCGGCGATCCTTGGTGCTCGTCGGAGTATGCCTCAATACGTTTGTCAACTAGAAAAAAAAAAGTTGTCGCGCAATTTCCAGATTCTTTTCTCTTAGTTTCTTTTTACTTGGAATAATTTTGCACTGAATTAATTGTTGAATTTTGTTGCTATAAATTGTTAATAATGTTGAATTTAATGACCATTCGAATCAGATACGGAATAAACATCCATACCTACTAATATTATAAATGCAAAAGTGTCTGTCTGTCTGTCCATGTGTCTGTCCGCTACGCTTTTACGGCCCATCTGTTCAACCGATTTATTTATTTGTATAAATCTTCACATCACGTACCTACCTAATAAAATTGATCTCATAAAATTATCATTTTGTCTCTTCTATTTCTTGCAGAGTGAAACGGTAAGAATTAAAATATTATTAATTTCATGTTTTATTTTGCTAGAACTATATGAATGATTATACATTTTAAATTAATGTTTCAAACACTATTTCAGGTATCAGAATCGGATAAAACACCATCAACTGATGTATGATTTATTTATTCATTGAAATATTAGTTAATACAATGAATATTAACAATCTAAAACTATTAACAATCTCTTTGATAACAAATATTTTATCTTTTTGCAGCCAGCAAGTACAGTAACGGTAAGTTTCTTTTTTATTCCACTACAAGTTGGCCATTGACTGCTGATGGTAAGTAATGATGCAATCCAAGATGGTAGCGGGCTAACCTGATAAGGGTATGGTAGTTATGTTAAGCCCATACCCCTAGTCGGTTTTTACACGGCATCGTATTGTAACGCTTTATCGCTTGGCGGTACGTCTTTACCGGTAGGGTGGTAACTAGCCACGGCCGAAGCCTTCCACCAGAGAAAATTCAGAAATTATAAATTACCAAATTAACTCTGCCGGGAATCGGACCCGGGACCTCCCTCGTTAAGAAAACAGCGCTCCATCAACACTGCGCCAGGGCGATCATAAAAAAATTCGTCAATAAAACAATATTAGACTGTCCATAATATTAATATATTAAACTTACATAATGTAGGTAATGTTTTTATAAGGAGTGTAAACAATTTCTTCAAAATACTTATAATAAAATATCAGTAATATTTACTTACAGCTGACTGTGAGTAAAGTCTGGTGCTCATGTTAAATTAAAGTACAAGTAGTATTTTTTAAACTAAACGTTTTAAATTTTGTTTTCAGATAGCGGTAATAATATTTTTCAATTGTTTTTATACTTACGCTATTTTTAAGGTTTCCCAGGATAACAAGAATCCAGCCCTTCTGTCCGTTTATCTCTGTAACGTCGTTGGCCTTAACGTCTAACCAGACGATTTACACACTGTTTAAAGCGACACTTTTTCCTATGGCTAAACAAGCCGATATGTGAGCGACACTTACGGCCACAAATAGGGCAGCTGAACCTGTCGTCGCAAATTGAAGAGCCGGTGGTATGCCTCCTTACTCTTCTTTGGGCGAGAACGTCAAACCAGGCTTCATCATGAGCACGGCAACCATCCTTGATGCTTTTACGCTATTTGATTCTGTCCTGCGCGAGGTCTTCCCATTGGCTGAATTTTATGTTAAACTCAGCCATGTCCCTCTTGGCACAGTCTTTCAGCCCCAACCGCGGTCGACCCACCGGCCTTTTAGCATGCGCCACAGCACCAAGGAGAACCTGCAGAGGCAAGCGATAGGACTCCATCCGATGCACATGCCCTGCACATGTGATCACAAGATTTTACGCTACGTCCTGCGCCAGAAAGGAGATCATAAAATTCTTCCTTGATTTCCTCAGGCGATTCAAGTGTCGGGGCATATGCGGAAATGACAGAGATACGGCCTTTGTTACTATTAAATCTCAACACCATAATCCTCTCAGAGATGCCTCGAGTTGTCTCTAGTGATGGTATTAGATAATTTCGGACAGCGAATCCAACGCCATGCTCACGTTTGGCACCTTCATCTTTTCCCTTCCAGAAGAACGTGTAGTGGGTTTCCCTAATAGACCCCTCGCCGGGAAGCCGGATTTCTTGTAAAGCAGCGACTGCTATATTGAGCCGCTGTAATTCTAAGTCAATAAGAGTAGTCTTGCGCAGATCTTGTGCATCCCCTGAACATCCACAGGTGCTTGGGAGGCCTGTCCTCAATGTACGGACATTCCACGTCGCAAGACGCATAGTCAGTCGTGTATTGTTTGGTTTTATTTTCTGCGAAATGGCAGGTTTAACACATAACGGCGCCAGCCATCCAGCTAAGGCAGTATTAGCTCCACACCGAGACGGATTAGTGCCCAAATGGCCGGGGGCTGCCCAGCTTGAGCGGGCGGTAACTGATCAGTGGGTCTACGATGGACCTTCCCACTGTCGAGAATGACCCCAAGCGTCCGGACTTACACATATCTGTGCACACTTATCACTGGTAACTGCCACTCACCGTGTTGGTTTACGCGTAGCTTAGCTATCGCGAGTGAAGTGTCCTCTCCACAAACAATGCATTGCCTGGGACTATGTTAAGGAGACATAGGGTTGCCTAAGACATACGCCACCCTCTCGGCCTTGCAGGTGGAACCCACAGTAACGACAAGTCGATACGTGTGGGACCAGTTTGGCTGCAGGAAACTGCCGCATGTTCGGACCCTTATTGCGCCTAACGGAGTTCTCGATTTCGGAGTTTTCCTTCTTCTAGACGGGTTGCAGCTCATTGCTAACGAGGCTCATCTCCCCGGAATCTCTCTGTAACAGCAATCTGTGTTACAGCCATTTGATAAATCGTCTATAGTTGCTGAAAGTTAAAATTTAGCCTATCTCTATTAATCTGATTTCGCTACACAGAGATGATATATTTAAATTTGGAATGTAAATGGTGTAGAGAGGTTGTAAAACATATATTATAAAGTGATAATTCAGGTCCTAAAACAGATTTTCAAAAAGCTACCACCTAAAATTTATTTACCGCCTTCGTACGGCTATGGAACCCCTACCATATCCAGTAATTTTGTTTTATTGTTTTCAGCCTGATGCCGTAAGTAATGAGTTTAAATATAAGTACCTACAATTTATTATCGTACGGTCTACATCATAACATCTAACTTGTAATTAATTTATAAAAATATTTACAGAGCACAGTATGTATTTTTATAGTCTAGTTATGAATTATATTACATAAAATATTATTTTCTTATAAAGTCATTAATATTTTGATATAATATTTTTTTATCAGCTCAAGGTAAAGTTTAATATTATAATAATAGTTACTCATTTATGACATAGATATTAGAGGAGAAGGTGGTAATGTGGCCTCCTACTTTGTGCTTGGGGGTTTATGGGGGAAATGGGACCAATATACCTGCGGGATTTACCTACATTACCACCTTCTCCTCTGATAAAATATAAATTTCAATTGACTGTTACAATTAAATTTAAATTTATTATAATAATGATAATAAGATATCCATAATTAATGGTAATTAATTAATTAATTTATTTTATATTCTATTCAGAATGCGGTAAGTGTTAAAGATTGTTATTATTATGGATCAAAGCAGATCAAAACGTCACTCTATCTGCGTCATGTTCCTCAGTGATGAGGATTGTGACTCCTTTCCATTAATCACATGATGTCAGAGATTTTCGTGGGATAATAATGCGGTGGGTTCCCAGGTCCTGACCGCATAGATCCCTACTTTTAAAACTCTTACGTTTCTAGCGATTGTTATCGGATGTTAGTGATAAAAATCGGAACCGACGGCTTAACGTGCTCTCCGAGGCACGGAGGATTCGAAAAGGCCAAATTCGGATTTCCAAATTAGGTCACCCATCCTGTTACCGACTTAGGTCAATGTTGCTTAACAATCGCAATCGATTTATATTATGCGTTATCGACTTATCGCAACTAGTTCCTCGGTTCAAAACTTATTAAAATTTATTTATTGGTCCTTATTTTTTTCAAGATTGTTGACTAACTATAATTTTGTTTTCTAGGTAACGGTAAGTCAACTATACGTAATAACTGCTATTATATTATAGCATGATTTACAATTTTATTACATCTGCAAATTATTTCATCAGGACAAAGCTGTAAGTGTAATTCATAATACCTAAGTATTTAGTTATTTGCTAAGCATACTTTGTTCATACTTATTATACTTTTGTGGGAATCAAATTACAATTTGATTCTTCATGCTTTTGATTTTTTTTTTATTTTTCCGACTAGAAAATATTAACAAACACCAAACTAATATAAATTTACTTACGTTTCTTTTACATCAAATAATGCCGTGGCGCCGTGAAAAAACGTAAGTTTTCAAATAAAATATTAAATTATTTACGTATGCATACGTATACATATATACTAATATTATAAATGTAAAAGTTTACATGGATGGATGTTTATTACTCCATCACGCCAGGACGGCTGAAATTTAGCACAGAGATATCTAGTTTATAGTCTGTAATAAGACATAGGATACTTTTTATCCCGGTAAATTAAAGAGTTCCTGCGGGAACCAAAAACCTTAATCCACGCGGACGACGTCACGGGCATAAGCTAGTATATTTTAGACGTCCACTGCTGGACATAGGTCTCTTATAGGGTCTTCCACAAGTAACGTTCTTGCGCCGCTTGGATTCAGCATCTCCCTGCGACTCGCTTGATTTCATCCGTCCACCTAGTGGCAGGTCTGCCAAAGCTACGTTTTCCAGTGCAGGGTCACCATTTCCAGCACCTTGGGACTATGGGTTCTTCCACTATGTGCCCTGCCCATTGCCACTTGGCTTCGCAGCTCGTCGAGCTAGCTGGTTATGTTCTGTTTGTGAGGGGCTCAGCGTAGCTCTCTCCATCACCCGCTGAGTGACCCGACTCGACCCGATAGGTAGCGACCATGTTGGCAACACGCACTGTTCGAAGATTTTGTTCTTGAGACAGGAATTTTGGACGAGAAGACATGTCAAACCTCGACGTTGATAAGTCGGGCTCGGCGGCAGACCTCCTTCTCGAAATTGAACCTATCTAGCTGAACCGTGTGTTCCAGTTTCTTGTCTACACTCTCCAGTGCGAGAAAATCAGCATTAAACATAATTTTCATATTACCCATATTTATTTAAGCCAACCTGTTCTAACCATACTGTTACTACTATTTTCTCCTGGCAGACTTAAAGTAGTTTTTATTATAAGTTAATAATGTATTTATATTATTTTTTCAGAAAAAGGGGGTAAGCTGCTATTTAATTTAATTAATAACTACAAACGTAAAACTACATTAATAAAAAAACTAGATACCTACCTACTAAAGCCATATTCATACTGATATTATAAGTGCAAAATTGTGTATGGCTAACTTTTCAAAGATAGCTTTCACCCCAGAGGAAAATCAAAAAGATCCCACGGGTTCTTTATAAACCTAAATCCACGTGGAAGTCGCATCAGCTCAGCATAGAATCAGCTGTAGTACTTAAAATTAATCGCTTTATTATAATGATTAAAAGTGACTTTAAATTTTTAGCATGCTGTAAGTATCCGATTAAATAATAATTAATGTTCTATTTAAATTACGTTTAATAATGAATTAAAGTATATCATTATCTTAAGATATTATGTCAGGAACTTTTACGGAGTCCCGACCTACTGTACGAAGTTTACGACACGTATTTATTTGATATACAAGATAATACATTTTTAATTATTTTTGCTTTTATAGCTAAAGGTAAAAGTCTATAAAATCTTAGAATTAAAAATAAGTTATTTATAAATTACTTACTAGAAACATTATATCAATGATTTTTCCTTTATCATCATTTTATAAATTGAGTTTATATTTTAGGAGTAAATTGTAGTTATTCGATTTTTTTTTAATAAACTCCAATTAACAATTTCAGATGACCGTAAGTTATATTACTAAATAATTTAGTTTTTTTGAATATTTTTACTTTGTTACATATTATTATGATTAAAAAATTATTTCATAATACAAAAAATTTTTTATTTCAACTTTGTCTATTATTTCAGGAAATTGTAAGTAATAGTGATTATATTTTGTAAAAATTAACTGAATCCATGATGATGATGATAGTTTAAGATGTTTATTGTTTTAAAAATAATTTTAAAATTCACTTAGATGAAACTTACACGCTAACATAAAATACTTACAAGTATAATAGTAGTATCTTGATCTTGATACAAGATACTGATATTATAAAGTAAAATAAATGCAAAATTGCGTCTATCTTTCTCTATGCTACACTCTAACGGCCACTTTAACGGCACTTCAATTTTGATTAAATTTGGTATAGAAGTACTTTCCGGGGAAGGCATAGGCAATTTTTGAAAATTAAGGAGTTCCCCCGGGAATCAACATAACTTAATCCACGTGGACGAAGTGGCGGGCATCATCTACTTAGTAAATTAAGAATTATTTATGCTTTTAAAAACAATATTATAATAATTACAAAATTTTATTTTACAGCATGATGTTAGTATTAATTAATTAGTATAATTAATAAAAGTATAAATTAAATTATATAAATAAGTTAAAAAATTAAAATACATAGTATCTATTATATTAAATTCTAAGTATTTAATTAATTATATAAATGCAATAATTATTATTCAGATTAGATATGAAATAGTATCAGTGCCTACCAAATTTAACGTTACATTGTGACTCAACTATAATATTTTTACAGATTCCGGTAAATATTTATTTAAATTACAATCATTAATGTACAAATACGTTCAGAAATGTTTGAGGTTTCTTAATAACTTTTTTAAGCTTGTGAAGTTTATTCATAACCTTTTATTTATTTTAGATCAAGGTTTGTACTGAAATAATACTTGACGTGGCAAATATTATAAATGTTTGCCACGTCAAGTATTACCTTTTCGATCAAGAGTGCTTAATCAATTTTAACACGTAAAAAAACTACTTTTTAAGTATTTACTTATTTATACCTACATATATATGGATATTAACTTATTTTTTTTTTGCATTTTATTCTAGAAAGGAGTGGTAGGTGATTTGTATATACTACAAGAATAAAATGTATCACAGAATAATTTTAATTACATAAAAATTTCTTTAAACTTTTCAGTTTTTGGTTAGTAAATTCTAATATTATACTTATTCTTGTATATAATCTTTTGAAAAAAAAACAGTAAAATTATTAATTAAATTGTATTTGAAAACTAGCATTGCTTTGTCTGATAATAATTGGTATAAATACACATTTTGGCATACTGCAATATGAAATAAACATATTGAAAGATAATAAAGATATTGGGTATATAATTATATGAGAGTATAGTTGGCATTCATCTAATGAGTTTTAATTAATTCTTTCTTTCACATGTTTTACAGAAATTAGTGGTGAGTGATACATATTTATTTATATATTTTATCATCTGTACCTATTGCCTAAATCTATTATATAATTTTTTTTATAAACTAAGTCGTAAGAATAATGATGAATTGAAATATTGTTGAATGTACATGATAGTGATGATCACTGCAACGCGGTTTATACGTCTGCAAGATCATCGTTCTCAAATATTACGTCGTTATATTTTGATTCAAAGAAACAGTTTATTAATAACGATTCATTTAGTAATACTTAAATTAAAAGTATGGTTGTAGTAATAATAATTTTTATATCCTCTTTTCAGACTGAGGTAGGATTTATTCTTTTATTAAAATAAATCCCATTATTTAAACCAATAATCATAGAGTTACGATACGTCTTACGTACCTAAGAATTGAATCATATTCATTTACGTACCGTACCTTCTTACATTTATTTATTAAAAAATATAATTTTGATAATTTTTTTTAGGATTGGGTACGTTTTTCGAAATACTTATTTTTTGTCTACTGATATTATGTAGATGATATAAAATCTTAAACTACCTATCTCATTCATATACCTATTGTTTGTTACCATAGCTCACAGTAAGTACCCAAATATTCTCTAACATAAAATGTTTTGCATTTAGATCTAGGCTTAATCGTGCTGTATTTGCAATAAATATAACTAGGCGATACCTAGATCCTAACCCTGTTACTTAAATTTATTATTTGAACATGTTAAACTTTATAAACTTTTTAATTTTTAGTACCACGTAAGTGTTTTATGAAACGCATTTCAATGAAAGCATTTAATTTTTTTACGTTTTAATTTTCTAATCTGTCTGTTATTGTAATAAAATTATTTCAATTTGTTTTTAATGTTATACACAGGGTTAACTTAAAAATACTAAAAACCTCTTATAGGCCTATTACACTACAATTTTGAAAGGGAATCACCTGAATCAGTTTAGTGTAATAAGATTGAAAAAAGAGCCCCTAACTTGATCCTTATTACTGTGTAATAAGCGACGCTGTATCTAGCGGCCACGCCCGCCTTTACCACAGGGCCCTTTGAATAGTGCAGTGTAATAGGCCCATCTAATAATGCTGAAAAACAAGCTCTACCTACCTTTTTTAAAACTCAATAATTTCACAAAAAAAATTAACTTTTAATTGTACACTCTAAAAGTCTACTCTCTCAATTCCGTATTTTCAGTAGGCAATAGTCGACTAGTCGAGGGATAATAGCATTTTAAAATTAACTCTGTATAATTTAATTCCTCTTACATTGTTTAAATACAATTATAAAGGCAATATTGATTCAAATAAATATTTTATTAGTAAAATTGTGTCAGTTCCCATAAAACATATTGACAAGTTATTGTTTTGTTTTCAGACACAGGTACGCAAGTCTTACATTCTTAAATAAAAAAAATATCTTAAATGAGTAGGTACTAAGTAATTCTCAATGTATATGTCACCGTAAGATTGTAAAAACCGTTAGATTATAATCTAACTCGCGAAATTCTAAACTGTCGAAAGATTGTAAACTGTTCAATGTTCTGAGTGTAAATTTTTGCAATATTCATTTTATTTACGTTTTCTTGTCTCTTTCTTGTAGGTTAGGTTAGGGTTCGACATAAATAACCAAGTAGGGCACTTAGGTTTTATAGGGTTTAAATACCTATCAGATTACAATCTACCGGAAAATAATGCGTTAAATTCTAATCTTTCGACAGTTTAGAATTTCACGAGTTAGATTATAATCTAACGGTTTTTACAATCTTACGGTGACATATATATAAAAAGACTTAAAAATATTAATTTATTTCTAGCCCCAAACTGTAAGTAGTAACAGTTAATGTTTTAATTTTTTTTAACGGCCCTGCCATGAGTCTGAGAAAACGCCTTAACACGTTATCTGCTACTGCCCTGCACTCATATTGCCCTGCACCCATCCTTTTTACTTCTATATTTTTATGGACACCCAACATTAGACGTTTGATCATAATATTATACATTTACGTAGCCTTGGGCAACAGATGTACCTACGTGAGATGTGCCCGGAAGAGGCAAAAAATATCTCGGCCAAGACGCTGCTGCTATAGCTGGCAGCAAGTACCTAGTATTGGTCAGGAACTATACTATAGATGGTGGCGATCACAATAGATCAGCAACGGTCGAAGTCACAGAAACAGGAATGTGCTTACTGTGATACTAGGTCTTTAATTAGAGCCATGCATGTTCACACCTCTGAGAAGGTAAGATGACATACCCAAAAAACTATAATAATTACGATGTAATTTAATTGCCGCTTCTTTTTATTTACAGATTGTAAGTAACTTATAATTATTATTTTCATTTATAATCACGTTTTTAATATAATATTGTTAACCATACTTACTACGCATACTGTCTATACAAAAGATTTTTTGTACGTGTACGTTGAATGCAAGTAAAAAGGAAAAATAAAAATATAATATTGTTAACCATACTTACTACGCATACTGTCTATACAAAAGATTTTTTGTACGTGTACGTTGAATGCAAGTAAAAAGGAAAAATAAAAATATAATGATTGACGCATTGCAAGCTTCATCAAGTTGATAAATCTTCTTTATAATGGCTGGACCGATTCTTATCGAATACTAGCTGATGCCCGCGACTTCGTTCGCGTGGATTGAGGTGTTTTGGTTCCCGCGGGAACTCTTAAATTTTCTGGGATAAAAAGTAGCCTATGTGCAATTCCTGTCTATAATCTATCTCTGTGCCTAACATCCGCACGTCGGCGCCATCGTCGTTTTGGCATGATTAAGAAACATCCATCCAAACTTTCGCATTTATAATATTAGTATAGATTTTGTGTGTTTAAGTGGGTCCCGGGATCGATTATATTGCCAACTGGACTCGGTAGGTGGCGCTGCAATCGGGTTGTAGGTTCAGGGCAGGAAAACGTCTGCCGGGCCCACTGGTTAAAAATTAAAACAACGCGCAGGAAATTAACTGATCTATTTTTAATATTTTCAGCCTGGTGTATGTATTAAATACTTTATACATTTAATTTTTTTGTGTGTGTATAGAGAAATTTGTATTTTGATAAATAAATTATAAAAAATGAATTTTTAATCTAAAAAGAGGTTATGTTACTTACTATTTAAATTATGATAAATTAAAAAGTCTAGTAAATACCTTTTATTTCTTTGCAATTTTTTTTTTTGATTTCAGTGTTTATGTGTAACGAGAGGTCCGCTACCGAAATTTAAACTATATGGAAATATTCATTTTCCCAAAATTAAGGTGTGTTACCAAGTACCTACTTCATTTATCATGACCATAATAACAATCCACCACTCTACCGAGAATGGATCACTTCTCAAAATGAGAAGGGTTTATTTTATACTAGCTGATGCCCGCAACTTCGTCCGCGTGGTTTTTTTTTCCGCGGGAACTCCTTAATTATCCGGGATAAAAAGTAGCCTATGTCACTCTCCAAGTCCTCAACTACGCTCATGCTAAAAATCACGTTGATCCATCGCTCCGTTGCGGCATGATTGAAGGACAAACAAACACACTTTCGCATTTATAATATTAGTGTGACTCCATAGTCCACCACGCTGACCAAGTGAAGGTTAGCAAACTTCTTTTAAGAATATTATGGAGAACTCTCAGGCATGCATGTTTTCTCAAAATGTTTCCTTCACTTTTTTGACGCAAGTGAAATATCACTGAAATATCACTCGCTGTTAAGTGACCGGTATTCGTAGTCCGGCCACCTGAAGGTCGAAATCTTCCACTTATAGACTGTCATCGTCACGTAGACGCTGTCACCTCCTCTCATAAACTATCATCGCGACCTATAGGCTATCATCGCAACGTAGAGGCTATCATCGCTACGTAGAGGCTATCACAGCCACTGACAGGCTAACATCGCCAAGTAGAGCCTATCACAGCCATTTATAGGCTATTATCGCGACTTATAGGCTATCATCGCCATGTAGAAGCTATCTTTTCCACGTAGACGCTGTCACCGTCACTTATAAACTATCATCGCGACTTAAAGGCTATCATCACAACGTAAAGGATGTCATCGCCACTTATAAACTATCAGCGCGACTTATAGGGTATCATCGCGACTTATAATAGGCTATATCGCAAAGAGGCTATCACTATTTACTATCTTCCTCATCAGAGCTTGTTGTCTAGAAAGAATATGTATCTATATTTTAATTCTTAAATCCTATTTTTTCACCATTTTAATCGAAATCTAATGGGTCTAAATTGATGGGTTTTTCGTCATTCAGGTATCATCCAAACCAGATATTTTTAATGCGAGCAGGAGTGCATCCATTCAAAGGTTTAAAAAATGTTTTGTTATCAGGTAACACCAGAAAGATACGTCACAATGCCAACGGAGTCTACTCCAACGATATGCCCACCGTGTGTCTGCCCTACGTGTACTCCTTCCGATCACCTTAGAAATAACTTAGATTATTATAAATAATAAATATAAGTTGTTTGCTTTCGGTTCGCATGCGGTGGTTACGTTTTTCAAATTATTATTTACATAAATGTCTGTATCAATTCAATCCATAGGTGTATAGAAGTATCTATGTAGGATTGAGGAAAAGAGCAATTCTATTTCTCATGTTTGTTATGCTAGCCTATCTTGCAAGACGAACAGATTTCTTTATGGATGTCTTTGCTCTTTTAGTTGTTCAGATCGCTAATAAACTGTAAATTCTAAAGGTTTTATCACAAATGTATACATTTTTAAGTTTAAATCAGCACCTAATGTAATGATTCAGAGTTTTGAAATATGTCAAATAATAAAAATACGAATATTAAAGTAATTTATTACGCCTAAAAAATACAATCTATAAAATAAAAACCTTACAAATTAGAAAGAAGTTCTTGAATCTTTTCTTTTAAAATTTTTTATACAATCCGAATCATTAGTGGAAGAATAAACTGAGGCTCTGGACATGTGGATAAGTTCCAGATCAATATCCTTGTTTTTACCCGGGTCTGAAGAAGGACTCTGTTTAGATTTTCTGTGTAACAAGGATAACACGTTTTTAACAAAATTTTTTGAAGTTTTACTTGAACCTGAAGATGTAAGCGAAGGTTTTATTTCATGAGAACCACTTGAAAACGTATATTTAGACATATTTACACCCGCTAAGTAAATCACGCCTCTTTCTGAAAGGAAATCATCTATGGAATCATTAGAAAAGTATGCTTGAGCACCTTTTTCAATTGAGTTGGACATAGTTCCTTGTTTAGATTTTCCATCTTTTAAAACACCCGTATTAATCGCTAAGTTAGCTCTGTACCCCGTAACTCCTGCATCAAAGTTATTATAACTGAGCGATTTTATTTCCTTTTCTGACGAGAATGATTGAATTTCTTGACTTTCCTTTAATTCATTCAAAGTTTCTACATTATCAACTGCAGTTTCTAACTTTGATTTCTTTTTGTTAATTGTACTACTTATTTTTTCATCTTCAAACATTACTTTTGTTTCACTAGGTGCTCTTTTTTTTAACTTGAGAACATTATTGACTTGATTTTTTATCGGAGTAATTTTTTGTGTATTCTCAATGATACTTTCAGTTTCTGGAGTAGCCTGCGTTTGAAACTTTCTCCAATCCCGCCTATTTAAAAGTTTAGATAATATGTCGTCGGACATACTCTTCTTTACGTTGTTATTCTTGTCTTTTTCACACGCTTTGTAACATTGAATTTTCTGATCTACTTTATTAGAAGAATCAGTCAAATACTGATATTCTGTCGTCTCAGTTTCTATATTACTAGTATTAATCAGTGGGGTCGTAACGGATGCGTCTTGCCTGTAGTTGAAAAACTTTCGAACAACTTTCTTTTCTTGACAACAGCAGCAGGTCTTTGACAAACAATAAAACATTGTACAAATCAAAATGCACTGCACTATTATAACTACAACAAGTATCAGCAAAGTCCATTTGTTGTCTATAAAATATTTTTTTAGAAATAACTTTAAACAATTTACCTTTTCACACGATTTAATAGTTGGATTCCGATTCAAATCGGGTAAATTAACGAATTTAGTTTTCTTGCATACTGTAGTTGTTTCTATGTCATCAATCAAAATATCTTTATAAATAAAGGGTGTGATATTTGGATGAAACTTGTTTATAATTAAAACATCTTTTGATTTCCTTTTTTTACCGTTATCTTTCCTTGGTGTTTTAATATATTCTAAATCTTCATTAACTATTGATTCCTCAAGGCAACTATTTGTTTGTGGATTGTAAATAACACTAGGATAGTCTTCATCATCATCTTTGACACAAGGCGGCACTGCAACGCATCTTTTAACTTTTCTACTGAAATGAGGTCTTTTACCATTATAATAAGTATCACACATCACTGGCCTGCAATCATTGAATGGATCTTCATCTTTATGTTCACAGTGCTTATAATTATCCAAATAAACAAATTTATTTTTATAAAATGTGGTATCAAAGTTGACTCTTATTGTATCTCTCTTATTTGGGCCGCAATTTGATTTAGAATCAACAAATATAGCACAATATCCTTTTCTTTCATACTGATCTAAGAGGGGTGCGATTACTTTGACAGTTTTCGTTTCACCTTTAAAAACATTAATTAGCTTAACTTACTGATGTTAATAAAGAGACTTAAATTAAAATTATAGTATCTATCATGTTTTTTAATGAACAGGAAGTTAGGCATTGCTAAAAATACTTATGTTTGTTTTACCTTTCGGTACATAATCTGTACATCCTCCAATAATTTGTAAAGTATCACAATCAACTTCATCTTCTTCAAGACAGCACTCATCTGGAGTTATTTCAACATCATAATCATTCCTGTCTGAGGTGTTGTTAATTTTCACGAAAAACACCAATCCGATAGAGGCCGGAGATGGTGCTATAAGTCCGCATTCTGGATAAGCTAATTCTGTATTGGTATCACTGGCAGTTTTATGTAAAATCGTAGAAGTTAAAGTTATAACGAAAATATAATTGTAAAAATTCATCTGTCAACATATTCTCAAAATTAAAATTAGTTCTTGTCCAAAGAGAACTCTCCTGTCCGTCACTAAGACGGTTTCAATTTGGTTTCAAGATCAAAATTAGTTTCTATCATAAATATAGAATATAAGACGTTCATATTAAAACTAAATAACTCTATGGTTTCAATCATGTTTCAACACATGTTTCAATGATTTATATGGTCTCTACCTCTACCTTAAACTTAGAATATTTCCTACTCTACAGTCCGTGTCACGAAAGAAGTTCCTAAAAGCGGCGCAGGTAATCGCGTATTTCTGCGACTACCAACAACTGCTGCGGGAATTCTTTCTTATTCCAGTCATATTAGGGGTTTGACCTCGGAATGTTTGAGATAATAAACTGGAAACTCGTATACACATTCATGTTGGCGTTCTAAAAATTGTCCCAAAAGTCTCATAAAATCTCATGTCTGCGTCTAAACCTTTTTTTTTTGCTTAAGTGACTGCATTATCATTACGCAGACTATACTCTTGTGCCTTCTAAACAGGCATAAAAATAATTAATTCGTTCAAATTTTGGCCACCAGGTCAGATACACTGGTAGGAACTAGGACTTGAAAAGATAGTTTGAGTTGTTAACAATAAAGATGATGTGCCACGTCTTCACTCCACTGCTAGTGACCCTAGAAGTCTTACGCCTAGAATTGCGAAAGAAAAAGACTAGTAGTTCTATTTTAATTGTTTTTATTTAATAAATTTAACATGCAAAAAATATACTTTGGTATGATAATATGGTTGGTGGGCTTAAAAAAAATTTATATTATACCCTGAGAATAAAGGCCTCAAATTAATTAATTTATAGATAAACTCGAAAGAGACATTTCATTTCTTTCAAATTTGTATTGGTAGTCGACCTATTAGTATCTCTCTTATTTTTAACTTGTCAGAGTTAGAGAGAAAGAGATTAAATTATTTTATCTTCAATCCTCTTGAGTTTTCTGGGAGCGTCATCAAAAGGCGGCAAGCCAAATAGTTCTGGTTTGAAATCCAGCAGTGAACGTAAGACCAGCGTCGCGTGACGAGTGTGCTCGCGGTCTAAACGTTCATCTGGGATCATAACCACCTGTAATCATACAGGAAATCCGTTGATTCTATGGTTTGGTTAATTGGATAATTATCAGGTTCAGTAGCTTAAGTCAGTGTTCGGAATGCAAGCTATCTATGCACAAAATTTCATCAAAATTGGTTCTAAGAATGCGGGTTGCAAGCTATATACAAACTTTTATCAAAATTGGTTCTAAACATCGGCATTGAAAAGATAATAGACAGGCAAACTTCTACGCTACTTAATAATACGCTAAAAGTGCTTTAGCGTATTAAGTAGTAACCCAAACGAGTACCTACGGCAAATCCGTGGCTTTACAATTAACAATTCCCCCATTGACCAAAATCCATTGTCGCAGCAAGAATACCTATTCTTACTAACTAATAACCTAATCCTAGTACCTACCTACTAAGATTAGGTTATTAGTTTAGAATGAATTATTAGTTTACCTTTTATATAACGTACACCCTTGAAGCTTTCTTACTAGGGTAATCCGTTGAGTGCATGGTTGCCTGGTAGAGATCGCTTTCAAGGGATAAGGCCGCCATTTGTACCATAGCTTATATTGTAATTGTTTTTATGTATGTTTCATGGTGTACAATAAAGAATTTTTCATTCATTCATTCATTCATACTAAAAATTCAGCCAATCACAAAATTGTTACAATGTTTGATGCAGCTTTCACATAATAAGATATCACATAAAACTACTGGAAACCTACGCTGGTTTAAGTTTGTGCTAAGTATACATAATACAACGCTTTCAGCAAAGTAATAATTTGAGTGGAAATGGAACAAGAATTAGCACTAAAATAGCACTACTAAACCTACTTACATTTACCCAAAGTCAAAAAATTTAAAATGTACCATCTTATCTAAGTAGGTACCTATAGTACGCACCCGAGTTGAATGCAGTCGGGGCTTGAGGAGACGGGCGGTCATCTCTCTCCCCCGTCGCCTCTCACCCCCCGCGGATAGTGTTGTGAAGTGCTGTCTTTGACATCTATCGTACGATATACATAGGTATACGGAGTGATTTAAATGTTACCGTTAAAGTTGTTAAAACCGTTTATGTTCACATTAACGCTATGACGTCAACATTAAATCAAATCCGTTACAGTTGGAATAATTTTATGTACACAGTACATAAGCACTGCATGTAATGAATTTTTTGTACTGATTAATTTGATGTAAACTGTTGGTCAATAAAAAAATATTTATTTATTTAATTGTTTTCTTGTTCTTACTACCTAGGTTATGTAAGTTGACATTTCGTAGATAATACGGAGTCTAACGGCCAAGCGTTCGTTAGAGTTGAGAAAATGGTGGTTGTGTCAGTGATGGTGATGGTCGACTGTCCCAAAACCGAATCAGCCCTACCCCTAGTGTATTTTTGTAAAATTTCAACCCAGAAACTCGCGAAGGAGGTCCTGAATGAAGCGACGTGAAGCGAGTCTTCTGGTGTAGCCCATCCTTTTTACTTCTACATTTTTATGGACACCCAACATTAGACGTTTGATCATAATATTCAATGATATACTTGATTATTTCATGAAATGATCAATTCAGCTATATTATGATTTCGCGATTTAACGGTGGAGGGCCCGTTAATGTTTACTATTTCTAGGTAAAGTTCTTAAATCATCTCATTGACGAATTTCGAGCTCTAACGTATCGAAACCGTTTATATCGACATTTTCTAGGAAATGCTGACATTATTAGTTTCCGGATATACTCTTTGATCGAACGCTTGTTGCTTGTTTGTCGCTTAATAATCAAGTTCCGTGTAAATTTAAAAAAATTACTGATATGAGTGCTTCAGGTTCAGTAACAAAAAAACGTGTTTACTAATAATTAGTTACCGGACATGAGCAGTAACATACATACTCTTTGATCGAACGCTTGTTGCTTGTTTGTCGCTTTATAATCAAGTTGCTTTCCGTGAATTTTTTTTTACAAAACGAAGTTCTCATAAAACGAAGTTTTATATAGACTCATTCGCTGTGCAAGCTACTGAGCTTTAGAATGCACTTCCACTGACCATACGCCAGTCAAAGTCACTAGACATTTTCAAAAATGCTGTAAAAAACTATTATCTTTCAAACTGAATTATAGTATATATATTAGTCTGTAATATGTTTTACAATATTGTTTTATTAATGTTTGTATGTAGCTATTCGAATGTATGTATGTTATAGGATGTTACCACCTGCAATGCTTTTTTCCTTATTTTTTCCTATTCCAAGGTTGCCTGGTAGAGATCACTAGTAAGCGATAAGGCCGCCTTTTGTATCATGTCTCTGCTTTTTTTCTATATTCTTTTTGTTTTTTGTTATCTTTATGGTGGTACAAATAAAGAGTATGTAAAATGATTTTATTTTCTTTACTTTAGAAATAAAGTAAACTTTGAATTTTATTAATGTGTTTCAATCAATTTTTTTATGTTTTTAAAATAATACAACCACTGCTTGTTTTTGTAATTTATCGATATGACTGTCAATAATAAGGTCACAACACCAGCACATTCCTAAGCTCTGCATTCAACTCAGGTGCGATCAGTATTTAAACGAATAAATTGATTTTGATTTTCGATTCAACAATACACACATTTCGGGAGAATGAGAAAATAGTCTTACCTGCATACCTGCCTCTTTTGCCGACTGCACTCCGACCGCTGAGTCCTCGAACACGAGACACTGTCAACATTAATAGGTTCCACAATTTGAATGCGTTCAAGGACAATTAACTGAACGTATGGAAAAGTGACACGTCAGCTTATGGTCCAATGCTTCTGAGCACAAGATCTTTATTTTTATTTTTTAATCCACTACGTTAAGTTAAGTTAGCCCTTGACTGCGATCTCACCTGATGGTAAGTGATGATTCAGTCTAAGATGGTAGCGGGCTAACCTGTTAGGGGCATGGCAGTTTTATTTAACCCATACCCCTATTTGGTTTCTACACGGCATCGTACCGGAAAGCTAAATCGCTTGGCGGCACGTCTTTACCGGTAGGGTGGTAACTAGCCACGGCCGAAGCCTCCCACCAGGCCAGATCAGGGAAAATCCAGCAATTATAAATGCCCAAATTAACCCTGCCGGGGATCGAACCCGGTACCTCCGCAACGTTAATACAACAGCGTTACACACTGCGCCACGGAGGTCATCTTTATTTTAGTAAGTATGCATCACGTAATCGCACACGTACATAGATAGTTACGCTTGTAAAGAAGAAGACGATTAAGTATGTAGAGCCTAATCCATGACTTGAAATGTTTCAACTTCAAAGTTAGCTTGTCGATATCATGAGATTCTTAGATTATTAGGAAATACTCTAAAGAAGAAATTAATAAAAATTCGCAGATTAAGTGACGGGTAGAAGCTAGTAAAAAGGTACTCACAGGTACATATGTTTACCTACCTAATAACTGAGTACTGACCTGCCTTGGTGCAGGTTTATCCGGAAATCTTGACGCAGCCACCAGAAAGATATCCGGATTTGGTTTGCCACGAAATACTTCTGGGTCTGTAATGCTTACCTAAAATCACAAGATGAAAGAATTGTTTCTTAAAGTTTATAAATCTTTAAGTTGATAAAGTTAAAAATGGTCGCAAATATTTTTTATTCCGCACGACGTCCTTTTACGACCTTTTATTGCAACAGATAAATTATTCTTATTAGATTTTTTATTTAATTAGAATTTTTTCTGTTGGCGGATTATAGCAAAATAATTGTAATCTTTTCTTGCTAAAACATGAACTTCCGCAAAGTAACGCCTGATTCTATCCAATAGATAAACTATTAGTAAATTCATTAGTTTTAATAAACATGTAGGTATTAGTTACTCAAAGTTATAATTTATCTAAACGTATGACGACCCTGAAAGAAAATACACACTGGCTTTGGAGAAGTGGAATGTCTGAAAGGCCTTTCTTAATCCATGTTATACCTGAGGAAAATCCACCTACCTGAAAAATCTCAAGTACGTGGGTACTTGATGGGAAGTTGGGCTCTAGATAGGTCGTCACTTGATAGTCAGACAGTCATTTTTGTAGAATATAAATGATAACACAAATGTCTGGTCTAAGTAGGTACGTAGTACATACTTTGTGGTGAAATAAGCCAAACAGCTTTGGTCTCGCCGTTGCATGAAGCCTGACAGCTTGCTCCATAGAGTTAGTCGCTAACGCCATTGGTATTTTGTAATCGTGTAGATGAGTGAGTAGACGTTCAGCCCCTGAAAAACATATGTGGAAAGATTTGCGTTACCCAGTTCCTTCCCGAGGCGAAAGATTCTCTGAACTACACTAATTTCCTAACAAATACTATTTTCCGTTACTATTCTCTACTACCTAGGTATTTGAAAAGGACTTGACCGGTGGAACTATGGCAGCTTGCCTAGGTGTCAAAAATCAATGTTCAGCAATGATTTCTTTATTATTGTAATTGTAATATTTCACTGTTTTCAAATAAAAAAGTTTCAGGAGTCTGAAGTCTCTCGGAAAACTGCGAAAATGAACAAAAAAAGTTTCACCAAAAGACTGTTTTCCCACACTAGATGGCGCTATTTATTGTGTTGAGCGAGTCTAAAAAAATATTTTCAAGTATTATTTCTTTATTATTGTAATTGTTATATTTTATAGTTTTCAAATAAAAAAGTTTCAGGAGTCTGAAGGCTCTGAAAACTGAGAAAATAAATAAAAAAGGTTTCACCAAAAACTGCTTTCCCACACTAGATGGCGCTAGTTATTGTGGTGAGTCTAGAAAATATTTTTAAGTATTGCTCACAACTTTTGGTTAACAAGTTCAACTATTCGACCACAGATGGCAGCATATGCAATGTGAAAGGGCGTTCCTTTAAACGCAGTATTTCAAAATGCTTTGTTCGATCTATTAAATTGGGACTTGTCAAAAAATTAAAATAACTATAAACAAAACATACCTTTTCATTACTATTTAATTGATCAAAAATAAATCATTCATAAAATAATGACTAAGGTACTTAAATGGTATTCATGTAGGGTTACAAGATTATTATTAGGCATGGATATAATGGAACGTCAAAATGGAGTAGTGCTTAAAGAGGAAAGCGGACGCTCAAGATTTAAACAATAAACGTACTGTTTTTTTTTGTCATTTGAACCCTGACCTTATTTGGAATAATAAATCCATAACAATTTCGTTTTGAATTTTTAAACCTTACTGTAAAAACGGAAATCCTGTGCATTGTCCCGAATCGGAGGGCAATTACTGGTCATGTCCTTTAGCTGTTTTTAAACGCCGTTGCCAGGACAGAAGATTTACTTCAAAATATTTTATATATATAATATTGTTATTCACTACAAGTTAGCCCTTGACCGCGATCTCACCTGATAGAAAGTAATTATGCAGTCTAAGATGGTAGCGGGCTAACCTGTTAGGGGCATGGCAGTTATATTAAACCCATACCCCTATTCGGTTTCTACACGGCATCGTACCGGAACGCTAAATTGCTAAATCGCCACGTCCGAAGCCTTCCACCAGGCCAGACCAGGGAAAATTCAGAAATTATAAATTCCCAAATTGACCCTGCCGGGGATCGAACCCGGGACCTCCGCACGTTAGGACAACAGCGATACACACTGCGCCACGGAGGTCGTCAAAATATAATGGGGCAATAATAGGTGTAATTCCGAAATAGTTTTTCCAGCAAGGTTTATGGAGTGGGTGCTTCGATCCCCCGGAACCAAGGTTGGCTTAAATTTAGGTTGGCTCCTTGGTTCCCTGGGAGCTGTGGCACCCCTTTTTTTGTTTAATCTCTATGTGACTATACTTTGGCTGCATAAAGGATTTTTATTATATGCAGAGTGCAGACCAAGTGTTGCTAGTTTCTAGAAAGTTACCTTTCTGTAATGGTGCACTGGGCAGCATTTTTTGAGCTAAATCATTCAACTGCCTCTCGAACTCGTCAACCGATATTGGCATTTTCACTTCGTTAACGACAATGGCACTCAGTTCCCGGTCTGTTAGTCCATACACCTATAGTGAAATATATAGAGCATAATGATAATATGCAAGGAAGCTGGATATTCCATGTTCATTGAAATTAACCCCTTCTGTGAAGTATCATAGAAGGTGGGTACTATAAAATATTACAGTACGGTTGCCTTGCCAATCCTGCTGAGATGTGCATTCTCGATGTAGAGCCCGATATACCAGTTATGTATAGGTATAGATAATTGATACTGGAAGCTATACCAGCATCCGAATGTATTTTTTTTATTTTAAATATATAGCCTAGCCCTTGGCTGCAATCAAAATTGCTTCCAAGTGGTGATGCAGCTTAACGTGGAGCGCGCTTGGCTAGAAGATACCTATTCACTCTTGATTTGAAGGTAAAAGAGGAGGGGAAAACGGAAGCCGGCAAGGTATTCCATATCATAGCGGTTCGAATTAGAAATGAATTAACGAGAGTGAGCTAATAACTAAATGTGGGAATAAGAAAAATTATTTACCTCGTTTACATAGTGGCAGATAATTATTAATTAATACCTATAATTGCTTACTTTAAGTTGTAAATCCTTAGGATACTGCTTGTTGTATTTTTCACATATTTGCTTTATCATTTTATGATATGTAACTTCTGTATCTGAAATGTAGGCTATAGCTAGGTAATAGGTATATTTGTTTACCTATTCTTTATATACTCTAATAAATCTAAATAAGTACAAGGAAAAGGTCCGACTGTCTGACTGATCAGTATTCTATCAACGCACAGCTCAAACCATTGGACGGATCGGACAAAAATTTGACAGATAGCTTTTATGACGGACTTGGGAGTCATCTTGGCCAAAAGAAACTTGGCTGATTGGCCGAATCGCCCCTTTTCAATTGTTTTTGATGGACAACCGGCAATAAAACACTTAGGTGTTTATGTCGAGTCAAATTCAAAATACAAAAGTGTTTCGCGAATCGAATACTTTGTTTAATGATTGTAAAAAATAACTACACTAGCGGCACGCTATGATGGCCGGTTTGACACATTACAATAGTGATGTGGAATGTCAATTTATTCTCGAACAAAAAACAATTAAGTTTTGTTTTTGTACCTGATTAAATAGGTTTAATAAAACAAAAATGTATATGTTTATTTAATTTATTTGAACGAACTGAATATTTGAACGAAAATGAATATACATACTTTATATGCACACAAGAAACATATGAATACAAAAGATACCAAAAAAGGTGCCACAAAAGGCCATAATTAATCAGATTCGTCCATACTACTATTTTCACTGTCGTCACTGCTATCATCACATACATTAATAATTATATGTTCGTTTTCTATAATATTATCTATTTTCACATCTCTTTCATAATCTTCCCTTATTAATTTAACAGTTCTATTCACAACCTTTTCCCAGTCTCCTTTAGTCACATGTTCACAAGCTTCTTCTAATAATTTTAGCATTTTTTTTGTGGTAAATGGGGGTTCTGTATTGTGTCTTGCAGCATATCCCTTAATTTGAGCCCACACCAACTCAATCGCATTATACTCACAATGGTAAGGCGGTAACCGTATAACTCTGTGCCCATGTTCTAATGCTATTTCGTCAATGACGTATCGGATCTTGGTTGGTTTGTTTTCTTTTAAAAGACGTACTAATTCCGCTTTTAACATATTCATGTTTGCATCTACGCCATTTTTACGAAGCCATGCGACGATATCAGCTTTCTTTTGGGATTGGGCAGGTGGCTTGTCAATTTGCATCGAGTGGTATGGGGCGTTGTCCATAATTATAATAGATGGTTCAGGGAGGCTACACAACATTGAGGTAAACCATTCAGTAAACTTTTCTCCATTCATGTCTTCATGATAGTCTCCAGTGGTTTTTGACGCAAAAGCCATGAGAGAACCTTCGACAAACCCGTTGATGGTTCCGGCGTGACAAATTATAAGTCGCGATCCTTTTCCTACAGGAACTTTGGAAGTAGATGCTGCTGTGTCATCGTTCCAAGAACGGCCTACAGTATGGTTAGCATTAAGCCATGTTTCATCCAAGAACACAACATTTTGCCAATTTTTGATTTCTTTCACTTGCCGTAAAAAAGTATACCTTGCCATCGCTATATCAAATCTTTCCATCAATATTTTGCGTTTGTTACATTTTTTGTATCGAAATCCAATGGTCTTCAAAATCTTCGTTAAAGAACTTTCCCCACCGAAGAATAATCCAGCTTCCTTCAGTGAATGCACCAACTTTTTTCTTGTTGGATACTCCTTCTGTAAATAGTAGCCGTAAACATGTCTTCGGATAGCATCGGCATCAAAGCTATCGATGCCTACGACTGGTTTTGCTCGTTTTCTCTTTTTTGGTGTGTGAAGTTTATTTTCTTCTGTGCCAGTCTCGCCATATTTTTTTTTAGTTATCCGTCTAACAGTTCGTTGTCCAATATTAAGCGCATCAGCTACGCGTTCAACCACTGACGTTATAGGTAAAATTGGCCCTCCATTTTGAGCTTCACGATCGAAATAGTTACGAAGGCGTATTACGAACTCACGTGTCTGACTATTTAGAACAGTTCTCTGCGTACGTTCGGTCATATCGACGAAATCCACAACAAAGGGCTTGAACAGAGTCCAAATTAACGAGCAAGGGTCAACAGTAATGCAGTATCAATATTTGAAATCCAAAGCCAGGTCAAAACTATATCACAATCGCATTGCACTGACAGTTTATACTTTTCGAAGCAACGTCAATTCGAAACTGCTTTGTTTTGCATTGAGCATTGACGCGAGTTTGCCGGAGGTAGTAGTTGTGCTAGCCAGCGATCCTATGTGACGATCGTATTAGATTCCATTTTTAAAAATTTATTGATATTTTTTTGCGATTTCAGAGGTTTGTCCACATAGTGAAAATTGTTCATATTCACAAGTACATTCACCCCTTAAATGGTGCAAACTGATTTTTCTACACTTGTATACATTTAAGAAATCAATTTAATAAATAAATTTTGAGTCCTAAACCTAAAACTACATTCGATAAAATTTATGAATCTCTGCACATCACTATCGTCAATAAAGTAATACAATTATTTCCTTCAAAGTCGTTATCAATTAATACGGAACTTCATGAGCGGACAAACGTCAAACCGGCCATCATAGCGTGCCGCTAGTTTAACATGGAATTAGTATCAATGTGTAATATTATAGAGTTTAATCGGCTCTATAAATTACTTTTACTTTTCATACGAGTTGCATTCTCTGCATGTGGGACTGATCAAATAACCTGAATATAGTTACTTATTGTGAAACGTATTGCTTTTATTATTTCAATCTAAATCCTTCTACAAATAGCAAATTCTTGTCAATAATGACCATCGTTACGTATATATTATCAAGTTTTTTTTTACAATAATTGGTACCCTTTTTTTGATATTGACTTTAACAAGCCCCTTCTGTTTTCCCTGGATAAAAAAATCTCCTATGGGCCCTCCTCCAGATATTGTTTGAGCTGTGTGCTGAAATGCGATGACAATCAAATCGATTCGACTTGAGGCAATAAAGACTAATAAACCTATCCTCCAGAAGAATACGGATGAAATTAAAAAGCCAAAAGACCAAAGATCTCCAATGTGGCTGGAATGCATGAGTTGCTGCGAGTTTTTAGCATCAACGGCTTAAAATCCTGCTCCGATCTCCATAAAACTGGATCTTAAGTCGTTCATGCCTTCTTTACAAGAAAATTAATTTCTTGCTTGATAACTATCTTGTATACCAATCGTCATATCAGAGTAATATAGTTTACTATTTGTTGACTAGTTGACTACTATAGATTTTTTATAAAAATTTGGTCAGGTTGATAATTAGCGCTTGACTGCAACGAATTTTTTATTGTGACGATGACGATTCCTCGGCCGGACTTTAAGCATTGAGTTTATCTGACTAGAAAGTCTAAGTTAAGAATTTGGTGTTGTTTTCAGCCCTGTACCTCGGAAAGCATATATTATATAAGCTGTCGTCGGTCATTCGCCTGATCTCTCTCCTGTTGCGTCGGATTTTCCGTCCCATCGGGCTATGAGAGTAAGGGATTAGAGAGTGCACCTATTTGCGCACACACTTGTATATCCCATGCAGTCAGCTGATAAAGATTTGCCGCCGCGGCCGATATTCGGTGGAGGACATTATTATGTCACCAATAGCTAACTTACCTAACACTGTTCCATCCATATCAAACAGACAGTGCGTGACCTTGTTGAATCGTTTCACGCATCCCAAAGTTTCCCCATTTTTAAAGGGAAATCCTTCTTGGGTTCCGAAGAGATTGAATAGCTTCTGGACAGAATTCTCTTGAACATATTGGTGTGGACGGTGGGAGAATATTGTTATTTAAAATTTAGGACCATTTGGGATCAATCAAGGTTTTGTTCAGGTGTTTGCTGTCATTTCTGACTTGATTTACGGATGCAATTTACGTAGACCGATGCAGGTAATTTAGGAATTTATTATTCTTTACAGGTGTCAGAGTGGTGACAGACAATAATAAAAGCTCCGTAAAGTTCCGTTTTGACACAGCGTTTTGAGAGTTTATGCCATAGAGCTAGAATTATTATAGTATTATAGGCTGTGATTATAGGTTTTAAACGACATGTCTGATATAAGATCTTTGATTTATTCTCAAGGCATGTTTCGGAGGATACTAGGTGTGCAATAAAAGTTCAATACAAGGATGTTGTAATATTATCATACACGTGATATTGTCTTATTATTCTTGATAACAACTATATAACAGTTAAAAAAAAGAAAAAGAGCATGCCCAGTCAGGAACCTCATGCCCATTTTTATCAGCCTTTCCCTATAGTTTTCTGGTTTTGACTATGTTTAAAGTGAAATAATGCCCAAATTTTATGGAACACCTAAGGCGAATCACTCATCACCACAATTATGAAGGGCGGAGCTACGTATGCGTAAACCTGCATGCCCGAGAGATCCTCATAATGTTCTCAAAGGTGTGTGAAGTCTGTAAAGCCGCACTTGGCCTGCGTAGTGGACTATGGCCAAACCCCTTATGATTCTGAGCGGAGGATAATCTAAGGGAGGGGATTACTCTATGTATCTACATACTTTTATACCATCAGACTTATCATTTGGCTAGCTACCGCTGAGATTGGCCAGAGCCATAATATAGATTACTATATTATTTAATAATATTTAATATTATATATGCGAAAGTTTGGATGGATGTATGGATGGATGTCTGTTACTCCCTCACGCCAGAACGGCATAACGAATCTGGATGAAATTTGGCACAGGGATAGATTATAGTCTGGAATAACACATTCCTACTACTTTTTATCCCAGAAAATTAAAGTTCCCGCAAGAACCAAAAACCTCAATCCATGCGGACGAAGTCGCGGGCATCAGCTATAACTATATTTTACACTATAATATTATAAATGTGAGAGTTTGGATGGATGGATGGATGTTTGTTACTAGATCACGCCAGAACGGCTGAACGAATCTGGATGAAATTTGGCACAGGGATAGATTATAGGCTGGAATAACACATAGGCCGGAAAATTAAAGAGTTTCCGTGGGAACCAAAAAACCTCAATCCACACAGACGAAATCGCCGCATTGAGGTTTTTTGATTATCAAATATTAGCATATCAATCAAAGTAGGTATTCAATAGTAAACCTATTCAAAACCAGCTCTCCAGTAGGTAAAGAAAAACATGCAAGAGTAATGGAAAATTTAAGAAAAACAAAAACAATACACATAATAAATTACACTTTATTCTCTGACCTTGCTCATTCACCTCTTTTACATAAGTGTTCATATTATTGAGTCATACCGAAGATGTCCAAAAGATTAAAACAACTTAAATCTACCGACTACGATACGAAACCCTTATTATTTTGCAGAAACAGTATTTAAAAAAAAATGCGCCGAATAGGCATGATGACTGATTTTGAAAAATGGTCAGATTATGTTCGGAAGTATTTACTATTTCGAAAAAATATCTTAATTCAGCAGAAAAATAAGGTTTGGTAGATAAAATTTGTATTTGAAATTTAAATTTTAAAATTCACGCCATAGCGCTCGCGAGTGTCATGGCGTCGTTTGTGACGTCACTATTGTTTTTACCGATGTACTCTGTGCAGTGTGCAGTAAACAATAATGTGATTGTCAAAGCTCGAAACCAACAATTGTGACGTCATTCGCTTTTTGGTGTTTAATCCATTATGGCGGATTGGTGTATTTTATAGTTTTATTTTATCAAAATAAATAGCAATCTCACTCGAAATAGAAGAATAAATACGTTTTTTATAATCCATGAATCCTATTTCATTAGATAAATTCATAATTTCATTGATTCTTGGTTAATGTCATCATGCCTGTTGAGTCTCCATCTTTTTGGAATTCGGGAACTTCCTGAAGGCGCTTTGGGTGCGTTTTGGTCGTGCAAAATTTGCATTTCAGATTGAAAAGTAGCAAGTAAGACCCAATAGCATGATATCGATAAATGTGTTTATATTAAATTTTCTATATCAGTCCTTTTCATGTCAAACCCGGAATAAACTTATCATTAAGAGACAGCATACAAAAATTAACTATGTCAGTTTAGGCAGTGTTATGCAAGTCGACTTAAGTATCACAAAACTAAAGCTATTTTGTTAAAAATCCAATACAGAAAGTAAACACACAATGCGTAGAAGGCAATCTTTGTGACGATGTGGAGGCAGTACAACCTGAAAACAAAATGTTTAAGTACTTAATTTAAACACCAATGTCTCTCTTTGCATCGCATTCCTCATTAGAGAGGGTCGTCACCCCTTTCCATTATTCACATAATTGTAGGAGTTTTCTTGGGATAATAATCCGGTGGGTTCTCACGTCCTTCCGCATCCGACTCGATTAATTAATTAAGAGTATTAAACTCTGGTTTTTGTAACAATTATTATCAGATGTTAGTGATAATAACCGGGACCGACGGCTTAACGTGTTCTACGAGGCACGAGGGTGAAACACCACCAACTTCCTGAGTAGTACTTCCGGGCTAGTACTGAGAATTTCTAGTCAGAAAAACCCAATACTTAATTATGGCCCGACCCGGGACTAGAACCTGGGCACATTGTGACGTTATTCGGTTATTATCCTAGTAATATCTGATACCAACCGTTTGTGTAATCTTCTGGCTTTAGGAAGTGTAGAGTCGTCCTCTTTGCAGCAAAACTCTCGAATACCTTTCACGTAGTACTTCATATATTGCTCCACGTCCAATACCTATAAAAATGTATAAGATGTCTAGATTTTAAATTATTAGTAAGTCTAGATTTTAATTCTTCTTAACGTCTTGTATTTCCGATCTTTCTATATGCGGCTGAAACATGGACCCTTAGACAATTAATTGACCGGTGAAAAATCGACGCTCATAAAATTTGGTGGTGGGCTTATTAAGAATAAGCTGGACAGCGTATCGAACAAATGTCTCCATACTCAAAGAGCTGGAAATAAGTCAAAGAATTTCGTCGCTTTTACAAGCGATTCCATAAGTTGTTTGGGCATATCATTAGGAAGAATGGTACGATAGAAGGTGAGGGCACTGTCTGTAAATGGGAGCCACTTGAGTTTTTCGCGAAATTCAAGTTTAAATATAAACCGTTTGCAAAGATTTTGAATGCGCTCATGTTATATATGTGCTGTAAAGTCGGTTTAAGGACGATAGTTGTACGTGATAACTAGAAGTTCTCGAAGAAGCTCGCGTGGTGGAGTTAGTTCCAGTAGCAGAACTATTCGAACTGCTAGCTCTGACGTCACGCGATCATGCCTCTCTATCGCTTGCTCCGCGCTCTCACTTACACGCTCAGGCTCAGGCGTAATAGGCCTATTACACTGCACTATTCACAGGGACCCTTACAATTGAATCAGTACAGTGTAATTAGGGATTAAAAGTCCCTAAATAGATCCTTATTGCTTGGGAATAAGCGACGCTCTCGCTTGGTCTAGCGGTTAGCATGTTTGACTGCGGCCAACGAGGTCCCGGGTTCGAGTCCATAATTAAGTATCGGGTTTTTCGGATTAAAAATTCCCAGTACTAGCCCGGAGTTAGGAAGTTGGCGGTGTTTCACCCCCGTGCCTCGGAGAGCACGTTAAGCCGTCGGTCCCGGTTATTATCACTAACATGATAATAGTCGTTATAGCACGCCAACCCGCATTGGAGCAGCGTGGTGGGTCTAAGCTCTAATTCCCTCTCTACTATGAGAGGCCTGTGCCCAGCAGTGGGACGTTAATGGGCTGTAGTGATGAAGCGACGCTCTATCTAGCGGCCACGCCCACCCTTACCGCAGGGCCCTGTGGAAACTGTGATACTTTTTCGTTCCTGGTGCCGGTGTTCATCGATTTTTAAGAGGTTATCACGTCAATAAATAAGTAAGTATCTGTAGGTATAGTTAGGTGTTGTTCAAGTACAAGTTTTGTACAGTGTTTTCTTACCGATGCGTCAGTGAAGAATATGTCTCTTTCTTCTTTGGGGATTTGATCTGGCAGCGATTTAAGGAAATCATTTTTAAAAGTCCATGTTCTTGTATTGTAGTATTCCAACATCTCCAAGCCGTTACTCAGACGTTTAATTACTTGAACCATGCTGCAAACGAATAGATAATACCGTTCAGATAGGTACAATTAGTAGTAGGTAAGTTCCTACCAAATTTTTACAACCGTTAGATAAGGTATATACCTAATTACCCACCCAAAAAGCAAAGTGAAATGTGTATTATATTTATTGTATTTTTAGTTTTGAAATAAAAAGCTTTTAAAAATAACATAAAAAGAAAACATATTGCCCTGTGTTATGAAACCCATTCTTCAGTGATCGTCCCATTTTTTTTTATTGCAAAAACGGACAGATTTTATCATTCTTATTCGGTTTCATCAAAAACAAAAACCGACTTCAGAACTATACCTATAGGTATCAACTTAAACTAAAAAGTAAGAAAACACTATTTAGGTATATATTATTTTATTATATGTTCATTTTTTCAAAAAGCGCTGACTCAATTTCATTAAAATTTATAAGGGACCACCTCTGAAGTATGATCTACCATAAAAAAAAAAGAAAAAGAATCATCAAAATTTATTCATAATAAGTGGAATTAAAACAAAACAAAAAAAATGACGCGTCGCGATAACATTGACGTTGTCAATTTTTATGATCCTTTAAAACCATACTAGCGAATGCCCGCGACTTCGTCTGCGTGGTTTGAGGTTTTATGGTTCCCGCGGGAACTTTTTAAATTTCCGGGATAAAAAAAGACTATGTGGCTATTCCAGACTATAATCTATCTCTGTGCCAAATTTCAGGCCGATCCGTTCAGCCGTTGGGGCGTGATTGAGTAACAAACATACATACATCCATACATCCATCCAGACTTTCGCGTTTATGATATTAGTAAGATCGTAATTCGTAACCATGCAATGAGTATTTTAGCAACTACAAGTTAGCCTTTGACTGCGATCTCACCTGTTTCAGGCATGGACATCGGACATGACATGGCAGTTATATTAAACCCATACCCCTTCGGTTTCTACACGGCATCGTACCGGAACGCTAAATCGCTTGGCAGCACGTCTGTGCCGGTAGGGTGGTAACTAGCCACGGCCGAAGCCTCCCACCAGACCAGACATGAGAAAATATTTAATATAAATTCCCAAAATTAATAAGCTAAAAATACTTAAAACTCATAATTTTGAATTCAAGGGTAGTCCACGTTGAAAAACACATAATTCATAATAAACACTTACAAAGTTTTCTTCCCCAAGAGTAACAATATTAAATCTATGAAGTATGCTGGCAGCGTGTGTTCGAAGAGCTCATGTATTTTGTGTTCCCATTTATAGTTTTTAGCCGTCGCCGACGGGTACCAAAGCGTGTATGACAATGGATACATTTCTAAATACTTTTGCCCTGAAATTGCATTTTAAAATTAATAATTAGTATACAAAAATTAAATAAAGAATAGATAAATTAAGAACAAACTATTTCTTAAAAATTAAAATTATTATTTCAATTGTTAATCTAGTTACCTATGAACTTAGTTCGTTATTTCTTTACAATACGCACTAGTGCGATAATAATGAAATGGGCGCCATATTAAAAGAATGAGTGAACGAAATTATTTCAATGGAAAATAGCATTTTTTACTGTTTTTACTTAAAAATGTATTGTTTTACAATATATTTTTAAGGTACCGGATTCCTGCTCATTGAAAATAAAACTCCCGGCCCTGCATGCGGCTAATTAAAATTTAACTCGAATAAGTAATTATTTACATTATGATGCACTTGCAGTAGCTTTATGAACTATATTTTATTACAAATCTAGAGGTTTATGTAGGGAGAGGAATTTAACGAGCTCTGTCGAGACAGCAATATTTGCAACTAGGTCGAAACTCGAAATATTGATAGGTAGTAGGTATAAACGTCGTTTTAATCGATACCGTTATTAGGTACTATAATGATATTTTAAATTCCTGATCTGTGTTGGTACTTACAATACTTTGCTGTTTCTACCCAAGTGACGTCTTTGTCTTTATACTGAGTTATATTACACACGCAGATGTCTTTGGGTCTAGAATAATAATAATAATAATAAATAAGTACTTAATAATAACATATGAATAATTAATTATTATTTAATAAAATAAAAGGCCTATGTCCAGCAGTGGATGCATACAGGCTGATGGTTTGGATTAGATTAATAAAAAAAATCTAACCAATGTTATTAAGTAAAATTTATTAAATGAGATCATGTTTGCTGCATGAGGCATCCTAACATTGCCAGTGGATTAGGTACCACTGGTAGTGGTAGGTTAACATTTTGGTGGACCACTACTTACGACACATTACTTAAATATGGTATTCCCTATTTTTGTGGCGAATAAATTTCACGGCGTCTATGAAATCGTCAGTTAGATAAGTAGTGTGTAGTGTGTACTAGGTATGTTGCCGATTTTTTTCACGTCCGCGGATGTGAATGCGGATGCGGATGTCCAAATCTATGCGGAAGCTATGCATTTGCGAATGCGGATGCGAATATTCGCAACATCTCTGGTGTGTACTCTACTTACATCAAAAAGCATGTAAGAACTCCTTAAACAGTTCGAGTAATACAATTTAAGCTGTCTAATGCATTAGGATTTGCGTAGACAATCGGGCCTCAGGTAGAATTAAATAACAAGCTAAGTAATTTAAAAAAAAGTCTTACTTTTTCAATCCAGTTACATAAGCTAACACTATTAAAGTGTTTATTGCAATGTCCACAGGAACAGTATCTACTTTTGTAGAGTCTTTGCAGTACATCGTGTGAAGGACGCCTGCAATACATTAAGGTACACATTTAAGGTATGAATTACTTGTATAAAGTAGGTCTTGATTATTCTTAACTAGCTGATGCCCACGACTTTGTCCGTGTGAATTGAGGTTTTTGGTTCCCGAGGGAAATCCTCAATTTTCCGGGATAAAAAGTAGCTAATGAGCTAGATGTGCTAATCCAGACTAAAATCTATCTCTGTGCCAAATTTCATGCAGATCTGTTCAACCGTTCTGATGTGATTGAGTAATCCATCCAAACATCCAAACGTTCGCCTTTATAATATTAGTATAGAAGTATAGATACGACTGCCAATATAATCTATTTATTAAGGGCCAGTTGATTCAAATAAATTAGCTATCGTAACTTATATTCATTAAAATTTTGCGTTATCTAACAGAACTTTTTCATCTGTTAATTTAGTAGTGTTAAAAATGGTGAAACAACTCTTTCTTTGACTAACGGTCGATAACGCCATAATATTTAAGGGTATGTTCCGATATACACTGCGGGCACTGTAAGGTGTGACGTCAATTTAGTATACTGCGAAGCCGTTCCTTTATAGTTAGCTATACTGGTAACTGTTAGTTAACGGTAGTCAGCACTGAGAAAACTTTACCTCGAAAACGCCAGTGCTCACAGTACAAAAATGGCGATGATTTATGACATCATACATTTCCCTAGGATACTGCGGCAGTATACCATCAGTCTAAAACGGAACGAATTTCTCCCCAGTAAGAGCACTGTATATCGGAACATACCGATGTATGTAGGTAGTATTGTATGTAGTTGATATATCTTTCTCTGCCTCGTATTCCTCATTACTGAGGGTCGTGACCCCATTCCATTAATCATATAATGGTAAGAGTTTTCTTGGGATAATAATGAGGTGGGCTCCCACGTCCTTCCGCATACGACTCGACTAAGAGTATTTAAATTCTTAGGTTTTTGTAACGATTATTATCAGATGTTAGTGATAATAACCGGGACCGACGGCTTAACGTGTTCTCCGAGGCACAGAGGAAATGAAAAGCCCAAATTTGAACCTCCAAATTCGGTCACCCGTCCAGTTACCGACTTGGGTCAACGTTGCTTAACTATCGCAATCGACTGATATGCGTTGTCACAGCTAGGCCACTCGTCCCTCAGTAGATATATATAGTATACTAGCTAATGCCCGCGCCTTCGTCTGCGTGGATCGAGGTTTTTTGGTTCCCGCGGGAACTCCTTAATTTTCCGGGATAAAAAGCGGCCTATGTGCTATTCTAGACTGTCAAATTTCAGCCAGATCCTTTCAGCCGTTGGGCCGTGATCCCGTCCCATCCCGTTTGTATTCCTTCTCCTGTCTCCAAAGGTTGTCTGGAAGAGATCGGCTTAGGCGATAATAGGCCTTTGCATACTTTGTTGTCCTAGTCGTATAGTTTTATTGTCTTTTTTATATCCGTGTACTTGTGTGCAATAGTACATTACATCGCGAGACCGGTAAGTACGCGTTTTCTGGTCGAGTGTTAGAAGCTATACACGAGACCAGAAATGCTCTCCCGGTCGAGGTGTGTATAGTGCTTTTCTAGAAAATGAAACAAGTGACTTTTTTTTTAATATATTGTTTTGCGCTGTGAGTGCTGAACGCGTAATACGGTAGAGTTCCAAATTTAAACTATTTAGGCCAAAGAACATTATAACAAGTTACAAGATATTCAGGAAGAAAGATTCCAAATTCAAACTTAATATGATATGTAATCAAAATACATACATTCTTTACTGGCCTAGGCCGGGAAGTTTAACTTTCGAGCTCATTTACAGGGTATGAAATGTGCACATTTCATATCATTTTTAGAAATAAAGACTTAAATTAATAAATACCCTAGGATTCTGTGTCCGTCAAAATATAGTGGTACATCCCAGACTTAGTTTTAATTACTTACATAATTATAGTATTAAGTAGATACATACCTCTAGAGGCAGCGTAGATCACTCCCGTTGGTCCATTCAAGTTATCTATCCAACCAGGCATAGGTTCTTTAAATGAAGGTATCACTAAAAGAAAACTCAAAATAAATTGGATTGCTGAGTTAAATATGCACCAAAACACTCGCGTGTTTTTTTTTATCCACTACAAGTTAGCCCTTAACTGCTATCTCACCTGATGATAAGTGATGATGCAGTCTAAGATGGTAGCGGGCTAACCTGTTAGGGGCATGGCAGTCATATCAAAGCCATACTCCTATTCGGTTTCTACACCGCATCGTACCGGAACGCGTAATCGCTTGGCGGCACCGCCAGGGTGGTAACTAGCCACGGCCGAAGCCTCCCACCAAGCCAGACCAGGGAAAATTCAGAAATTAAAAAAAATCCGGCTGAGTTTGTAGTGGGCTCTTCTCAGACCAGGGCGCGTTTGGAACCCTCGTAGCTTTACCGTACCGTAAGATACCGTAACTAATTATCACCATCATGTTTTATAAGTAAGTAATTTTTAACGTCAATAAGTGTACCTACAGTGTACCTATATTGAATAAATGGTATTGAGTATTGAGTATTGAAATTGACCATGCCGGGGATCGAACCCGGGACCTCCGCACGTTAAGACAACAACGCAACACACTGCGCCACGGAGGTCATCAAAAAGCTAGCTTACAGCTCGTTTTTTAAAATAACACTTATGTTTAATCATCTCAATTATGCAACTATTTCATAAACTATTATAGCACAGCGGGGCCTAAGCCGTAGAGCATATCTGTATGCAAAAACAAGTGCGAGTCGGACCCATGCACAAAGGGTTCCGTACGACACAAAATAAATTATTTTAATGAATAACAAGAAAGATGTCGAACAAGTGAAATTAATTTACCAAATTAAAAAAAATACGACTGCCCTACGACGATATTATTTTTGGAGTTTACCTCCTTATGAAGCGATTTGCATATATAGCCTTTGGAATCTTATTCACATTTTTTATTAAATGATATTTTTTTGTGAATCACTAAATATTGAACTATAGTGTTATATGTTTTTGGAATCTACTCATCATTTTCTAGATGATGATTATATAGTTAATCTTATTTTCGAATTTTTTTTTCAATTTTGGTCTTTAATGCGGGACCATGGTCACCCCATATTTTTTTTTTAAATTTTTACTATCCTATATCACCCGGAATAAGCTAGGGATTCTAACGATACCTCATTTATCAAAATCGGTTCAGGCGTATAGAAGTTATGGTGGAATATACAAACTCACATACATACATACATGAACCCTGAAAACAATATACTCCTTTTTTCAGGAAGTCGTATAAAAACACGTAATCAGCTGTGAAATGGCTACCTAATACATCTAGCAACCAGGTTTAAGAAAATCCCCGGAAACTCTTTTTGATTTTCCGAGATCACATGTAGTCCTCCAGAACCTGCCCTGGGATGCAAGTGGCAACCTATCTCTCTTCCAAATATCGTCAACAGATGGGCCGTGAAAGCGTATCGAATAGAAACACATTCTTACCTATAGACGGTCTTGCCAGAACGATAGGAAATTTCCCACTATATCTAGACACAACTTCCTCTGTCAGGCCTTTTGTGTACCCGTATGTGTTTGGATACGGTTTTATCAATCTGAAAATAAATATCTAATTAATATGAAAGCAAGCCTATCATGCAAATCAAAAATCCATCGATTTTAATACAAGATTTCTGAACCTTATACCTTATTTATACCTTAGATAAACGTAGAAATAAAATACGCGCTGATTCATTGAGAGCTTTCTTCTTTATGGAAGTCGGTTATAATTAACATACATATTTAATAGTAGCTGATGCCCGCGACTTCATCCGCGTGGATTGAGGTTTTTTGGTTCCCGCGAGCTCTCTTTAATTTTCCGGGATAAAAAGTAGCCCATGTGTTATTCCAGACTATAATCTATCTCTGTGTCAAACTACATCCAGATCCTTTCAGCCGTTAGCCGTTCAGCCATCCATCCAAACTTTCGCATTTATAATATTAGTATAGAGGTATAGATTATTTTCACTAAGGGCTTTGGATGTACCACAGCGATATAATACGTCTCTGACATAAGGGATATGTCTCTATTTTTCTCTGTCTACGGTTTCTAGGACTCCATAGTCCCACAAACTTATTTGAACCGGTGTCAGCGTCGCTAGTGTATATTAAAAATAAAATAAAAACAAAAACTAAGCAGGCATAAAAATTACTTCCAATTTTGGCCACCGGGTCAGATAAGTTTGTATACAATCTATTATTTACATTGAATTTGTTTTCTGGGAGCTTCAAAAGTCATTCTAGGATTACATTTTCTCGAGTTAAAAACCACGCGCAGTATTCTTATTCGGGTTCTGGAGTTGTCCGTCACAATATGCGAACAATTAATAAGTTGGTCGATTATTACGCGTCAACTTGTAAAACCTGATAGTTTTCCTTTTAACATCGTTATAATATATACCTACCACTGCCATAAATTTTTTCACATATCCAAAAACAACCATTTAGCTTGCAAGTGCTATTTTTTGTTAAATTAGCAATTGAAGCTAGCTTAGCTAGCTAAAGCAAAATAACGTTTTGCTAAATATTTCGCAGACGGAAGTCTGAATCGAATAATGGTTTTCCCTTACTCATTATATATTTGAAGGACTTATCCAACGACACCCACACCATGGAATAGACGAGAAAAACTCATCTCAAGAATAGGTGTAAGGGAGGTACCTTAAAAAAATCCCAGTATTTTATTTTAGCACTCTGTCGGCCTTATTAATATGAACGTACCAACCCCTTGCAACATTTCAGCTTTCTAGTACTAACAGCCTCTGAGCTAAGCTACGGACGGACGGACATGGCGAAACTAGGATTCCTTGTTGATTACGGAACCCTAAAAAGTATACAGCAACTTACTCATCTTGTATAATAGAGAGCATTTTGTCATCCATCCATCTGGTCATGTTGATTATATCCTCAGGGTCGTGCTTCGGCGGGTATAGTTTATCTTCTAGAACATCTATGTCATCGTGACAAAAGGACGTGGAGACGTGAACAAATACCTGGAAGGTTTTGACAGTTTAACTAACAGAAACAGTTAGTAAGTAGACCTGTTTTTAGTGTACAGTTTATTCTATTTCGATGAGGCCATAAATAATAAAACTTTCTAGATATGTAATTATCTGTCTATTTAACATTTATCTAAGTAAAAATTATACGTTTTATTGACTTCTTGGTCATATGATTAGCATGTTCGACGGTGGAAGACGAGAGCGTCCCCACCTGCCCCCCTGATGATGTAATAAAATCTTAAAATCATAAACGCATAGAGTTAATATAGCATAAACGTTTGTCGAACGTATTATTTGAACTTTTTATGGAGTATATAGATGCCTGCAAGTGCAAAATTCATCCTTAAATTTAGACAGTTGGGGTTCTGATCAGAAATTGTAAAAAAGACGGAGAATTGAAAGCGGGTAATGGTAAAGTAATTATTTATATTAAACTAGCTGATGCCCGCGATTTCGTCCGCGTGCATTGAGGTGTTTTAGGGGTATGGAAAATAGATAGTAGCCGATTCTCAGACCTACTGAATATGCATATAAAATTTCATAAAAATCGGTCAAGCCATTTCGGAGGAGTATGGTAACTAACATTGTGACACGAGATTTTATATATAAAATAAGTACTACCTACCTCTAATTTTTTCATATTTTCAACTAATTTTAGCACTTTCTGAGTGCCTATTGTGTTAAAATTCACAGCATCCCGGAGGTTAAGATTAAAACTGTAATAAAATGTAATTTGTTAATTTACTACTAAGTAGATAAGTACCTGCTTAAAATAAATCGAATTACTTTTTTAATTTTCACCTTTAAACGGCTTAAACACCTTTAAAAAAATTTTGAAAATCAATCATGTAGCAGTATCTACAAATTAACTTCTTTATCATGGTCCATGTCACTGATTTTAAATAGTTGCCATGATAACTTTCGGAACCCTATAAAAAGCTTTTCGATTGGACCTATATGAACACCTACCGCACACAAGCAGCATTATTAAAAACAATCTGGCATTCGCGTAGAAGTTCCTCCTCATCCATTATCGACAGCCCCAGGGATTCCTCAAGGATGTCACCGCACACCAAACGTAGTTTATTGAACGCTTTCGGATTTTCGTCTAAGAGCTTTTCGAAAGCCTGAAACAAAACCATTTCCAATCGTATGTCGCATGAAACAATCAATAAATCAATCAATCGTTTATTTCCAAACATAATTGATTTAATAGATTATTCCTCTAACTTTTCAGAGTTATGTATGTGCGAGTGAAGAAATAAAATATCACTTGCTTTAAACGGTGAAGGAAATCTTCGTGAGGACACCTGCAAGCCCTTTATCTTCTTTTAAAGTTCTTCATAATGTTCTCGAAGGTGTGAATTTTGCCAATCCGCACTTAGCCAGCTAGGTGGACTATGGCCAAAACCCTCCTTATTCCGAGAGGACTCGTGCTCATGTAATGATGATGATAAAACAATATGTACGAAGGTATACCTCTAGGATTAGGACAAATAAGACTGTGTGTAGTCGGAAAACTGCCGATCTGCAACTTGGTCACCGAGGTGGACTATGGTCTAAACCATGGATTCCCAAACTATTTTGGGCAAGAGACCCATTTTCCAAAATGAACTGATACCATACCCATACCCAAATTACTTTAAAAATCCTGTCTCGTTTTTTTCCAATTGATGAAAATACTTACCAATTTTAAAACTTTGGCGTTGGTTAAGTGAGTAAGTAAACGTCTTAAAATCATTTTCTCATCAAAATTTAACAAAATAAATAAACATAAATTTCAGTAAATATCGAGTGTAATTAATAAAATTATTAACACAAATTACGAATTAACCATTAAAATAGAGGTAGTCGGGTTCGTCGACCCCCAAAATCAGTTTTCGTTTATGTCTAACCCTGGGAAACCGATGATCACTTTGGGAATCCCTGGTTTAAACTTTTTTTACCCAAGCTCAGTAGTGATCAGTAGACCGGTGAAATGATGATGAGTATGTTGCTTACCCTGCAGTTCATAAAGGTTTCCAATCTTGTCTCTGGACTCTGTTCTTTCTTCCTCCTGACAAGCACGTAAATAGTTTTCAGATCTGGACAAGATTTGAGCAGCTTATACACCAGCACCTTGCCCATGAAGCCAGTAGCTCCTGTGATAAAGATTGTCTTCCCGGCATAGAACTCCTTGACTCCTAGTGGTTGCATATTGTCGGTTGTCATGTTGTACTTACCGTAGTGTAGTAATCTGTTAATAAAATAAATGATTTAGTATGCTTTTATTGTATACACTTGTACCTAGGTACTTATTTTGAATAAATATGCTTAGAGCTTGAGTTTGAAAAATTACAAATACGGCTACGGCGACGGTCCGCTTCAGCTTAAAAAAAATTAAGCTTCTAAGATATGGCCGGTTATGCCGCATAATTTGCATGTTTTAACGCTCGCCAATAAATCATAACTTATATTATGGTACTTCCCGTTGACCTAGAATCATATCGTAAATAAGGGTATCGAATCGTATGTCAGGCGCTACCCGTTTATTGCCATATGTAAGCCTGTTATTTTCTTCACATCTCATTTTCATTCGTCGTCGTCCCGCCGACAATGAGCATTAGAGGAGTCGCCAATGCGTTGCTGGCTTTTGAGATATTTGTTTTTCCGCCCCTTGAAAAGCCCTATATTATAATCATGAGGGAACACAGAAGACGGGAACTGGTTCCATAATTTGCAGGTACGTGGCAGAAGTTACCAGGAATAGCGGGAGGTAGAAGAAGACCAGGCATCCAGGTGGTGAGAATGAAATTTGTTTCTGCGACGAAAGGTGCGACTGGAGAACACGGCAGGTGGTATTAGATTAAATAACTCTTCAGATTACTCGTCACTGTAGAGACGGTAGAACACACTAAAAGAACTAATGTATTTTCGGTGCTTTACATTTTGGGATTGTCGACGAGTCGAGCGCTGCCCGCTTTTGCATCCGGTCAAATGGAAGGGGCTGGTACTGGAGTGCTCCGGCCCAGAGGTGAGAGCAGTACTCCATGTGGGGCCGAACTTGCGCTTTATACAGCAGAAACCTTTGCTTAGACGCAAAGTATACTTTCGCTCTGTTGAGCACCTCGAGTTTTTTAGAGGCTAGTTTGGCTTTACCTTCCAGATGCTCGCGGAACTGGACTTCATTCGATATACTTACACCGAGGATCCCAATGCTGTTAGATGGAGTGAGGGGAGTGTTCAGTTCAGAGCAAAAAGCGATTTGATGCTGCGCCCGTTCAAAAAACTGGCGATCCAGTCGCACAGCTTCTCGGGGAGTCCGTATGAAGGTAATTTAGACAAAAGTGCCTCCGCCCAGCGGTGAGTAAGTTAAGCAAGGAGATCACCAGCTGATCGACCGTAGCGAAAGCCATACTGATCGCTAATCAGCTGATGTTCTTCCAGGTACTGAAGCATTTGGGCGTTAATTATATGCTCCATAACTTCAGAGAGCAGGGAGGTTATCGCAATAGGCCTGTAGTTTGATGGGTCTGAATGATCGCCCTTCTTTGGAATAGGGTGGACTAAGGCACTCTTCCACGAACACGGAATAGTGCCGGAGGAGTAAGACTGCTGAAATAGACGCGTTAAGACCGGAGTCAACTCGGGAGCACACATTTTAGGCACTACGGCAGGGATACCGTCAGGTTCACTCGCCTTGTTGACGGCGAAAGAGAGAAGCGCTTTACGCACAGGACTCTGAGAGACGCGAATGTCACTGAGCGAACTTTGACACCGCGGGATGGTTGGCGGTGTTCTCCCTCCGTCATCAATTGTCGAGTTACCAGCGAAGAGAGAGCCCAATATCTGCTTTCTCCTTGGCGGTGTTGACCAGCGTATCGTCAGGTTTTCGTAGAGGTGGAAAGGAAGAGCGGCAGAAGTTGCCCTGTATGGCTTTGGATAGGGACCAGAATGCACGGGCGCCAGAAGGCAATGCGACAAGTCTGTGCCCAATTCTGTCGATGTGCTGGAACTTTGCCCTGGCAATAGTATTTTTATGTAATCTAGAGGCAGCATTATAACTTTTCTTGAGATTAACTGCGTTAGGATCATTATTGCTTTGTGCTGAGAACAAATATTGGTAGGAACTGTGTTTTCGGCTATTAGCCTTGTTGCAAATCCCACTGAACCACATCTTAGCACGTTCTCCAATGGGTATTAATGAGTTGGGAATGCAACATTCCATACCTTGGAGTATAACGTCGGCCACGGCCCCAGCACAGGTATTAGAGTCATCATCCGAAAAGCAAAGCTGCGCCCTTTGTTATTATTTACTAAAATAACAGTTTCCATCGTGTGTAGGGCTTTGGAATACCGGTATTTTTCAATACCGGTATTAATACCGGAAAGATTTTTTTCAATACCGGGATCCCGGGATCCCAGTATTGGGAAAACTTAAAATTAGATAGATATAAAATTTAAAATTAGATAGAATAAAGTTTTTAACTAAAACTAGTCTTTTCTGAAGGAAACTGCTCCACAACAGCTTTTGCAAAAAAAAAAATTGTCACCATTTAACTCCAAAAGAGCATCTTTTATTCGTAAAAATACATTGTTTAGTCAAAACACAAATTAATTAAAAATTCAATAGTTATTTTTTTAAAGAAAATAAATAATAATAAAATATTACTTTCAATAAAAGACAGATTTTAAAGTCGTTAGAGTAAAAGTTGTTTAGGAATTGCCTTTAGCTAAGTGGATACCTAAGGTTATTTGTACGGTCCACAGTCAAACCGTACATTTAGCTCCATCAGCATTAACCTAGTTTGCAGTACACATTCAGTCCAATAATAAATCAGTGCGCAAAACATCACCGCGACCAGCACGCGTGCCACTCATTTATATAATTATAGCGTAGGATTTAGTTATAATTATTTTATTACTTAATTATAATTTTAATTATCAGCAATCAATAAATTATATTTTTCCATCAATCTATCATTCAAACGGTCCTAGACCGAACATTATTAGTAAATGAATTTAAATTTATTATTTACCTCGTAGTTCGCTTGAAGCGAAAACTTTCCACCTCCTACACAACCTTGGAAGTTTAATATGCAAGGAAACGCTTCGAATAAAATTTCGCTTTTTATAACATAAATATATTAATTTAAAAATCCTAATAACTTGAGATGGAAATAACACTTAATGTAAGACCCATGTAAGAAAATTAATATTCAATTCAAGCTCTATTCTCTGTAAAAAATCTCTTCGAAATCCGTTCAACAGTTGGCTCCTAAAAATATTACTATACCTACGGATCAGCGTATATTTTATAATATTATTGTTAATTGATTTCAAGGTCGTCAGTTGTAAACATGGTATCGTTATGTGAATTTTAAATAGGCTGGTCAGTGGTAGGTATATCAGATATTGCATATTGAAGAACAAGGAAGTTTCCAACTTTTTTTATTTTAACTTTAAAATATCAAGCTAATAGGTAAGCAGGAGAATCGGTATCCAAATGTCGTAGGCAGGTCTACATACAGAGGCAAATTCGATGCAAAGATGAAAAAATGAAATGAATTTAACCAAATCACGCAACCGTATCGCAAAACGAATTATTAGTGAGTGACTGGCTTTAGTTATCTTCGTAAAAAAAATTCAGGCCATAGAGCATTAGACTATTGATATCTTATTGATATATCCTAAGGGGGAAGGGGGGATGTTTCTAAGGAACGTAGGCAGGAAAGTGCCTCATTTATGTTAAAACAGGTACAGATCGCGCGCGATTTGAATGCAGAGTAAATGTATGGTGACACATACATTTACTCTGCAATGAACCTGTATACCTAGTTGTTTAGTAGCAGTGATTTTTGTACAATTTAAATCACATGCCATACTTGAAAAACAAAAATTTCAGTATACCTAAATAACTGTAACTTAAGTACCTTCAAGGCAAGAGTGAAATGGCATCTTCTAGGCAAGCGCATTCAAAACTAATCATTGCTTTGCACTAAGCATGATTGTCGTCAAGCGCGACCCTATTACGCAAAAAAAAAAACTATTACATAGCCTGCTTATAATCTAGAGTAAGTACATCGGTAAAAAAATAAACAAAAAAAGGTTAATAAAGGTGGACTTCTGAACGAATCATTAGCCAGTAGGAAAAAAAACTATAATAATTAGAGACGTACCTACATCCTAATACTTGAATAGGTAGATAAGAAAGATGCGTCTTAGCAAATTGATTAAGTATACTAAAAATTTTATTCATAAAATCACTTTTGCGCTTTAATTTCCAAAGATAAAATAATAATTGTATCTAACCTTTGGAAATAAATCGAGACAAAACGAAGAATTTTATAAATTAAAAATTTAACTTAGGTAACTTTGACATTTAAGTAATAATAACCAATCTGTTTTCACTAATTAATAATTTGTACCAAATGAATTATTCCCGAATCAAATGTTAATATTAAGTATGACTTTAATATCGTATGCCTTTTAGAGATAGACTGTTCCTACTACGTAAAATTAAATAAAAAAATATGTCAAACGATTGAATAAATGAAATGAAATGAAAAATGAAATCCAGTGTTGTAAATTTATTTTCTACTTATCATTAATAGTTATCGAGATGCGTCATATTGTTATATGACGCATCTCGGAAATCTTAATGAGAAAATTTATTAGTAGATGTTAACGGATGTAGACGATGATTGTGGGTTTATTATTTATTCCGTAAAAAATAAAATGTAACATAAAAACATTGTTTCTGCTTTTTTTTTAGAACTCGTCTTCCAACCCGTTGTCCTGATGGTGAACGATGCGACATTATCAAACAGTAGCTACGTAACGTTTTTTATCACCCTCCACGTGGGTTACGTTGTTGCGTAGACCAGTTTGTCAATTTCTATTGCGTCGCATTGCGCCGCGTCGCTTACCCAGGATAACTGGTAATTAAAGAAAAAACCCCAGCTGAGTTTGTTGTGGGCTCTTCTCAGGGCGCGTTTGGAACCCTCGTATCTTTAGTTTAAAATCAAATCAAATATACCTTTATTCAAGGTGCACTGCAGTTACACAATATATTGATGTCAGTTACTTATAAAATATGATGTTGACAATAAGTTACGGTATCTTAAAACTAAATCTACGAGGGTTCCAAACGCTCTCTGGTCTGAGACGAGCACACAAAAAACTCAGCCGGGGTTTTTATTGTTGTTGTCACCCACATGTTTTATAAGTAGTTGACGCCAATAAGTGTACCTACAGTGAACCTAAATTGAATAAATAAATGTTGATTTGATATAAATAATTATCTTTTATATGGAGCGCGCGCACGAAGCTGGGACAAAGCGTCGTTCCCGTATTAGGTTATCGCTCTAAAAGACTGTGGAGATCTTTGCAAGAGACTTTCGTCTAGCTTTGGACCTCTATCGGTCGAAAGGACGACGACGAAACATAGGGTTCAGGCAACTCGGGTACCAACCCAAGATGCCTGAATCCCGGCTAGGCATCAGCCTAAGTAGATAAGTACTATCCTTCGCTACAGTGGAATCGATGAGGTTTTACCGATTTGAGAATAGTTTTAATTTAAAAAATATTTTTTATTTTTGACTTTAGCTTATGAAGTTTTATTATTTCAATGTATATAATATTGAATTTATAAAAAGATTCTTGATATTTATTATACAGTTTAGTAATTTGAGCAAGTTGTTTTAAGTTTAGAATTTTTTCATAATAATTATAATATAATTTTCGGAAAATAGGCTTACCTAAACACTAAGCCGCAGGTTGAAATAGTTTATGATCCACACTAATCGTACAAACATTATAAACAATAAAATACAACCATAAATATATTATTTTAGTATGCATAGGTACATAAATTATTTTAATCTATTCTCTTTTAGAATTAGCGTGTAAAACCATTAAAATAAAATTGAGCATACACTAACCGATTTAATTCTATTAAAATAATTATCGTAATGATAAATGTTACACCTTTTACCTTACCACACAATTAGAAGTTTTTTTTAAAAACATACCCAGAATAATATCTCCACCTCAAAAACACAAAACCAGATTATAGAGGCCACTAAGTGATACTGATTAGTTTTTGAAACTGAATCCGGACAAATAATATAAGTATTTACATATCGTCCTGTCTCCTAACGCAAGCACGCGCAGTTCACTTAATGACTCGCTAAAAATTTAATATACAGGCGATTGAAATACTTATATGACCGTCCGAGCGTAGGTATAGTCTTTAATTATTACTATATTACGATTACTGATAGGTTTTGTCTCTATCACCGTTGTTATTAGGATTCCCTACACAAGCACGGAACCCTTTTTAACGGACTTCGAAAAAAAGGAGGCGGTTCTCAATTCGACTGTATGTTTTTGTATGTTTGTTACGCGATTACTTCGCCATTTATGAATTCAATTTTGATGATTATTTTTTGTTTGATAGATCATACTCCAGAAGTGGTCCCATATAAATTTGGTGAAGATCTGATGAATATACTCGGACATTGAGAACGGAACTCCTCAACGGATAAGAGTAAATTTCTCGCGATACTCCCGAAACCAGAAGAAACGGTTCGAGTCTAGATGTCTTCAGTCCGATTATTTTTTTCCCTTTTTTTCAAGTTCCTTCTTTTGTGAGTAAACTATTATTGCACTGGGATTTTTATTTAAATAACCAGTTCATATTTTATTATTATTATGTCGGTAAGATCGATATATTTCATCAGTATGTAATTTGTATTTAAATTACAAAAAACACGATTTACCAATAAAATATAACAAGCAAAGCTGGGTCATCCAGGTACTAGGTACTTACTTAACATGACTAGGCTACTAGGTGTCAAGCGAGCTGACCCCAATTAACATGGGATAAGGTCTATATCCATACTAATATTATAAATGCGAAAGTGTGTCTGTTTGTCTGTCTGCTACGCTTTCACGGCCCACTCCCAGGCCCAAAAATCACGTCAATCAGTTGCTTCGTTGCGGCGTGATTGAAGGACAAACCAACAAACAAACACACTTTCGCAATTATAATAATGGTATGATAAGTACGCGAGGCTAAAATTATTATATTAGTGAAATTATACTGCAGCTACTACCCTAATCTCTAATCAATGGCTATCAAGAAATTAAAACCAATGACATATATTTTACCATTGAAAAAAGTTATCACATGCAAATCGTTTGAGACGTATTTGAGGCTATAGCTCCGAGGATTTTGGAGGGATCGACATGGGAATAGTACCAAGAGTTGAGGAATTTATGGGGACACATGTGAGCGTTTGAATTTTTTGTAACTTTTTTTTAATTTTGAAAAATGTAATATATTTAGGGGGTGTTTGTTTACTTAATCGTAAATATTTCGGAAAAAACCGACTTAAGATAAAACGAAAAAAAGAGTCCTAGGGTATTATTAGTTTAGCTACAAAATGTGTGACCTGTAAGATGGTCCCTTTAGATTTGGAATGGTAGAAAAACGGGTATTTCCGTAAATAAAAAGTAATGCACCTTCTATGATTATTGACCTAGCGTCATGGTAATGGTGTTAAAAGATGCGGATGCAGGCGAGAAGTGCATTCGAGTAAAAATTTTGAAAATCGGTTAAAAAATTTATGAAAAAATTTAAGAAATGATTTGAATTCTTTTAAGAATCAACTAAAGCTGGAGTGATTATTGACCTATCGCGTATTTCCGTTTGCGTGTTCAATAGAAGGCAGCATTGCCTCGAACCCTGCACGGGTTTGAGGGCTAACTCGTGTTCAATACAAAGAACTCGTCCTCCAATCGCGCACGACACGCAACCGAAATTGTCTTCCAAACGCGTGTTCAATTCAAGTCGATCAACCCGACAACGCTGTGTAGCACGGGAGTTTAGGAACGTTGGCGACGGTATTTTATGGTGAATTTTATGCTATAAAAGGGTCAGAATATTATCAAAAAATGTAGATCTCTTCCAAAATTGAATCAGCATAACCCGACTCCACGTAGTCTTGTCTGTGCTACCCCTAGAGTATTTTTGTAAAGCTCGTGAAGGAGGTCCTGAATGAAGCAACCCTGGTGAGGTGAGATGAAGCTGAATGAAGGGGCACGAAACGAGTCTTCTGGCGTAACCCATCCATTTTATATCTACATTTTTTTAAATCGTTATAAGTTTATAGCCTATTCATCAAACAACCACGGATTCCGTGCATCAAGGCAAATACTGCCTTCTAATGAACACGGAAATAAATACGCCTATCAGGGCACTAACTCGTGCGCGAATGGAGGACTCGTGCCTCGAATTGAGCACGAGTTTGAAAGGAAGTTAGCGTAACAAACCTGTGCGGGTTTCGAGGAAGTACTTCCTTGTAATGAATACGTAAACGTAACACACAAATATACGCTGACCGATCGTCATGGTAATGGTGTTAAAAGATGTCTTGTAAGTAATATAGTTGTGTAATTTTAGGGAAGTAAATCTCAATAAAAATTTCTTATTATTCAACTTGTAATGTGTTATTCAAAATAAAATAATTATTTTTCGTAAATTTTTGTATTCATTTTCAATGCTCCGATTCTTGCGGGGACTGCGAAATCTGTGAATTTTTTATCCATTGAAATAAAATTATCATTTTCATAAGAAACCTTCCAAAAATTAAGAATAAATATAATATAAGTGGCTTTCATTTTCTGATAGCCACTGACATAAAGATAGGGGGGGGCAGGATTTTAAGACCTAAAAGCGAGTCGCGAGTGTCAACTAGTCAAAATTAATGCTATTGGTACCAGAGTATACTTCCTGCTTTAAATAAGCAGTAAGGTTTTCGGTGGTGTTCCGTGTGTGTATAAATTACGTAATTTTAGATTATGATCGGTGTGTGTGGACTGCGTGACCACTATGGTTTTTGTAGGTAGTCTAAGGCCGATTAGTATTTTATACGATATATTTCGAGTGTGCTCAGGAGCTTTTCGACCTTGTACCTCCTTCACCTTTCTACCGCCATACCCCAAGATACCGCGAGTTTCCACCCATAAGTCGTCGACGTTCCAACTTCCATCGAAGGTCCATACTTACGAAGCGCTTTGCGTCTTCATTCCTTATTCGCATGGCTAGGGTCTGGAACACTACCAAAAACTGTGTTTCTTACCAATTACAATACGGGTATCTTTAAATAAAGAGTGAATAGGCATCTTCTAAGCAAGCACGTCCCATCCCATCAGATGTGATTGTGGTCAAGCTTAAGCCTATAATGAATAAAATAAAAAAAGAATCAAAGGTTCTTGCTTGCGCAACACTGCCTAAACTGATTTTCTGATAAGTTTATTCCGGGTAGTCATGGAAAGGATAGGCTGGTATTGAAATGAGAAAAATATAAGTACTTTTACAGATTTAACGGCCTTGTGCAAGTGGGTTTAGTAAAAGTTGTAAAACATTTTTAAAGTTGCCGATACAGAAACGTATAAATGACTAATTACTAGAAGATGCCCGCGACTTAGTCCGCGGTCGAACATGCTAACCACTAGACCGAGGCAGTTCAAATAATGTGCTGTGCGGTAATCCATACTTCCATACTAGTATTATAAATGCGAAAGTGTGTATGTCTGTCTGTCTGTCTGTCTGCTACGCTTTCACGGCCCATCTGTTCAACCGATTTTGATGAAATATGGTACAGGAATAGGTTGTAAACCACGCAGACGATGTCGCGGGCATTCGCTAGTGACTACATTATTTTCATCTGGTTCAATTTCATCTTCTATGTCAGTACAGGAATCCAATTGAGAATCATTGCTGTCCGAATCTCCATGTCGTATAATCGGTGACGTGGCCGCTTTTTAAGCAAGCTTCTTTGATTGTCTTGAGTCTTGACTTTCTTTTTTACAGTCCTTGTAATCCTTTTAACTGTGGATCAACCTTTTTTGTAGCTTCGGCAGTTGTATTCAAAGAAACAGTTAAATTATATTCTTTAAAAAAATATTATAAACGTCAAATACCATTCTTCTCGCCTGCCCCTTTAAAGATTGTTGTGGTCCAGTCATTTTCTTGCCAATTATTAAAATATGATTACACTCTTTATAGATATATAAATGTCAAAGATCTGAAAACTTCCTACGCGACTGTACTACTTTTTAAATGTATACTGTGTACTGTATATTTTGTGTACTGCAATAAAGAAAGGTACCTATATAAATAAAACAAGTAAAAAATTAAAAAATTAAAAATTTAAAAACCGACGACGAACTAAATTGCGCTTTGCGCCTATAACTTTAAAAAAATAATTAGAAGTATGCATATCCAAAACAAAGAACCGCATCTCCGTCAGCCCAGTAGTTTTTCAAAAAAATGGTAATCACGATCGGAGAGCCTCTTGTTGGCCAGCGTAGTGGAGTATGGCTGAACACTTCTCATTCCGAGAGGAGGCTCCTACTCAGTAGTGAGCGCTGGCTGGGTGGAATGATGAATAAAAATATAATCATGAATGCAAAGCCCCCTTGTTGGCCAGCTTGGTGGACTATGACCAAAACAAATGTTTTCATTCCGAGAGGAGACTCGTGCTCAAGTGAGCAATGGGTTGAAAAAAAAAGTCCGAAGAAGAATGACAATTCCTTCTCGTGCGACCGGTGATACTTAATAGTTCGTGGCACTACAAGGTGGGAGGACCAACGCTCGTGGCACGTTAGCAAATTTGAAAATACCTACCTAGAAAATGCCACACAACAACATCTGATGAATGTCTTTGGGATAAATGACGGAATTAATTCAAATGAAAGACGTCGTACTATCAAATTTAAATTTTTTTTAGCAAGCAATTTTAAACATAGTTAGGTATGCAATACAAACAATTTAGTAAAAAAAACTGCGTTTCCAAAAGAAAAATACAACATTTTTTTTAAGTTCCACAAACTTCAAAGACGACGACGCTTCAAGTACAGAGTTATAATTATTATGTGTAATTAATGGTTCACAGTGACCACTTAACTAAATATACTGTACGTTCATACTAACTTACGCGAGTTCGAATTCTTAAAAGTATTATTTATTGACAACATTTTGAGATTAATTTATTACACAGATGATATGGTATGATGATAGGATCCAAAGTTACTAACGCGGTAGGACTCCAACCCACAATCATCTCTCTCAATTAAGCCAGAGTTCAAAACACGGAAATGGGTATCTCACTATCACACACAACAATGTTTATAATGCAATGTAGCTTGGGACAAAATCAAGTTAAAACTATAAGGGCGGAATTTCGCGAGCTTATTATTCTGCTGCAATTAGGACGCGATACACGATACAATGTGAGGGTAAGCGGAAATTTCCTTTTAGTTCGCGGGTGAAGCAGAAAATGTTAAACACAGTAATAACCGAATACGTCTCTTTACGCATTAGTATCTGATTTTTCGCCATTTTGCCCTGCATGTCAGAAACAGATACTTTAGGAAGATAACTACTATAATCTTGAGATTCGGTTCAATATTCTGTCATCTTGCGAGTTGCCAATATTCCGCATCAATTGGGCAATTCCAGTGAATGCGGAATGCGTGCGGTCATCCGCGTCTGTATGGTGTAACCTTGACATTTCAATATGAACCATTGAGGGCGGAATGACGTGCGTTTTTTCGGTTGATTTGTCTCTAGCTAAATAGATATTATAATCTATCTTTCATGTTGGTTTAATCGACGAAGACTGGTGACGTCCATGCCATAGATTTCGAATTTGGCCGGCTCTTCAAAGTGAACCTAAAATAAGTAAAGGTCAAGTCAATAAAACAAGTCATAATTCAAAATAAAAAAAATACACGACTGCCCTGCCAAAAAACGAACTAAAAAGTTAAAAATCTAAATTAATCTAGTTATATAGAATCTTATTCACATTTTTATTCAATGATATTTTTTTGTGAATCACTGGATATTGAACTATAGTGTTATATATATTTTTTGGAATCTACTCATCATTTTCTAAATGATGATTACATAGTTAATCTTATTTTCGCTTTTTTTTAATTTTACTAGCCTATATCACCCGAAATAAGCTAGGGATTCTAACGATACCTCATTTATCAAAATCGGTTCAGGCGTATAGAAGTTATGGTGAAATATACAAACTCACACATACATACATACATATATGAACCCTGAAAACAATATACTCCATTTTTCAGGCAGTCGTATAAAAAATCGAGTGCCTAATCATATTTATAAATACACAAACGTTGAAACGAAATTAGGGTAGGTAGTGGAAAGCCTTAACTGTTTTAATCAGCTGCAAGGACATGTCATTATAATTTTTAAAAAGGTTTTTATTTTGTCATAAAATATGCGGTAGCTGACCTTGCCACCATTTTTACCTTGATAACGCCTAGTTGCACGAAAAAATTTAAAAAATTTACCTAATTGTTGATTCAACTAATTTAAACAGAAGACTTCATACAATTAAATTAGTTTAACTGCCACTTTTGTTTCGTACAACTCGGCGAAAGTTTGTAAAATTGCATTTAAATCAGTCTAATAGTTTTAGCGTGATACCGTAACAGACAGTCAGACAAAATTAAAAAAAATATTATGTACAGGAATCGCCCAGTAACAATTTTAACATAATAGTAGGTATAAATATATGGATAATCTATGTCAAGATTAACCTATAGTTCAAATTCCAAAGGACAGAATGAACTCAAAAATGATGAAAGCTACAATACCTCCTTTCCTTCTTCTTTGTCTAGCTCTCCTTTCGATTTATCCGCAAGGATTTTAACCTAAATTAAAAAAACCATCTTATGTACAATTTGTGTATTTAACGGTGCATTTCCAAACGCAACCTCACAAAGTTATATCCGGTCAACCTTTTGTTCTGTGACAAAAACTGACTGACTGACATTTTTATCAACAAAAACTTCAGATTTTGCAATAATTGTTTTTTTTAAATCAAAGACTCAAATTTTTTGAAATCATACCCGAGCAAAGCCTTAGGTTTGTTATTTTTTTGCTGGGTATCAACTCCGCTATAAGGAACCTTGATTGCAGGCATCACAGTATGTTATAATTCAGTCTAAGATGGCAGCGGGCTAATCTGTTATTGGGTATGGCAGATATATCAAATCCATATACATAGGCATACATAATCAGCGTCCCCCCGATTGTGTAAGGAAATCGTAATCATTTGTCAAACGTATAATTCGACCCATTTACTTCAAAAAGCATGCTGAACTTCTTAACCAGCAGGGCGACCGCGTAACTTCTGCATCAATCATTGTTACAGTATCAATTGTTGTGATTGGCTGAATTTATGGCATTCTTGCTGCGTCAATGGATTTTGTCCAATAGTGGAAGAGTGTTATTCAGTCAGTGGTGATGGCGATCGTTACACTGTAGCTGTCAGAGATACGCGGTCGCCCAGCTGTTCGAGTAATACGTTTTACGCTGTCAAATGATTACGATTTGTTTCGTCGTGAAACACTACGCCGCTTGGCGGCACATCTTTCAGCCCCCCTATTCTCAAAACTCAGTGGCTATCAATAAATGAAAGCCACTGACATATTATATCTACCCATTGAAGGGTTGCTATGAAAAAAATAAATTAAATTATAGCAAATCAATGGATAAAAAATATATGTCAGTGGATTTAATTTTTTGATAGCGATCGCTAGGGAAGTAACTGGCCACGGATAATGCGACCCACCAGATCAGACCAAAGAAAATTCAGAAATTTTGTTCAATAAAGGATAAATTGGGTGAATATATTAATTGTAAGAAACTGCTAAAAGTGGTTCGAACTTAGAAACCGGAATAAGGCTACTTCGCTGAAGATTAGTGTTACCTTTTTAGAGCCTTCGTCATCGTCCCCTTGTCTCATCACAGGCGGAATGTTGGGTCCCAACTTTTCAGTTAAAGTCTTAACCTGGAAGAATTTCAACGAGAGTATTATTTTTTTGCTTAGATTGTTTTTTAGGATACTAGTAAAATAAAATATTTTAGATAGAAGCAGGCGCCACTTTGCAGAAGTCTATGATAAAGAACAAGAAGCTTAATTCGCTATAATCCGCCCAAGCAGACAAATCTATGTATGTGGTAGGGTTGTAACGGAACCTCGCCTCCACCTCTGTAAGTGCGGAACTTTCGCAAGAAATCGTACCTCCCCTTCCGCATCCGCAGTTTTTTTGCGGAGTTGTAACGGAGGTTTATTTGGTACAAATCGAAGCAGGTGACATCAGTTACACCATTACAATAATCAAAAAGGCAACTGTCCTTAGAAGAATCCCCAAAAAATCAAATGTGGGATTCATGGCATCCTAAAGCACAGAAAATGGACGATGTGATGGGAGAAATCTATCTCCGCCTCCACCTCCGTTTATCCTGGAGGTAAAGTCTCTTCACCTCTGCATCCGCTTCTGCTTCCGCAACCCTAGTATGTGGTACAATATGATATGCACCGCCCAACAAGCCAGCAATTCGCACCGGTACAACACCACACCACACAAATCTTCCAAATTACACTCAACGAACTCCGACACTGGAGCGATCTCAGATGTTGACTCGACAAAGCACGTTTATAACGTAAAAAAGGTGAGATCGCAGTCAAGGGCTAACTTGTAGTGGATAAAAAAAAGAACTTATACGTATATCTTAAAAATAATATTATTGTTTGTGAGGTCTATATGTCACTGTAAAATTGCAAAAACCATCAGATTGCAATCTAACGCTTTTTATCTCGATAGATTGTAAACTGTCGACAGATTGTGAACCGTTAAATTTTCTGAGTGTCAGTTTTTAAAATATTACGTTTACTTACATTGTATTTACGTTTTCTTGCCTCTTTCTTGTAGGTTAGGTTAGGGTTCGACATAAACAATCGTGTAGTGCCTCGAGCACTTAGGTTCTATCGGGTTAATATACCTAACAGATTACAATCTACCGAAAAATAATGCGATAAATTGTAATCTTTCGACAGTTTACAATTTCGCTAGATAGATTACAATCTAACGGTTTTCGCAACCTTACGGTGACATATAACGTCACCTCCATGGCAAACTTACGAATCAGCAGTTTTAGTCAAATCAATATTTCCATGAAAAACCGTACCAAATGTAGCAAGCACCGTGGTAAAGTTACGTATATTTCTGTCACTGAATTCGAATTCTGCAACTATCAGGGACAGAAATAGGTAAATTTACTACGGTGTTGAATAGAAGCAGGCGATACTTTGCGGAAGTCCATGATAGTGAATGAACTAGAAGTTTAATTCGCTATAATCCGCTACAGTAGACAAACAATGTACCGACAGACAGATGTACAGAAGAAACAATGTAACGACAATGCACGATTGTGAAGCACAATCTTCAAGTGTCTTCACAATGGTGCATTGTCGAGTCAACATCTCCTGAAGATGCTCCGGTGTCGGAGTGAAACGTACGTTGAGAGTGATTTTGGAGGATTTGTGTGGTGTGGTCTTGTGCCTGTGCGAATTGCTGGGTGGTGGGTGTCGCATGCTGCAGGTGAAAGACACGCACTGTACCACACAGATTTGTCTACTGTAGCGGATTATAGCGAATTAAACTATAGTTCTAAAATAAATTCTAGATGGCGTTACTTGTCTCGAATAAGTATAAATTTCGTTTAAATCAACCGAAACTCAATGAAAACATGTATTTTGTTGTTTTACTTTATTTTACCTATTTATTTATTAAGTTTAATTAACTATTAAATATAAAATTTTCATAAAATCCGATAGCAAAAAGTTTATTTCAAAGCTTTCGTTTTAACGCCATCTAGAGCTAAGCAGAAGAACTACAGGGTATCAGCGATGATAAGCAGATTTTTGAATGCTTTTTGCTTGAGTATGGAGTTGTACCTCTACCCCTGGTTCTTTATGCTCTTTGGCCATGGAGGTGACGGTATACTCACATTGGGGTACTGTGAGAAACAGGCGCGCGCGCGTCCGCGGCACGGAGGCGCAACGGCCCGCCCGTAACGGTCTCTGTCCGCGGGGTCGAACATGTAGTAACCTGGGAGGAGCGTCAAACATTCAATAATGATCCTAATAAATAAGTAATATTTTTTTCTAAAAAATGATATGAAATGAGTTCGAAAGTGGAACTCTACCGTATTACGCGTTCAGCACTCACAGCGCAAAAAATTATATTTTAAAAAAAAGTCACTTGTTTAATTTTTTAGAAAAGCACTATACACACCTCGACCGGGAGAGCATTTCTGGTCTCGTATATAGCCAAAGAAGACGCAACAACAAGTGATTATAGGTGGATAAATGGTTTTAAAGTGCAGTAATTGAGTGTATGGAATTTGACATATGTAATTACGTAGGAACTACATATTATCATATTATCTCTGATTATTTTTAATTATTTTCTTTCGTTTTTAATTGTAATTTTGTATGAACTTTTATTAATATAATTAACTAATTTTCCTTTTTTTAAATTGCTATACATACAACTTTGATGATCTATACCAAATATTCATACACCATTAATTGGTAGAATGTATAAGGCTCTCAAACTGGTAATCATGTCAACTTTATATCACCTACATTTTCATGAATTAGTACATTACATCGCCAGACCAGGAAGTACGCGTTTTCTGGTCGAGTGTTAGTTAGACTATATACGAAACCAGGAATGCTCTCCCGGTCGAGGTGTGTATAGTGCTTTTCTAAAAAATTAAACAAGTGATTTTTTTTCTTAATATATTATTTTGCGCTGTGAGTGCTGAACGCGTAATACGGTAGAGTTCCAAATTTAAACTAAACTCGCCGGCATATTTAGCGGAAAAGTCCAGAATTCCAGCTCCTGCCAACGTGGGGGAAATTCGAATCGCCGTAGTTGAGGAATGGCGGAGACTATACCAGAAGACCATCGATAACATCATTCTCAGTATGCCTAGACGGGTAGAAACTTTAATAAGAGCACGTGGAGGAAATACGCGATATTAATCACCATTTTTCTAATTTAATTAATTGTAATTTTAATATTAAATTTCACTTTTCCCGGTTACATGAAAAGTTCAAAAATGTACCATTTTTCACAAATAGCCTTTACTCGCAAAATCTGTTCTTAATGTGATCTCATTTTAAGTAAAACAAGTGAAACTTTAAATAACAAAAGAAGTGTTGTAAGTAGATTTTAAAATAAAACCATATTTTTTTAATTATGGACCTTTTTTATGTTCCGCTAAATATGCCGGCGAGTTTATTTAGACCTAAGAACATTATAACAAGTTATAAGATATTCAGGAAGAAAGATTCCAAATTCAAACTTATGATATGTAATGACAATACATACATTCTTTACTGGCCTAGACCGGGAAGTTTAACTTTCGAACTCATTTACAGGATATGAAATGTGCAAATTAATATCATTTTTTAGAAATAATAACTAACTTAATGTAAACAGTTTTGTAAGACGTATATTGTTTAAAAATAAGCTTGTAATCCCTGCTTCTAGCCTTAGTAAGACTAGCAATTCATTTGTCGGAAACAGTGTCCGCTTCTATAATAATTAATAAGCTCCCAGAAGACATGTTAAAGATGTCTCTGTATAAGTTCAGAGATGTTTGAGATTTGTGATGAGATGGCTCCAATGGCTGTGATAGTTCCTTTTTTTAAGATGATTTGTGAGATGGTGATAAGTAAAAAAAATCCGGCTAAGTTTGATGTGGGCCCTTCTCAGAAGCAGGGTGCGTCTGAAACCCTCAAAGTTTTAGTATTAAGATACCGTAACTAATCATCACCATCATCCATATCCATACTAATATTATAAACACGAAAGTGTGTCTGTCTGTCTGTCTGCTGCGCTTTCACGGCCCATCTGTTCAACCAATTTTGATGAAATTTGGTACAGGGATAAGTATAGGCTACCTTTTATCCCGGAAAATTCAAGAGTTCCCGCAGGAACCGAAATAAATTATCTGTTCAACCGATTTTCATGAAATTTGGTACAGAGATAGTTTGTATTCCAGGAATGGGCATAGGCCTCTTTTTATCCCGGAAAAGTCAAGAGTTCCCGCGGGAATCAAAAAACCTTAGTCCATGCGGACGAAGTCGCGGGCATCATCTAGTGTTTTATAAGTAATTGACGTCAATAAGTGTACCTACAGTGTAACTTATTTGAATAAATAAATATTGATTTGATTGATTTGTTTGCAATAATGCAAACAATACGCGACATACAAAACTGTTTACACTTCGTAAGTTACTATGTTGGCGACTTACGTGAGTAAAACTTGTGCGTAATCGTGGCCTAAGTTTAACGATTTCAGACATTTTTGGCCATCTGGCTACTCATGACATCTCAGTTCAGATGCCTTCATTTCTCGATTGATGGGGCCTCCTTCAAGACCTCACGGTCCGTTACCGTTACTGGCTACCATGGTGCACGGATGTCACGGTAAAAATGTCATGACGCTGAATGGATGGTTGTCAGATACCTACCCAATTCCATGAATTGGGAATTGGGTATTTGACAACTGTTCAACACAGAAACTTTTCAAACGTGTGGCGAAGTCCCACGAGACCTACTGAACCCTCGGGGTTGTCCGTTCCGACTCGCGACTCGCTTACGGTCGGGATTCTCCCGGGCGTTCCAGGCAGTGAATCTTGAACCCGAACGCAGGGAGGCTGCGTACACGCAACTTGCCCGGCTAATTCACTCGATACAAATCAATTAATTATTATACTTATTGTAACGTCCATAGTCCGTATATAGTGTTTTAAATCGTTTATCATAATATATCAACAGACTTTTGTAACGTAAATTAAATATTCAATTCCAATATATAATATCTATTCATAAATTACATTGGGTTTGTTTAACTTCAATCCTAACATTCCCGTAAACGTAAAAGCGCACGCGTAGTATGGGTTTTTGTATGAAATATTTACTTATGACGTAATCAAAAGTCAACGCACTTTTTTACTTTAATCGAGTTTAAAATAGCTATCAAACAAAAATTAAATGAGGACGTGGATATTACGTGTTTTGGCAGGTCCTATCTTTGAATGACCGATAGATAATCATTTATTTTTGACATTCAAAGCAACATCCCAATTTTCGTGGGGTGGAATTGCGCCAAAAGGCTTAGGTACAGATTTCACAAACAAACTTTGGCTTTACATCGCGATTTATGTTATATGACATATCGTCAATGGCCAGTCTTAACCTCCTTTATGCTAGAAAAAAGTTTTCCTTATATTATTATATTGTACAATTAATGCTGGTAATGAGCTCAGACCTATACTAGAGCTATGCAGAGTTTAGGGGTGTGGATACTGGATACCCAAATTAGAAAGGAGTACTTTACTTGTGATGAACTATAAAAGGGGTTTCCCCCTTTTAAATGATTCCCAACGTACCTCTTGGAGTCCTAAACAGTGCGACAGCAAAATCACCACGGCCAGCGACGAAAACACCAGATCTCTCTTCACGGAAGAATTCTGTTACCTGTTCAAATAATGAGATGTTTTTAAGCTGCTCAATACAAGCTTTAATCTCTTTGTCATAAAATAATCCACGTAAGTTTAAGCACTGTGATAAAAACAACATAAATAATGGTAATTTTACTTTATGTCTATGTCACCGTAAAATTATAAATACCGTTAGATTAAGATTACAATTTAAAGCATTACTTTTCGGTAGATTGTAATCTGTTAGGTATATTAACCCGATAGAACGTAAGTGCTCGAGGCACTACACGATTGTTTATGTCGAACTTTAACCTAACCTACAAGAAAGAGACAAGAAAACGTAAATACAAATAAAATTTCAAAAGTTGACACTCAGAACATTAAACGGTTCACAATCTTTCGACAGTTTACAATATAGCTAGTTAGATTACAATCTAACGGTTTCTACAACTTTACGGTGACATATATAACAACAAACTATTATTTAACAAACTAACTACATGTATATATAAATGCATTAATAAATACATAAGTAAATTTATTATATGTCACCGTAAGATTAGAAAAACCGTTAGATTATAATCTAATTCGCGAAATTGCAAACTGTCGAAAGATTACAATTTAACGTATTATTTTTCGTTAAATTGTAATTTGTTAGGTTCTATCGGTACCTGTTTATTTATGTCGAACCCTAACCTAACCTACAAGGAACAGACAAGAAAACGTAAATACAATGAATATTTCAAAAAATGTCACTCAGAACATTTAACGGTTCACAATCTTTCGATAGTTTACAATTTCGCGAGTTAGATTATAATCTAACGGTTTTTACAATCTTACGGTGACATATATATAACAAACAAACTAGCTAACCGTAGGGACTAAACGAGATTACATCGGATAATATAATATCTAGAGCATTTCAACTGAGATACCTACGTGCTAGTCCTAGCAAATGCGTGGCGGCTAGGTAAATGATAAGAGACAAACGTTGACAATGGCATAAACCTTCAATCAAAATGTTAAATAATGCACGATATTGTAATGTCACCTTATCAAGTAGATCATTATCCACCACGCCCTTCTGTCGGGACTTGTACACAACAACACGGCACACACAATTACCGGGTGTATAGAACTTGCGTAGGATCTGAAATGTTAACGGGAGCAACACATTGGGTAGATCGGAGAGTATTTTTACGTACCTAAACTACGTACGCTTAGGTGACTACTGGCATACAGCCTTTACCATCGAAGTTGCGATCATCACAATGGTTCACAGATATAAGCTGTTATTGAGTAAACGTATCACTACAGCCTATTAATGTCCCACTGCTGGGCACAGGCCTCCACTCTCATAGGAGAGAGGGAATCAGGAGCTTAGACCCACCACGCTGCTCCAATGCGGGTTGGCGAGTAAACGTATACTCAGTTAAAATGTCATTATCACTTTCGCTGCCTCGGCCATAGAAGTAATATTATTGGCTAAGTCTTACGTACATTTGACTATAATATTCAACTATCCTCCTCAAACAAGCATAAAGCTTGAACCCAGAGCTTTAACGCAATACAACTCTTCAGATTTCATTGCCTACCCTCATTGGGCTATCGAGGGTGTCACAGCTGTAAAAATGTTTAAGCAGGAACAGGCTTAGACCTACAATATTATCCTGTAGCTGAATGTATGTCAGTAGAATCTGCTTTGACCAATCCGGTGATCGGGTCAAAACAAGATATAACGTGACACAAGAAGGTATGTTCTACATGAAAAAAACACGATTCTAACCTGTTCAATATTAAGTATTTTAGTAGATGGTCGGAAGTGCAGATAGCTGTCCTGGTACAGTTGGTCTCCGCTCTCCAGGACATGATCGAGGGTTGAGGAGCACCATCGACACACGTCTTCCACTCGTGACATAGCCACCGCCATCACAGAACAGGCCAGAGCCTGTACAGGAAATATCAAATTTTTTTGATGACCTCCGTGGCGCAGTGTAAAGCGCTGTTGTCTTAACGTGGGGAGGTCCCGGGTTCGATCCCCGGCAGGGTCAATATGGGAAATTACAATTTCTGAATTTTCCTTGTCTGGCCTGGTGGGAGGCTTCGGCCATGGCTAGTTACCACCCTACCGGCAAGCGATTACGCGTTCCGGTATGATACCGTGTAGAAACCAAATAGGGGTATGGTTTAATATAACTGCCATGCCCCTAACAGGTTAGCCCGCTACCACCTTAGACTGCATCATCACTTACCATCAGGTGAGATCGTCGGTAAGGGCTTGTAAAGGATTAAAAAAAAACAAAGACTCGTTCTGACAGACTGTTCCATCGATGTACACCCTAAGGCTGCACTAACTTAGCTACTTGCGTTGCAGACATTAAAACCTATTTGGGCAGTTGTTGGTTGATTTCACATCGATTGTATGAAAATAAAATATTCAATAGTGGCTTGTATTTATCTGACAAACAACAAAAGTGTCTACGTTTGCGCAGCGCCTAAACCGCGTCAGAAATAAGAAGTTTCCTTTTATGACGTAGCCAACCTACGTCATATTATCCATTCTAAATTATGTTGGCTAACCTAATATTATGATATTCTACGAATTACAGCCAAAATGTCATTCTTTCTAAAACACGACAAAGATAAGATCCATTTCTCCAGCGCAATCAATCCTACAGTTGGTAATGAAATAAAATCCATCTAAGCTCGTGATAATCTCAAATGTGTGGGTTTTATTCCAACTTGTGAAAGCTTGTTTCTCGAAGAATCCATCTTTTGGCGAAACCCAAACATGCCCCGTACAATGAAAATAGTCACGATACCGAAAGCACAAGATGATAGATATCCTTACCTGATTTCCACGGGAAGCGAACGGGAACTTTCGACAGCACATCGAATGCTGAGCAGAAAGGAACTGTGTGCCATCGTTAAGGACCAGCCAACCGCTTGTATTGCGTTGACCTGGACAATATTGTTTTTAGACCCTAATTAAGTAATATGCGACGCTCGTTGGTTACTATCGCAATCGCTTTAGATTGAGCCTGGGCATCTGAGGTTTATATATTATATACACAAATTTAAGAAATCCATTGAAAGTATGCTCTTGAAAAAAGCTTATTATACTGTTGAAGATTATGTAAAATATGATAGAGGAGCATGGATTTGATAACTCCAGCAATGCTAAGGATAGCGGTTACTTATATACATTGATATAATAATTGTAAATGAAATATTTATTTAAAAAGAGCGACCACCGAGTTTCTTGCTGGTTCTTCTCGGTAGGAATGGCATTCCGAACCAGTGGTAGATTCACTTGACGATTCAAAAGTACTTGTAAAAGTTTATTTGAATAAAAAACATTTGAATTTGAATTTATAGGCCTATTACACTGCACATTCCACAGGGCCCTGTTGTAAGGGTGGGCGTGGCCGCTAGATAGAGCGTCGTTTATTACACAGCATTAAGGATTAATTTTGGGGACCCTTTCTCTCTAAATCTTATTACACTACACTGATTCAAGTGTAGGGGTCCATGTGAAAAGCGCAGTGTAATAGGCCTATTTCGTGGAAACACGCTGCGGCATAGCCAGCGTATCCGAAAATAGGTATGGTTTCTTTTTAGAAAATATCTTAGGGCACATAACTGTCATCCTAACAGAATCTGGGATGAAAATAGGTATGGTATCTTTTTAGAAAATATCTTAGGGCACATAACTGTCATCCTAACAGAATCTGGGATGAAAATAGGTATGGTATCTTTTTAGAAAATATCTTAGGGCACATAACTGTCATCCTAACAGAATCTGGGATATGATAGGATATAAACTGACCTTTGAACTTCCCTTCTTCCTTGTCCCTCTTCTCCGAAGCTCTCTGCGCATCGACGCACGTCGCACTACCGGGAGGATGCTTCCTGTCCTTTTCCGAGGCTCGACGCTTCTTACCATCTATGGTAACCTGGTAGAAATTTAAAGTGTTCTTTTTAAGGTTTTCAGTTTTTTTAGGTTTTAAGTTTCAAATCTATACTAAGAAGATATACATGCGGCAGGACGTGGGAACCCACCGCATTATTATTCCAAGAAAACTTCTACAATTAAGTGATTATGAAGAGTTTTGTTATTTCTGCACCATCTACCGGTTGTTTTTGTGGCTATATCCTTTTAAACCATTGGTTGCCTGGAAGAAATCGCTGTGAAGCGATAAGGCCGCCAAATTGTTATTAGCTAAGTTTACTGTTATTATTATTTTTTGGTGTACAATAAAACTATATTCATTCATTCATTCCTGGAAAAAGGTCACGATCCTCAGTGATGGGGAATAGGACGCAGAGAGAGAGAGACTAGATCTTATAGGATATCTCATAGCGTTAGTCGTTACATCGTACACTATTTGGAGGTTTACCTGGTGTATGATTTTGTTGACCTTTAGGTATATTATTAATGTTAAGTTTTGACGACGTCTCGTCAAAAATGAGCACTATGCTTATTCCTGCTTAACTTAACTTAAAAATAACTTGAGGCTGGGCTAATTAAGATAGGAAGCTTCAGCTTTAGCAAAGCTGCGCCACCAAACGATCATATTATTATCAGAAATTGACATGAAACCTTCTGTTGCACTCCTTGCAAACATCAGATATGTAGGTACATCCAATCTGATAAAATTCTGAAATAGTCTGCTATAGTGCTTCTGATATCCTAGTAGTCAAGTAAGTACGAAATGTATGAACAGAATGCCTTATGGTGCATATCAATACCACTACAGCCCATTAACGTCCCACTGCTAGGCACAGGCCTCCACTCTCAGGGAAGAGAGGCAATTAGAGCTTAGACCCACCACGCTGCTCCAATGCGGGTTGGCGGGCTTTAACGACTATTATCATGTTAGTGATAATAACCGGGACCAACGGCTTAACGTGCTCTCACTTCCTAACTCCGGGCTATTACTGAGAATTTCTAGTCAGAAAAACCCAATACTAATTATGGCCCGACCCGGGACTCGAACCCGGGACCTCGTCGGCCGCAGTCAAACATGCTAACCACTAGGCCAACGAGGCAGTCAGGCAGGCATTTCAATAATATTATTATAATATTTATATAGCTCGATTACCACTCACTCACTCACTCACTCATTGACATAATTGTTCTCCTAGAAAGAGACAGAAAAGTGGAAAAAATTGGAAAAACAAGATGGCGGCCGAGCTGTAATGTTTTCAAATTTTAGATTTTTAGACCCCGAACCGCTGCGCTACAGATCCGCAAAGGCGTGGTCGAGCATAATATTTTTTTCTTTGTCCGCCTACTTATTATCCTGTATTTTGACAGAATGGGTGTAGTTTTTAAAAATTCAAGATGGCTGCTGTCGCGGTGGCCGTTCGATTTGAGGTACGAAAAAACGCAATTTTAAATTTCTAATTTCTCACAGTTGGCAACGTCGGGGCGCTTCGACTTCTACGGGGCGATTGTGTGTACAGACTCGAGGTATGGAATGGGGCTAAAATTACCCCATTTCTCGGGAAATTTTCAAGATTTACCCCAAAAATCAAAAAATCGAGATACGTATACGAGAGACCACGTGTCGCACTTGTACGTATGACATTTGGGTATTTTCGTCACCGAGGTCTGGCAACACTGGAATTTATCAAAGGAAAAGTGATTTTCGACATGGTCTATTTTCAGGGGCGATCATTTCGTCTGGGTGCGAGCGAGATGAAAAATTGAAACGTCATCAGGAGGGGTATATCCTGCAGTTCACGGCAACGTTTGGGAAAGTTGACATGTATAGATCGATTGTGTAACTTGACGGGCAGTATCGAGATATCAAAACAGTGTTGCCAAATTCGGGGTAGTTTTCGAGATTTTCCCTAAAAACTTCCTCCTGTAAAATTTTGTATGAAAAATTTTTTTTTCACTGCTGGCTTCGTATGGAAGTCTGAAAATATAACTTGAAGAAAAATATGGAGACAGCTGATGATTGAAGATTTCGGAGACGGGTAAAGAGCACGGCCAGGGCATTGAAGATAGGTGGGGGGTGCTCGAACAAATGTCACTCCAAACCTCATCCAATTGGCGGTGAGTTTAAAAAAAACTCAAAAATGGTGGATTCAAGATGGCTGCCATTTAAAGGACTTGACCGGTGGAACTATGGCAGCTTGCCTAGGTGTGAAAAATCAATGTTCAGCAATGATTTCTCTATTATTGTAATTGTAATATTTCACTTTTTTCAGATAAAAAAGTTTCAGGAGTCTGAAGGCTCAGAAAACTGCGAAAATGAACAAAAAAAGTTTCACCAAAAGACTGCTTTCCCACACTAGATGGCGCCATTTATTGTGTTGAGCGAGTCTAAAAAAATATTTTCAAGTATTATTTCTTTATTATTGTAACTGTTATATTTTATAGTTTTCAAATAAAAAAAGTTTCAGGAGTCTGAAGGCTCTGAAAACTGAGAAAATAATTAAAAAAAGTTTCACCAAAAACTGCTTTCCCACACTAGATGGCGCTAGTTATTGTGGTGAGTCTAGAAAATATTTTTAAGTATTGCTCACAACTTTTGGTTAACAAGTTCAACTATTCGACCACAGATGGCAGCATATGCAATGTGAAAGGGCGTTCCTTTAAACGCAGTAGTTCAAAATGCTTTGTTCGATCTATTAGTTTGGGACTTGTCAAAAAATAAAAATAACTATAAACAAAACATACCTTTTCATTACTATTTAATTGATCAAAAATAAATCATTCATAAAATAATGACTAAGGTACTTAAATGGTATTCATGTAGGGTTAGAAGATTATTATTAGGCATAATGATATAATGGAACGTCAAAATGTAGTAGTGCTTAAAGAGGAAAGCGGACGCTCAAGATTTGAACAATAAACGTACTGTTTTTTTTGTCATTTGAACCCTGACCTTATTTGGAATAGTAAATCCATAATAATTTCGTTTTGAATTTTTAAACCTTACTGTAAAAACGGAAATCCTGTGCATTGTCCCGAATCGCAGGGCAATTACTGGTCATGTCCTTTCGTCAGTGTCTATCTCGGAGAGTATTCTTATAGATGGAAGTGTGGTTTCTTGGCAAGAGATGATCAGGACGATAGGGTTTATTTAGCGAAATAAAAAAAATTCAATATGGCGGTTTTTTTTTTTTCATACAAAAGTATATGGCGAATATTGAAGAGACAACAAGTGTAGAACTATGCAAGATTTTGATACGGTTCCGTTTTACCCACGACGGGGCTCCCTGGGATTACAAAACAGGAAACGGATACTAAAGTTGTAAAAAATCAGCGCTATTTTCATATTCTTTGTTAATTGACCGATTTCGTTCAGAATCGATATTTAGGACTTCTTGGGATGCAAGGCAAGGATGAGGGCGAGGCGGAAGGCGAGGGCGAGAGCGAGGGCGAGGCGGACGGTGAGGGCGAGAGCGAGGGCGAGGCGGAAGGCGAGGGTGAGGCGGAGGGCGAGGGCGAGAGCGAGGGCGATGGTGAGGTGGAGGGCGAGGGCGAAAGCGAGGGCGATGGTGAGGTGGAGGGCGAGGGCGAGAGCGGAAGGCGAGGGTGAGGGCGAGGCGGACGGCGAGGGTGAGAGCGAGGGCGAGGCGGAAGGCAAGGTTTAGGCGCACGGCGAGGGCGAGAGCGAGAGCGAGGGCGAGGGCGAGGCGGAAGGCGAGGGTGAGGCGGACAGCGAGGGCGATGGTGAGGTGGAGGGCGAGGGCGAAAGCGGAAGGTGAGGGTGAGGTGGAGGGCGAGGGCGAGGCGGAAGGCGAGGATGAGGGCGAGGCGGACGGCGAGGGTGAGGGCGATGCGGACGGCGAGGGCGAGGCGGAGGGCGAGGGCGAGGCGGAAGGCGAGGGTGAGGCGGACGGCGAGGGCGAGGCGGACGACGAGGGCAAGACGGACGGCGAGGGCGAGAGCGAGGGCGAGGCGGAAGGCGAGGGCGAGAGCGAGAGCGAGGGCGAGGGTGAGGGCGAGGGTGAGGCGGAGGGCGAGGGCGAGAGCGGAAGGCGAGGGTGAGGCGGAGGGCGAGGGCGAGAGCGAGGGCGAGGGTGAGGTGGAGGGCGAGGGCGAGTACGGAAGGCGAGGGTGAGGGCGAGGCAGACAGCGAGGGCGAGAGCGAGGGCGAGGCGGACGGTGAGGGCGAGAGCGAGGGCGAGGGTGAGGTGAGGGCGAGGGTGAGGTGGAGGGCGAGGGCGAGAGCGGAAGGCGAGGGTGAGGCGGAGGGCGAGGGCGAGGGCGAGGCGAAGAGCGAGGGCGAGGCGGAAGGCGAGGGCGAGAGCGAGGGCGAGGCGGAAGGCGAGGGTGAGAGCGAGGGCGAGGAGGAAGGCGAGGTTGAGGCGGACGGCGAGGGCGAGAGGAAGAGCGAGAGCGAGGGCGAGGCGGAAGGCGAGGGTGAGGCGGACAGCGAGGGTGAGGCGGACGGCGAGGACGAGGCGGACGGCGAGGACGAGGCGGACGGCGAGTGCAAGATGGACGGCGAGGGCAAGAGCGAGGGCGAGAGTGAGGGTGAGAGCGAGGGCGAGAGCGAGGGCGAGGCGGACGGTGAGGGCGAAAGCGAGGGTGAGGCGGAAGGCGAGGGGAGGCGGAGGGCGAGGGCGAGGCGGAAGGCGAGGGTGAGGCGGAAGGCGAGGGTGAGGCGGAAGGCGAGGGTGAGGCGGAAGGCGAGGGTGAGGCGGAAGGCGAGGGTGAGGCGGAAGGTGAGGGTGAGGCGGACGGCGAGGGCGAGGCGGACGACGAGGGCGAGGCGGACGGCGAGGGCGAGGCGGACGGCGAGGGCGAGGCAGACGGCGAGGGCGAGAGCGAGGGCGAGGCGGACGGCGAGGGCGAGAGCGAGGGCGAGGCGGACGGCGAGGGCGAGAGCGAGGGCGAGAGGCGGACGGCGAGGGCGAGAGCGAGGGCGAGGCGGACGGCAAAGGCGAGAGCGAGGGCGATGCGGACGGCGAGGGCGAGAGTGAGGGCGAGGCGTAAGGCGAGGGTGAGGCGGAGGGCGAGGGCGAGGCGTAAGGCGAGGGTGAGGCGTAACGCGAGGCTGAGGCGGAGTGCGAGGGCGAGAGCGAGGGCGATGGTGAGGTGGAGGGCGAGGGCGAGAGCGGAAGGCGAGGGTGAGGTGGAGGGTAAGGGCGAGGCCGAAGGCGAGGGTGAGTGCGAGGCGGACGGCAAGGGCGAGAGCGAGGGCGAGGCGGAAGGCGAGAGCGAGGGCGAGGGCGAAGCGGAAGGCGAGGGTGAGGTGGAGGGCGAAGGCGAGAGCGAGGGCGAGGCGTACGGCGAGGGCGAGAGCGAGGGCGAGGCGTTAGGCGAGGGTGAGGCGGAGGGCGAGGGCGAGAGCGAGGGCGAGGATGAGATGGAGGGCGAGGGCGAGAGCGAGGGTGAGAGCGAGGGCGAGGGAGAGGGCGAGAGCGAGGGCGAGGGCGAGGGTGAGGGGGAGGGCGAGGGCGAGAGCGGAAGGCGAGGGTGAGGTGGAGGGCGAGGGCGAGGGCGAGGCGGAAGGCGAGGGCGAGAGCGAGGGCGAGGCGGAAGGCGAGGGCGAGAGCGAGGGCGAGGCGGAAGGCGAGGGCGAGAGCGAGGGCGAGGCGGAAGGCGAGGGCGAGAGCGAGGGCCAGGCGGAAGGCGAGGGCGAGAGCGAGGGCGAGGCGGAAGGCGAGGGCGAGAGCGAGGGCGAGGCGGAAGGCGAGGGCGAGAGCGAGGGCGAGGCGGAAGGCGAGGGCGAGAGCGAGGGCGAGGCGGAAGGCGAGGGTGAGAGCGAGGGCGAGGCGGAAGGCGAGGACGAGAGCGGACGGCAAGGGCGAGGCGGACGGCGAGGGCGAGGGCGAGGCGGACGGCGAGGGTGAGGCGGAGGACGAGGGCGAGGGCGAGGCGGAGGGCGAGGGCGAGAGCGAGGGCGAGGGCGAAGCGGAAGGCGAGGGTGAGGTGGAGGGCGAGGGCGAGAGCGAGGGCGATGCGGACGGCGAGGGCGAGAGCGAGGGCGAGGCGTAAGGCGAGGGTGAGGCGGAGGGCGAGGGCGAGGCGTAAGGCGAGGGTGAGGCGTAACGCGAGGCTGAGGCGGAGTGCGAGGGCGAGAGCGAGGGCGATGGTGAGGTGGAGGGCGAGGGCGAGAGCGGAAGGCGAGGGTGAGGTGGAGGGTAAGGGCGAGGCCGAAGGCGAGGGTGAGGGCGAGGCGGACGGCAAGGGCGAGGGTGAGGTGGAAGGCGAGGGCGAGAGCGAGGGCGAGGCGGAATGCGAGGGTGAGAGCGAGGGCGAGGCGGAAGGCGAGGGCGAGAGTGAGGGCGAGAGCGAGGGCGAGGCGGAAGGCGAGGGCGAGGCGGAGGGCGAGAGCGAGGGCGAGGGCGAGGCGGAAGGCGAGGGTGAGGCGGAAGGCGAGGGTGAGGCGGAAGGCGAGGGTGAGGCGGAAGGCGAGGGCGAGGCGGACGGCGAGGGCGAGGCGGACGGCGAGGGCGAGGCGGACGGCGAGGGCGAGGCAGACGGCGAGGGCGAGAGCGAGGGCGAGGCCTAAGGCGAGGGTGAGGCGGAGGGCGAGGACGAGAGCGAGGGCGAGGGTGAGGTGGAGGGCGAGGGCGAGAGCGGAAGGCGAGGGTGAGGTGGAGGGCGAGGGCGAGGGCGAGGCGGAGAGCGAGGGTGAGGCGGAAGGCGAGGGCGAGGCGGATGGCGGCGGTGGCGGCTGGTACCCGCAGCTGCCGCACCCGATACGCCGCGAGGCGGAAGGCGAGGGCGAGAGCGAGGGCGAGGCGGAAGGCGAGGGCGAGAGCGAGGTTGAGGCGGAAGGCGAGGGCGAGAGCGAGGGCGAGGCGGAAGGCGAGGGCGAGAGCGAGGGCGAGGCGGAAGGCGAGGGTGAGAGCGAGGGCGAGGCGGAAGGCGAGGACGAGAGCGAGGGCGAGGGCGAGGCGGAAGGCGAGTGTGAGGCGGAAGGCGAGGGTGAGGCGGAGGACGAGGGCGAGGGCGAGGCGGAGGGCGAGGGCGAGAGCGAGGGCGAGGGCGAAGCGGAAGGCGAGGGTGAAGCGGAAGGCGAGGGTGAGGTTGAGGGCGAGGGTGAGGTTGAGGGCGAGGGCGAGGCGAGGGCGAGAGCGAGGGCGATGCGGACGGCGAGGGCGAGAGCGAGGGCGAGGCCTAAGGCGAGGGTGAGGCGGAGGGCGAGGACGAGAGCGAGGGCGAGGGTGAGGTGGAGGGCGAGGACGAGAGCGAGGGTGAGGTGGAGGGCGAGGGCGAGAGCGGAAGGCGAGCGTGAGGTGGAGGGCGAGGGCGAGGGCGAGGCGGAGAGCGAGGGTGAGGCGGAAGGCGAGGGCGAGAGCGAGGGCGAGGCGGAATGCGAGGGTGAGAGCGAGGGCGAGGCGGAAGGCGAGGGCGAGAGTGAGGGCGAGAGCGAGGGCGAGGCGGAAGGCGAGGGCGAGGCGGAGGGCGAGAGCGAGGGCGAGAGCGAGGGCGAGGGCGAGGCGGAAGGCGAGGGTAAGGCGGAAGGCGAGGGTGAGGCGGAAGGCGAGGGCGAGGCGGAAGGCGAGGGCGAGGCGGACGGCGAGGGCGAGGCGGACGGCGAGGGCGAGGCAGACGGCGAGGGCGAGGCGGACGGCGAGGGCGAGGCGGACGGCGAGAGCGAGGCGGACGGCGAGGGCGAGGCGGACGGCGAGGGCGAGGCAGACGGCGAGGGCGAGAGCGAGGGCGAGGCGGAAGGCGAGGGCAAGAGCGAGGGCGAGGGTGAGAGCGAAGGCGAGGTGGAAGGCGAGGGCGAGAGCGAGGGCGAGGCGGATGGCGGCGGTGGCGGCTGGCACCCGCAGCTGCCGCACCCGATACGCCGCAAGCTGCAGGTACACCGCCGCTGTCGGGGTTGCAAGCACACATACGCAAGCTAATCACTAGGCACCAGGCGCACGCGTAAATAAAGAAGTAGGTACTGTAAATTTGTAGCATCGTCTTCATTATTTCAACTCGCACTCGGGCGGTCTTTTTTCTTGTTTTTACTCACAAATGTATTGTGAAGCGTTGCCTGTTCTCACCTATCGTTAACGCTCTGCGCTATTGACTGCTTTCTTAGACATTAAAGTAAGCGACTCGAAAAATGTATTCTTATGTCTATGTATGTCTTGGTTACATCGCTTTGCAAAATGCTGTTCCATTTGTTGATGATGTTTTGTCTCATTCAGGTTGTAGGTGCTCAGGGCGAGGGCTAGCGGGAGAAGTTCAAGTGTCTGTACCTGTTGGTCGAGACCACGGTAGCCGTGCGCCAGCGCGCGTAAAATTTTGTATGAAAAATTTTTTTTTCATTGCTGGCTTCGTATGGAAGTCAGAAAATATAACTTGAAGAAAAATATGGAGACAGCTGATGATTGGAGCAGCGTGGTGGGTCTAAGCTCCTAATTCCCACTCTCCTATAAGAGTGGAGGCCTGTGCCCAGCAGTGGGACGTTAATAGGCTGTAGTGGTGGTGGTGGTGGTGGTGGTGATGATTGAAGATTTCGGAGACGGGTAAAGAGCACAGCCAGGGTATTGAAGATAGGTGGGGGGTCCTCGAACAAATGTCACTCGAAACCTCATCCAATTGGCGATGAGTTTTAAAAAAAGCGAGCGATGTCGTTACAACTCGCAATTTTTGAAGAAATTAGGAAAAAAGAAAAAAAAAAGTGGAAAAAATTGGAAAAACAAGATGGCGGCCGAGCTGTAGTGTTTTCAAATTTTGGATTGGAATTTGGAAACGACCCCGAACCGCGGCGCCACAGATCCGAAACGGCGTGGTTGAGCATAATATTTTTTTCTTTTTTCGCCTACAATTATCCTGTATTCTGACAGAATGGGAGTGGTTTTGAAAAATTCAAGGTGGCGGCTGTCGCGGCGGCCGTTCGCTTTGAGTTACGAAAAAACGCAATTTTAAAATTCTCATGTCTCACAGTTGGCAACGACCCCAAAAGTAAAAAATCAAAGTACAAAAATACGTATTTGTTGCAAAATTCAAGTAGGAGCAACCACGTGTCTCACTTGTACGAATAACATTTGGTCAGAAAATATAACTTGAAGAAAAATATAGAGACAGCTGATGATTGAGGATTTCGGAGACGTTTAAAGAGCACGGCCAAGGTATTAAAGGTAGGTGGGGGGTGCTCGAACAAATGTCACTCAAAACCTCATCCAATTGGCGATGAGTTTAAAAAAACTCAAAAATTGTGGATTCAAGAGATGATCAGGACGAGGAGGTCTATTTAGTATTTAGCGAAATGAAAAAAAAAACCAAGATGGCGGAATATTATTTTTCATGCCAAATTATATGGCGAATATTGAAGAGACTACAAGTGTAGAACTATGCAAGATTTTGATACGGTTCATTTTTTTCCCACGACGGGGCTCCCTGGGTTTATAAAACAGGAAACTGATACCAAATTTTTAAAAAATCATCGCCATTTTGAAATTCTTTGTTGATTTACCGATTTTGTTCAAAATCGATATATAGGACTCCATGGGGTTACCAAACAGGAAACTGGTACCAAAATTTAAAAAAAATCTGCGCCATTTTGAAATTCTTAACTGACCGATTTCGTTCAAAATGGATATTTAGGACTCCCTGGGACTACAAAACAGGAAAATGGTTCCAAAATTTTAAAAATCAGCGCCATTTTGATATTCTTTGTTGATTGACCGATTTCGTTCAAAATTGATATTTAGGGCTCCCTGGGATTACAAAACAGAAAACTGGTACCAAAGTTGCACAAAATCAGCGCCATTTTAAAATTATTTTTTAATTGACCGATTCCGTTCAAAATCGATATTTAGGGCTCCCTGGGATTACAAAACAAAATCAAAATTTTAAAAAATCATCGCCATTTTTGAATTCTTTGTTTATTGACCGATTTCGATTAAAATCGATATTTAGGGTTCCCAGGGATTACAAAACAGGAAACTAGTTGTAAAAAATCAGCGCCATTTTGAAATTCTTTGTTAATTGACCGATTCCGTTCAAAATCGATATTTAGGGCTCCCTGGGATTACAAAACAAAATCAAAAATTTAAAAAATCAGCGCCATTTTGAAATTCTTCGTTAATTGACCGATTTCGCTCAAAATCGATATTAAGGGTTCCCTAGGATTACAAAACAGGATACTGATACCAAAGTTTTGAAAAATTAGCGCCATTTTAATTTTCTTTGGTAATTGACCGATTTCTTTCAAAATCGATATTTAGGGCTCCCTGGGATTTCAAATCAGGAAACTGATACCGATATTTTAAAAAATCAGCGCCATGTTGAAATTCTTTGTTAAATGACCGATTTCGTTCAAAATCGATATTTAGTACTCCCTGGGATTACAAAACAGGAAACTGGTACCAAAAGTTTAAAAATTCAGCGCCATTTTTAAATTATTTATTAATTGACCGATTTCGTTTAAAGTCGATATTTAGGGCTCCCTGTACAGTAAAGTCTGTACTACTTGTAAGTCTAACCACATCCCGTGAGCTGCTTTAGCAGCTCGCGCACAGGGCGAAATACTAGTTTCTGAATATACAGTCGGCCCTAGCGTCCGCTACGAAACTACATCTTCATTTACGACTGAAGCAAGTGATGCAGTCAAAAATTAGCTTGTGTATAAAAAGCTATAAAAAATACTAGCGAATGCCCGCGACTTCGTCTGCGTGGTTTGATGTTTTTTGGTTCCCGCGGGAACTCTTTAATTTTCCGGGATAAAAATGCCTATGTGCTATTCCAGACTATAATCTATCTCTGTGCCAGATTTCAGTCAGATCCGTTCAACCGTTGAGGCGTGATTGAGTAACAAACATCCATACATCCATACATGCATACATCCATAAATCCATCCAAACTTTCGCATTTATAATATTAGTAATAAAATCGTCGTAAAAAATGAATCCCCGACTTACTTTGCTAGTAGCTGGTACAAGCTTCACACCGGGCGGTGCTCGAACTAAGGGTGGGTCAACGCCACCTAACTTTTTAATAGGTTGTACGGTCACAGCCATTGCATATAGCTGGAAGTCGTGCTTTGGCCTTTCAACCACTTGTATGTTCTGGAGATAGCTGAAAATGTAGATGACATGAAATAACATGATGAAATGAATTGTTCCATCTAGGGCAGTAGGCGAACCTTTATGTTTCTACGTGCCATTTTTTCTAAAGAAATGTTTAATGAGGTCTGTCGGTAATTTTGACTTTGTGATCATTGGAAAAATAATCATAATAAATACTATCAGCTCCAAACTCTTTTTTTACTCAAAAAAAAAAAAACATTTTGCAATGTCTCAATTATACGCGTAATTTAAATTAATTACACATAGCAATATACTATACGCGTAGGATCACTCGCGTTCGCTCGACATATTAAAATACTACCTACCTACTTCACACTTTTTTCTTATTGCATAATAATGAATTTTGTGATCGGTGACGTGCCCAAAATATTGTGTAGCGTGCCATCAATGGCACGCGTGCCATTGGTTCGCCATCCCTGTGCTAGGCTGTGGAACACCCTCCCAGCGCACGTGTTTCCTGTCACGTATAACTTCAAGGCAAGAGTGAATAGGCATCTTCTAGGCAAATTCGTTCCAACCTAGACCTCATCATTGCTTTGAGGTACTAATGCAGGCATGTTGATGATGAGCAGTCGTCAAGCGTCACAATAAAAAAAACAGCTCTACTTATTTGAGAGCTTTATGAGTGAATAGAACAAACTCTTGGTGGTAAAACTTTAATATGAAATACAGTGGCGTAACTATACCATCTGGGGCCCGTGGCAAATTCTTTTGATGGGGCCCTATCAGTAAAAATCATCACGTTGTACTCAGTTTAATTTCAATAAACATCGAGATTTTCAGCGTACTCAATTACACGTTGTATATGTCCCACTAATGGCCATAGGCCTCCTCTCTTAGGCAAGAGGGAATGGTCTGTAGTCTCCAGGCTAGCCCAATGCGTATTGGAGACTTCACATTCATCCATAGAACATGATATCTCAATGCATTCATCATCTATTCGCTAGCTTTTCGGTGAAGGAATAACATCGTGAGGAAACCTGCATACATTTGTAAACAATGAAATAAAAATAACAATTTAATTTCAATAAGATATTTATTAGGAAAAATCTTTTTTTCGAGCTTTCTGTTCCGCAGTGTCTATAACATCATCAAAGTTTAAAGATCGGGCCATAGAATTTTCAATAGAGAGAATAGCCAAGTTACGTAGCCTGTCTTGTCTCATAAAGTTTCTTAAACTGGTTTTTATCAATTTTAGTTTTGAAAATGATCGTTCAGCACTAGCTGTAGTCACAGAAATTGTAAGAAATAACATTAATGCAGTGCATACTTCAGGAAAGCTGTAGGACATAAAATGATTTTTTATTATTAATAAATCAGCAAGGTCTCTAATACACGAAGATTTTTCTATTTCGTCTCTGAAAGTGGATCGAAAACTGAGAACTTCTCTGGCAAATGATTCAGATATGTCTTTTTTATATATCTCAACAAATTCTAGAGCTTTTTTTAATAGATCAGTGTCATTTAAAACTTTTAAAGTGGAAGGCTGCCAAACACTGAAATTTGAAACAATTTAATTCATTGGAAGGAAACGCTACATCAAGCATTTTTCTGCTACACTATTTGCTTCCATTTTTAAATTTTCAAATTCATCTCGATAAAGGACTTGACCAGTGGAACTATGGCAGCTTGCCTAGGTGTCAAAAATCAATGTTCAGCAATGATTTCTTTATTATTGTAATTGTAATATTTCACTGTTTTCAGATAAAAAAGTTTCAGGAGTCTGAAGGCTCGGAAAACTGCGAAAATGAACAAAAAAAGTTTCACCAAAAGTCTGCTTTCCCACACTAGATGGCGCTATTTATTGTGTTGAGCGAGTCTAAAAAAATATTTTCAAGTATTATTTCTTTATAATTGTAATTGTTATATTTTATAGTTTTCAAATAGAAAAGTTTCAGGAGTCTGAAGGCTCTGAAAACTGAGAAAATAAATAAAAAAAGTTTCACCAAAAACTGCTTTCCCACACTAGATGGCGCTAGTTATTGTGGTGAGTCTAGAAAACCTTTTTAAGTACTTTTGGTTAACAAGTTCAACTATTCGACCACAGATGGCAGCATATGCAATGTGAAAGGGCGTTCCTTTAAACGCAGTATTTCAAAATGCTTTGTTCGATCTATTAGTTTGAGACTTGTCAAAAAATAAAAATAATTATAAACAAAACATACATTTCCTTTTCATTACTATTTAATTGATCAAAAATAAATCATTCATAATAGAATGACTAAGGTACTTAAATGGTATTCATGTAGGGTTACAAGATTATTATTAGACATGGATATAATGGAACGTCAAAATGGAGTAGTGCATAAAGAGGAAAGCGGACGCTCAAGATTTAAACAATAAACGTACTGTTTTTTTTGGCATTTGAACCCTGACCTTATTTGGAATAATAAATCCATAATAATTTCATTTTGAATTTTTAACCCTTACTGTAAAAACGGAAATCCTGTGCATTGTCCCGAATCGGAGGGCAATTACTGGTCATGTCCTTTCTAATTCTTCTAGACAAAGGACATGACCAGTAATTGCCCTCCAATTCGGGACAATGCACAGGATTTCCGTTTTTAGAGTAAGGTTTAAAAATTCAAAACGTAATTATTATGGATTTATTATTCCAAATAAGGTCAGGGTTCAAATGACAAAAAAAAACAGTACGTTTATTGTTTAAATCTTGAGCGTCCGCTTTCCTCTTTAAGCACTACTCCATTTTGACGTTCCATTATATCCATGCCTAATAATAATCTTGTAACCCTACATGAATACCATCTAAGTACCTTAGTCATTATATTATGAATGATTTCTTTTTGATCAATTAAATAGCAATGAAAAGGAAATGTATGTTTTGTTTATAATTATTTTTATTTTTTGACAAGTCTCAAACTAATAGATCGAACAAAGCATTTTGAAATACTGCGTTTAAAGGAACGCCCTTTCACATTGCATATGCTGCCATCTGTGGTCGAATAGTTGAACTTGTTAACCAAAAGTGGTGAGCAATAATTATAAATAATTTCTAGACTCACCACAATAACTAGCGCCATCTAGTGTGGGAAAGCAGTTTTTGGTGAAACTTTTTTTATTTATTTTCTCTGTTTTCAGAGCCTTCAGACTCCTGAAACTTTTTTACTTGAAAACTATAAAATATTACATTTACAATAATAAAGAAATAATACTTGAGAATATTTTTTAGACTCGCTCAACACAATAAATAGCGCCATCTAGTGTGGGAAAGCAGTCTTTTGGTGAAACTTTTTTGTTCATTTTCGCAGTTTTCCGAGCCTTCAGACTCCTGAAACTTTTTAATCTGAAAACAGTGAAATATTACGATTACAGTAATAAATAAATCATTGCTGAACATTGATTTTTGACACCTAGGCAAGCTGCCATAGTTCCACCGGTCAAGTCCTTTTCAAACTTCTAAGGCATTTGAAAGATCGGTCGGTGGCTTTAGAGGCTGCATCGATAGTAATAGTAGTAGGATCTTGCAATGGAAAACCAATATTATAATAAAATTGTAGTTTTCGATCTTCTTTTTGAGTGAAACAGCTTCATTTCTTTCATCTGATTTGCAATTTAATTTAACAGAATTGTTTTCGTTAGCGCTTTTTGGACTTCAAACCGGATTGGATTTGGACCGAAATTTAAAACAAAAACGGCCTTAACGGTTAACGGTTTTAACGTCCTGCCCATCTAGTAGGGTTTAATATTTTTAATGTAATTGAAGTTGAAGACTCACTTTCTTTATTAGATATAAAACTTGATAAAATATTCCATCTTTTGATACTATGCCCAAAAAAATTATAAATTTGTTGAACTGTTTCAAAAAAATTTTGCATATCAATAACCTCTCTCACTGCATTATTGAGTAGGTACTAGATTTAAATTATGAGCAGCACAGTGAACATATACGGCATTTGGCTCGACATCTTTTATGAGTTTTTGAACTCCACCAAACCAATGGATTTAAAATGAATAGACATGTGCAATTACCGGTATTTTGATTGACGGTTTTTTGACGGTCACAAGTACGTAAAATTACTCGTCACGGGTAACGTTTACATCTCTAAAAATAAATCAACATCTTTTTGTTTAGGTTGGTTGAAATGCTTAACGATTAGCTTGAAAATGTATTATGGTCTTTAGTTGTCTCACTTTGGATTTTAAGCAGAACTTATTAAAATATTCTTTTCAAATAAAATAAAATACTCAGGTACAATGTAAAAAATATTTTTGAGCTCGCGGCCTCTTGGGCCGGGGCCCTCTTGGGCCGGGGGCCCGTGGCATTTTGCCAGCCCTGCCACCCTATTGTTACGCCACTGATGAAATATGAACTGTAGAGAAATAGTGCAGTAAACCATACAGCTGTTAATATAATGCACTATTTCTTTCTGAAGATAATAATGTACGCACTCGAGTTGAATGCAGTCGGGGCCTGAGGAGACGGGAGGGAGCATCTCCCTCCCCAGTCCGCCCTCAACTCAAAGTTGTTAAAACCGTTTATGTTCACATTAACGCTGTGATGTCAACATTAACGTATCAAATCCGTTAGAGTTGGAATAAATGTTTTCTTCCTCATACTACCTAGGTTAAATAAGTTGTCATTTCCTAGATAATACAGAGTAAACGGACACGAATAATACGGAGCGCGGGAATTTTTGTCACTGCTTGTTTTTTTGTAATTTATCGATATGACTGTCAGTAATAAGGTCACAGCACTAGCACATTCCGAAGGTCTGCATTCAACTCAGGTGCGATTAATAAATAATATTTGCTGCAATGTATTGTATTATACCTATTTCAGATTTAACTTAAAGGTGACCTTTCCCGCAAACGAATCACAAACCAAAAAAAGGCGTCTCCAAAATGGTATTTCAGGCAGTAACAGGGGACTAGATAGAAAATACATTTAAAAATATTTAAAATGATCAGTCCACTTACGCAAACGCCATCAGTTTTGCAGAAGTAAACGTTAAAACGCACGCAGCTCCGTCGTCCTAAAATACAAACGAAATAATGATTAAAGCAAGATAACTCTTTGTGTCTGCCCAGATAACCAAATCTAGAATCTCAAGAAGGAAATGAAACCTTAGTAGTACAGCTGTGATTATCAACTTGGATAACTAGAATGTAGATGTACCTGCAAACTACATGGACTGAGTGACTTAATGGAAATAAACGTATGCTCTTGAAAAAAGCTTATTATACTGTTGAAGATTATGTAAATGATAGAGGAACATGGATTTCTAAACTGTCGAAAGATTGTAAACTGTTCAATGTTCTGAGTGTAAATTTTTTGAAATATTAATTTTATTTACGTTTTCTTGTCTCTTTCTTGTAGGTTAGGTTAGGTTCGACATAAATTATGAAGTAGTGCCCGGCCTGCGGCCGGTTTAGGTTTTGTCGAGTTTAAATACCTATCAGATTACAATCTACCGGAAAATAATGCGTTAAATTCTAATCTTTCGACAGTTTAGAATTTCGCGAGTTAGATTATAATCTAACGGTTTTAACAATCTTACGGTGACATATACATTGATATAATAATTGTAAATGAAATATTTATTTAAAAAGAGCAACCACCAAGTTTCTTGCTGGTTCTTCTCGGTAGGAATGGTATTCCGAACCAGTGGTAGGTTCACTTGACGATTCAAAAGTACTTGTAAAAGTTTATTTGAATAAAAAACATTTGAATTTGAAACAAAACTGGCACTATTCAATTCGGCCCCTCTAGCGGTTCATGCGGTTTAGGTACCATAAGATACATTAATTAAAGCTCGGCACCCGGTTTTTACTCAGCTGGCTAGTGGTATCTACCTATACGTTGTCAAAATCTATATTTACAAAAGTAGTAACTGACTGATTGTTATCAACGTACAGCTCGTAAAATTTTGCGTGTAGGTTTTCATTCAGACCTCTACTTGGGGTTTCAGGCATCCCACATGAGCGAAGTAGAAGAAGTAGAAGAAGCGTATAGAAGTGAATGTAAAGACGGGTCCAACACTGACACTGACACTGGCCACGCTGAACGGCAGATACGCAAAATGATTGGGACGGGGCTTAAAGATTGCATCGAAGTTATAAGATGCAATTTTGGCGCAACATTAAGCTGATCTACCCCAGTTCTGCTGAAGTGGGACTCCTGAAAACCCTGTCTCTACCTGGGCATCTATCCTAAGCCCCGTGGGCCCGCACGCGTGGGGCTCCATCATGTAGAAAGGCGGAGCGCCCGCCACACGCCAGACTGCCACCGCGTGAGGAATCGACCACAGAATGCCGTGCGTGTGTGACTCAAAGAAACGTTCGAGCGCACATCTGTTGAGTGCGACACCATCTTTATTCTACTTACACGATTACGGGTAGATTATTTCTGATTATTTGCGCAATAGGCATGATGACAGTGACCAAGAATCAATGAAATTATTAATTTATGTAATGATATAGGATTCATGAATTATAAAAAACGTATTTATTTTTCTATTTCGAGATTGCTATTTATTTTGATAAAATAAAACTATAAAATACAGCAATCCGCCATAATGGATGAAACGCCAAGAAGCGAATGACGTCACAATTGTTTGTTTTCGAGCTTTGACAATCACACTATTGTTTATTGCACACTGCACAGTGTACATTGGCAAAAACAATAGTGACGTCACAAACGACGCCATGACACCGGCGAGAGTTTTGGCGTGAATTTTTAAATTTAAATTTCAAATGCCAATTTTATTTACCAAACCTTATTTTTCTGCTGAAATAAGATATTTTTTCGAAATAGTAGATACTTCCGAACATAATCTGGCCATTTTTCAAAATCAGTCATCATGCCTATTCACACACGGCAGAAGTGAAACATCAGAAAAGCAGCCTACGAGAGAATGAAATTATAACTTGTATTCCATTTCATTTTCTCGCAGGCTATCCTATCATGATTATGTGTGTCTTTTTTGGTATCGCTTTTTCGTTTCATCGAACTTACAAATCACAACGATTCTAAAGAAGTTTCACTTCAATAGTCGTTTGTGATATAAGAGCGGTAAGTAGGTAGGTATTTTACATACGAGTTGACTCATGCCAGCCTGATGACTTCAGGCGAGGGCTGACCATCGTCACGAGTTTGTTAAAACCTTATCGCCCGTGTATCACATAGTTTATTTCATACCTCTAGTTGTCTACGCCATCTAACATCCTGATTCATCCTTTGGTAAATCAAATAGGTAATGAAGAGATCCGGTAGAACTAGAATCGACATGGCTCAAGTAATTGTGAAGTGACATTAGGCGTGGCACATAATATTGTGTATGTTTCCCTAAGAATCGATAGATATTGTATTGGGGGTCTCAAAATGATAAAATTACAACCTCTTACTGAAAAGTGCAGTATTCTTTGAAAATTCAATTTACCTGACTGTCATCTCCGTAGGTGTTTTCTGCTCCAATTTACCAGAATACACTTGCTGCAAATCATATCGTACGTAGTTCACGCCTAAAACGAACCGTTTCAAAACCTACAACAAATAAATCCTCAACTAGAAAATTCTACAAGTTTGTGTCTCTTTTAAAAATCATCATTATGAGAGATATGCGAGTCTCACATATAGATATATAGAGTCAGAGAGTGTTGGCATGAAAATTGGGATTTTCATAAATTATGCCACTTGCAGAGATTAATTGATTTTTAGCCTTTCATTTTTTAGATAATTCAAGCTTCCTAGACAAGTGATGATTATTTTCCTCATACTGTAACGAAGTAATGAATAAGCCACGCGAAAATGTAGTTTTTTAACTTTTCTTGTAATGGCCACCAAAAATCTCATTTCAAAAAGGGCATAGCAATGATAATTTGGTAATGGATGGTGCTTGTGCTTCATTCAACATTTTCAGTTTCCTCTATTGCTCTACGCGACATCTTTAGGGTTATGTTAATCTAAGTTAGGATCTTAGTTAGGGGTCTGTTAAACAAAAAGCAAAAAAAGGATGATCTGGTTAGTCAGGATGATAAACTCACTTGCAGCGGAAGCAGCACGTCTTCTCCGGGTCTAAACTCGTATCCCAACGAGCCCAAGGATTTAGAGAACAGCTGGCAAGCAACAGCCATAACCTCATCGACGGTATTACGTGTCCATAGATGAGGGCGTCTCACGTGAGACATGCAAGCTCCCACTATGGCACCGCAGGAGGATTGGAGGAGTGCGTCGCGGGTGAATCTAAAGTTTGTTATATAGATGATAATATAGGAGGTATAAAAGACCTTAAAGTTGTAGATTTAAAATAAATATTGCTGACTCTTTTTTAAAGGATGGATGGTAGATCATTTTGAGACTTGAAAATATTCAGCTCTTAAGACCTCCAAAATATATTATCGTAATATCAACAAGAGTCCAATTAATAGCAAAATCAAGATTATTGTCAAAGAATCTTATGGGTTTGTAATAAATTTCTTCCTCACTTGACTAAATCAGGTGGTCGAGATCCTCGAAGAATTGTTCGCCCTCGAGCCGTCTCGACATACGCAGTCAGTACCTATGGAATTGTTAAATTAAATAATATTGCATTCAATCGACATCGCCATGAATTTATCCATATAAGATTTGGTATCATATTAGCAACATTGCCGTTTGAACGACTTTCAAGACCTCCAAAAGATTTTTTTACTGCACCTAATTAAATACAGGACCTGCAATTACGGCCACACCATGTCTTTAATTACTATTCAATTATTTATGGACGGGAAAATTATACTTTATGGACTCAGAGAGAAACTGCCATTTTGGAGTGTCCCTGCAGTTCAAGTCTGGTCTAGATTTGTGTTAGTCTTTCAAAACCCCGAGGGCTGAATCAGAAGTAAATTTAACTAATGACAGTTTCTATATAAGTAATCTGCCATTAATTCATAGCGAGAAACCTAATATAGAATCAACTAAGCAAGTACGATTACCTTCCACTCATATCCTTCATCGGGAACAGCACCTTGTGCAGTGACAGTGGTTGGAATTTTCGACAACTCCCAGAACACTTTCACTGATGATATTGAGAACCTGTTCAAAATATTGTAAAGCTTATCATAATATTCAGTTCTGCTAAGTAATTTTTTTTCTTTTACTATTTCTAACGAGTAATTTGTCAATTTTATTAATTCTAACCACTTTAGTACTAATTTCTTCAAAACGATACTGTCTTACAACATTCTAGAATACAATACAAATACGTTGCTAAACCTTGACTGAGTCTCTTCCGAAACTCTTTTTAGTTTTTGTCGAGCATGCCTCTATGTTCTACTATTTCTCTCAAGTCACACTACCTTATCATCAAACTATTTCAGATGGCACGTTTTAGGCTCATCTCGGTTTTGTATTAAAATTTCTTATTTCTTCTATAAATACTTTATTTTCTCGAGTTTGAATTAACAGCCGATTGTATACAGAATCTTTTGGTCTACTTTACCTTGTAATGTTTATTCTCATTAACTTTGATACATTTTCCTATTATCTTCGTACAACATACCGATACCAACATACCATAATTTTTAATTATCTAAATCTTACTAGTAGCTATGTTTTATTTTATTTCTCTGATCATTTTAACCTACAAAATAGACGCCTACTCAAATTCAAATGTATTTCTATATTCAAATGTATTTTAATGTATTTCTAATCAACCATTCTAGTCTACTCCGTTATTATGAAGCTTTATGACCACTCCTTCTAACTAACGTACGCTATCTACGTTCTATTTTTTGTGACGTTAAAATGTTCAGTAAACATAATCTACATGTCTACCAACTCGCATCTCTTCTAAAGACCTAAGTCTACACTAGTCGATGTTTTGCTTCTAAAATCTTGCTGTGTTTCAATTAGTTACATGTTTACTTAGCCTATATAAATATACGTCTACTCAAATTCAATAATGTATTTCTAATCAACTATTCCAGTCTACTCCATTATTATGAAGCGTCAATACTTGTTGAAGCCAGGTCGTCCCAACTTGTCCATGGTGGCTTTGATCGTGTCGGCAACTTGGTCGACGCTCGCAAACAGTATGAGGCCAGCGCCGCCTCCAGGGGAGATACGGCCAGCGGGGCCCACCGAGTGAGGCTCCCATAGACAAAAGGACTTGTCATCCTCCCCATGCCATAAACCCACGCACTCTTCTCGCATCTACTTTGCAGTCTACTGCCTGCTGAATTTTCTTGGTCCACTTTGTCTCAAACCACTCCTTCTAACTAACGTACGCTATCTACGTACTATTTTTTGTGATGTTAAAATGTTCAGTGAACATAATCTACATGTCTACCAACTCGCATCTCTTCTAAAGGCCTAAGTCTAAACTAGTCGATGTTTTGCTTCTAAAATCTTGATGTGTTTCAATTAGTTACATGTTCACTTAGCATAAATAAATATACGTCTATTCAAATTCAATAATGTATTTCTAATCAACCATTCCAGTCTACTCCATTATTATGAAGCGTCAATACTTGTTGGAGCCAGGTCGTCCCAACTTGTCCATGGTGGCTTTGATCGTGTCGGCAACTTGGTCGACGCTCGCAAACAGTATGAGGCCAGCGCCCCCTCCAGGGGATATACGGCCAGCGGGGCCCACCGCGTGGGGCTCCCATAGACAGAAGGCCTTGTCATCCGCCCCACGCCACAAACCCACGCAATAATCTTTCGCGCACAGAACTCCGTATTTGTTCTAAGGGACATTGATACAAAAACCTCAAAAAACTAAGTACCAGAAAGTACCATCTTAGACTTGCATCATCACTTACCATCAGGTGAGATCGCAGTCAAAGGCTAACTTATAGTGGATAAAAAAATATTCATTTATAATATTAGTATAGAAAAAACCCAAATATCACAAAGAGTCTCATACCGATTCAAAGAACCTCAAAATAGCCCTATTGAGGTTTAGCACAGCGCCGGTTGCACCCGCTTTGATGTCTCCTTGCACAACGTCACCGTTTATTTCCAATTTTATCTAAACAAGTAAGTTACAAATAATTTAGTCTAAGTAAGTTCTACGTATTGGACTTTGTTTTGTAATCTGATTTATTTGGTGGCATCTCTTTACAAAACAAAGAACGTCAGCATGGGGTCCTTGTGAGAAACTTACACCTAAATATCTATACATTAGTTCTACTATATCTTAATTTGGGCTTCAGTGGCGTGCAAAGATTTGAAGCTAGGGTAGGCATTAGTTAGTCAGAATACCTATTTACTAGCTGTTTTGATTAAATATGAGCATTGACATATCTCCATTTGGGTAACCTTTCCTTTTATGCCACTATGAACTGCACGCCACTGTTGGACTTATAATATATCTCAGATATGTGGAGATTTGTTCAGCATACCAAGTTTATTGGTGTGTACTTTTTAGGGTTCCGTACCTCAAATGAAAAAAACGGAACCCTAATAGGGTCACTTTGTTGTCCGTCCGTCTGTCTGTCAAGACCCTTTTTCTCAGGAACGCATGGAAGTATCGAGCTGAAATTTATATCAAATACTCAGGTCTACTGTGCCTTGGAGCTGTGAAAAAATCTAACTTCTAAGCCACCGCAATCAAAAGATACTACGGTTTATGCTGCAAATTTTCAACACTCGCAAGGGAATCAAAACCTATAGGGTACTTCTCGTGAACTCAGAACCTCGAAATAGGGTACGAAGCAACGCCTTATAGCACAGATAAAGGAAAGATTAGGCGAAAACCATAAATTTTTAATTACGTCATATGATAAAAATATTTTTAATAATTTTAATCTTACCTACTACAGGTTTGTACGGAACCCTCGGTGCGCGGGTCCAACACGCACTTGGCCAGTTTTTTTTAAATAGAAAGTGTCGCTGTCGCAACCCACTAATATAACTATGTCAGAATATACTCACATTAAAGCTGGTAACATGAAAGTCCGGTTCAATCTCAGTAGGAGTAAGCCTGGGGGGAGCGGCCGCTCGAGGTAGAGACATGGTGTAAAGGCGGTCACCATATTTGAGGATAGCGTCTATTAGCTGCGGCTTCCAGTGGACGTATGGCTCTATGTGGTCCACTATTATGCCCATCACTGCATTTGCCGCATCCTGAACGAAGAATTATGTGTTTTCCATAATTGGGTATTTGACAACAAGTCAAATCAGCAACTTTATGAGACGACGAGGGCAACGTTTGCAAAAAATGTCACAACGTGCGATTAGTAGATACAGGATGCAATACTGACCAGTTTTCATAATTGACATAATTTCTGAATTTTCCCTGGTCTGGCCTAGCGGGAGGCTGTGGACGTGATTAGTTACCACTTACCACTCTACCGGTAAAGACGTGCCGCCAAGCGATTTAGAGTTCCGGTACGATGCCGTGTAGAAACCGAATAGGGGTATGAGTTTAACATAACTGCCGTACCCCGAACAAGTTAGCCCGCTACCATCTTAGACTGCATCATCATGCATGCAGGTGAGATCGCACTCAAGGTTAACTTGTGGTGGTATAAAAAAAAAAGTGACCTGATCTAAAATAGACGCAGTATTTTACTTCAATCGATAGTTTAAAATGGTTTTCGTAGATAAAATAAACAGGGGACGTGAATATTACGACTTTTGGCAGAACCTGTATTTAATGATCACTAAAAAATAGTTTATTTGAAGGGTTGTCATATTTTCACATATATGTAGTAAAAACTTCAAATATAGTAAAAATTAAACAAGTTGTATCCAAAGTTCTTTGTCAATTCAATCTAAAACATTTCGACTGTTTTTCTTTTTCTGGTCTAGTATCAGATTTTTCTAAAGTTTTAGTAAAATACAACCCAATTCCACCCTTTCGATGAATTTTAGTTTTCCAAATCCTTAAAGTCACATTTTGGACGCAATCATGAAGATCGAATTGAAAGTTCACCTGATTATCCCTGTTAGGTTGATCGAGGAAATAGTTCTCATTTTGGGCCACTCGGCCGCGAACCGACGCCACAGCGCGACCGATTCGTATAAAGTATTTTCCCATTGCAGCATCGTCCAAGGGTTCTATGAGGGTTTCTCCACTGTCTGAAAGAGAAAAAATATCTCTTTGATATAAAAAAAATTACTGAACTGATATATATTTATATTCAAGTTTACATCCAAAGCCTCAATCAGCCAAAATAGTTTTTCAGCTAGATTTAAGGAGTAGGTAACTGGATCCCTTGAAACCAAAGTTGGCTTAGATCTAATGGGCCTTAAGGGACCCTTACACATGAATCAGTGCAGTGTAATAAGGTTTAGGGAGAAAGGGTCCAAATTAGGGAATTTGGTCCTTGGAAAAGTGCAGTGTAATAGGCCTATTAATTAGCTCCTTGGTTCCCTGGGAGCTGCGGCAATCCATTTTTTGTTTTATTTTGTGAGATCGTTTATTGGGCTGAATAAAGGTTATTTATTAAATTAACGACAGACTGCTTCCCATAGGTTACTACAGCACCCGAGTGAGGCTGTAAAATCAAAGAGTCCACGGGAATTTTGGAAAAAAATCCTAAATTAAAAATAAATTATCAACTGAGTCGTTTATAAGAAGCATATAGTATATATAAAAGCTTATGTATCATTAACTTCGTACTTACCTTCTTCCTCACCCTCTTCCTCGCCGCCTTTGAGAGCTCCAGCTTTCCTCTCCTTCAGTACAGAGGTCAGCTCATTGATGATTTTGACCGGGTACAGCTTGTATGGAGCCAGACATTGCTTCTTGTCCAGAGGGCCTTGGAAAGCTGAAGAGTTTCAAGAGTCAAGAGTGATTTGCCTTGTCAAACGCTTACTATAATTCTACCGTGACTAACTTCAACTCGTTGGATCTGAAAACCATAGTCTTGTGGTTTTTGTAATTATGACTGTCAGTAATAAGGTCACAGCACTAGCACATTCCTAAGTTCTGGAATCAACTCAAGGTGCGAACAGTACGTGACATCGCAGCCAAGGGCTAACTTATAGTGGATTAAAAAAACATTAAAAGATAGATAATTATTTTATAAGTAACTAGCGAATGTCTGCGTGGTTTGTTTTTTTTGGTTCCCGCGAGTAATCTTCAATTTTCCGGGATGCCTATGTGCTATTCCAGACTATTATCTATCTCTGTGCCAAATTTCAGCTCGATCCGTTCAGGCGTTGGGGCGTGATTGAGTAACAAACATCCATACATCCATACATCCATACATCCACGCAACCATACATCCACACATCCATACATCCATACATCCATCCAAACTTTCGCATTTATAATACTAGTAAGATTTATAAAATAAATATTAAGTACATAGTTATATAACTCACCCAGTTTGTCGATAAGCTCTCCCGGGCTAGCGGCGACTATCAACACGGGACACGACTCGGGCGGCACGAACTCCGGCTCCGGCTCCGGTTGCTGTTCACCTTCTGCAAACAGAACAGAGGTGCGATGATGTAAGAATTGCCGATCCAATCGTCAAAGTTCGGCGTCAAAGTAAAATAAACCATAACAGCATTGAATTAGAGCTCAATTTCGTGTATCTTATACGTTTAGGTATGTACGATACCATAAACGTATGAGAATGGATATGTCACCGTAAGATTGTAAAAACCGTTAGATTATAATCTAACTCGCGTAACTGTCGAAAAGATTACAATTTAACGCATTATTTTCCGGTAGATTGTAATCTGATAGGTATTTAAACCCGATTAAACCTGATTATTTATGTCGAACTAGTTGATTAATTATGTCGAACCCTAACCTAACCTACAAGAAAGAGACAAGAAAACATAAATACAATGAATATTTCAAAAATTGACATTAATAATAATTAAAATTGATAAATAATAATAACAATAAAGAATAATAACAATAAAATAATTAAAATTGACACTCAGAACATTGAACAGTTCACAATCTTTCGACAGTTTACAATTTCGCGAGTTAGATTATAATCTAACGGCTTTTGCAATCTTATGGTGACAGATACACGAAATTGAGCTCTAATTCAATGCTGTTATGGTTTATTTTACTTTGACGCCGAACTTTGACGATTGGATCGACAATTCTTACACAATCGGAGGGCAGATCATATTTTGACAACGGAATCCCGAGATAACTTAATTATGTCTTGGCAACGTCTCGGAAGTTAGCCGCGAGTGAATGTTAGCGTAGGTGCAGTCAACTAAACCGTCCCACTGATACCTAATGTTGTATTCTGCGTAACGAAACGCACGATGTTCTATGATGTTGATGAGAAGTCATAAAGTTTGTATCTGACTATACTTACTTGTAATAGAATTAGCACCTGCTATTTGCTTGCTTTAGGTCAGTTTACACATTGTAAGAAATTTGTCAGAATACTCCGAACACTCACTATGCGAAAAACACAACTAATGCAAATTCTTAGATGTGCAAAATTCGAAACTAATTACAATTAAATTGCAGCTTGCAGGTTTTATTTTCCACAACACAAGATACACGCAATACCAGGAGAACAATGGCTTTAATATCAGAAAAAATACTTACCGGCACCTGCTTCCTCATCGCCTTCCTCTTCGTCGCCACCTCCGCCTTCACCGGCCATCTCGTCCTTTATTCGTTGGAGACGGATTTCGTCTCCTGAAGTAACAAGTACATCGATAAAATCAAGAGATTTTGATATTTTCCTACACAAGAAATATTTCATCCTGAATAATCTGCCTATTTTAAGCTTCATGGTTTTGGTTCATGAAAGATTTCTCTTCTTTCTCTTACTAGCCGTATTTACCTTTTTGAGTCAAATATGACCAAATTGCATTGAATATTGTTAACGACACGATTCACAGTATGTACAAGAGTATATGAGACGAAGGCCGAAGCTTGAATGATCTTGAAATTTAAATAATTTGAAGGAAAAGGAGTTTGTGAAGGATTTTTAAAATAATTTCTTGAAATATCAAACCTTTCTTAATTCTCTGAGATGTCAGCATGCCTTTAAGCAACGTAGGAGCTGGATCAAATGCAACCACCTGGAAAACATCAACATTTTTAGATTCATTGCCAGTAAAATTAATCAACTTGTACATCGCCAGTAAGAATTCAAATACAAAGTAAAATTATAATACGATGAAGATCAAATAAAATTGTTTCTAGAAGCACTGACTTACAACGGCTATCATCAAGATTTGAATAAAATGACTGATACACCAATGTACAGCTCACAGCTGGGTCTTGAAACTCTCATAAACATAAAATATTAATGAGATTTTCATAAAATCACTAAAGTAAAGCTGAGTCAACCCAGCTAACAATATAAGCTGTGACAGATAACAATATAAGTTTTACCTTTCCACCGGCTGACATCCAGATGCCCATCTGATGGTAGTCTCCCACAAGTAAAGAGATGGACGTTGGCTTCGTCTGGTCATACCACATCTTGAATAATGCGTCCTTAATTTCTGTAAAGAATTATTTTGATATTTGAAGGATTAGCATAGTGCTGATCTAAGTCGGTAGCTGAATGGATAACCAAACTTAAGTGGTCTAAATTTGGCGTCACGTTTTGCAGTCAATTCATTCTAAAAGGCTGGAATCGACACTACCATTAGCTGTCCAAGTCAGACCGCTTCCATCCTGACCTGCATCATCACTTACCATCAAGTGAGATCGCAGTCAAGGGCTAACTTTTAAACGAATTAATGGAAAAGAAAAACGCTGGTTACGTCATTCGTGCAGCAACCCAGAGCCGAGTTGAAATTAAAATGCTGTTCTTATTTTTCCATCAGCATTCCAGCATTAGAATATTATTCTTCTTAATTCAGTGCAGCGTTACTGGAATTCTGTTAGAATCATTAATATAATCAAAAACATCGCAGTTATCCTAAAAACTAAAATATTTATGTTTACGCTTCATAGGTGGTTCTTTTTCTTCTTCTTCCTCGCCTTCTCCTAATTCTTTGTCACCGCCTTCTTCTTCTTCTTCTCCGCCTTCCTATAAACAAATAAACTGGTTTTCAGTTTTTTTTCTTTATTTCTATCATCAACAACTTCGTATGCATAGATTCAGGTCTTTAAAAATTTTGCGGAAAATCTATTATTTCCCAGGATAAAAAGTACTCAGTTTATGTCCTTCCTCGGCATGCAACCTGACTTTGTGTACAAATTCGTGAAAATCGGTTGAACAAAGAGACCTTGAAAGCCTAGCAGACAAACACAATCTTGCATTTTGAATATTATTTAGAATGTATTATTATTTTATTATTATTATTTTTTTATACTATATATAGCTAAATTACCACTCACTCATTGACATAATTGTTCTCCTAGAAAGAGACAGAAAACGATTTATTGATGTATGAGAGATGTGTTCGAGTGCGGGAGTCGAGTAGGGAAAAATTATGACATTTCGGAAAAACAAGATGGCGGCCGACGTGATTCTTGTAACTCTTTTGTTTTCCAACCGATTTCGTTACAACTCGCAGTGATTGTAGAAATTAGGAAACGATTACTAGAAAATGTAGAAAAAATTGGAAAAACAAGATGGCGGCCGAGCTGTAGTGTTTTTAAATTTTTGATTTTTCGACCTCGAACCGCGGCGCCACAGATCCGAAACGGCGAGGTCGAGCATAATTTTTTTTTCTATTCCCGCCTACAATTATCCTGTATTTTGACAGAATGGGGGTGGTTTTTGAAAATTCAAAATGGCGGCTGTCACGGCGGCCGTTCGGTTTGAGTTACGAAAAAACGCAATTTTAAACTTCAAATTTCTCGCAGTTGGCAACGTCGGAGCGTTTCGACTTCTGCGGGGAGATTGTGTGTACAGACTCGAGGTATGGATTGGGGAAAAAAAATTACCCCATTTCTCGGGAAAATTTCAAGATTTACCCCAAAAATTAAAAAATCGAAATACGTATTTTTTGCAAAATTCCAGTATGGGCAACCACGTGTCTCACTTGTAAGAATGACATTTGGGTATTTTCGTCGCCGAGGTCTGGCAACACTGGAATTTATCAAAGAAAAAGTGATTTTCGACATGGTCTTTTTTCAAGGGCTATCATTTCGGCTGGGTGCGAGCGAGATGAAAAATTGAAACGTCATCAGGAGCGGTGTATCCTGTAGTTCACAGGAAAATTATAATACTATGCAAAAAAAAATTGTGAAACGAGGTGGCGGCCATTTTGTATTCCTTTTGTGTTTTTGAAAATTTCAATCACGTCTTAGAGGCGGTTGGCAACATTTGGGAAAGTTGACATGTATGGATCGATTGTGTAACTCGACGGGCAGTATTGAGATATCAAAACAGTGTTGCCACATTCGGGGTAGTTTTCGAGATTTTCCCTAAAAACTTCCTCCTGTAAAATTTTGTATGAAAAATTTTTTTTTCACTGATGGCTTCGTATAGAAGTCAGAAAATATAATTTGAAGAAAAATATGGAGACACCTGATGATTGAGGATTTCGGAGACGGGTGAAGAGCACGGCCAGGGTATTGAAGATAGGTGGGGGGTGCTCGAACAAATGTCACTCGAAACCTCATCCAATTGGCGATGAGTTTAAAAAAAACTCAAAAATGTTGGATTCAAGATGGCTGCCATACAAATTTCGTTAGTGTCTATCTCGGAGAGTATGAGAGATGGAAGTGTGGTTTCTTGGCAAGAGATGATCGGGACAAGGAGGTCTATTTAGCGAAATAAAAAAAATTCAAGATGGCGGAAAATTTTTTTTCATACCAAATTATATGGCGAATATTGAAGAGACTGCAAGTATAGAACTATGCAAGATTTTATACGGTTCCGTTTTACCCACGACGAGGCTCCCTGGGATTACAAAACAGGAAACTAATACCAAAGTTTTAAAAATCAGCGCCATTTTGAAATTCTTTGTTACTTGACCGATTGTATTAAAAATCGAGATTTAGGGTTCCCTGGGATCACAAAACAGGAAACTTATATCAGAGTTTTAAAATACCAGCGCCATTTTGAAATTCTTAGTTAATTGACCGATTTCGTTCAAAATCGATATTTAGGACTCCCTGGGGATACAAAACAGGAAACTATTACCAAAATTTTTAAAAAATAGCGCCATTTTGAATTTCTTTGTTAACTGACCGATTTCGTTCAAAATCGATATTTAGAACTTCTTGGTATTACAAAACAGGAAACTGGTACCAAAATTTAAAAAAATCAGCGCCATTTTGAATTTCTTTGTTAATTGACCGATTTCGTTCAAAATCGATATCTGAGGATCCCTGGGATTACAAAATAGGAAACTGTTACCAAAATTTAAAAAAACCAGCGCCATTTTGAAATTCTTTGTTACTTGACCGATTTCTTTCAAAATCGATACAGTAAAGAAAGTCCTACTTGTAAGTCTAACCACATCCCGTGAGCTGCTTTAGCAGCTAAATCGATAAAGTACCTCTTTTGGCAACTTTAACCTACCCCAGCTGGTTCGTCGGGTAGTCTCAGTGGTAACCGTATGGGTTCTCCAAGTTCAATCGAGAATGTATTCGCTCCCATTTCGAACTTCTCAGTCAGATCTTCAGGCTCGATAGTTTTCCGTCCAGTCTTTTTCACGTGATTGAGGTAGTAATCCACACCCGCATCTATCAGCAAAATGTTTAAATAAGCCTTAAAATTATTTCAACGAAACAAATTAAGTTTGAGGGGAATTAAATAGCATTCTTGATCAATTTCAAAGATCAATATACAAGCGGTGTAATTTTGAAATGTATAATTACAGAAGCACCAAACTACCATTGTAGTAAATTTGCAGTAAAACAAAAATAAGAATTTGGTCACACAGAAGCCATGTAAATAGAAAATTTTGAGTGCAGCAGAATGAAATACTATTAATAATGACGGTTACAAATATAATGATGCTTGAGAGTGTAATGATAGTTGCAAAGGTGACGATGATGAATATCATAATAAGGAAGATGATCTTACCAATGCAGTTGAACATGTGGTCTTGATGCATGTGAGGTGGTGGGACTGCGTCTGTGGCGGCAGCGAAAGCGGCAGCCGCTGGCAGAGCTATCGTGCGACCTGCCATGTCGTCCTCCTAGCAAATGGGAAGTTCCGTTCAGTTACAAAAAAAATCGCGCCGAATTAAGAACCTCCTCCTTTTTTGGAAGTCGGTTAAAAAGTGTGACATGGATAATTAAAACTAGTGGTCATTATGTCAGATGCAAATCCAACGGGAAGTACGTCAAAACAATGCATTCAAAGTACTGCACTACAGATGGTGTACTCTCCTTTGACCGACTTCTACTTAGCGATTCTAATAGATTGGGAAGATAATCTTATTTTGAGTAGAGAGTAGTAAAGATTATCTAAATATCAACACCTACGAATAAATTCGTGTTAAGTTATTGAGAAAACTCACCCCTATACCAGCTCTTTCAGCAGCTTTACCAATGGCGGTGTTCTCACCGCGAGGACCCATCATGATTGCAGTGGAACCTTTGGATATCCACTGGAATGCTTTGCTCTGAGACAAAAATATTAACACTATTCAAATGAAAATACCAACCACATAATTTATCATTCATAATTAACAATGTACTGCACACTTAAAAAATATTTTAGACAATGTTTATTTTGTCAACATTTTCAGTGTATTATAGCAGGGTTATTTTAGATTTACAATTTGATTTCCATAAAGATTTCAATTCAAACTTTTGGATTAACTTGAAAAGACTCACGTCTGGTTTCATCTCAGGCGCCCCGATCTCAGCATTGAGCTTGCTAGCGCTTACAGAAATAGGTGAAATATTGAAACTATCATCGACTCCTGGTGCCAAGTTTCCCAGGATGACTTTCGCAAGGTCGTCTTCAGAGCCTTTCACTCGAACAAGGCAGGCTGCAGCACGCGGCTCATCAGATGGAAGACCTAGATGAAAATTTGGTAACTTAAAAATGATTGGAGACCGACTACTGATTGAGATTCGTGGTTATACTTACTTTCACGTAGGAGTGATTTTGGTTAAAAGGGTTTTGGTAGCTGTTACGTTATCTAGGTTTTTAAATTTTCAGCTCTAATTAAATAACGAAGCTACATTTCTTGAAAATAATTATTTATTTACAGATATTTTAACTCGACAAATTAAAATAAGTGCTGAATTGAGAATCTCTTTTTTGTACGTCACGTAAAACGTCGGTTAAAACGCAGTCCAAACATCCAAATTAAAACTATTTAGAACGATTATCTTTAAAGTGCTTTCCTTTGGGCACTATTTCTTCATGGTTGATCTTTTCTCTTTTTGACTAGAAAAAGATACCTAGAAACACTTTGCCTTAACCGGCATGAATATCATACCATTCTCATCACAGCCATGAGGGTCAAAGAAATAGAAACTGTCTTCATGCTTCCAAATAGCAGTGGACCCGCCTCGAGCTGTGACGACGGCGTGTGTGTGCTCTTTGAACAAGTGTCGAAGGGACTCGTTGAGCGAGTGAATACCGCTCCCAGGTTCTGGATTAAGTTGTCCTGAAAATTGAACATACGTACAGATTCATTAACGCATTTTGGGAGGCTTTAAAGGAGAGCTAGGATATTATGATCCCAGTCAGTATTTGTAGGTTGAAACTCAAATATATAAAGTCGGCGTTTGTTTAGACAGACCTGAATCATGTATGTGCAGACTTTACCATGAATTTTACGTGTAACACGCTTGATTCATTTCGAAACTCCTTTAAACTTCAGCCAGTTACGCTACGGTTATGTGTAGTTTGCTCAAATTAAAACCTACCTTCTTTTTCCATTATTATCGTTTGGTACTCGAATTAATAGTCTTGGCCCGCTAAAAGAGCAAAAGAGAGAAATTATAAGAAAAAACTGTAAATACCAACCACTATAGGCACTATCCATAACATCAGTTTCAATACAATCATACTCGGAGACTTTGAATCTAGTAAGAACATCAGCCGCAGCCAAAGTTCCACCACTACTCTTCTCTTCTTCTTCCCCTTCTTCTCCGCCTTTAGCAGGAGAATCAGTTAAATTGATACCCAAACGCTCTAAATTCTCCATTGTGTTTTGATAGAGAATGTCTCCTCGAATAAGTGTCTGCAAAAATAGTTTTACGTTAAAATATAACCACAAGGTAGCCCACTTGAGCCGAAACTTTTCATATTTTACATAATTCACTTGCTTACTTTAATAACTATGGAGATGCTACATCTGTTATGAAAACGACTCTTACCTCATCAATATCATCCTGGGTCCAAGCAGAGGGTTCAATAACATGTGCCATAGCGATTGCAGCGATCGAGGCCGGCGTTGCTTGTTTGCCGCGATGCTCTTCGGGAAACCGTTCATCGGCTTCGTGGAACCTGCCCCGGATCACCCATTTGTTGGCCGCCACCGCTATGTACATTATTTCTATCAATTATGAGTAAACAACAGAAGTGGCGAATATAGGAGCGGATTTCTTGAATTTAATAATTTTACATTGTTGTTGCGCACAAGCGCAACGTGCGTGAATTTTTTTCTTTAAGTCTACGAAAATGAAGTTTGCCTACTCAGTAAAGTTTTTTCACTTTTTAATTTGCAACGGAATTCTTACCGCCAAACCAGCTCATTACAAAATGAACATTCTATTTTGGATTTCAGTAAAGGATTTCTCAAGGTTAGAAGGGTAGACCGATCACTCGCCCAACTGCAAGAAAGTATAACCATCACCACCGCTACAGCCCATTAATGTCCCACTGTTGGGCACAGGCCTTCACTCTCATAGGAGAGAGGGAATTAGAGCTTAGACCCACCACGCTGCTCCAATGCGGGTTGGCGGGCTTTAATGACTATTGTTAGTGATAATAACCGGAACCGACGGCTTAACGTGCCCTTCGAGGCACGGGGGTGAAACACCGCCAACTCCGGGCTAGTACTGAGAATGGCTAGTCGGAAAAACACAATACTTAATTATGGCCCGAGCCGGGACTCGAACCCGGGACCTCGTCGGTCGCAGTCAAACATGCTTACAACTAGACCAACGAGGCAGTCAAGAAAGTATAACAAAATAGTGAAATTCTCACGTTTCAACTTATTGACAGGCTCAGGCATGTCCGCCTGTTCAGTGATATAGACGTCGGATATGCTGAACGGCTTGCGCCTCAAATCCTTAACGCTGTCCAGGAAATGTTCGCAGAGCCGCGCGATACGGCCGAAATACATGAGGCATGCTTTGCCGCCGTCTTGGAGGCCAACCTAATGAAAAATATTCATACGGTACCAAACTTTTACTAGTCTCTAGTCTCTTTACTAATTATTATTAATACGAAAGTATGTCTGTCAGTCTGTTTGATTTTTCACGGCCAATTTTTTCGACCGTATTTGCCGGAATTTGATACAGTGGAAGCTTACTCTGGCGGCACGCTATGATGGCCGGTTTGACACATTACAATAGTGATGTGGAATGTCAATTTATTCTCGAACAAAAAACAATTAAGTTTTGTTTTTGTACCTGATTAAATAGGTTTAATAAAACAAAAATGTATATGTTTATTTAATTTATTTGAACGAACTGAATATTTGAACGAAAATGAATATACATACTTTATATGCACACAAGAAACATATGAATACAAAAGATACCAAAAAAGGTGCCACAAAAGGCCATAATTAATCAGATTCGTCCACATTTAAGAAATCAATTTAATAAATAAATTTTGAGTCCTAAACCTAAAACTACATTCGATAAAATTTATGAATCTCTGCACATCACTATCGTCAATAAAGTAATACAATTATTTCCTTCAAAGTCGTTATCAATTAATACGGAACTTCATGAGAAACTACATTCGATAAAATTTATGAATCTCTGCACATCACTATCGTCAATAAAGTAATACAATTATTTCCTTCAAAGTCGTTATCAATTAATACGGAACTTCATGAGCGGACAAACGTCAAACCGGCCATCATAGCGTGCCGCTAGTTTAGTTTATTAATTTACCACAGGATTTTTTATCCAGAAAAATCACAAGTAGACCTTAAGTAGTTCTCAACAATAAAACAAAAACCTAACTCCACGTGTACGATTTCGCAGGCATCAACTAGAATATTTATACATGAGAATATTAAGAACATAGATGGTAGCCGGTAATTATGTAAATCAGAGAGCGAGCAACACAAAAATGTTATGAAGTAGACCAATTACATATTGCCAAGCAAAGGTCTGGTCAAAAGGCATTCCTGGTCATTCCTGGTTATTGCCAAGAAAAGGTGCATTCCTGGTCCTCAAACTTAAGCAAGACGCCTTGCCTGTGGGTGAATACTCAACTACCCACAACTTACTTTATATCCATATCTATCCGCCGGCCATGGATGGTACACGTAGAACCTTCCACCTTCGTTCCAAATCGCCGTTTCAATTTCGCCAGGAATCTGAAAAATACGTAGGTTCAAACGTAGTAGTAGGTTTATATATAAAAAAATCTGCTGTTACTGTAGTGCTATCTCTGTTTGAATCATAAGCGTCTTCTCGAATTTCCGTCTTCTTATATTATAGTAAAAATTTTCAAGTTTCGGTATTAGAAATGTTTCTACAATCCGTACGTATTTTCTCACTAGGTATAACATATTCAAAGATAAATTGCGGAGTACTTTTACCTGTAAAACTCCCGCATCAGATTCTTTGAAGAAACTCTCGATGCCACGGCAAAGGTCGAAAACGTTGGGATTAGTGGAAACCAGCTTACCCCAAACTGCTATACCACGTTCCTGGATCGAAAATAATTAAAATGTTGTTGTTTAAACATGGGGCCAAGCTAATTATGGTGCTAAGTAATTATAAAAGCTATGCATTATGAGGAGTTATATACCTTTCGCATGTATTCCCTGTCTCTAATCCTGAAAATCTCCTTCAATTCGCCCAAAACTAGCCTTCGGATAGGGCCACCTCTCTCAACTAAGGACTCCTGTAAGGACCAATTGATTAGTTAAATGAATGTTAGTTATATCTAAAACTGTCTCGTTCGTCTAGTGGTTAGCATGTTCGACTGCGGCCGACGAGGTCACGGATTCGAGTCCCGGGTCGGACCACAATTAAGTATTGGGTTTTTCTGACTATGAATTCTCATTACTAACCCGGAGTTAGGAAGTTGGGGGTGCTTCCCGTTAAGCCGTCGGGTTATTATCACTAACATGATAGTGGTCAAAGCCCGTCAACCCGAATTTGAGCATCGTGGTGGGTCCAAGCTCTAATTCCCTCTCTCCTATGAGAGTGGAGGCCTGTGCCCAGCAATGGAACGCTAATGGGCTGTAGTGGGAGTGGGTATCTCTAAAATGAAACAATATACACACATCACAAAAAATCTTACCCTAAACAAGTTGTATCCAATATCAAGGGTCTCGTCCAATATGTCCTCGTTCCACCCTCGAGCGCGAAGTCTCCTGAGCATTGCCAAAGCGGCCACACAGCAAGATATGCCCGTGAAGGTCTTGAACGTCTGGTATCTGTTTAGCCATAAATGTCATTTATCAGAAGTGGGATCACCCGGGAGCCCGGTTCCATCTTAGACTATCATAACTTACCATCAGGTTAGATTGCATTCAAAGGCTAACTTGTAAACAAAATTCTTTATACTAGGTACGTATCTGCTGTCTACCAGCAATACACCCAGCAGAAGTTCATTATCATGTACAAACATATTAAGTAATTTTTTCTAGCTGAAAGTTTGGTAAACTTAACTTGATGCGTATTTTAAGTGCACATGATGTACAAAGCCAAACTTTCTGCAATTTTTATTGCCTGTAAACATGTAGTCTGTGGAATATAACTATAAACTACTTTCGCCCTAAGAAGAGGAGGAAGATTAAGGTATACGGAGCAACAGCAAAAATATATTCTGAATAAATGAACCTCACAAGAGGTGGTAGGTTGCTCCTTTCAAGCCCCGAAAAGCAATCAGTACTTACCGCCAACTAGCCATATGCCTGGTGGCCCTTAGAATCCACTTCTCCACGTCAATCTGTTGATATTGCGAGTGATAGTTTTGGTCAGCAATCTCCACGTAACTGTGCATTATTGTCTCAGACTTCGGGCGTGGTAACATGTCATCTCTGAAAAGGTATATGGCATTCAGTCAAAGATATATTTTCAACAACGGCAGACGTTATGACCACTTTTGAACAGTTGTAGCATTGAAACTCCTTTTACTATTTCTGTTGACTATTCATCAATTTCTAATCACGAATGTGAACGAAATAGTAATCGTAATCGTTTGTCAAACGAATAATTCGACCTATTTACGAAGTTCATAGATGCCTGCACGTCAATAAGCATGTATGAACTCCTTAAACAGCTAGACTTATACGTTTTAAGCTGCCAAATGATGACGATTTGCTTAGAAAATTTGGCCTCTGGTTATCTCACTTCCATTTTAAACGATATAGGTATCTAGAGCGTAATTAAGTTGGTACTTTGACTTTACTTACAGATAAGAGAGTACGCTTAGACTTGTAAACAGCAAATTACGATCGAATAGATTTAAATTTCCGGCTAGCGAGACCGTAGCCAAGGGCTAATAGGCTATATTACACTGCACTTTTCACAGGGACCCTTCCACTTGAATAAGTGTAAGGAATAAAGGGTTCCTAATTTGATCCTTATTGCTGCGTAATAAGCGTGGCTCTAACTAGCGGCCACGCCCACCCTTACCACAGGGCCCTGTGGAAAGTGCAGTGTAATAGGCGTATAATTCAGCTACTTAGGGTGTGGAACACCCTCCCAGCGCACGTGTTTCCTGCCATGTAACTTAGGTACTTTCAAGGCAAGAGTGAATAGGCATCTTATAGGCAAGCGTGCTCCAACCTAGACATCATCTTTGCTTTGCACTAAGCATGATTGTCGTCAAGCGCAAGCCTATCTCACAATAAAAATTAAAAAAACTTAATTGACGCAGTTTTTATACGACTGCCTGAAAAAAGGAGTATATTGTTTTCAGGGTTCATGTATGTATGTATGTATGTATGTATGTATGTATGTATGTATGTATGTATGTGAGTTTGTATATTCCACCATAACTTCTATACGCCTGAACCGATTTTGATAAATGAGGTATCGATAGAATCCCTAGCTTATTCCGGGTGATATAACCCGGCTAGTAAAATTTTTAAAAAAATTGATGGGGTGACCATGGTCCCGCATTAAAGACCAAAATTGAAAAAAAATATTCGAAAATAAGATTAACTATATAATCATCATCTAGAAAATGATGAGTAGATTCCAAAAATATATAACACTATAGTTCAATATTTACTGATTCACAAAAAAATATCATTTAATAAAAAATGTGAATAAGATTCCAAAGGCTATATGCAAATCGCTTCTAATGGAGGTAAACTCCAAAAATAATATGGCAGGGCAGTCGTATTTTTTAATTCGTTAATTTTTATTTTATGAACTAACCTGCCAAAAGCGTGCGCATCCTGGCGGGGGCAGTATAGGAAGAAGTTTTCTCCTCGCAGTTGCATCAACTGTTCCATGGTGGGTCCAGGAGGAGCGCGCTCCGGAGCGACCGGCAGTTGGGGAGGAGGCTAAAGTATGGTGAAATAGTGCTTAATATTTTACTGTCAGGGGATTGTAATAAAGTTTTTAAATCAAATATTACACCAGTAACCACCCACGATAAACTAGATCTTCATAGTATAAGTTCGCTAGTATCGACTTATATCATTAATGCGAAAGTTTAATATAATTAACTGTAATTAAACTTTGAAAAAAAGTTCTTGAATTTGTACATAAATAAAATACGAAGAAACTTTTTCCCCGACCGAAAGAAGCTGGAGAGCCTTGTGGGAACTTTGAATGGATCGGAAATAAAAGGAACAGTTCTTACTTCTTTGGGTGTTTTCTGATAAAAATCTCGAACTTTCCTTTTGGACGTTGCTCTTGACGTGGCCAAGCTTACCGCACTGAGTGAGCAAAGTGGATACTTTCCCTGAAAATATTAATAATATAGTGTCCATAATAAATCAGAGTCCATACAATTTTAGTATTCGATCGTCTAATCTAACGTCTAGGGAGAAACTGAAAAATTAACGCTGGCTCTAGAAACTTGAAATTTTATTCGAACTTCTCTGTGATAACGTAGAGAACAAAGGCTTTTGAGACATTCCAACGAAATTTTTGAAAACCTCAACGCGGGTCAATGTTCTGCCCAAATGTGTAAAAACTATGAAAATACTTCTGACCAATTGACCACGAAAGTCTACTTTGCCATCGGACAACGCAGTCTACAATACCAACAATTCCAGCTTTCTTAAATTACCTGCCATACCCCTAACAGGTTAGCCCACAACACCTTAGACTGCATCACTTACCATCAGGTAAGATAGCAGACAAGGGCTAACTTGTAGTAGAATAAAAAAAACTGCTCTAAAAACCACACAAGCTCACAATCCAATAATTCTTACGACACGACTGAGAAGCCAAGGACAGTTAAGCGAATTCCGTAAAGGTAGCTATAGAATCGCAAGTGACTATTGGTGATAAGTTAGAACACGTACCTCGTTTCTTTTTTTCTCGATAAGTGCGTTTATATTCATGGTATCCCATTCACTCCTGCAGTGTATTTTCAGAGCCTTAAGATCCAATTCGTAATGGGGCACTCGGTCAAGAGGCTCGATTTGGACAACCTACAAGTAATTTTATAAATATGTTAAATCGTCCAAAAATTTTGAACAACAGACCCTTATTATATATATATATTCCAAAGGTTTTGGCCGTTGCTTATGTAAATAGATGCTGTAAATAAATATTTTTTTTCAGCTGCTAGGTCACGAGTAAGAAAAAGACGCATGGAGAAAATGGCTAGTATATTATTCTGTAAATATTTAAAATATCAACTTAATAGACACATTTCAATATTGTGATTTTCATTCTAACTAGGCTATGAGGATGATGATGGTGATGATAAAAATATATTACCTCAATATTCGTCAAAGCTAAAGCAGGTTTCGGAGTGCCCATCTTAGCTGTTTCAAGATCTCCATAATTCGCGAGGAAGTCGACGACAAACGACGTTATTCCTGCGTATCGGAGAAACGCTCCAGCTCCAAATCTGAGACATTTTTATCAAAATAAGTCCCTGACTTAACTGTCTAAAGTTCTATGAACTAAGATTGTCGTAGTCGTCTCAATCAATAGACTTACATTGCTGGAAATAAGTGTCTTGCAAGTATAGTCACCGAAGACGATAGTGTCCAACATCTAGATAACTACGTAACAATAGGGATGATGACAACTCAATCAAATCAGCAACTCTTTATCAAACTTAAAAACTCACGTATGGAAATTGTATGAAATACACAGTAGTGAAGGCATAAAATTTCCGCACTTCTTTTCTTTAATCATAAAATTAACCGAGGATGTGATTTTTTGGTCTTTTGGAAGACCAAAAATCCCTCCCCTCTATTTAATAATCAGACCCTCAAATAAGAATTTCGAAGAAGACCCTCTATTGAATAATCAGTTACAAATAATTTATTTTTGATATAGGCATCATCCCTATTCAATCATCAATCTATATACATCCACTGCTAAACATATGACTTTTGGCGAAATAGCCGTCACATCTAAAAATGAAAAATAAATACATAAACTTATTCCAATGATTACGATAAATTAACTTTTGCCCATTGAGGACGTCCATCCTCTCTTTCGGACCATTATACATTTTAAAGATTGTCTCTTACAATTTATGCGGACATCCCAGGTCGTCCAACATATGAGGGTCAAAGATGTAGCAGACGGTCTTCACTTGGCTGCCAGACTCAGGCGGTGGGGGGTGTCCCCAGATGAGGAAATGACGATCCCCAGCCGATAGGATCATCATGTACGTGGTGCCTACGCGTTTCTCCATAAAACTGAAAGAAAGGTTTTTCTTATAGTGATTTTTTTGCGCAACATCTTAGATTAGCTTATATTGTCAATGATTTTGTCATGTTTTACAGCTCCCGGAACTGTTTAGAATCGTCATCCTAGTTATTAAAATGCAATTTTGTTTTCCAGGGATATCACGTGGGATTTGTGATTTGACCTTTCTTAAATAAGTTTTCCGTTTGTGTACCAAGGTGCAAACTATTTCTGCGCCTTTCGTCTCGATCGATTTAGCAGCTGAGCTGTGATAGCAGACAGACACAGAGTCACATTTTAAATATAAAGTAGATACCTATGAATAACTACTACTACTCACGCCATTAAATCCGAGTCGGGCTGTATGTTATCGGGATGTTTAGCAAGTAAACCTTTCTCAACTTCTACCATCTTGATTGTATACTTCTTGTCGTGAAAGAAGAACGATGTCAGTAGCTGGTTCAGTTGTAATTGGGGTTTACCTGATCCAAATAATAAAACCTAATAAATTTCTCGTTTAACAAATCATTTTAATGTTATTTCCACAACCTACCAAAGGGAGAAATGAAAGAGTTAAAAGTGGAATGAATCGAGGGTTTTATCTATTTGATGAGAAGTCATTTACGCTAGTAAGCTTAGCTTACCTGATGGTAAACGACAAAGCCTATTTAGATGGAAGCACGCTAACTTCTGGGCCTAATATCCTGTATATACGCTTGCCATATACAGGATATTAGGCCCATATACGTTTCCTTTCTGTTAACTCCTCTTTTAGAAGAGTCCCCTAGCACTTCTTTAATGCTTTATAACTACACTCCCTAACCAACTAATATATTGGGAATGGCCACCGACAACAACTTTTAGTAGTAAGGTACGGAAGGTAGGTAAGGAAGTTTCGCAGGAGACCAATAAATCTAGCTTAGAAACTGAACCTGGGATCCTACCACTCAAATCGTGAACTAATGCATCAAAGACTGATACACCATTTATTTGTATACTGATTTCTATAAAATTATTCCTAAACATGTTTTACATAAATATATAAAAATACCACACAAAATATCTTTAAAAATAATTCTACAAAATTAAACATCCTACTTGCTGCGAGGAGGTCTCAAGCAACTGGTGCAGTGGTCAGAGCTCCAGAGAGGAACCTCACAATTTGCGCCGTCTCAAGAATAACCGCCTTCTGTATCCGACCCAAGAAAGCGTCTTAAGGTGTTGTTCGAAATTTTTCGCAATAAGACCGTTAACTGATACAAACAAACGTTGAGTCAATACTCCACGTGGCGGAATCTCGTGAGCAAGGTCCAAGTATTTCGATACTTTTTATTATTCTGCTTTCACCAGGTTATCATCATGTGGAATAGTAACATCAACAATCATTGCTCGGCGCGCTGAACGGTCAACTAACACTATATCAGTATATTGGAAGCAATATACCTTCCAGTGATAATTGACCGATCCCAGTAGAGCAGGGCACTACTCTTTTCGAGAACTGATACTGGGTCATGTACCTATTGTACAGTAGCTCAGAAAAAAAGACTGATTACAAGTCTTAATTTAAAAAAAAAACACGACTGCCCTGGCAAAACACGAACTAAAAAGTTAAAAATCTAAATTAATCTAGATAAATTATTAGAATCTAATTCACATTTTTATTAATTGATATTTTTTTGTTAATCACTGGATATTGAACTGTAGTGTTATATATTTTTGGAATCTACTCATCTAATCTTATTTTCGTTTTTTTTTTACTTTAGTCTTTAATGCGGGGCCATGGTCACACCGTCAATTTTTTTTAAATTTTACTAGCTTATGTCACCCGGAATAAGCTAGGGATTCTAACGATACCTCATTTATCAAAATCGGTTCAGGCGTATAGAAGTTATGATGGAATATACAAACTCACATACATACATACATACATACAAGAACCCTGAAAACAATATACTCCTTTTTTCAGGCAGTCGTATAGTTATTAAACTGATCAAATTCACGTTACCCTTGTAACACTTGAGAGCCAACATGCACTGCTTATAGAAACTGTCGCCGGAATCAATCAGGTCATTGACATCTCGCTTGACGAGTTCTGCCGTCTCCTTCTCTTCTAGAAGAGCACGACATACCACCGCTATACAGGCGGTTTGGGAACCTAAAAATGTATCAAAAGTAGAGTAGGATGAGTCTCCGGCGTCCATTGAGCGAAATCGTCCGAACCAGTTGCTGATTTATACTGACTTTTGAATGAATTGGACTGACTTTTAAAACCTACGAAACGTAAAATCCTTAAATTTCTTTTTTAAATGAGTTCAATGACTTTTTTAGATTAGCGGACCCACTTCTTCGATTGAGTGAATATTTCATCAGGCTTGCTCTCGCAACACAAATCTTGAAACACGCATTTTGTTATTTTTAACCCAGAGGTGGCCAACACCAAAATGGTGGTTTTAACTTGAAAGCAGCGGAATTTCCAAAAATGTTTTTACAGGAAACCTAATGTCACAAGTTTGGAACCCAGCGGCTAAGGTATTGCGTTGATGGATCCGTTAGGTAGTCTACCAGCAGGTAGCTGGAAGTCAGGACAAGTATTTATAGATAGGATTATCATTGGCGCAATAATTATGCCTTGTAATTAAGAGGCCTTGGTTGGTGGAGGATCTCTATTCATGTTTTGCCTTGAATGTAGTAGGAAGCACTGAAACCGGAAGTGGATTACATTTCATTTGGTGGTTTGATCAGAAACGTTGAGCAAAAACGTTTCGTTACCAACAGTACAATAGTTTCCTGGTCTTGTAAAAAAAACCTCTTCCTGTACTAAAACCTTGATACGAAGTTACTATGAAAATAAAGGCAATTAAACGTAGGGTCAGCAATGTATTAAATCATTACCACAAGCAGTTGAAGAATACTTCTTAGAATTACAGCCGATGCTGCCTTGTAGCATCATTTTATTCTTTTCCACTTGATGGAAGTTGTGCCAAATCTGCAAAAAGAATATCTCACGTTACAATAGACTTTTAATGAAGTCCTCTTGAAGGTATCTATAGGAAGTATTTAATTTATAATACAATAGCATTCGTAAGATGTTGAAAAAGGGTAAAGCTGATACATGGACGTACTTTGTATCAATGAGCTTCCTTTTTCTTGGATATTAAACCCTCTTCCACAGAGGTGGAAAGTCCTTTTTAGGAGATTCCTTCCTATAAATGGATTTACATTGCGATACCGGTTTAATGTTCTTTTGGAAGGAATGAATGCAAGCTAAAAGAATATTTGACACCTTAGCTCGTATTTCTATCATCTACGTACGAGTTCAGAAGCCCTAATAAGTAAAAGCTGCATAGATCATTTGTTGTGATTGGCTGATTCTGTGGTATTCTTGTTAAGATAGCTAGATAGTAGGTAGTAGGTAGATATTAATCAATCAATCAATCAATCAAATAATTTATTCAATATACACTGTAGGTACACTTATGACGTAAAAAATTACTTACCTACCTATAAAACATGATGGTGATAATAATCGGTTACGGTAACTTAAAAATAAAGCTACGAGGGTTCAAAACGCGCCCTAGTCTGAGAAGAGCCCACAAACTCAGCCGGGGGTTTTTTTATTATCACCATCTCACAAATTAAAAGAGTGTTAGCCAATCATAATTGTGAATGCGATCGTTTTACTGTAGCAATAATTATATTGTAATAAGCCTTCGACTATCGCGGTGCTATCTCTGGTGAAATACAACTTACCTTCTTCAACTTAGCACACTCGTACAAAGGTTGCGTGATTTGGTCTGGAGGAATTCGCATTAGCTTCCGACGACGTCTCCTCCGCTTCAAATATGGTGGTACCCATTTTTTTCTTACTATCTCCGGTAGCTCTATTACCTGTGAATAAAACCGGTGAAGTGCGAGTCAGACTCGTGCGCAATATGAGTACGTAACCCTAATTAGCATTTTTCGGTTTTTTTCCTATACTTGTGCTGTTACAAGACTTTGCTTCTTGCCAAACTTCATGATACTAGGTCAGCGGGAAGTACCCTAATAGGTTTTGATTTATTGGCGAGTGTCAAAATATGCAAAACATGCGACATAACCGGTTGATCTTGTTTTGTTTTGTTTTGATTCTGTTGACTTAGAAGCTTGGTTTTTTTTACAGCTCCAAGCGACCGTAGACCATAGACCGTATTTGATATTAATTTCTCGCGTTCTCGAAAAAAAGGGGGTTCACAGTCAGACAGACAGACTTGTACGAAGTTATCTTATAATTTAAGGGTTCCTTTTTTCCTCTTGAGGTAAGGAACTCTAAAAATGAACACAGATTAGATTGATCCTTAGTGGATACATACAAATCGAGCGAAAATATTGTTCGTGTCCCGGGAACCACGGAGGCCTTCATAGCCTTTTTGATTTTCACTGTTCAGATGATGAGTGAAAATAATTTGGCCAAACAAAAATAGTAACTGACCGACTGCACTGCAATAATCCTAGTATCAATAGTCGCGCACATGGTGGCTGAAGATTGGAGGAAGAACCAGGAGAGTTGGAGTTATTTGAAGGCGGAAACCAAACCATTTAAAATCTGAGAAACTCGGGTTTCTTTCTTAGATCGCCTAATAAGCATCCTAGTCTATGCTATAGAATATAGATGGATGAACGAAGCTTAGAAAGCCCTGCAAGTCATAGCAAGCCTGAAATAAATAAAATAAGATCATAGTTCAAAAAACAACAGGTTCGGTAAAAAATCGGAAAGCCTTAGGAACTAATGGTAACACATGCTGCTATAGCTAAAGTAATGCTTATGTGCGATGGACACTTACGATTGGTGGCATTCTCTGGGGCGGTCCCGGTGGGTACCAGGGTTCAGTTTTAATCTTGACCTTCGTAACCTCCGGCCAGCGCCGCTTGAAGCGCGCCTTACGTAACATGGCTCTGTACTCGGCTTCCCTGAAAATGCTCATTATTAGAATAGGGATAATGACAACCCAATCAAATCAGCAACTTTTTATCAAACTTAAAAATGGGTTGCATGAAGTTCACGATTGTGACGTCATAAATGTCAACGCACTTTTTTTCTTTAATCTATCTAAAACTAAACGAGGATGTGAATTTTAGGTCTTTTGGAAGATCCTCTATTTAATAATCAGTTAGAAATAATTTATTTTTAATATAGGCATCACACATAATGCCGGCCCTAATTATTAAAAATTGGGAACCTGATGAGAAGTGATGTTGACGACTAAGAAGTAACCGCGTTTACCTAAAAAGTGTAAATATATATTACTAGATGATACCCGCGACTTCATCCGCGTGAATTTATTTTTTTTATTCCCGAGGGGAGTTCTCCATAATTTTCCAGGATGAAAAGCAAGCCTTGCTAAGCATGTCCTTCCGAGGGATGCAACCTATATAAATTTCATCGAAATAGGTTGAAATTTGAAAAGAAGGTTAATTAAAGCGTAGCTGACAGATAGAGAGACTCATTTTCGCATTTAAAATAATAGCATGGATTTTGGTATATAAAAACAGTTGATAACCTCGTGGTAAAAAAATCTGACCTCCTATTTGAGTGGTCGGGGTTCGATCCTTGGGCACGCAATAGGGAAGATGACAACCACATACCAGTTTTAACAACTCAATCAAATCAGCAACTCTTTCTCAAAGTAAAAACAAGTTTAATTTCAAGTTTCCAGACCCAGTGGTTTGAGCAGCACGGTGATAATATTCATTAGTTTATTATAAAATTGAGTAGGTAGGTACCACAACTGATACCCCCCTATAAAAGCATCGCAACCTTCTTATACCACCATCCACTTCCCGCCACGTTTTTATGGTAGTCTGTCCAGCGAACAAATGCCTCGTTGGTCTAATGGTTAGAGTGAGTTTGAGTCACGGGTCGGGCCATAATTAAGTGTTGGGTTTTTCTGACTAGAAATTCTCAGTACTAGCCTGGAGTTAGGAGGTTGGCGGTGGTTCACCCCCTTGCCTCGGAGAGCACGTTAAGCCGTCGGTCCCAGTTATTATCCCTAACATAATAATAGTCGTTAAAGCCCGCCAACCCGTATTGGAGCAGCGTAGTAGATCTAAGCTCTAATTCCTTCTCTCCTCTGAGTAGAGGCCTGTGCCCAGCAGTGGGACGTTAATGGGCTGTAGTGGTGGTGGTAATGGTCCAGCGAACTGGAGAACATCTCACTGTTCGCTTGACGGTAGGTACTCCTCGCGGCCTCGTGATGTCTCCACGCCAGAATGCGACTGCCTCAACCGTAGTTTACATAACTAGGTAATGCTATGCTAGTTCGCTACTTACTCTCGAGCTATCTGCGACGGAGTCTTCGGTAACTCTTCAGGTTCAGGGGGAGGCACTACAGATACCCTCCCCTTGCCTTTGGGTGTAGCCTTCGAAGAGTCCGTTTTTTTCTCGTCCTTCTTCTTATCTGGTGCATCGCCGGACGCTTGTGATCTATAGTCGCATAGCCATAATATATATAACATTAAGCCTAAGTACTGAGGTGATTCATTAATCATTATAAATTCATCGTCATCGTCATCGTCACCTATAGACGGCCACAGCTGGGCATAGGTGTCTCGAAAGGACTTCTAGGCCTATTACACTGCACTTTTTACAGGGCCCTGTGGAAGGGTGGGCGTCGCTTATTACACAGCAATAAGGACCTATTTAGGGACCCTTACTTCCTAAATCTTATTACACTACACTGATTAAAGTGTAAGGGTCCCTGTGAAAGTTCAGCATAATAGGCCTATTCGTCATTCCAGCACTATCGATCGAACTGAATTATTAATGGCATTAATTTAAATACATACTTATTTACCTGCTTAATTTTGAATTTGAATAAAAAACGATTTTCTTATACTACCACCCACTGCGTAGGTACAAGTTCAAAGTTCTTTACCTGATGATAGCCTGAAGTCTAGAGTGATATTATTACCACTGCGCCAGAGATGTCATACAGATTTTATAAAATATTTTTATTGAAAATATTTGGGAAAAAATAGAAACTCACTTCTTTTTGTCCGCCATCTTTAACCGCTTTTCATATTTTTTTCAAGCAAAGGAACATTACTTGCGTCGTCTTGATTTTCTGAAAATTTAAATTTTCATTGAAATATCATCGATACCATTCGATATCTATCTATCTATCATGGTCAATATTGCATAATACATAATTATATCGAATGGTTTAGAGTTTAAATCCATGTTAAATAATATTTTCATTTTCATCATCAACCGAAAGAAAAGAATTATTATTAAACTAGCTGATGCCCGCGACTTTGTCCGCGTGGAACAGGTAAGATTTGTTGATTCCCACGGGAATACCATATTTTTCCGGGATAAAAAGTAGCCTACGGAATTCTCCCGGTCCTCAACTATACCCATTGCAAAAAATCACGTAGATCCGTTGCGACGTGATTAAAGGACAAACCAACAAGCAAACGCACTTTCGCATTTAAAATATTATTATGGTTATAACAGTACTTACGGCTTGTTTTATGTTTTTTTAATTTTTATGTTTTCAATTTTTATTAGCACTCCCACATTTTTATGTTCATGGTTTGAGGATTGTTTTGTTTTATTTTAACACAACAAACTTCAAAAGGAATTTCTTTTTTATTTTTACTTTTCAAATCATTTTCAAACTAGCCGGCATTTTATTTAAAGTCGTGACAGACGTCGTGATCAAAAATCGTCCCGATGCAAACAAACGTGATGCAAAAGAATTTAAATTTAAATCAAGAAAATAATATATAGCTGTAGTTAATGATTATATAATAATATTTAATAATATGTAAGTGAGTGAATTTCTTTGATCATATATTTATTTCTCAATATACTATCAAAGGTGAATTTGATCTCATTGCACTAGGAGTCGAAAAGTGTATAAACCCCCTAAATTGCATCAGAAAAGAACGACTTGTCTATGGCCGGAATTGGTGAGATCTGTGGGTGAGATCGCAGTCAAGGGCTAACTTGTAGGGGATAAAAAATCATCCCTTGACCTTTTAACCAGTTATCTTGTCTCTGCTTATAACTTTCACCATATTCGCCGACTTTGAACGATGGATATCGATTTCTAAAACCGATTTCAAACAGAAACAGATCAAAACTATATTTGGTTCATTGTATAGTTCTACCTTATTTTTAATTCTCTATTTTAATAGGTGAGATTTTACTTTAATAATGTAACACTCAGAAATTGTTGTACAGTTTTCTCATCGATTCCAATTGAATCGAATAATTTTGTTGTTCTATCTGCGTTTCCGTTTCATAGACTCCATAGACCAATGGATTCTGCTCTTTACAATAATTGGCCGTAGACAAAATTATTTACCTTTGATTTCTGACTCATTGTCACATAAACACATTCTCACATCTCTGATTTTTACAAAATGGCTGAACTATAAAGACGTGTAATATGATTTTTAATAAAATGGAGCTAATAAACGACTACTTTTCTCAAGCAAGCGATATTGTGTGTCATTTAGAAGTTACATATTACGATGTTACAGTGTTTAACCTGACCAAAAGTGTTATTTGTGTTGATTCTAGTCCTTGGATATCGGACAAGGAAACATTGGACATTAAGTGTACAATAAAGCCTTCTGATATATTTAGGCCTAGAGATAGAGACCTAAACATGTACGCGTGAGTTTAAAATGGCTTAGCATCCTCTTTAGACTTGTAAAAATAGTGTATAATTGTAAAAATGCATAGTTTTAATGGTTCGCGTCAAAGACGCAATCTCTTAGATCTAAACGGATTTGCTCCGATACATTTTCCTCTTACAAGTTATTCGACAGACCCTCGAACACGATCTAAGGACGAAATGAAGCACACATACGGGGACACCTTATTTTTTAACAATCTGCACCTGATTCCGGACCCACTTAAGAAAAATTTAGCCGATTCTGTTATAACAGGTGAAGAAAAAAAGGAAATCAACATGGTCGAGACAAAAGAGGCCGAGAGGCCTCAGAGGCCTGACTATTATCCATCTCTGGCAGGTATAACGAGTTTCTTTTCTGGCGTTCTCAATGTAATGGGAGCGATTTTCCAGAAGCGTACGACCTCGCCAACCTCTCAGTACTACGAATGTTTCGAAGACTACAATGACCAGCAGATGGCGCCGTCAAAATGGCAGAGTTCCAATATTGAGATTCAAAATAAAAATGAACGGGATGCATTCATTTTTGCCAGTAACAATGAAGTAAATACAAATTTGGAAGAAGATATGAGTGCTGACTTTAGATTAGCTGCTAGCCATTGCGAGGAAAAGTTAAATCAGGTTCGATTACTGTTAACTAATAAAAATAAAATAAATGACCAACCTTCAAAGTTTTGTTCAAACCAACCACAAAAGGCTTTTATTGAAGCGAGCTCTGTAGAGGAGTCATTTCAAGATGCATTTTCTCCTGAAAATATCACCAGTCTTGCCAATGATACATATATTGAATACTACAGCCCTTATAATCATCACAATGAAGAATATATTCATGCAGAGGCCCCAAAAGTTAAGGCTGAAATATGTACTAAAGAACCTACAGATATAGTCTATAGCTTACCAATTGAAAGTAATCAAAAAAATAACCTAAATGAGAATACTGTGATAAATGATAGAAGTTTTGTAAATACTGAAGAAATTGTATCCTCTTGTGAGGACAAATTAAGTAAATTAAAAGCGCTGTTAAAATCGAAAGGTAAAAAAGTTGACAATGAACTGGAAACATTTCCAAAAGTACCTGATATTACAAATCCCATTCCCATACCAGTTCACAATTCAGAAAAATCAGAAAGTCATAAAGATTTGCCTAAAGAAACTGGGTTTGGCAATGAAATAAATTCAACAGAGCTACAAAGTTCACAAGACGGTGACTATTTCAATGAAGTGGCCGGTAAATTTTTCTCTTCATCCTTAGAAAGTGATGATTCCTTCCAAATTGTTTTCTCAGATAGCCCTCCCAATTGTAGAAGGAGAATCCCATCAGAATGTGATTCGGAAGACTCATTCATTGTGTTTGAGGAATCACCAGAAAGTTGCTATACATCTCATGATGTATTTGGAGAAGACCTTTGTGAGGTTAACCATTCAGATTCTGATTCGGAGATTGAGGAGGATTCTGGTATAACTTGCCAGTTGGCTCATAATTTGTCACGGACTGTTGGTGATTTGACAGATGATAGTTTGTATAGTCAAGATGTTGTTGACAGTGTGCAAGTGTGTAAAGAGATTTTTAATGATAAAGTGAATGAAACAGAAGTTGTACAAGATGAGGGGAAAGAAGACAGGAAATGGGGTCTGTTGCTGAGCGAGAAAAGAAAATCAGAAAAACGAAAGTTGCCACCTAAAAAAGTAAGTTTTTTATCTTTAATTTTATTTGTAAGTAGTTCAGGGGCCATACTGCCAATGCTTAAAGCAATACGTAAGCAATATTACTCAAAATAACTGGTTGAAGTGAAGCACCTTGACATTCCTAAAATAAGGATTATAATTCTAAAACAAGAAAGTCAACAATAGTTAAACAATGAGGCTTTAAGCTTTGGCATTTGGCACAATGGCCCTAGACTTGTTTCACAGCAAGCCACCTGGAAAATGAACTAGGATAAGTATCCTAGTCTTAAAGTTAAGACAAGGCAAGAATAGTAAACAACAATATATAATCTAAGTACTTAATTATAGCCTAAAAACGCTGCAAGTCTGGTAAAAAGTTGGTTTGTTGTTTGATGGAAAAAAACGGCTGTCTACAGTTGACTTCGTCATTATAATTCTGTGTCAAGTTGCTCATTGAACACTTGTAGATAAACATAAAATTGATAGTGTAATCTTAATTAGCATTTCTCTTTCACATGTGCACATTATTATATTTAAATATTACATGTATGTATGTGAGTTCATTTGTTGCCTTGTATTCTCTGGAGATTATCTTGCAGTTTTTTTTATAATTTAGGCTTTGCACAGTCCTTCCTTCCTTTATGATATTTTTTATTTACTAGCTGATGCCTAGGACTTCCCCGCATGGATTGAGGTTTTTTAGTTCCCACGGGAATTCTTTTTTTTTTCAGGATAAAAAGTAGTGTGTGTGTGTTATTCCAGACTATATATCTCTGTGCCCAATTTCACCCAGATCCGTTCAGCTATTCTGGCATGAAAGAGTAACAAACATCCATACATACAAACTTTCGAGTTTATAATATTATGTAAGGACTAGATTTTGCAATAAGTCTTTTAATTTCCACAGAAACTCCTTAATTTTGTGAGATATCACTCCCAAGTCCTGAACTATACCCATGCAAAAAATCATGCCCATCCGTTGCTTTGTTGTGGCATGGTTTAAAGACAAACTATTTAATAAACCAACAAACAAGCACACTTTTGTATTTATAATATTAGCAGGTAGGTAGTAAGAGGTACCTTAAGTGTCATCTAAAGTGTGTATGGTTGATAGGATATAACCAAGCCATAATTAACAAAATTAAAAAATACGACTGCCATGCCAAAAACAAACTAAAATGTTAAAAATCTAAATTAATCTAGTTAAATTAGAATTTTATTCACATTTTTATTAAATGATATTTTTTTGTGAATCACTGGATATTGAACTACAGTGTTATATATTTTTGGAATCTACTCATCATTTTCTAGATGATGTTTATATATAGTTAATATTATTTTCGAAAAAAAAATTAACTTTAGTTTAACAAAAATGTGAATAAACATTTTTATTAAATGATATTTTTTTGTGAATCACTGGATATTGAACTACAGTGTTATATATTTTTGGAATCTACTCATCATTTTCTAGATGATGTTTATATAGTTAATATTATTTTCGAAAAAAAAATTAACTTTAATTTTTAATGCAGGACCATGGTCACCCCATATTTTTTTTTGTAAATTTTACTAGCCTGTGTCACCCGGAATAAGCTAGGGATTCTAACAATACCTCATTTATCAAAATCGATGCAGGCATATAGAAGTTATGGTGGAATATACAAACTCACATACATACATACATACATGAACCCTGAAAACAATATACTCCTTTTTCAGGCAGTCGTATAACAACATAATAATTGTATTTTTGCCAATTCATACTACTTAGTTAATATAATAAATGCGAAAGTGCACATTGCTGTCTGTTATCTGGCCCGGTGTCCAAAATTGGAACAAATTTTTATGCCTTTAGTTTGTTTTTATTTTATTTTTCATATATACTAGCGACGCTGTCACAGGTTTTTACAACATTTGGTACAGGGATAACTTGGTTACCAGGGCCTAAATAAAATGACAGATCAAAATATATTGCGATCCCCTTCATTACCGATATTGATGGCACGAAAATTGCCCACACATGCTCCTTTTTAACCTGGAATTTAATAGAGTTCCCATAGGATTTTTATTTGTTAGTTAATGAGGAAATAGATAGCTAGTAACCAAAGAAATACCTACCAGTTTAGAGGATTAAATAAAACATAAAGTAAACATTTTGATTCATAAATACCTAATACCTAATTCCTATTAATTAGTTGACAAACAGCTTAAGGATTACAATGGCCATTCATAGTTATTTACAATGCCCTTTATTCTGATGAAAGAACAACAGAATAACTACTTAAGTTAGGTATTTAGTTATTAGTAAACAATAGTTTAATAAAAACATAATCATGCTGTACTAAAATATCATAAGGAGGCAAATATAGTTATTACTTATTTCCTGCTAAATAGTGACTAACTATTATGTAACATAAGTATTTATAAGTATTATAGAGTTTAATTATTCTGATAAGCAATTTTATTATTAAGTAAATAATTACTTGAGTAAGTAAGTAAAATAAAATAATAAATCTGTCACTAATCATATTTCAATTCAAGACAAGATTATTTGCCTATTTCAAATATTATCATAATACAAATATATTTGAAGTGCGACAAAGTCAATAAAAAAACTGACCTTTTGACATTAGAATAAAATATAAGTAATAGGTTTCCTTGCAATTTTATATACTAAGTAGCAATCTAGGATAGGTACAACCGAGAAAACCACAGTTAAGACGTTATGGTTTTGTAATAGGAAACAATATTCAATAGTTATGAGATTGCTTTGCTCTAACAGGGCTTGACATGCAAATAAATGAATATGTTTTGTTCTAGATGATGCCCGCGACTGCATCCTTGTGGATGAGGTTTTTTATTCCCACGCGAACTCCTTATGCCTGTCCTTCCCTGGGCTACAACCTACCTCTATACCAAATTTCATTATAATCAATCGAAAAGACAGAGAGACACACTTTCACATTTGTAGTATTGAGTAGTATGGACTATGGATGTCCTTTAGTGAGCAAAATTGATAAAAAGGAATAATAATATTTGTCTCCTTAATGAGCTCTATATTAAGCTTTTTTCTTGAGTCAAGATTCAAGAGTTCATCGCTGGCCCTAGAAGTTGAAATATTTGGAACTGCATAGTTCACACTATTTATTCCAACTTGAAGCTTTCATCAAACAGTTACCTGCTTTGATACCTATAGTTGACTCAATCGGTCAGGGATGCCTGATGCCTAAATAACATTTTCCGAGTGGTCGACCTCCACGTCAGACTGTGTGTCATGTTACTTCGCGAACTTACCTACCTATAAAGGTTCCAACCGAGAACAAAGCGCTACTCATTAGCTACCTAATGATTCAATCATGTGAAATTATGGAGAAATCTAGCTCCTCGTCTGATGAAATAAGATGCACCTTACATTACGTTCCAACGAAGCTTGCTTGAAAGCTGTCATACTCAACAACCAATGACGATTGACCAAATTTGATATATAAACTTATCTATGGTCCACATATGACATACTAGCTAATGCCCGCGACTTCATCGACATCTGTGCCAAATTTCATCCAGACCCGTTCAGCCGTTCTGGCGTAATTGAGTAACAAACATCAATCCATTCATCCATTCAAACTTTCGCATTTATAATATTATAGGTTTATAGAGTATAGATAACTGGAATAATGACGGCGATTACCAACTATTTCACGCTGTTATTGTGAATTAATCGGAACATTGCCCCTTATGTAGACTAGACAATGTTTCAATAAAACACAATTCGAGACTTTATGGGTAGTTAGCTAACTAATTAGAGTACTTATTTAGTTTCAAACTTTGTCATAAACAACCGTTATCGCGAAAGTACGTGACAACTGACAGTATTATTCATCGTGATTTTATACCATATTTCATCACTATGGTTTACCACTCGACCGATTTCCCCACCACGTTTACCTTTTTGTGTGGTCACATTCTCCCCCTCACCCCACCCCACTACCACCACTCGTAAAGTTGTATGATACAGCGGTTTTTGGGAAATGACCTAGTTACTTGCTTTTCTCTACTGCTTTGAACAGGCACTAAGTGTTTGACTTTTTTAGTAAGTACTAAGTATGTATGTGTCTATATGTACTATGTAGGTAAAGAATATAGAACTTAAAGGAAAAAAAAAAACACTAATAATATAGGCAACTACTGTTGTTCATAAAAAATCCAATATATTATGTTCAGCGGTCACCCTTCTAGGTCGTTACTCGTTATCATAACACACTTGTTTGTGATATGGAATAGGCAGAAGTCTAACGATTCACTAACTGCGTACGATACAATGTTATCTGGAACGTTCAACGCCTAATAAATGTACCTAGGTGACCAGATCATAATGATATTACTTAATATTATAAATGCGAAAGTGTGTATTAGTTGGTTTGTCCTTCAATCACGCCGCAGTTGAGAAACGGATCGACGTGATTTTTTGCAGGAGTATAGTTGAGGACGAGAGTGACAGGCAAACTTTTAAAAAAAAACTTAAGCCATGTCGACGTAGTCGCGGGCACCAGCAATAATAGCATTTTGTAGATCGAGTTTCTGTTGACCTACAAGTAGACGTTTACATCAAGCATGTTCGAAATAATTATCGCCTGAGGCACAAATAGTGATTATATTTTACATACTTACCTGCGGTAATAGGGATGATGCCTACATCAAAAATAAATGATTTCTAACTGATTAGGATTACATAGAGGGTCTTCCAAAGACCTAAAATTCACTTCCTCGGTTAGATAGAAAGTTTGATAAAGAGTTGCTGATTTGATTGAGTTGTCATCATCCCTGTTGGTAGGTAATGAAGTTAATAAAACAATGCAAGATGCTTTTTCTTGTGTTCCCTTTCTTTTCAGTTCAGTTCAGTTTTCATAGTGGTAGGTACGACTGCATAAATTGAATCATTTGTTCGAATTACTTGTGTGCGCAAATAGTTTCGCCTTTGAAATTATATTCCGAGAAGCTGTCGAGTTTCTTGTTGGTTCGTCTCAGTAGGAATTAGACGGGACGGTTCTAAAGCACTTTGTAAAATTTTACTTAAGTAAAAAACTGGGACTGATATCACATAAGAGATCTCGATTACAGATTCCTTTTCCAACTAAAACCCTCTTTGATAGTTGGGACAGGCTCAAAAGACTGTAACCCAGAAAAGCTATAGTTGTCAAAATTGTCGAGAAGCACTATGAAAGTTGGGTAAAGTAAAGACTATATTACTTTTATTTAATATAATATTTAATTATTTATACGGTATCGTCGGTATCATACAGGGTTCCAAAGGATAATTATCAATGATTATTATCATGATAATTATCGTGATAATTACAGATGTATAATTATCGATTGATAATAACAAAAAATTGCGCTCGTGAAAGTGATAATGGTGCTAGCAGCAAAAGCTCACCCTTTTCCCGAATTCATGTTTGGCGAATCGTACAAGAAAACCTGCCTGCCTGCTTTTGTGGTGGACTTCTGTGAGTTTAGAAGATGAAGAGAGATAGCCACAAACAGAAAAGTTCATAAAGTTTTGTGAACAGTTATTAACCGCAACAGCTTCAACTGCGGCGTTAGAGAGATGTTTTTCTACATTTGGGCTAGTGCAGTGAAAGCTAAGAAACAGATTAGGCAACGAAAAGACTGCAAAGCTGGTATTTATGTTTAAACTAGCGAATGCCTGCGACTTCGTGAGCGTGATTTGAGGTTTTTTGGTTCCCGCGGGAACTCTTTAATTTTCCGGGATAAAAAGTAGCTTATGTGCTATTCCAGACAAACTATCTCTGTGCCAAATTTCAGCCAGATCCGTTCAGCCGTTGGGGCGTGATTGAGTTACAAACATCCATACATCCATCCAAACTTTCGCATTTATAATATTAGTAAGATATTACAACCAAGCAAACGAAACCAAGAAGCGAGATCTTATTTGGCTATTAGGACAACAAATAATAAGTTCTACTGTAGCTACAGCAGTAACAAAGCCAATGGAAATAGAATCATCATCGGATGAAGATATTCCTTTGTCATTTTTGGTCAATCCAATTTAATATTTAATATATATTATAATGTTAATTTGTGTTGGATTTCAAATAAATAAAAAAAAATGTTTTTATTGTTTTGTTAGAATTATCAAAACTATAATGCATTAGTTATGAAACAATATATTAATATATTATATATTATATACATATATTAATAATAAATTAATTATCGGATAATTATCAAGAAGCGTAATTATCTTGATAATTTGGAACCCTGGTATCACAATGTGAATATGGGGTCTAAAAATAATGAGGGAATTGATGAATGACGTACAGTCTTCCATCAGACGTTACCAAAATATCTGCTTAATTGTAATTATTTTGGCTTCATCCCAGACAATTTAATACTGGTCTTGTTTGGCGCAATTTACTAGGGCACGTTTTCATTTAGGTATTATGTATGATTCTATATTGGTAACTGTCAGTTCCACTAACTAGTTTGCGCAGACAACAGTCTTGAGTCTTGACATATAAAGAGAAAAGTGCTATCTGAACGAGTCATGAACGCCCAGCCCAAACTTTTCTCGAAAAAAGAAAGTCTAAAGTTTTTCAGAGGTGAACCTTTTTATAATATGGAGACAGAATAAGGCTGGATTTTATGAAGTGTCTCGGGAGCGAAGTCGCGGGCCATTGCTAGTTGTTTATAATGTCGAATGTAAGTACCAATTACCTAGTAAGTTTAATTTAGAAAGTGCAGAGTTTACAGGGATTATGATTTAACGAATTTAATAGATACATGATTCGCTTATCCCTACTCCCGAGCCTTTACTACTAAGTCTAACAATAAAATGACTACTAGAAGACTGAATCACATCGAAACCATACATAAAATGTACATTTTAACTTCAAATCATTTAGGTTGCAATTTGAAAAGACCATTCTTGGATCATAAAGAAGAATAGTAACTCCTTAGTTAGGTATAAGTAGTTAGTTCATAAAAAGAACAAAGGCGATTGTCTTTTGTGTTATCTCCGAGCTACGCATTAAAATAATTTGTGATGCGTGGACACTATAAAAAGTCATTATTCACATAGCGAAGAATAAAAAGCGCTGTCATGGATTCTGGGCCAGGATCGTCTCCATTCTCAGCAGGTTAGTTGCGACTTGCGAGAATAGTCGAGTGTTTCCCCGAGGTCATTACCCGGGTTTGTTTTGTTTACGCCACTATTGCTCACCGGCCTCGAGTAGTATCAATGATTACATCAATGACGATGCAGATGACTCACGTATTCACTTCGTCATAATTTCTCATCAAAATGACACACTTTACTGGATAAATATATCTCAAACAGTTTGTAGTTTGCACTATACAAAAAACATTGCAATATTGAAAACAAATTGCGGCATTTGTACATTATCTAGAAAATGTACTAGATATTTGTAGAAGTTACTGAATAAAATAAAATAATAATATCCAAATAGATTTACTTTGTTGACTTTTGGAAAACGACTAGTACTTAGTAGGTACTTAGCTGTTGCCCAAGAATTCGTCCGCGTGGTTAAAGATTTTCCAAACTCTGATCTCATTCTGAGATAAAAATTTAAATAATATCCCACCTAGGTACAGCTATGCAGTTTCCATAAGGTCTTCAGGTGGTGTTTGATAAATTCTACCCGTGGACTCATCTGTGTATGTTATCCTTATGACGTATGATAATCCATGAACATACAGATGGAAGAGCCATGTTCTATTTAGAAAGTAACGCAATCTGATTGCCATACAAAGCTGCGGTGCCATCAATGATACGCTGACGTCAAAGATGATTCAGAGCGCCGAGGTTAGGACCTGCTGTGTTATGTTTATAAATACTATGTTACTACTAAAATTCATTGAATGCTTTCAATTCAATGCTATCTACAAACTTACAACTAGCTCTTCCCTCGTCGTCGTCGGTCAGAACTCAGAGCTAAAATTAAGATTTGTCCTTGTGGAAACTTTGCATAATACCTATTTCCTGTGTCCATAATCCACTGGATATTCTCAATTTATTTATTTAGCGTTTGCAGTCTGGATTCATCTTTGCCACTTCGTCCAGTTGTATATCTAGCTTTAGGTCAGCCGTTCGGGCTTGGCATCTATTAGTGAGGTGTCAGTCAGCCAGAAAGTAGGGACTGATACGTGTTAACTGATAAGTGTAGTACTTAAATATTTCGCTCTATACTTCTGTTATATATACCTATGTACACAGGTTTGTTTCTTTGCTTCAGTAATTTAATTATTAAACATACTTAGTTAATATTTAATAGGTACACATACTAGTTCTTTTGCCTTGACTCCTTGAGACATTTACCACCAATTAACCTTGATTGTAATAGACCCAGTATACATACCTGCAAATCTTGTTAGATCGAAAACAATTGGTTTACATCTCCTTTGCAGTGGCAACTCTTATCGAAATAAGGTCTCTGACGCCAAGTACAACAGACCTCCAACCTGGAGGTTTAAGTGCGGAAACCTGCCCAATAGGAATATAGAAGGTCACTCAAGCATTTGATTGCACATGCGTGTATGATGCGTGTATTAACTGCCTCGTTGGTCTAGTGGTTAGCATGTTTGAAAGCGGCCGACGAAGTCCCGGGTTCGAGTCCCTAGTCGGGGCCGTAATAATTTAAGTATAGGGTTTTTTCTGATTAGAAATTCTCATTACTAGCCCGCAGTTAGGAAGTTGGCGGTGTGTCCTCCCGTGCCTCGGAGAGCACGTTAAGCCGTCGCTAACATGATAATAGTCGTCAATGCCCGCCAACCCGCATTGGAGCAGTGTGGTGGATCTAAGCTCTAATTCCCTCTCTCCTATGAGAGTGGAGGCCTGTGCCCAGCAGTAGACGTTGATGCAGGCTGATAGATGTAGTCACAGCTCACAATGAAGTGTCGAATAGACCGCACAATGGTGCCGATTCTGTAATGTAACATCTCTAAACTAAACTAAATTTTAAAATCGCTAATTTAGTTTCTCTATCTCCATATGCTATTCTGTAAATGCCTTCAACTAAATTTAAAATGTCTAAAATTGTCTCTAAGCTGAAGTCTAAGTTGAATTGCGAGTGTTACCATATACAGAAACAAAAATTGCACGAATTTGTCTTTGTTTTTTGCACAATAATCGTCATAAAACTTTTTGTGACTAAAATCGCATTTAAATGACTTTTTAAACGAAAAAAAATTACTTTGCTATAATAAAATTGATGTTCCTTACACCAGCTACGTAATAAACTGCCAAAAAGAGACATTTTGATGATCCTACATAAACAGATTCCTAGTTCTATGATGCTACTACATACTACCTCTATGGCTGTCACTTGTCGATCGTGGACCGTCGTCTTTGGTACATATCTTTGTTTATGTTTGTTTTCATTTCGATTTTCGAGTTACGAGTTTTCAAAATCTTTGAATGAATCCCCAAGCCCGTAAAAGATCGAAGAAAAAGCAAATGTAACTTCTAGTAGAGAAATTCCACCCTAAAAATGAAGTTATAACCTAGGCATAGAACAACAAGTCCCATGGGCGTCCCCGGCCACCCTGGTGAATTACGTGGTGGCAAGCGGATGAAAGTAAAAGGCTACTAAAAGAAGCAATTGGTAGTACTGCATCGAAAGCTATGGCTGCTGCAACGACAAACATCCAGGGAGTTGGATCACCGGCTTTCGTCTATCTTCTGTTCTGATTCCGAAATACAAAGTGAAGTCCTGTGTTTGTGACCGTATAATATCCTAACTGGTGCCTGAATTTCTTCAAGTCTAGGCCAGTCAGATTAATTGTCGTGAATGTAAAAGTAGATTTACCGAAATAGACAGGGTACCTACATAACCTACAATCTGCGCGAATCTGTGTCGTTTAGATTAAGATCCTTTTATCACCGTAAGTGGCACGTAAGGCTAACGTAATAAACTATCTGTGCGGCTTAGAATCATTCGTTTTATTTGAAACACCCCTGCATAGACTAGGACCCGTTAAGTAGGTAAATCCTGTGTTCACACAGGAATGTGCAACGAAGTGCTTGAAGTCTAGTAGTTGTAGCTTTAGTTTAAAGATAGCAATAACTAATGATCACCATCATGTTTTATATGTAAGTAATGGACGTCAATATGTGTACCTATAGTGTACCTAAATTGAATGAATGAATTGAATTAGTCAACCTAGACACTCTGTTACAATAATTATAAATAACTAGCAGACGCCCGCGACTATGTCGGACATAGTATGTGCGGACAGTCCGCATGGATTGAGGTTTTTTGGTTCCTGCGGGAACTCCTTAATTTTCCATGATAAAAAGTAGCCCTTATGTTATTCCAGACTAAGTAATCTATATCTGTGCCAAATTTCATATAGATCCGTTCAGCCGTTCGACCATGATTGAGATACAAACATCCATCCATCCAAAATATAATATAGCTGTTACATGTAACATTACATTACATGTAATAGCTATATTATAGTTCATGTTTAGGTTTTACGGGATGTACCTTTAAGTGTGAGATCTATAGAGCGAACTTTGACTTTGTTAGACTTAAGACATGGTTAAAACAAGATATGACTATAAACAAGATGTTACTCACATAAATCCACCTTGTTTTAACTCTGAGCCTAGTCAAAGTACGCTCTATAGATCTCAGCATAAGTATGTCTGTATGATAGGACCTTCGAATTAAACAATTTTGATCAAATTTAGTAATTTAATTAGATTTGATAATTTAATTTAATTTAGTACAAAGGTACGTAGACTTACATCCTGGAAATGTAAAATTACTACTATTTACCTTGGAGCATCAGTTTTCAAGGGTTCACAAGCTCATCTTATTATACAAATATGTTGATTTGAAATGAAAGACCTATGTATATATAACATTTTTATGTAACTAATGTTAATTATATATTGATATTTATTCATTTTTATTTAGGTACCTATTAGATTGTTATAAAAGAATAAAACAAAAATAAAAGGTTTTAATTAATTTCTTTTTATTAAGTAAAGTATCTAATAATAAATCCTTGTCTTATTATTCTTGCTTATGCATTTACTAGTAACAGATGATGTGAAACTTTGTTTCTGCCGCCTCAGCAGATCCTCTGCAGCTGTGTTCTGGAGCTTGAGATTGAATACATGTCTGTTCAACCGATACTTGCCCAGTCTTGGGTAAATTTGCTTGGTGAATTAAAGTGTTCATCAGCACTATCTGCAAAATGCACTGAAATTTTGTATTTGATATTTTAAGGAAGGTAAAGGTTACTTGAAAAAACTGCAACTTGTAAATTTTTACAGTTTAGTGAAAACATGCATATTTGACAGAGCAAAGCAGTCTCCAAGTCTACTTGAGTGAATTTGCACTTGTTCTTTAGATATAACTGAAATACTATGTGCTACCTACTGAAATATACCTACTTATCATATTTTATAATATTATGTTGCAGTGGTTTAGGCAATCTAAATAATTTTAAAAATTTATCTTCTGCCTAACCTTTACTAAAGTAGATGTTCCTAAACTACTTAGATACATCTACCACTTTGGTATAGGTTTGAGTAAATATAGGTATAGATAAGAAAAAAAAAAAATATTACCTAATACAAAGGAATTAGCTTATGACTGTATTCTTTTTTATTGTATGGGTTCTAACTACCTACCACAGAAAATGCAAACAGCATGAGCTGATTCTCTGTATGGCGTTAGTTTATTTCGGTTTTCTAAGGAAACTTCAGAGCTACAGACCATTGGGTGTGTGCGTACCTAAAGGGTAGGAAAGCAACTGATATGGTGCAACTATGTCCGTCTGGTCACAATTTGCACATTTTACTTATTTTCCCTATGAATACTACCTAAGATTACAAAATTTACCTTTCTCTCGATAATAACCAGAGCTTCAACTATGTATTGTTGCATTTTAATAGCTGTTATAATTTTAAACACGTAATCATAATCATAGCCTTCATTGCTGAACAAATATTTTTACAAGATGTTGTTTTTCTTTTTACAAAATTTTTTAGTGAGCACAAGCTTGTACTGCGACATAGGCCTCCTCCAGAGCCTTCCAGATCTTCTTCTCCCGTGTTGTTCTGTGCCATGTAGCACGAGCCACCACTCTTACAATCATCCTCCCATCTTTTCCTTTGCCTTCCTTTACACCTTTTGCCACCCCTAGGATGCCACTAGGTCACTTCAATAGTCCATTTTCCACTGTCTCTCATCATGAGTCCCGTCCAACGCCATTTTAACCTTCTTATATGCTCTGTTATATCCTTCACTTTGCTGCATTTTCTTATAGTTTTTAGGTTTATTCTGTCTTTCTTTTTGATGTTTATCATACTTCTCTCAATACTATATTGACAAGTTTCTAGTTTCAGTGCGTATGCTTTCGTAAGTGACCAAGTTTGGCATCCGTAAGCATCAAATACTTTTTGATTTGCACTTACTGGAAATTCTTCAGTTTTCATAATTTCCATTTAAGACCACTATAGTTTCCATGCGAATTTCTTTGGTTAACTTTTTTAGTCATTTGATTGTGAGGAGAGATAAATAATCTCAGGTACACCATCTCCAACATATTCTATTGGTTTGTTATTAACTTTTATGTAATTTGGTCTCCATTTGTCATCAATTTAGTTTCTCTGTAGGTATTCATAGTTAGACCTACCACAGCACTCTATTTTTCTAGTTGTTTTAACATTTAACACTAAATTCGAACACAAATGCACCTACTAATGCATAGAAATTAAACTTGAACTATTAACGCAAATAACTTTTTGTGAAAATTCGTATTTATTTTGCTTTATTCCGCTTCTCTAAACTTAGCGACCACCCTCCGAGGTCCTGTCTAAAATTAGAGAAAATTATTTAATTTTAGTTTGACGTTTCTTAATTTTAGCGTTTAGAACGACGACCAGAATAGCATTTCGCTATTTTATCGCTAAATTGAATAGTTAGAACTGTCAGGCATAATTTTAGGTTAGAACTGTCAATTAGGTGTGTTGTCAGAATAGCAGACGTCTCTAAGTCTAATATAAGAGATTTTAAATTTAGAGAAACGCACTCTGAATCGGCACCAATAATCGCCTTTAAAAACATCTTAGTGTTAGTGCCAATGGTGAGTCGGCTAAATTGTAACTTAATACTTTCCCATTGTTTTCAGGTCACCTTCTCATCACAACCACCGAAGGTCCACGTGATGAGGGTCTGGGCCTTCGCAGCGAGACAAGCAAGAGTCGGCCAGTGGGAGCGCCACGCTTTAGATAGAGATCGATTCAAAAGAAGGTGAGCATTATTTTTTTATTTGAATAGCTGTTATTGAAATCTTTATCTAGTGACTATCACTCCGATAACGTTTTACGAGACAACTGACGGACGGATTTTTAGGGTTCCTTGTTGACTGCGAAACCCTAAAAATCGGTTGGAACTTGGAACCTTTACATTTAGAATGTATCAACTTACCTACAAACCTGGTGAGATCGCCGTCAAGGACTTACTTATAGAAGCATAATCCTTCACATTCTCAAAGGAAACCCACGCCCCGAATTATTGAAAAAACTTTTGGTCAACATTCTTTTTCCAAATTACCAAAACCAGTAGGTAATCATCCAGTCATGTAATCATAATATAGAAACAGTACTTATATATGTCTTATTAATCTCAAGAGTCGAATTTTATCGAGTCGAGTCAGTGACATTTCACCGTCCTTATAATACGGGATGTAATGTGCACCAGTTCAGTATATAACAGGTATTTGGAAAAAAAACACAAAAATACTTACCAAGAAGTTACAACGTCAATGTGCGCGTGCCTTTAGTGAAATAGAGCCAGTTTGACCTTCCTCTACACTTACACCTTACAAAATCCTAATCGGCAATTGACTAAATCAACTCGACCTTAGCCAATCCAAAGTCCACACTAATATAATAAATACAAGTGCAAAATGTATCTGTCTGTAACCTTTTCTCATCCCCTAACAGTTTAACATGTGTTTGGCTCATGGACGGCTTTAGGATTCTACGAATTAAATAAATAAACATAGCGTTCAGTCATGTTTCGTATTAATTAATATTATCATATGCAATAAACGCCAACCGAAATCGGTAGCTTTTGATAGAACAACCAGATAATAAAAGACACCCGAAGGGCGAGTCTAATCTTTGTAATCACAAAGGATAAAAAAAAATTGTATATTTTATGATTGCTTGCAAACTTTCGAATGCAATAAATTACGATAATCACAATTCACAAGCTGCCATAACCCATAGTGCGATTGTGTAAAAGAATTGGTGTAAAAAATTTAAGGATAAGGCCGACTAGAAAATCTGCGGTAGACGAAATTCGGTTGAAGGTTGATTTAGTAAAAGTTAGTTATAACTAATTATAAAAGGGCCATTTAATTATGAAAAAGTTGATGTCAGTGTCACTACTCACTACGTATTACTTGCAACACAAGTTTCGTATGGGCTAACTAACTAGTAACTATGCAAGACAAGCCTTATCAATTTCGTAACAAGTAAAACATGGAGAAAATTATCCATAATAGGAAGGTCGGTTCGGTTTGACATGGAACAGTTTAATCTTGATTACTTTTATAGATATTTAGATCTCCAGCCGTATCACAAAATGCTGCATAAATAATTGTTTCAATTTACAATCCTAATTGTTGTAATTGGCTAATTTTGGCCAATAGCAAAACAGTAATTCTTAAGAATTCAGATTAATCAGAGTTAATTGCGATCATACACTTATTTTCTGTAATAGGGCTCCATATTCTTGTTTCCAAAAATATTCCTATAGATCTAGGATAAACTCTGAAATTTAATCTATTTTCTTCTTTTGATTTCAGAATAGCCGATGTTGAAATGGCAATATCATGGGTGTTTAAGCGTCAACATCGTACTCGTATAGTGTTTCAACGGTTCAGACCGTGGTGGAATGCGGAAAGACGGAGAGAACTTGCCGAAAAAAAAGAAAAAGAAGAACAGGAAAAAGAGCGAAAAATAAAAGAAGAACCTATAGCAGAACTCAAAGAAGTAGACGGAAACGGCGAAAATGAAACTGAAGATCTTATTGATAACACTGATATAGAAAAAGTTACCATTGTTAGTAAAGATGTAGATTCTAAAGAAAATGTTATTCAGAATGGAACAAATAAAACGATTGTTGATTGTAATGGTTTCACAGAGAATGATCAATCGATAAAATATAATGGCGTAACAAAAAAATTCGATTCAAGTCCTAATAATGTGTCGGGTAAAGTAAGTGATCATGAGAACACGGAAATATCGAAGTCCTTAGAAACCGTTTCTGAAAACGATAATTCCTTTGAACAACGCAGGGACCGCTCAAATTTTAAAACTAAAAACGATGGATTAAATAATGATATAAATGAGAAAACACCAAGTATAAAGGACTCTATTAGGATTTCGACTACAGATGATAAATTATCAAATAAAATTCGCGATTTACAAATAAAAGATACAAGCATCGATACTTGACGGTTTGTTTATGAAATTGGATAGGGAAGCCCATAATACTGGAATGGGTAACTACTTGATATTGGTCTGACTGAACGGTTTTGGTAAACTTTGAGACTGGAGAAGTTGTAATGAAATTGGTGAGTAACTAAATTCTATAACATGACGTAACTAATAAAGGGAAGCATATTCTATTCCTTGATTAAGCTACACCTGTAACTTTCAAAGTCTTATTATTGAAAATATGAAGAAAGAAGATTTAAGAAGAATCTTAAATCCAGTGTTTCCGCGGATGGAAAAACTCGCGTGGAATTCCGGAATCAGTGAAACATTTTTATCAAGATTATAAATAGGCCTTACTGACTGTTGAGCTTTTTATTTTTTTATTAATGTATTTACCAAATGTTATATTGTACTTAATGTGTCGCAAACTTTGTATCTGAATATTCTATGCTTCAATCTATTTGTTACTCTGCAAAGTTCCGTTTATAACAGAACTTCTTTTAGTCTAAATACTTTTTTACTAAAAAAATATGCGAGACTAGGATTCGGCCGCAAGACCAGGGTTTCGCGAAATGTTTTGAAACGATTTTTAGTCGAAAACGAACCAGAAGTGTAATTAACTTAACACCCACAATTAATAATTAACCAGGCACTTCAAATCAAATAAAGTTCATAGTACTATTCGGTTCCGTTAATCTATTAACATATCATCTTCTCCAAACCATCGCCAGCCTACTACAAACCACAAGCTTCCTCCGAGAATGATGAGCGTTTAGGCCATGTGCCACCTCGCTGGGCTGGTGATCCAATACTAATTGACCCGTCCGATATAAAAAAAATATGACCCATGCATTGGTTTTAGGACTATTAGGTATAGTTCTTGCAATTCACGAGTGCACCTGGCTCATGGTTGTGTTAAAGTCCTATCTGTATACATTTGTATATGTCACCGTAAGATTTTAAAAACCGTAAGATTATAATCTAACTCGCGAAATTGTAAACTGTCGAAAGATTGTGAACCGTTGAATGTTCTGAGTATAAATTTTTGAAATATTGTATTTTAAGTAAGTTAGGTTAGGGTTAAAAATAAATAATCAGGTAGTGCCCGGTCGCAGGTTAACTTAAGGTTAGAACGGCTAGAACTGAGGTTCTATCGGGTTAATAAACCTAATAGATTACAATCTACCGGAAAAAAATGCGTTAAATTGTAATCTTTCGACACTGCGATTTCGCGAGTTAGATTATAATCTAACGGTTTCGACTGCAGATCACGAGGTCCTGGGTTCGATTCCCGGTCGGGCATAAAAATTGTTAGGTATTGGGTTTTTCAATTTAGAAATTCTCAGTGCCAGCCCGGAGTTTGAAGTTGGTGGTGTTTCACCCCCCGTGCCTCGGAGAGCACGTTCAGCCGTCGGTCCCGGTTATTATCACTAATATGATAATAGTTGTTAAAGCCCGCCAACCCGCATTGGAGCAGCGTGGTGGGTCTAAGCTCTTAATTCCCTCTCTCCTATGAGAGTGGAGGCCTGTGCCCAGTAGTGGGACGTCAATAGGCTGTAGTGGTGGTGGTGGTGAGGTTTTTACAATCTTACGGTGACATACGTGTATACGTGATTGCGCGTACGACTGACCGTTCCAAGAGGCACGCACACTGACGCAATGTGCATAACTAAAAGTTCCACCCTCGCTGGTAACTGTCAGGTTCATTTGCGTACACATTTGAGGTAATTATGCGTCCTATTTTAATTTAATCTGGGAATAAGATCCAGTGTATTTGCTCTTGCCATAAAAATCATCAGGTCTAAAGTGAGCGCTACATAACCTAGCCGATGAACTGGGTTTCCAATTTTGTTGCAGCAAGGCTGTGTACCATAGTCTTCTTCATTCCTCATCAGCAGGAAAATGGTGTGCGCCTTTATTATCACATTTGAATGTACAACATTACAACATTTAGGCATTATAATGGATTCATCTAAGAAAATTAAACTATCGCGTAAAAAGTATACGATACTAGTAGGCCCGGCAGACGTTGTCCTGCTCTATCTTCTTCGCAATTTTTCCATATTTTCTCACCGTTTAAACCTTCCCTGAACTACGACAAACATTTCAAAACCAAAATCAGCTAAATCTGCCCAGCCGTTCTCGAGTTTTAGCGAGACAAACGAACAGCAATTGATTTTTATATATATAGATTTGACAGGTAAACAACACCAGCGACGATGCGACACCAAGCGGGATAAATAGGCAGTGTAGGCCCCATTGCAAAAAAAAATAACTGAATATAATTTTCCTTTTAAAAATAATTAAGTAGCAGTTTGAGTGGGTGGTCCGTGCCTGGCTATGCCACGTACCATATTGCTGAAATTGGTACTTTAAAAACCTAGAATCAAGAATGAACCAACATGCATCACTGGAAAGGAACAAATAATACACTTATCGTTTCAACTTTAACCGGTACTTTAAAAACGTAGAATCAAGAATGAACCAACATGATCACTGGTAAGGAACAAATAATACACTTATCGTTTCAATTTTAACCGGTATTTTAAAAACGTAGAGTCAAGAATGAACCAACATGATCACTGGAAAGGAACAAATAATACACTTATCGTTTCAACTTGAACCGGTACTTTAAATACGAAGAATCAAGAATGAACCAACATGATTACTGGAAAGGAACAAATAATACACTTATCGTTTCAACTTTAACCGGTATTTTAAAAACGTAAGAGTCAAGAATGAACCAACATGATCACTGGAAAGGAACAAATAATACACTTATCGTTTCAACTTTAACCAATTATGAGAGAATATTTTGCTTACAATCATTGTTTTTGTAGGTTAATCATCATTACTAACACCTAATTTTGCCTGCTAAGTGAAAAAAACGTATTTCTCTTAGAAAAATATTGAAATTAAAAACAAAGGATTGTCTGGTGGGAGGCTTCGGCCGTGGCTAGTTACCACCCTACCGGCAAAGACATGCCGCCAAGCGATTTAGCGTTCCGGTACGATGCTGTGTAGAAACCGATTAGGGGTATGGGTTTAATAACTGCCATACCCCTAACAGGTTAGCCCGCCACCATCTTACACTGCATCATCACTTACCATCAGGTGTGATCGCAGTCAAGGGCTAACTTGTTCTTTTGCCATATTTTTGCGACCATTCCAACTCATCGGATTATTTTATGTGAAGCTCAATATAATGAGCAGAACAGGCACTTTCAAAATAACCAAGGAAGGTATATAAAGAAATGATATAACTTGAGGATGCTAAGTTCCTAGTACGTTGACTAGGCTGAATAATCGATAGGTCTATGAAATAAAAATATATAGAAAAAAACGGAAAAGCGCACAGTTATATAGCTAGCTGCGTTAAAATCTTAAGTGTATATTGTAAATTACTGTAATTTCTATATAACATAAAATACACAATTATATAAACATGTGTAAATTAGATTAAATGCAAAAAATAGTGCTTAAAAAGTTTGAATACAATGTAAAAAATATAATCTATTTTCAATGATATTCTCTTAAAAAGAGAGTTTATAGTATTCAAAAACAATTTTAGAAATAGAAAATTTTGTTATATAATGATTGGTTAGAAAATCCTATTATATTTTGTTTGTTGTTTTTTTGTCATTAAAAAAAGATTATATTCTATAAATCGTATGTAAGGTACTGTAAATTTAGCTATTAAAAATATAAATATAAAAAGGGTACTTGATTATTTTTTGTTTGTTAGCAATATTATACCATATTTTTACTCTAGTACTTTATATTTTGTTGCCTTTTTTTAAATATAAATATATTTTATGAGCTATGGTTTGCTAGAAAGCAACCGCTCTAATAGGAAACTGTAGCATTGGATTATTCAGAAACATTCTAGAAACTTGTGTATAATTTTAAACTTGAAAAATATGCCAGTGTCTATTGCTTAACATACGGCCCCTATATACGTTGTGTCGTGACTCTGGAGCTCAGAAGGGTTAGAAATATTTTGACCAGGCGCGAGCAGGAGTAAAACATCCCAACTCTATTCTAACTATACTCTATTCTATTATATTGTCTATTAAAACAATCATCTCAGGGTCTATTTTGCTCTGACTTATTCTACTCTAGTTATTATGTTACAATGTCCTATCACTAAGACATACTCTTCTGTCAACGTTGATGGTCATACGAACCCTACCGGTTACTTCTGACTACAAGGTGCTATCGAGTTGGTCTATCGTCGTGTCTGATTTCGTTACAACACGTCACAATGCTATAAAGTCTGCAGCTTTTTCGATTGCGACAATCGCAATACAGTCGTCACGAATACAGTCGTGTACGTTTCGTAATACGGATTGATTGCAATAGACACTTCGCCTTGTATAATTTAGGTGTAAATTCTATGCTCGTGTATAATTAATGTAAATTCCTGTAAAGTTGCATATAAAGGATAATAAGTAATATATTATTTCACATTGGAGTATTTATTTGTTTTTGGATGATCACCAGATTATTGTAAATAGTGTATTTTGAATATTAAAATAGATTATCGTCAGTATAAATGTTACCAGATTGATTTAACCTCAATAAAATGCCAGTTACAATCACAAGTTCCAAAGCAAAAAAAAATTATTTTTTAGTCCGAAATACTTGCTATAATAGTGCTTACGAATCATCAAGTCCACTTCAATATGAGTAGATATTATTACAGTTCACATAATCACGATTTATTTGTCAAAAAAGACCCTAATTATAATAAATGTATTTAATATTTTCTTTTTAAAAATTGTATTTAACATCGGCTTTTGCGCTTTGCAGAGACATTTTACATTTTCCGCATATTCTTTATCTTGTTGAATACATAAATAATAATTGTAGTCTTTCTACATTACAGAATCGGTAACATTTCCACTGTTTTACATTAGTACTGCGTACCTTAAGCTGTGTTTACATTTCAACAAAAATTTAAATGTATCACCTTAACTAATAGTAAATAGGCCTAGTGCAAATTTTCTATAAATATATTTCCAAAAAGTAACCGTCAGAAAGCTTCTATGGTATTTAGCATATAGTTAGCTAAAACCTATTTAGGTTTTATAAATTCTATTCAAAATTGTAAACACAGTTATAGTTATAGATAGCTATGGTAAACGAAATTGTGATTTTGTAACACTGGGCTTTTGGTTTAATAAACACATAATATGTGAATGACATTGGCTTTTTTTATTATTTTGTGTAGGTACCTAGTTAAAAAACATTGGTTGCATGACGAGCTTTTATTAATATTGCCAGGTTTTAAGCAGGTAAATAAGAATGTGACAAACTTACAGTGAACTTGATTTATTTAGATTATTTTATCAGATAAAATATTTTATAAATAAACAGTATACACAATATGCCAGTAAAACGTAAAAAAGTGTTTTCAGCGTCACATGAAGATAGTAGAGCCTGGAACAAAAAGAGGGTAGTTAGTATCCACATCTTACTACCCAAATAGTATTCGAATGTCGAAATTAAAGTCGATCATATCATTTTTGAAGTGATATTTCTTTAGAATCGTTGTGATTTGAAAATTCGATGAAACGAAAAAGCGACACCAAAAAGAAAAACATTTATAATAGGATGACCTGCGAGAGAATGAGATAGAATACAAGATATATTTATCTCATTCTCTCGTAGGCTACTTTTCTTAACTTCTGCCGTGTGTGAATTGCTCGCACACTTTACCGGAGAAGACCCCTGCTGCTGCTATTTTTACATTTTTTTTTCAATATTATCATCCTATCAATCATTCAATCGCCTATTTTGGTGAAAATTTCATTTAAGTACCGTTTTAAGTGTCGCCTGGCTTGAGGTAACGTTGACAAGTCCTCCTTGGCTATGAACTCCCGAACACCGAGGTAATAGTTTTTGAAATACGCGACGTAATCCAATTCCTGAAGTTTAGAGAAATTTTAGAAATACTTATAGTTTCGCCCGTGAATTTGTCTGCGTGGATTTAGGTTTGGAAAGGCCCGGAGGAATTCTTTGATTTTTCGGCATAAGCAGTAGTTTAGTCTCTAGGTCTTTGACTATACTTAACCATACAAAAATCACAGGTACTTACACAGTCAGATAATATTACCTAGTTATGCTTTACACTTACACAGTCAGATAATATTACCTAGGTAAGCTTTATCGGACTCAATGGCCAAAATTGGAACTAATTTTTACTTTTTATGCCTGTTTATTTTTGGTATTTATTCACCGGGTCAGATAAGTTTGTCCACCTACTTATACCGAAACTCAAACCTAAACTTATTCTGAAACGATTCAGCGGGTTTTTTAATTCCACTACAAATTAGCCCTTGACTGCGATTTCACCTGCTGCTTATAATTGTGATGCAATCTAAAATGGTAGAAGGATGCTAAGGAAGGAATTGAGGAACTGGGTGGTTCCAGCCGCCTTGGGAGCTTATGAAACCATAGGGCCTCTAATTTTCGAGGCGCTACCTTCAGTCCCAGCCCGTGAATTTTTTCGCCTACTCAAGCCACGCCGGCCTCTGCAAGCCTTAGTGCCTTCAGCAATTACTATGGTGTCATCCGCGTAGCATACCAGATTAACGCCATACGGGAGCCTGACTCGTAGGATAGCATCATAGGCAATGTTCCATACACCTCTGGCATACTTGCAGCCATCCTTCCCGATGTATATTCAACTGATCTGTCGCATAAGTACGTCCCGACTATTAGGCCTATTACACTGGCCGAGGACCCTTTCTTCCTAAATCTTATTACACTACACTGATTCAAGTGTAAGGGTCCCTGTGAAAATTGCAGTGTAATAGGCCTATATGTCACGCAGGTAAGTATGGAGGCACGGAATAGATAAGTAGCACGTAATAGAATAGTTAGGTACTCCTAGAGGTAAATCTTACCGACAAATCCGTATAGAAGATTTCATTTTCTTCTTTACTTAATTGGTTTTTCAAAGAGTGGAAATAGTCGGTTTTGAATACCCAGGTTCTTGAAGTATAGTACTCCAGTAGTTCCATCCCTTTTCGAAGACGTTTCTCTATGTTTACCATACTGCAAAAGATATTATTTGGTAGCTTTAAATGTTAGATTCATCCGTCTGGGTTTAGGTTATTGAAAAATCTCGTGGAAACTCTTTGAGTAGGTAATGAGAGACTTTCATATCCAGCCTCTCTTAATACCTACCATATTTTGTCAAAATCGGTTGGAAGGTGCGCCGTGAAAGCGTAGCCGGCAGACAGAAAGACGCACTTCCTAGTATAGATATTAGGTAATTACGTGTAAGCATAATTCCAGAAGTGGGCAATCATTAAATTGCTTTAAAATATATTTGTACTTACTCTCTTTAAAACTTGCACGAGCGAAAAGTCACAACGTGTAGCGGTTTCACGAGAGATTTAATGTAAACAGTTACCTAATTACAAAAACGTGGTCAAACATAGAGACAAAATTCATTTGATCCGGCCCCGATTGCTATCGTTAAGCTCAAAATCCAATTGCGATCTAAACACAATCGCTGAGTCTGCCGGTAGGAGACTGAATTACCAAAGTCAAAATACTCGTACGTATTTATTTAAGTAAATAATTCCAATATGGCGATCCGTTCAACGAACTGACCGAGTGAAATACATCGAATGAGTCAAATATCAGTTTAATCAAACCTTCATCAATAAATTTATTAATATTTTTTTATCTTTAAAAAAAAAACAGTTCAATTTTAAAAGCAAACCTGACATTAGTAAGACTAGATAATAACGATAAATATGAACAGTATGTCTTGCTACTCAGAGATCGTTAAGGAGTAAGCTTATAGGTTAACGTCAGAACTTACAAAGTCTTCTGTCCAAACAAGAATAGAAGAAAATCGATGAAGTACGCAGGTAATATGTGGAAGAAGAACTCGTCTATCTTATGCCGGTAGCGAACCTGTTTGGGACTGCCCGCCGGGTAGTATAGAACACGGGATAGCGGGTATTCCTTTACGTATTCTGCCGCTATATTATGGAACAAGTGTTAAATCTAAATAACTTTTTTGTACTAGCGAAGTGCCCTTCTTTTGCGGCATATTTTGGCCTTTGCTACGGACTTTTCTTCGCTGTGGCCCCGGAGGCTGGAAGTTGTGTTTCTTGTAGAGTCCGTGTCATGGAAGAAGTCTCCTTGAGGCTGTTCTCCTAGCGCTTTATATCGCATATTTAGGCAATAAATATATGCAAAATGTATTAGTTCCACTAATTGCCCCGGGACTCTTTCATGACATGGACTTGAGCGAGAGCGAGGAACAGCTGCCATAATATTTTTAGTTGATTCTCAGCTAACTACGAGCCGGTAATATCATCGACCTTCTAGTCATCTGTTCCTTCGCACTCCTTGGCCTCGGTTACCTGAAGTTTATTAAATAAACATTTGCACCAGACAAACCGCCAATGCGTTGCCGGCTCTTGAGAAATTTTATTAAATGCCCTTTGAAGAGCCCCATTTTGTACCTAATCATGAAGTCATGTTGAAGTAATATGTAAATAAGTTAACTTAGTATTTTGAACTTAACCTTCTTACTTAATATTATAAATGCGAAAATTTGGATGGATGTATAGATTTATGGATGTTTGTTACTCAGTCACGCCCCAATGGCTGAACGGATCTGGCTGAAATTCGGCACAGAGATAGATTATAGTCTGGAATAGCACATAGGCTACTTTCTATTCCGAAAAACTAAGGAGTTCCCGCGGGAAACAAAAACCTCGATCCACGCAGACGAAGTCGCGGGCATTAGCTAGTGTACTTATAATTACGGCAGGAAACTTGTGTCACTCATACATACTTTTTTTAGTAGCCTCAAGCCAAGTTATTTTATTGTCACCTGAATCTGTAATGTTGCAGACTCTGATTTCCTTTGGTCTGAAAAAGAAATACGTGTACCTAGTTGTAGTAGTAAAAGTAGATACTATTTCAGCAAATTAAGGGTCATCCATAAAGTACGTCACACTAATTTCGTGATTTTTTCACCCCTACCCCGTCCTTGTCACAGTTGGTCACATTTGTGAGGACCCCAAGTGTGACGTAACATATCTTGCAGTTTTACATCTAGAAACATCTAGAAAAGTCGCCAAAAAAATAATTTAAACCTTACAGATATAAATAGAGTTAGAGTTATTTTTAAGTTAGTTCAAAAACTTAGATCTAGGTATAATATTTTGAAATGTGACGTCACGAAACTTAGGACACCTCCCACCCATACAATGTCACACTTCGTCGTTCATTCTTCACACATATAAGGGATCCGATCATCTATTTTTATTCCAGGATATTTACTTAATTTAGCCTACCCTTACCGTTCCAAACTTATGGTGTAAGCCAGAAGTATGCAGCCGTTGGCCACCATGTCGACGGGCATAAGGTCCATCGGGGTATTCTTGCAATATGAGCTATGCAGAATACCTAAATCAGTAAGCAAGTTTAGAAACGTTGCCCACATTCATTTAATTATAAAAAAATATGCATGCATTTTTTTTTTATGTAATAAAGATTAATTAATTAATCCATTTATTTTATTACCGCAAATGTCCTTAAGCTGCTCTAGAAAGCATTTTTTTGGCCGTTGCGAGCAATAAATATAAGCAAATAGCAATCAATGATTGATTTTGATTTTATGACATGCATTGTCATAATACCACGTAGCATTCTTGCTTTCCATTCAACACTGTTAACTATTGGTGAAGACAGCAATATGCTCTCCTAGTTGGCGGTGTAACACGGCTTGACAAAAAAACCCAAACGCTTTTTGACCCCGGCGTAAGCCTATTTATAGAATCATATTTTTATGCGATAGAATAGATAAAATTTCTCTAAGTAGACCCAAGAGTGCCTAGTGGGAGATTTTCTTCATATTCGATCGCGACAACTTTTACAACGATTTGTATAGAATCGTCAAGGTTCCTTAAAAATTTTAGTTAACATTGTCGCGAGAGAATAAATAAAATTTCTCTCACTAGACGCAGGTATCATTATCAACCAACAGACGTCCACTGCTGGACATAGGTCTCTTGCGAGGATTTCACTTGCGCCGCCTGGATCCAGCGGCTCCTTGCGACTCGTCTGATGTCGTCCGCCCACCGAGTAGGGGGTCTAGCAACGCTGCGCTTCCCAGTGCGAGGTCGCCATTCCAGCACTTTGGGACCCCAACGTCTGTCGGTTCTTCGGACTATGTGCCCCGCCCATTGCCACTTCAGCTTAAATAAATAAATAAAACCTTTATTTGGAATTACCATATACAGTGAAGGTACAAACACAAACTTAGTAGTAAAGAAATAAACAAATAAAATAACTTACGAACTAAGTAGACGGTGAGAAAATAATTCCAAAAAGGGCAACGGCTCAGCGTGATGCTGTTATGGTGTAGATACACAATAACAGCGCTGATTTTCAGCCGATCCCTAAAAAAACGCTTCGCACCGCGTCGAGCAAGCTAGACCCAGTAGTTATCTATTAAACCAACGAGGCTAATAATAAAGTTAGTTTACCGCTAGCCCCTGCGTAAAGAACTCCTGTTGGGCCGTTTATGTTGTCCACCCATCCTGGCATTGGCTCTTTATATGTGGCTACAACTGGAACCAAAATAATTGTGGACAACTATCAAAGTCTTATTATGGTTTTAGGGTGCCTTAGTAAAACAAATAATCTGTAATGTCCAGCCAGTCTGTGTGGCACACCTCTAGTATACATAATATTATAATCAGTATCTACTACTTAGAAATTTGCTACCTACTACTTCTATTTTTGGATATTATACATTAAAATCCAACTTTACTTTTGACGACCTCCGTGGCGCAGTGTGTAGCGCTGGTGTCTTAACGTGCGGAGGCCCCGGGTTCGATCTCCGGCAGGGTCAGTTTGGGAATTAATAATTTCTGAATTTTCCCTGGTCTGGCCTGGTGGGAGGCTTCGGCCGTGGCTAGTTACCACCCTACCGGCAAAGACGTGCCGCCAAGCGATTACGCGTTCCGGTATGAACCGTGTAGAAACCAAATAGGGGTATGGGTTTAATATACTTAACTGCCATGCCCCTAACAGGTTAGTCCGCTACCATCTTAGACTGCATCATCACTTACCACCAGGTGAGATCGCAGTCAAGGGCTAACTTGTAGTGGATAAAAAAAAATGCTTATGAAACACTATTATGCAGTAGTATACATGTTCTTATACTCTTATACCAGGGGGCTTACTACCATCGCTTAAAGCAGTATCATTTTAATCTAGTACAATACTATGGATAATCTTAATATATATAAATCACGTGGCACGTTGTTTGTCCGCGATGGACTCCTAAACTACTTAACCGATTTTAAATTAAATTTGCACACCGTGTGCAGTTTGATCCAACTTGAAAGATAGGATAGCTTACATCTTAATTTATAGCCTTAATCGACGCAGACGAAGTCGCGGGAATCATCTAGCCTATATATATATAAAAGCGAAAGTTCACTGACTCATCACGATATCTCAGGAACTATAAAGCATACAGGCTTGAAATTTGGAAGATAGGTTCCTTCTATGGTGTAGACGGCTGCTAAGAAACGGTTTTGAGAAAATTCACCCCTAAGGGGTTGAAATGGGGGTTGGAACTTTGTATGAAAGTCCTTTGTTTTTGAAGGTAGAGACATTAAAATTGGCAATTAAGTTAATAGTTATAAATAATAAAAACGCATATAAACAATTTCCGATTTTCAAGCCTCTAACTTCAAACACATGAAAGTCCTTTGTGTTTGAAGTTAGAGGCTTGAAAATCGGGTTGTAGGTTATAACCTGTTTAAGCAATTTTACGAAAATCTGTGTCTGTCTGTGTAAGCAATTTAGGGTGTGAAATTGGGGTTGGAAGCTTGCATGTAGGTTATAAGTTTTTAAAATCGGCATTAAGGTTATTACTTATTCGTTTTAGCCGCTATATGTATCTAGGCTTTTTGCAGCGGGAAAATCTCATAATTAAATTGAAGTAAATAAATATTTATTACCAACGGAGGGCCTCGCTATAGCAATTGTAAACTTCCCCTGAAACTGTGCAACTAGACCCTCGGTAAGGTTCTTGGAATATCCGTATGTGTTCACGTAGGGCTTGATCAATCTGCAAATACATTCCATACATACACTACATACATTACCACTACAGCCTATTAACGTCCCACTGCTGGGCACGGGCGTCCACTCTCATAGGAGAGAGGGAATTAGAGCTTAGACCCACCACACTACTCCAATGCGGGTTGGCGGGCTTTAACGACTATTATCATGTTAGTGATAATAACCGGGACCGACGACTTAACGTGCTCTCCGAGGCACGGGGGTGAAACACCGCCAACTTCCAACTCCGGGCTGGCACTGGGAAATTTTTAATTGAAAAACCCAATACGTAATATTTTTTTTTATGCCCGACCGGGAATCAAACCCAGGACCTCGTGATCCGCAGTCGACTACGCTAACCGCTAGACCAACGCGGCAGTCTACTACATACTTACCTGATTATTATTAATTGTAAACTGCCTAAATATTTTCAGATTCGTAGCTGAACTCAGCACAGTGCAAACCTGTAGTATTTTTGAAAACCATGTCAGCTATTGAAATCGGCTTCTAAATATCTAAAGCAGGAAAAGCTGATTGACGAACCGATATAGCTATCTGATAGCTACATCACTACCCCGGGATACAACCTATCCCTGTACCAGATTTCATCAAAATCGGTTGAATAGGTGGGCCGTGAAAACTTAGCAGACAGACGTAGTATTATCGCATTTATGATATTAGTATATATTTAGGTTAATGTATTTAATTGAGAAAATGCGTAACCAACAGCCAGCGCAAACAAAAGATTGACTACCAGGAATCGCCACTGAGCTATCAACTCATATTGTTTATTGTTTATATGGTACACAGAACAGGAAAGAACTACAACATATCAGGTAAGTATGAAATAATAGGATCGGATCTAAGTTATAACCCAAAACATGTGCACATGTTCATCATGACTTATAAATAACATAAACTTATACAAAATAAGTATAATAACATAATTATAATATAATCTCAAACTGCCTGGACTGGCCAGGCTTTAAATACCTGTCATTCTTTACAAAAGCCCTTCCGAGTTATGCACAAAATAGTGTTTCTTTCTATATTTATGATGTTAAACCTAATTAATGCCTACAATAAATTTCATTGACCAAAACCTTTGTCGAGTGGGCATTTTCCTTTGGCAGACAGCGTATTATGACGAAGGCGTCTGTTTTTCGAAAAATCAACCCACAAGGAGGTAAAATTGGGGTTTGTGAAAGTAATCGAACATAACGAAAGCGAAATTGCGGGCAAAATTATTGGGATAAAAAAGAGTTAAAAACATACTCGGGCTGTATTTTCATCAGCATGGCATCGCTCATCCAGCTCACGCAGCTGATGATGTCTTCAGGCCTGTGCAGTGCAGGGTACACCTTCTCTTCTAGCACCTGCAGCTCATCGTGACAGAACGACGTTGAAACGTGGACAAATGCCTGCAAAAACGTATTTACTGCACATGCCCTATTCTCTAGGCAAGTATCAGGTTAGATATACTTAAAGAATTTGGTAGAAGGTATCATTACTTAATACGAAACCTTCTGATGCCCGCAACTTCGTACGCATGGATTGAGGTTTTAGATCCCACGGGAGCTAAATTTTCCGGGCTTTTAGCTTATGTGTTATTCCAGACCATAATCGACATCTGTGCTAAATTTCATCCAGATCCGTTCAGCCGATCTGGCGTGATTGAGTAACAAACTTCCATCCATCCATCTATCTATCCATAAATCCATCCATCCAAACTTTCCCATTTATAATATTATATAGTTTTAATAATACTTAATAATATAATAATTGTTGGAAAGCTTACTTCCAGATTTTCGATTCCTTCAGCTAACTCTAGGACACGTTTCGTTCCAGTAAGATTAGAATTGATTGCATCTCGAAGGTTCATATTAAATCTGAAAGTTTTAACTTATATTAAACTGTAAGGTTTCTTCGGAACAAAATAAATAAATGTAAATCATTTAAATGAATATTAGGTATAATATATTATAGGCTATATCGAATGTCAGCAGTGGCGTGCAGGTCATGGAGGCCTAAAAGCACTGCTAACTCCAGCTGAAATAGCTCACTGCTCAATCCTCACTTATTATTATCCCAGTCAGCCTAAATAGCTAACTTATTACAAGCATAGGTATTGACCACTCTAGCTTTGAGTCCTACTTATGTGTTAAAACCCGACATTTTTTTTTAATTTTACGTTATACGATACATAAGGTATGATTCCACCAAAAACGTTACATTATTACGTTCCTCTATTCACACATTACTTATGTAAGAAAATGCGCATTAGTGATATAGTTAAGTTCAATCCACAAAGACGCGCCCCCGGCCACACTCATTTATTGTGATGATGGCACCATACCTAGCATGCAGTACACCTTTGAATGTAAAAGTATTGTCTGGTACTAAGAAAGTATCCGGAACCTAATAACGAAGAAAATTATACAGGTATGTAGAGCACTCATACAGCGGGCGATGGACCGAGATACGTTTGGAGTATCCCTTCGTGATCAAATAAGAAATGAGGAGATCCCTAGAAGAACCGGAATAACCGAGTTGGGGTTCCAAGGTGCTTGAATGGCAGACTCGCAGCGCTGGACGACCTCCTACTAAGTGAACGGACGATCTCAATCGAGTTGCTGGGAACCACTAGAAACAAGCAGCATGTTACCGTGTTCTGTGGAGATCCATAGAGGAGATCATCGTCCAGCAGTGGAAGTTCATTAGTTGAGACGACGACGATGTAGACCAACTTTCCTGATGAGACGAGTAGACGAATAGTAAGATGCCTCTAGCGGATTGAACTATCTATAATTTACCTGACTGAGGCAGCACAGTGGAACACTATTTGGACCTCTTTCTGCAAAATACATCTATCCTGTTCTGATATTCCTAGATCTTCCTCTAGAATGTCGCCAGGTATCACGCACAGCTTTGAGAACACGCTGCGGTCTTTGATCTTTTCGAAACACTGGAAATTCGGTCTTGTATAGGTTTTCGATTATATGATTATTGTCGAAAGGCCTCATAGTCACAAGGTTTTAAGTAAAAGATGCATACTAAACGATCCATCTATGATATAAATATAGACTTACTAGATGATGCTCGCGACTTCGTTCGTTCCACAACACCTTTGGATGACATTGTTAAAACTTGGAATCAAGTCATCCTTAATATGAAAACAGTTAGTAGGTAGCTATAATATGCTGCATTAACCATTTTCATACAATGTCACGTGTTGTGATTGGCTGAATTTATGGTATTCTAGCTGCGAAAATGGTTTTTGGACAGTAGCCAAAGACTCAGAGGTTATTGCGATCGCTACACAGTAGCAATCATTTTAGAATAATCGGGCCCCTGATTTTAATACAATGACATAACACTGTGATGACATCCTATAAAATGATCATACCATCACACCTTAAATAAGTACCTACAATCACAACTGGTGCTAAACGAAAACGCAGTCTAGAAATGGGCTAACTATATGGGCCAGTTTAATTAAATCGATACAAGCCCCTGATTGGTTTTAAGGTGCCCTCATATCGGAACGCTAAAATCACTTGCGGGCATGTTACTATCGATAGTGTGATAACCGGCTAGAGGTCTACCTTACCTTTTCCTTTATATAGGTAATTGTTTAAAATACCAGAGATTTTCCAGTATCGAACTTCTGCCGCCCTCTACTGCATCAATTCTTATATTATAATTACTTTATTATGAAAAGAACAACTATCTCTATCTTTCTCAGAAGAAAGATACATATTTCGGCTAGTACCTAATAGTTAAATTCAGAATTTAAAAAAAACACTTACGAAGTCTTCAACTGACTAGTAATAACTTAATGACAAATGAAACAAATAAACATATTCTACTATATAAAAATAAGTCGGGTTTTCCTTCCTGACGCTATAACTCCAGAACGCACGAACCGATTTCCACGGTATTGCATTCGTTGGAAAGGTCTCGGGCTCCGTGAGGTTTATAGCAAAGAAAATTCAGGAAAAATTGAAAAGGAAGCCATCTGGTGGCGAAACGCAGTTCGCCGGGTTTGCTAGTTAGGTATACATTTTTCAAATCATGAATGTAAAAATAAACTGTCATGTGCGATATTGTGACATTAATCTTCAATACGCCTTTGCATGAAACGACAACTTTCGGTATCTTTCGTAGGTACGGAACTGGCAACTGAGTTGGAAAGCATCCTAATAAGTATGGTACGCTCCTGCGCGAAAATAGTAATCAATTACATTTGTCAAAGGGCTAATTCGGACTACCTATTGAGGAATTCATAGACCCTGTTAAATCTTGTACGAATGCCTTGAAAAGTTCGAGTAAAGATTACGATTTTTATGTCAATCGGGAGTAAGTCACAGGTTATATATAATAGTTCCTTTCAGCCTCGGTCATGAAAGGATTTTCCCCGCTGTTGTTCTGGTTGTGACACGTCTAAAGCCCCACAGACGCACGGTGCTTCGCAACACGTAGCGGCAAATATCCTTTGTACGAGTTTGTATGGAGTTGGGCCCACTTAAGCGACGCAGCACGGAGATGCACTACGAAATAATTGTACAAAGAATACATGCCTCTACATGCCGCGCCTAAATAAAGATGGAGGACATATTGTACCACTTGGCCATTTTACTTCAGACAGCTTCCTGATCCCTGATGCAGTGGGAACATTCACATAAGACGATTGCTTAGCGGCATGCTGACGTCTCCCTCGACGTCGACCACCGCAGCTCAGTTAACTTCGAATTTCAACAATTCTTTGAACCGTATTCAGACGAGGCATGGTGTGAAATTATTCGCACTTGTAGTTTTAGGTGATGAGGGACGAGTGGCCAATCAGCGGATTGCGATTGTTAAGCAACGTTGACCCAAGTCGGTAAATGGATGGGTGACCGAATTTGGAAGTCGGAATTTGGCCCTTTCGTTTCCTCCGTGCCTCGGAGAGCACGTTAAGCCGTCGGCCCCTAGTCGATTTCTACACGGCATCGTACCGGAACGCTAAATCGCTTGGCGGTACGCCTTTACCGGTACGGTGGTAACAAGCCACGGCCGAAGCCTCCTACCAGACCAGACCAGAGAAAATTCAGAAATTATAAATTCCCGTATTGACCCTGCCGGGAATGGAACCCGGGACCTCCTACGTTAAGACAACAGCGCTCAGCACTGCGCCAGGGAGATCGTCAAATATGTACCTCTTATATGCAATTATGAACTTTATACTCAATACTCAATATCATTTATTCAATATAGGTACACTTATTGACGTTAAATATTACTTATAAAACATGATGGTGATAATCGGTTACGGTATCTTAAAACTAAAGCTACGAGGGTTCCAAATGCGCCCTGGTCTGAGAAGAGCCCACAACAAATTCAGCCGGGTATTTCTTTTTTAAATCACCATCTCGCAAATCAGAGCCATAGAGCAAATTATTGCCAAGCTTCCTTGTCGTCTAAGTAGTCCTTTACATGGTAATCTTATTATCTATATATATAAAAATCAATTGCTGTTCGTTAGTCTCGCTAAAACTCGAGAACGGCTTGACCGATTTTGATGAAATTTTTTGTGCATGATTGGATGGGTCCAGGGATGGTTTATATTCATAATTGGACCCAGTAGGGGGCGTTGCAATCGGGTTCTAGGTTAGGCAGGACAACGTCTGCCTGGCCCACTAGTATAAGATATATCAAATGGGATGGCCTTGGGCTGTGCCTGTCTGGGCTATAAGGCCTGTTTGAGTACAGGAACTTAATCGTCTGGGTATGACGCATTTTTAGGCAAAAGAGTCGTAACGTGCTAAGGCCCATAATGTATTTAGTGTTAATCATTATTTACATAATCACATACGTAGGTAAATACATGTTTGGAGCGCGTGTGTGATTATAATATTAATTAAGTAAATTGATGCTAATGCAATACAACAAAATACAATGCAGTCATGTTACACGAAGAAGCTATTAAAGTTGAATTTTAGGTAAGTTTAATTAAATCAAATCATACTTATATTATAAAATGAAAGAAAGAAAAATAACAGTTTATTCACCAGTGGTGTCACAGACAAAACTAGACTGGGTAATTACGCGTTTTGCCCGCGAAAAATGCTTGAATGCGAAAGTGTGTTTGTTTGTTGGTTTATTGGTATGATGGTTTGTCCTTCAATCACGCCGTAACGGATCGACGTGATTTTTAGCATAGGTATAGTTGAGGACCTGGAGATTGACATAGGCTTTTCTTTTTATCCCGGAAAATTAAGGAGTTCCCACGGGAATCAAAATATCTTAAAACACGCAGACGACGTCGCGGGCAATTTTATATTATCTAGCGGGTGCTCACTAATTTTCCGGGATAAAATAGGGCAGTGTTAATTCAGCGTATAAGCTATCTCCTTAAAAAAAATTGTCGAATTAATTCAGTCTTTGTCCATAGATAATATTAAATTTATTGTAGCGTGTAGGAGTAATAAACATCCAAATACCCAAACTATTACAAATACATTATTAATATCGTCGATAGAATTTTCGCCACGAAAATAAAGGTAGGTATCTAACTGCCTACTTACCTAATTGAAAAGTATTTTGAGTTAAATTCTCAAACTGTTTTACTTTTACTGAAAAAGATGATTTCACCCTTATCGTCACACTTTAAAAACACAAATTTCCTAGATTTATAGTGTACGATTTATCGTATGGGATCTGAATAATAAACCTTATCATTAGGCCTATCGCTGGCCCACTATTGAACACGATTCTCCTCTCAAAATGAGAAGCCGGGTTTTGCCATAGTCTACCACGCTGGAAATGTGCGAATTGACTTTGTACATACTTTTGAAAAAAATCAGAAAAACTTTTGAGCATGCAGGTTTCTTCACAACGTTTTCCTTCACCTAGCGTGTCCGAGAATTTAACCGTCGGCCACCAGAATAGGACGCAGACCACAGATGTCTAAACCACTAGGACCTAGGCTATCATCGCATTTTGTACTGAATAGCATAATTGATTTTTCTTCAATGCATATTCTTTATTTACATTTGATAAGAACAAAGAGAAGTTGAATGTACCACCGACTTTTCAACTCCGAGCTTCATGAATGCAGGCTATGCAGCTTTATAAGCTTTCACTGTACCTTTGTCAAAATCGGTTAAGAATCGGTCGTTAGAAGTAACAGACATACAGGCATAGCTTCGCATGTATGATGATGAGTACTACATAGCTCCAAAACCCGATAGACATAGAGGTCGCAAGGTGTTGAAAAGGCGACTGGAAAGCGCAGTGTTGGCAGCTCCCTTACACGGCCGACAAGTCGCAGGGAACCGCTGGATCCAGGCGACGCAAGACTGTGACGTGTGAAAGACCCTACAAGAACCTATGTCCAGCAGTCATGAACGTCTATCGATTGACGACAAATGGTTTACATTTTACAATTTCTAAAACCCACGTTGCAAACACCTCCGTCGTGCATTGGCTTCAATCGTAAATGATCAACTCAGTTTTGTCGTAATGATCTAGGTAGAAGTGTCGCATCGCAGCTTCGTAAAACTTAATCGTATCGTCCGATCGTAAATCCTAAACACCACTGCGAAGTCCAATTGTTGTCACAGCATGCAAGCAAATTAAATCAAAATCGGTTTAGCGTCTGTCACAATCGCTTAAGGAGCCACATCTCAGACGGCGTACGCCTTGTCCCGCAAAACGGGACAAAAAGTAAAACACAAACGTACATAATAATTTATAGAAACTTATTGGGTATAGGCGTCAAAAGGACATTTATCACAGCACTCTCCAAGATAGAAATTTCTTTCAGGCCTGGAAATACAACTCACACGCTCCTTATATATTGTACGTTGATAGTACAAAGTCAGAAACCCTCACGCAAGTGTCGACTACAACTGAACGAAGTTTCCACTCAGTCCGATTAAAGCTGCGCAAACGCATATCATTAATAGCATACCATGGTTACAACAACCAAGCATTATTTTTTTATTATATTATTATTTATATCTGAACTTTGAATATACTATGCATCAGTTATCATACTATGCTCGGCAGGTCTGTCGCAGAACCTATGTCTGCTGGGTCAGACGTATTTTGGAGTGGCGACCGCGTACTGGCAAGCACAGCGTAGGTAGTCCTCCAACTTAACAAGATGGCAAGCAGTTGGGTATTTGACAACTAGTCAAATGTTTAAAATGGTTATTCAAAGTAAAACTAGCAGGGGACGTGGATATTACGACTTTTGGGAGATCCTTTATTTAATAATCATTAAAAAATAATTTATCTCACTAGTAGTCAAATACCCAGTTGGTCGATGGGGATGCTGGAGGGCAGTGGTGGCGCACTCTACCCATAACTAGGATATAGGGAATGCCTATGTCCAACAGTACAAGTAAACAGTATTTGATGTACTATGCACTACATAAATGATAATAATTAAATAATAAAATGTATTCTGCACTTTAATGCCTATACTTAGGTAT